>OY288240.1:41080703-41713203 GCA_958450325.1 Agrostemma githago | reverse complement strand
ATGTCGATTCCATTGTAGCTGATAATAAACTTGATATTATCTTCGATTAATAAAACTTCGTGATATACTTGTAATCATCACGTGTCTTCAAAACTCATAATATTAATGAGTCATCTACCACTCATTTCGAGTATTATATACTGTTTTGTTGTATGTTCGTGACATAATTTGTTCACGATAATTATCATGTCAACAGCATAAAAGACACACATCTACCTCATTAAAAACCTTGCTAGGTAAAACCCAGTGGGATAAAACCCTAGTCGAAGGGAAAAAGAGTGTAGAAGTTATCTATCCATTTTGATCTCTTCAGGATAATCAATTCGATCATCAAATAAGTTGACATGATTTTCAATCTTTACGGTACTTCTGGACCATAATTAATTTCATATACTTTGCAAGATATTCATTCTTCTATTTCCTCTCATATCTCATACTTCTGGTCAAGATAATATTACAATTATACTTTTGGTTCAAACGATAATGAATTATTCAAATAAACTCTTCAGGATTATTAATATTCCATTTTAACTCAGGATAACTTCACATCATAATGAAGAAGTTTACAATAATCGATCCATTCATTACTCTTAATTTCATGATCATTCAAACACAAGCTCCTTCGGGGAGTCATAGATCATGACAACATTTACGAGTATAATTCATTTTTCCTGCAATAAAACATTTAATAACAATAATAGTGCGCATGCATGTAATATAATATAAACAATGTTTTAAGCTAATGATAATAATGTATGAAACAAAAATGAAATTCTATTTACATGCACATGAAGACTAAATGTAAATTACACGGAACTTTTAACGAATATTCATAATTTGATTGACTTCGGGTCAATAGGTGAACTTCAGATCCATGAGCTCATTTTAACCATAAATTATATGTCGACTTTCTAGATGGACTTTTATATAAGATCCCCACTAATGTCCATTTTATATCGCGCGCAAATTGTATTCGGTTCTAAAAAGTATTTATATCGATATAATTTTTTATATTATCCGTACTGCTTGATATCTGAATTCACATATTTCGTATAGGCCATCTATTTTCTTTTAGATATCTATGTCACATCTGGGACATTTTTCTCCAAACTTTAGTACCAACTGCACACATACTTGCCAATTTCTTAATTATAATATATGAACCGAATATGACACATCATGTGTGATTAATTTCATGATTTTGGCAAGCTTCTAAATATTATATCTTTGTATGATAAGGTGCTGATATATCATTGTCATCATATCCAAGTAATGTAAATCATCATTCATATGGAGTGCTTCTTGACTCTCAAATTGATATATTCATATTTTAACAAGTCACTGAACTTCGAGTTCAGTTGGGGATCAATTATTACTTGTTTGTTCTTTTTACCAGCTTATCCTTATCAATCTCCCCCTAAGGTGGTAAAAACTATCATTACCTGATAGATTTTAAGGGCAATAATATTCACCTTAGCTAGAAATTATTTCATATTTCATAAACTATAATCAATTGTTTCTTTTCAATCGAATAATATATTGAGGAGCTAGATATAACGCAGTTGCTTTTTCAAGTGCTGACTTAAAAATTGCCCATTCAGGAGATTACATTGTTCACATAATACTCAAATTGTGAACTTTGATAATACGAACTACTCGTAAAATTCGGTGTGACTACAGGTCACATAATAAAACTATACATAAACGTTCATTTTCATCATCCAACTACGAGTAGTATTCAAATCTCCAACATAATTTTCATCTCAGTGTATTGTCTTGCCTCATATATTATTTTATTGATACACGAGAGAAGTTCAGCACTTTTCCATTTCTTTCAAGATAAACTACGGGTTTATCAAAAACGGGTGTAATAATAAGAACCCGGATGGCCACAATTTGTCACATCTTTAACATTTTCTTGTCAATTTTGGCTTTAATTCATTTCAATTTTTCTTATACATTTGGCTATATCTCGATAAATCCATTTATCTTACGCCGTATTTTCAGTTAACTGAATCTCATCATGCTAAACTTCTGGTTAGCTATATATATCGTATGTGCACAATAATTGTATTTTATCATATATATGGCCAAAAACAAAAATGATAGATGTGACATGACACAACTGGTGTCTCATATAAATAGGCAAGACTTCGTCAATATTCCTTCTGGAAATCCTTGCTTTGAGTATTTTAAACGACATAATCTATCCATTTTACGCGTATACTGATCTAAGTATATTCTAGTTCATTTTCGTCGGTTGATCTATGCACTAATGTTGCGAACTTCAGGTTGCTACTAAATAGCAAATATATTATCATCCCTTATTACAATTCCAGCGATCTAACCGAACGTATTTAACAATACAAGTATGGGTAAACTTCTGGTTTACATATCTCAATTGTTCTATCAATCATATAACATGAGAAAATGATTATGATACACAAACTAACACAAGAAATGTTTATTATTATCACTATTTGAACATGCCAATATCAAGAATCGTCATATGTAACACTATACTCAGCATTGTGTTCATGACCACATCATGCGGAAATCAAACAAATTTGTTCGACTAACAAAATCAAAGTTTAACAATTATCAGTATACGAAAATTTCGATACTAATTGTACGAGACATAGAAACGTTAACGTACCCAAATTTATACTATAAGAATCAAATATAAAAACATAAGACACAATAAGTGTTTCTCGTTTGAACCCAAAATGATGATGGTTTTCTTCAATCGATTATTTGAATGAATATTGAGATATATTAGTCTCTCAAATAATAAGTCAAGTCATCTTGAGATATAAAAATTGAGACTTATAACATATAATAATCAAAATCGTATGATAAAATGCATTGAACAAAATTTATATCAAAACTCTTGTTACCTTCCTACAATCTCAGATATATGATAAAAATGCAGCAAAATTTAGGAAATACGTTATATATGCCTCATTAATATCAAAAATTAAGAAGTAATCAAGTCAAACATTCATCAACCAAATGATAAAAAGACGAATGCGATAGATTAAGAAGTAATTAGATCAAATCCATGATAACTACTATACCTCTATACACATACATATATACGTGATTGGTCTCAAGAATTATATCTCTAGCATTTTATATACAATTATACAAACAAAAATAGTCGTCCTCCAACAAAGCATAATTATCAAATCTTTACATGAGCATATATATACATCATGATTAGCCACATATAATTTCATTGGTATTTATGCTAAAAAGAACGGAAACGACGAGTCACTTGCATAGGTATTATAAAAATATATGGAGTATGAACGATTAGTATATGATTAACGATAAAAATGGAGAAGTTTTCAGAACAAGACAATATAACTCAATTATAACATACTAGGGTGATATAAATTAATACCAAGTGATATAAATATATTTGCATAAATATATGAAACAGATGCTTTAAAACAAATTACTCTATAAACCAATATGCATAATAAAGCATTTAGCCAAGAGATAAATGGATGATGAGGTTATGATTAAAGATGAGGAAATAAATCAACCATACGATTATTCTATAACAAAAAAAAATAAAAATCCATTTATTCATTTGTGTTTCTTCATATTCTAAAAAATTATACTACTAGTAAATATAGCAATTCATTGACTAGTACGTGCGTATTCATAGAATTTTTTTTTAGATTTTTAGTCAATTCAAATTTGATCTAGAATATGGTAAGAACACAAATAAGAGAAAGATCAGAGTTGATTATGGTTCGAATTGAATAATCTTGCAATAGAACTTACCGATAGGACTTCGAGAGGAAGAATCAAAATAATTAACAGAAATTAAGAATAAGTATCGTCTTTTTTCGATCAACCCCGAAATGAGCGTCGAGGATATTTCCGTTTATTCAATTTGATTTTCCAATAAGGGTAACTCCCAACTGATTTGATCTCTTCGTGAGGTAGGAATCAAATAATTAAAAGAAGACAAGAATAAACCGATTGTCTTTTCCGATAAACCCCGAATTCAATGATGAAGATATTTCCGTTAGCAATAAATAAACTTTAAAGACGATCGTGCTGATAACGTGTTATAAATATATTGTAGAACAATATCGTAAACCGGAAATCGGAATGAGATTATATTGATGTGTTACAATACATGAGTTAGATCGATATTTATAGATATCGAAACATAAAGGACACGTCTCTTCGCGGAGAGACGTATTGCTTGGAAGGATAATAACATCCATATTATAACAAATAATAATAATAATAATAATAATAATAATAATAATAATAATAATAATAATAATAATAATAATAATAATAATAATAATAATAATAATAATAATAATAATAATAATAATAATAATAATAATAATAATAATAATAATAATAATAATAATAATAATAGTAATAATAATAATAATAATAATAATAATAATAATAATAATAGTAATAATAATAATAATAATAATAATAATAGTAATAATAATAATAATAATAATAATAATAATAATAATAGTAATAATAATAATAATAATAATAATAATAATAATAATAATAATAATAATAATAATAGTAGTAGTAGTAGTAGTATCTCGGCTCCCCTCTAACTTCTTGTAATTTGTTCTGGTGTTTAATGCAAGTTCCGTTTTATAAAAAAAAAAAAAAAAAAAAAAAAAAAAAAAATAATAATAATAATAATAATAATAATAATAATAATAGTAATAATAATATTTTTATAAAAATGTAATTAATATAAAAAGGTTAATGATTACGTTAGCTGTATTTTTATAAAATATTACAAATTAAATGCAATTTAGCAAAATAAAAAAGTAATTAAAATAATTTGAGCAAATTCATCTACTGAATTAGGGTGTCGCTCTGTGCAGTACGCGTTTACTCGACGTAGTATAATATTTCCAATTTTGCTCATCTCATTTTCCTTCCCCTCAAATTCCATCTTTTTTTCCTCTTTTTTTTTCCAATTTCCTCCTCTTCCCTCCTATCTGTTTGACTAAGCACAGTACATTGATTTTTTTACTATTATTCAGCATATATTCTTTTTAACTTTGAAGCAGTATATTTGTCTTAACTTTGATGCACTACAATTTTTTTAATCTTTGACGCAACATTTTTTTACTAATTTGTTTTAACTTTTTTTAACCAAGAAAAAACACTAAATTCTATAGTTAAGCTTATAATTGTTCTTCAATCTAACATGTCTCCATAATCTTATGTGATAAGGGTCGATACTCAGGCCGACCAGACATGCCCGGCAGCCGATACCAGCAGTGATCCAAAAGAAGCCCTGATCACGACACATCAAAGATCCGGCTTGGTTGGGCCCAGCCGGCCATAGCCCGGTGGGTCCCAGCTAAGCCAGTCTGTACAAAACACCCCTATAAATAGTAGCAATATTCTCACATGCAAGAGGTTAACAAATAATACAACTTATCTCACTAAAGAGTAAGGTAAAATCGTCTACTAAGACGATCATATCGACTTTGTCCTGTTCACTGAATTGACCGTAGGAGAGGCAACCTCGGACACCCTCCGAGGCCCTATGTGTTGCTTTTGCAGTTACAAGACGAAGCCGGCCTCAAGCAGGATCATGAGAGATCAGTCGGCTATCCTTAGCCGAAGTACTTTGGTTGTTTCCACCTAAAGAATTTTGCGCTGTCTTTGGGGAATCTTACTAAAAGCTTCGTATCGTTAAGCAACGAAAAATTCAACATAACTGATCAAGGTGCGAATTACACCCCGCAAGTGACTTCTACCTCCGCCGACCTCAAGTTGGAGGTGTAACACCCTGATTTTATAAATTAAATTAAATTAAAGTTATGTCCGTATTTTTATTTTTACGATTTAAATCGTAATTCTTAAAATTATTATAAAATGAATCTATCGTTTAAACGTTTCAAATTCCTAAAATTCTATTTGTCTCGAAAACTCTTCTTATATTTAAAACATATTTCTATTTCTGTTTCGATTTATTTTATACATTTAATTTAATTTGATTGAAAGTCTGTCTTGACAATTTAAATTCTAAATTCTTTTTATTTATTTATATTTAAAGCTCGAATTTCTCTTTTCTGCTCGAAGTTCATTTATTTTAAGTTTCTTCAAAACATCTATTTCCTTTCCTCGAGCAATCTGTAACACCCCGATTTTATAAATTAAATTAATTTAAAGTTATGTTCGTATTTTGTTTTGTTTATGATTTAACTCGTAATTCTTAAAATTATTATAAAACGAATTTATCGTTTAATCGTTTCAAATTCCTAAAATTCTATTTGACTCGGAAACTCTTCTTATATTTAAAACATGATTTTATTTCCGTTCCGATTCATTTTATACATTTAATTAAATTCTTATCAAAAGTCTATTTCGACAATTTAAATTCTAAATTCTTTTTATTTATTTATATTTAAGCTCGAATTTTCTATTTTTTGGCTCGAAGCTCATTTATTTTAAATTTCGTCAAAATATTTATTTCCTTTCCTCGAGAAATCAATTTAATTCACTTTATCGAAAATTTATTATTTATCGGGAAATACTATTTGATCGTCTAATTATTTATTTCTATCAACATCATTTTCGTCTCGAATAATTTATTTCATTTTATTTGACGACCCGATTATTTATTAATTTTATTAACTCGTTTTAACCCGATTCGTGGGCCAGTCAACTTATCGTTACGGAATATGTCTCCTACCCGATTCATTTTATCAATCCGTATTTCCGACCCACTTTATTGTAAGCTATTCAGCCCCTTTCCCCACTTCTCGTTTATACGTATCCCTGTTTTACCCTTTTTTTTCTCTTTCACTAAAATCAACGTGATTCATTTCCCCTTCTCTTTTCTTTCCACCGCTTCATTTTATCCCATCAGTCATCCCCTTGATGCTTCCCCTCTTGCTCGTCCTTTCTTCTTCACCTTATCCATCGTCCTTCATCATCTCTCCAGCAATTAACGCTCTCCCTTACTCCCTCTTCGCTTCCTCTGTTTACTCTGCCACACCTCGCACACCTACTGTTGCTTCCCCTTCATCTCGTCCTAATTTCATTCATTTGTTGCTGCTACTCTGCTACTGCGTGTTGTTGCTACCGCTGCTGCGTTTTGTTGATGCTACTGCTTCGTTATTTTATTTTTTTTGCTGCTCCTATGTCCGTCGATTGCTGCTGCTACTGCCACTATTGATCCCCGTTGCTGTTGTCTCTCTTACGTGTCTTCGTCAGAGTGCGTTGTTTCTTCTTCTCCTCCTTCTGTCCGTTTCTTCTTCCATTTTTGCTTCCCGTTTGTTGCTGCTGTTGTTTTCATATAGTACTGATGTTGTACGTTTTTGTTTCGTACCGTTCTCGTCGTCGTCGTCTTGCCGTCGTTATGATTTTCGTCACTGTTGTTTTGTGCTACTCCCGCTCGTCCTTCTTCTTCTTAATCTTCATCTTTCCTTAGTTTCTTATTGATGTTGCTGTTGGTTCTTGACATCTGCTGCTGTTCGATTTCTTCTGCTGTTGGCATTTTTGTTCTATTGCTCTATTTTTGTTCATCTTTAATTCATCGTACCTACTCCATACATCGCTGAAATGCTACTGTGCTGATGTTGTTTGTCGTTGCTGTTACTTTTGTCTGTGTCACCTGTTGTGCTGTGTAACACCCGCTATTTTTCCTAAGCATTTTATTCTTTCTGTTAGGACTTCGTCTTAACTCTGTCACTTTTGGCCTCATATTTTATCATTTTACTAAGCTTTATTTTAATTTTTGAGTTTAATAATTTCTATTTTTAATTTTAAAGATTTAAAATTCTTTTAAATCCATTTATTTGGTTTCTTCGTAAACTAAGTAATTTTTTCCGCGAGGAATTCTATTTTTCTCCGAATTGACATTTTTAAGCTTGGATTTAAGTTATTCCTTTTTCCTAAAAATGTTTGAATACGTTTATGAAATATTTTTTTTTACTAAGATATATTTTAGTTACTAAAAACAAGCCATTTATGATTTTATTACGAAGCTTCGCGAATAATTATTTTCTTACGCGAGGTTTACTCGAATTACTTTGAAATGCCTTTAACTATTTTACGATTATACTTTTTATCAACTTATAAATTATTTGAGACTGTTTTCTCACATTTTGGACCGACTAAGCTCTTGGTCACAAGTTTTATTACATTTTATTTAAACGTTTCATTTTATCACATTAAAACGTAATCATAAGATAAATCATTTTCATTCATTGTAGCATTTATGTCAAAACTTTTCTTACTCCCTCTCTTATCCATTTGGCCGGCCAACTATAGGTCTAGGTACATTGTGGATTCCTCATTTTGAAGCCTTAATTCATTCTTACTCCTTTAAGTGTAGTAACATCCATCTCCTCCTTTACTCCACATTCATTTTTGCATTAACAAAAATATTCATCACTTCTTTCTTCTCTCTTTTGGCCGGGTACTTCTTACCCTCCCTAGGCTGATTTTTGCTCCATTTCAAGTCCCAATCGCATCATTTTTATCGTCATAATAATCCTCTTTCCGATTCCTTCGTTAAGGTATTAATCGACATCATTTTCGATCAATTTTTACCTTGATTTTTATTAGTTTTCTCATGGTATTTTTCTGCCATGATTTACGTGTTTGGTAGGATTTTTGGACGATCCCGAAGCCGACGAATATATCGTTGATTCAGACTTGGAGTAGAGGTAACGTCGATGTTACTCGGTATTTCAAGATTTTAATTGAGTATTTGCATGTATATATATTTTATATTTTATTTTGGCAATATATGTATGTCACGAATTCTGGAAAAATTTTAAAGTTGAAATTTTGCATGTTTCGATATTTTTATCGCTTTTACGAGTTTAACGATTAAATTGTTATATTAATTTGTAAAATCGTAATAATCGGCCTAAACATGTAATATATGTTTATATTCTGGAAAAAAATGTTGTTTTTGATGATTTTTAGTAATTTAGTATTTTTCTAATATTTTTGATATCGATTATTGAATTATTATCGTTTTCGGACAAAAACGATTAAAAACCGATTTTTAGTTCTAGTACTTAAACATTTTATTTTAATCTGATTTTTGACGTGGTGAAACTTTCTGGTGAAATAGAATTTTCTGATTTTTTTCATAATTTTTCGGAATTGTTAAGTGGATGAATTAATTAATCACTTTAAATCATCGTTTATCGTTAAAACCGTGTTTGTTGTTTAAATTCTCGATTTCTGGTCTTTGGTTTAAATCTGGAAAAAATTATGATTCTGATGATTTCATATTGAAATGTATTATTATGATTTTTAGTGCCTTAATAAAATGTTAGGAACGATAGGTTTGTTAATAAAATCGTTAATTGCGAAAACGGGTTTAAATGACGGTTTTGTTGAAATTTGTTGAAACTGGATTTTGGAAGAATCTGGAAAAATTTATATTCTGTAAAATCAGGATTTTAAAAGTGTAATAATAATTTTTGGATATTAATACTTAAATCGTTTTGTAATTACTATTTTTATTAATCGTTATTGTTGAGATTGGACGATTAACGAGAAAACGCTTTAAAAACCGAGTTTTTAGAATTCTGGAAATTTTCTTTTCTGGACAGAATGTCCATAAATATAATTTAACTATTTTACGTAATTTTTGTACTATTTATTATAGTCTTTAATTAATAAATATTGATTTCGGACAAGTTGTGATTTATCGCTAAATTGCTTCGTCTTACCTAAAAGAATTATTTTTCCAGCAATTTTGAAAGTATTTAAATCTGAAACTTTAGGAGTTAAATCATCCCTTAACATACTCTAAATATATTTGTTGGTTTAATTAAATAAAGACGTTCAAGTATTTAATTTAGTGTTTGCCGTAAAATCCTATTTATAATTTTATCGTCGAAACTAATAATAATTAGGGAATTTTAGCTTTATAACTTTTGAAAACACCCTAATTAGTAATATTAAAATATTTAAGATGTTTCTAATCATTTTATAACACTTATACGATATTTTAATAATTTCATAAAATCAAATGTTCTTACTTTAATAATTAATATCGTTAAGGCCGAAAGTATTAGTTTTATAAATCTATATCGTTTACTAAAATGTGGTATTAGTATGAACTAATATTTTCACTACTTTGATATGATGCTATTTTTAGTAAAGTTTCTAAAAATAGAAGTTTCCTAAAATAGAAAGTTTCCTCTTTTAGAATATAAATGTTTACTTCTTTTATCCTCATATTGTTTATGATGAATACATCTTTTAAATATCGATAATGGTTTGCTTTGGAGTTATGGAATAAGGACAAGTGTGGGTTTAGAGTAATATAGTCTGGGATGTACGTTTTGCCATCAACTGTAAGGCTGGTGTGTCTTTATGGGGCGCATTGGTTATTGAACTGAGCATGGTTTGTGTTCAGGAGAGTGTATATTTACCTTAAACTTAGATATCGCATCGTATAAGTCGCGTCGGGTTGAACTGGATATGGTTTGTATCCAGGAGGGGTGTGCATTACTTAAGCCAGGACCTCGCTGCACGCAGTCCTGTTATGGTTGAGTTGCCTAGTTAGAGACCAAAGTCTAATTTGTTTTGACTAAGTTCTCGAAACTAGTTTTTAGTATTATCCTAGTGAAAGTCTAGATTCTACATTACTCCTATCCATAACGCCATTTTGATTATTTTATTTATTATCGATATAAATTGGCGCAGGTTGGCAAATATCTTTATGTGTCTTCGGAAACCCTTTTTGAATAATTTGTTCGACGCTAAAAACCTTATTTTAATATGATGTTTTACTGTTTTCCATTTTTACTATTTTTCCTATATTAGTAATTACTGTTTTAAAATCCTGTTATACGGCTGGGAGAACGTTGACGTTGCTCCCCACTGATTGTGGCTGTTATGTTTTAACATGGCAGGTATACGTGTTTATTTTCCGGTGGGTGTGGGCTAGCGAGCAGTCTTGGATCCTGCTGATCTTTTAATAATCATGTTTTAAGGATTGTTTAACCTCTTTATGGATTGTTTTAAATTTTAGCCATTTTTACGTATGGCGCATGTTTGACTTTACCAATTTAATTTATTAAGACATAGTTCTGTGTGTTTTAATCCCGACTCTACAGTGTTTCCGCCACTGTATCGCGCTAGAATTTTTAGGGGATTACATGCTGCCTCTAGTTCGTTCTGCCTTTATCGAGGCCTTGTTCCTCTCCATTACTCCAACCTTCTTCTCCGTCTCGTTTCGTAGTCCTTCCTCGCTCCTCCCAATTTCCCTTGTCACGTTCCGTGTCATCTCTAGTCATTTTCGACCCTCTTTAATTTTGATTCCTTTGTTTCTATTTCTCTGTGTCTCGGATTCCGTTGGAGCCTTGAAGTGGTTTGAAAACGAATATCAGAAGGATCAAAGCTTGGAGAACTAGATGGAACGACAACTGCATTGACGATTTTTGCGCCAAAGGTAACTTTAGGACGTTACTCGATTTTGTATTGTATGTTTGAGTAGTAGTATGTAATAAATATTTTAACTTCGATTTTCTAATTTTAGCTATTTATTATTTGCTAATTATACACACACACACATATACATATATTTTAAATTGTGCACCTTATAAATATTTTAAAACTTTCGATATCGTTTTATAAATCCTTAGTAATTTTATTATTTGTGATCGTTATAATATTTTGTTGGTTATCGTGACACTAGTAACTAAATAATATCGATTTCATGTTTTCGTCATATTTTGTTAATTTATAATTTTTAATTCAAATAGTACTTTAAATATAACAATCAAGATTTATATACTCATTTACTAAATTAAATTTCGTTTTACGATTTATACTAATCAACTGGAAGATAGTCGTTTTCTTTGAAAACATTTTTAGTTGAGACTATTGTCACTAATAATTTCTAATTTGTTTACTATTGACTATTTTAGTAAAAAAAATCTGTATTATTTATTAATAAAATTCATTTGTTAAAAATAATTTCAAGGTTTGTAAAATCTCGTTTCATTTATAAAATTCGTCGACTCAATTAATTTTGATATCTTTTTCTTAAAACATCTCTTTTATAAAAATTTATAGTTTTAACTTGATTTCCTAATCATTTATAAAATACTAAATATTGACTTATTATATTTTATTTATATTTTGAGTAACGAATTTAGAAATATATTAAAGTTACTATAACGACGATAATAATAAAATGTTAATTTTGTTAGAAATGCTATTTTTATTCATTTCACTTATTTTAATCACTTACGTATTTTCTATAAGAATATTTCTATTTTAAATAAGTTTCTAAAATTAGTAAGTTTCCATTTATAGAAAGTTTCCCTTTTATATAAAATGTTTATTATTTACGATGATTATTTATTCTCAATATCGATAATGGTTTCTTTTGGAGTAATGGAATAAAGACAAGTGTGGGGTTAGAGTAATATAGTCAGGGGTGTACGTTTTTGCCATCAACTGTAAGGCTGGTGTGTCTTTATGGGGCACATTAGTTGTTGAACTGAGCATGGTTTGTGTTCAAGAGAGTGTGCATTGTGCCCTTAAACTTAGATATCGCATTGTGTAAGTCGCGTCAGGTTGAACTGGACATGGTTTGTGTCCAGGAGGGGTGTACACCACTTAAACCAGGACCTCGCTGCACGCAGTCCTGTTATAGTTAAGTTGCCTAATTAGAGACTGGATTCTGTTATGAGTTAAGTCTATAGGTCTCGAAGCTAGTTTCCAGTATTATCCATAGTGAAAATTCTAGCCTTGTGCACATTGATCGAATTTCGATAACACCATTTTTGAATATTATTATTATCGGTTGATTTTGACTTGCAGGTTGGCAAGTAATTTAAGTTTCTCTGTAAACTTATTTTTATTATATCATTCTACTGTTTTCTCTTTTTAAATATTTTGATATAATAATACTATTATTTTTCCATATGATATAATTTGGCTGGAAGAACGTCCGAGTTACTTCCCACTGACGTGGCTGTTATGTTTATAACATGACAGATATTTGTTGTTGGGTTTTGGTGTGAACTAGCAAGTAGCGTGGATCCTACTCTTTCTTCATCTATGTAATTTATGGATTTGTATAAACCCGTTGGAAGATTTTCCTTTTAGCTCTTTTGTAAAAAGAGGCCTTTGTATTGACTTACCATTTCTTTTAATAAGATATAATTTGTCAGTGTGTTTTAATCCCGGCTCTACAGTGTTTCCGCCACTATATTGCGTTAGAATTTCTAGGGGATTACAGTTGGTATCAGAGTATTGTTGCTCCCGACGCTTACACCTGATTCTAGGAAAAATAATCGTAAATGATTTGAATATTAAAGAAATATAGTGAGAGATGGGTAAAAACCAAAATAAGGACTTAACTGTTAGGTTTATATGTTCTTGTAACTCAATGACTAGCATTGAATATTTGTTTCTTTTATTGAGAAGATAATGAATGAACAAGATGTTGATATAATGCTGCTCAAGATCGGGACAAAACCTGCTTAGAACTCTCAACGCCTGCCGACTCGAGTGGACAACTTGGTGCTCCAAGAAAGATGCCGATGGTGACTTTTCAGCTTCGGTTCAGTTCGCTTAAGCTAAAGGCCAAATGATCAAGAGTAGATTCCAGTTCTGTGACGGTGCAACAGACTCAGATGTGAAATCACTTTGGATCCTGATGGAGCGACCCTATACTAGTGTGCTTGTATCCCTACGAGATGATGAAGATATTCCGCGGATTCCTTTGTGGAACCTTAGAGGTCCGAAGTTTTCCCTCTCGTTTTAGATCTTAGTTATCTAGGATCATTGACTCTTTTCTCTCTGCCCCTATTTCTTCCAACCATTCTCTTATAAATTCTCGTCTTCATTCTTGAGGTAAATTTATGATTAATTCTCCTATTTTACCATCTTCCCTCTTGGGATCCTTTGGTGTGACCGATTCTGTCTTAGTAAACCGCGTGAGAGTTAAGTTATAGATGTTTGAGGTATAGTAAACCCTTGTTACCTGATTTGAGGATTGTGAGTCTACCCTATCTTCTAAGCAAGTAAGAAATTCTTAAGGATTGATTTGATTGGTATTAATTAATGGAATTAGGATGATACTTTAGATACTGAACCTTGGGTTATAGGTTACTTTGATTATTTTGGAGTACTTAGAATTGAATATATTTTGGAGTAGTAAGAGTATGTCATATTTGATGGATACCTAGTACCTACCCTAGAACCGAACTTAGTGTAACTGATGATATCACTTTGGGATTCTTACCTAATGCTTGCATCGCGAATATTTGAGATCATTGATTGTGGTACCATTAAAGTTTGATTATTTTCGTTAGTAATCTTGGCTGACATAGATTGCCCTTCTTTCTTGAGGATTAGATCGTTGATGTGTAAGGTTGTAACCTATGAACTTGGATGAATTATTCTTAACCTTGAAGAAGAGAAATACCTTGCACAATCATAATTTGGGCTTATTGTGTCGTTTTGAGGAATACTATAATACAGATCATCTTATTGTGACTTTCAGTTTAGAGCCTTAGACCAACGAGATTGTGGCTTCGTTGAGTTGTTAAATATTTTGTGGTTGCACCATTGTGAATAGAAATTTGATGGATTTCTCAGAAACATTAGTCGATGGACGTGTTTGAAGATGTGAGTCTTTGCGTCATTACCTCTAGGTTTGAGCACGTTTGAGTATTCATTGTACTTTCCCAAGTTCTGTACGTGCGACATTATAAATATGTTAGAAATCATTTTTTAGGATTTCGTACCCGAGCATTGTTAAAATAAGTGGACCATGTTTAGTGTTCCTTACTCGAGAAATTTGGAGTATACCTCGAGTTCAAACCTTATGAGCTTTGAACTTAAGAGCCTTACCGATCAAGAGTTTGGGTGTGTTTTGATGACCGTTGAAATTTTAATTGATGAGATTAGATTGTAAAACAATTGTGGATTAGTATCGTGTCGTTTGAACGATTGGATAATCACGTAAGACATTTTGGAGATTGTGACTAAGTAGTACCACCTAGTGCCTAATATTGGACTTAACATTTTGATGGAATTTAGGAACCCGTGTTGTGGGAGTCGTACTAGGAATCTCGAGATGGTTAATTTATTCTCTAATCCTTGAGAGCTCTATTTGACTCTCAATTTCGTCCTCCTCTTCTTCGGCTAATCTCTTCGACTTCTTTATCGGATTTGAAAACTTTTGTTTCAATTCGTCTTTGACCTTGACTCTGTTTATCCGTTTACCATTTTTCTCGAACCTATAATATGAAAAGTTTGTCTAATTTAAAATTTTGGGCTGTCATGAAATTTCAACATTTTAAATTATAAATTTCAAAACATTGTGCTTTGTTTTTGTTTTATTTTTGGTTAATAACCTATATTTAGCTCTCTTTCAAAATACCTTAACAATTTATTTTATAGTATTTCGAAATTGTTTCAAAATCCTATTTTCAAGCTATTGAGTTTTACGAAAACTTTCATAATTGCCAATATTTTGATTTCTATAAAATATTATGTAAAACGGTTTAAAATTTTCGAAAAACATCGTATGTCTCAATTTTTGTTTTATTTTTCATAAACTTTAAATCTGTTGTTGAAAATGTTTGACGACTGATTCGATTTTTATTTACTAACTACAAAATTTGATTTCTTAATATTTTGTTTGGTCTCAAAACAAAATTTCGTAGAATTCCTTGATCAAAACATTTCATTGTTGCTTTGAAAATATTTGGGTACTCTCCCCCTCGAGTCCGTTTACAAATATTATTTATCGTCATTATTTTATCAAGTAATTTTTAACTTACAATTTTATTAATTTAAATGATTTTAAACTTTGAGTAAATGAGCCCAACTCATCTTGAAATAAATTTTATCTTCGATTTCGATTTCACATCCCGTTTGAAGTTGTAAAAAATTTTAAACCGAGATTGGGGTGCGAGTTAAGCATTCTCCTTTTTCAAGTGATATAACCTTGTTTTCCATCCTATTATTATGTTTTTTTTAGTTTTGAGGATGAAACTTCTTTTTACTGGGGAAGATTGTAACACCCTGATTTTATAAATTAAATTAATTTAAAGTTATGTTCGTATTTTATTTTGTTTACGATTTAACTCGTAATTCTTAAAATTATTATAAAACGAATTTATCGTTTAATCGTTTCAAACTCCTAAAATTCTATTTGACTTGGAAACACTTCTTATATTTAAAACATATTTTTATTTCTGTTTCGATTCATTTTATACATTTAATTTAATTCTTATCGAAAGTCTATTTCGACGATTTAAATTCTAAATTCTTTTTACTTATTTATATTAAAGCTCGAATTTCCTATTTTTCGGCTCGAAGCTCATTTATTTAAAATTGTCAAAATATTTATTTCCTTTCCTCGAGAAATCAATTTAATTCACTTAATCGAAAATTTAATATTTATCGAGAAATACTATTTGATCGTCTAATTTTTTATTTCTATCAACTTCGTTTTTGCCATCAACTGTAAGGCTGTGGTGTCTTTATGGGGCACATTGGTTGTTGAACTGAGCATGGTTTGTGTTTAGGAGAGTGTGCATTGTGCCCTTACACTTAGATATCGCATCGTGTAAGTCGCGTCAGGTTGAACTGGACATGGTTTGTGTCCAGGAGAGGTGTATACCACTTAAACCAGAACCTCGCTGCACGCAGTCCTGTTATAGTTGAGTTGCCTAGTTAGAGACTGGATTCTGTTATGAGTTAAGTTTACAGTTCTCGAAGCTAGTTTCCAGTATTATCCCTAGTGAAAGTCTAGCCTTGTGCACACTGATCGAATTTCGATAACGCCATTTTTGAATATTATTATTATCGGTTGATTTTGACTTGCAAGTTGACAAGTATTTTAAGTTTCACTGAAAACTTATTTATATTATATCATTCTACTGTTTTCTCTTTTTAAATATTTTGATATAATAATACTATTATTTTTCCATATGATATAATATGGCTGGAAGAACGTCCGAGTTACTTCCCACTGACGTGGCTGTTATGTTTATAACATGACAGGTATTTGTTGCTGGGTTTTGGTGTGAGCTAGCAAGTAGCGTGGATCCTACTCTTTCTTCATCTATTTAATTTATGGATTTGTATAAACTCGTTGGGAGATTTTCCTTTTAGCCCTTTTGTAAAAAGAGGCCTTAGTATTGACTTACCATTTCTTTTAATAAGATATAGTTTGTCAGTATGTTTTAATCCCAGCTCTACAGTGTTTCCGCCACTGTATTGCGTTAAAATTTCTAGGAGACTACAAATCAATTTAATTCAGTTTATCGAAGATTTATTATTTATCGGGAAATACTATTTTATCGTCTAATTTTTTATTTCTATAAACTTCTTTTTTCATCTTGAATAATTATTTATATCTCGAGAAACGTTTATTTTACTAATTTTATTAGCCGGCCCAATTATTTTTATTAATTCGTTTTAAATTCGATTCGTGGGTCAGTTAACTTATCGTTACGGAATTCGTCTCCTACCCGATTCATTTTAATTAATCCGTATTTCTAGCCTATTTTTGTTTTCATGTATCAGCCACCTCTCATTCATCCCACTTATTTATTTATGTTCTTTTCCCTTTCCACCTCTTGGTTCCACCGCTTCAATGCATCCCCTATCTTCAACGTATACATTCCCCTCACTTCCTTCGTTCATTGGACCAACCTTCTCCCTCTTCTCCTTGTTTCTCTCCACCTTCTCGTTTTTTTTTGTGGTTCTTGTTGTGCGTGTTTCTGCCACTCACCCATCATCGTTATCGCCCTTTATTCCCTTCCCTTCTGCTTCGGTCCCTGTTCCGTGATGGTAATTTTCTTTCTTTCTTTCTTTCTTCTTCTTCTTGTTCTTCTTTTCTTATTATTCCTCTTTTCTTTCGTGTTGCTGCAATTATTTCGTCATCTTCGTGGTTTTTGTTGTTGTCTGTGTTTGTGTCCAGTCTGATGTTCTTCCTCTCTTCTTCCTCTTCTGATTTTCGTTCTTTTGATTGATGCTGCTATTCGTTGTACTTAAATTAGTCTCTTCTTTTCTTTTTTGTTGCTTCTTCTCCTCTTGCGTCTGATTTCGTTCTATTCGCTGCTGTTGTTTTCGTCCTTATTGCTGTTCGCTACTCCTATGTTTGTTGTTGTTGGTCTCGCAGTCCATCACTGCTGCTGTTAATGTCGCACTACTGATGCTACTGCTGTAAGTTATCTCTTGCTGCTCTTGTGCGTTTGCTGTTATTCTTGTTGGTTTTACGCTACTCCGATAAGTGTTTCTGCCATCATTGTTTGTTGCTACTCTTCTTTTCTTATTCCTCTTCCGATTTCGTTCGTTTGTTTGTCACCCCTGCTGCTGCTCGTCTGGTGTCTCTGCTCCGATTTGTCCTTTGATGATATTACTATTGTTTTGCTCGTATTTGTTTTCCGTTCCCTGCTCGTAGCTCCTGCGTTTTTGCTTCTTTCCTTCTCTTCTTGTTTCTCTCGCATTATTGCTGCTGTTCGCTTCTTCTGCCTTCACGTATTGCTGCTCTCTTGTCTTGTTATTGCTGTCCATTTTGTTGCTCTTGTGTCATAATTTGGTTGTTATCAGCCAAGTTGAAATGTCGTTTCTCCGCTCTTCATCTTCTTTGTTTTCCTGATTCGCGAGCCTTACTTTTCATTCTTCTATTCTATCGTTCTCGTCATTCGTTTCCTATATTCCTTACACTGGTTTCTTTATTTCTATTTCTTTTGTCTCGATTTCCGTTGGAGCCTCGAAGTCCTTTTTGTAAGGCAAGTATAAGAACGGTTGGAGTTTGGACTCATCAAGAAGGGCAAGTACATGAGCATTCGTACATCGACTTAAGGTAACTTTAGGACATTACTCTATTTTATATCGTATGTTTGAGTAGTAGTATATAGTAAATGTTTTAACTTCGTTTTTCTAATTTCAGCTTTATTATTTGCTAATAATATTTTTTTTAATAATTATGTACTTTATAAATATTTTACAACTTTCGATATCGTTTTATAAATCGTTAGTAATTTTATTATTTATGATCGTTTATAATATTTTGTTGGTTATCGTGACACTAGTAACTAAATAATACCGATTTCATATTTTTGTCATATTTTATTAATTTATAATTTTAACTCAAAATCGTAATTTTATATTATAATCATGATTTGTATACTTGTTCAATAAATTAATTTCGTTTTACGACTTATAATAATAAATGAGAAAGTAGTCGATTTTGTTTTAAATACATTTCTAGTCAAGACTATTTTCCCTAATAATTTCTCATTTGTCTACGATTGATTATTTTTAGTAAAATCAGTATTATTTATTGATAAAATTTATTTGCTAAAACTAATTTGAAAGCTTTATAAAATCTCGATTAATTTATAAAACTCGTTGACTCAATTAATTTTGAAATCGTTTCTCTTAAAACATCTCTTGTCTAAAATTTATAGTTTTAACTCGATTTCCTAAGTATTTATAAAATACTATATATTGTGTTATTATATTTTATTTATATTTTGAGTAATGAATTTAGAAATATATTAAATTTACGATAAAGACCATAATAATAAAATATTAATTTCGTTAGAAATGCTATTTTTATGCATTTCACTTATTTTAATCACTTTCGTGTTTTCTATAACAATATTTCTATTTTAAGTAAGTTTATATTTATAGAAAGTTTCCTTTTCTAATATAAAATGTTTACTCCTTTTATCTCCATATTATTTATAATGATTATTGTAGACACCCAGATTTGGACCTGGTGGCTGCAGGGGTGTCCGACAAACACCCGATGACGATCGGACTGCAACGTGATGCGAGATTGCGATGTTTTAGATAGTTTTTCTATAGAACGAATCATATAATCAATCGGAAAAATTAATTTAACATCAAGACTGATGCGAGTTCATTTTGCACCGTTGTTTTGATCAGTCCATATCTCGAGTTATACTTGGAATTTCGTAGTCATTCAAAATGGAGGAGATAGATTTCGAGCTTATCTTTCCAATGACTATTCATGAAGGCTCATTGAACAAGTATTGACAAAGTTATGGTCCAAACAAGTCAGTTGTGCATGGGAAAGCACCGGGGTTAAAGAGGACGTTTGAAGCTGGTTGTGTTCACTTGGTGTGCACGTCCAAATGAAGCTTTGTATTAGCTCCATGTTCTCACCAGCCACACCTTAATGCTCTCTTAGCTTTGTTATTAGCTCCTTGTTCACATTACTTTGTTATTAGCTCCTAGTTTACATTACTTTGTTATTAGCTCCTAGTTTTGTTATTAGCTCCTTGTTCACATGGTTGTAACTTTGTTTTTGTCACCCTAATCAGCCAAGTTTAAGGTCTGATTGTAGGCTATATATAGCCATTTAGTTGAATGAATAAGATATCCAATTTGCATATTAAAACTTGAGTAAAGCTGAGCTTTCTGTTTCGTCCTTGTAGTTTACAAGACAAAGTCTAGAGTGAGTCGCGTTACAAGCTCTAAACTCGCTATTTCAATCGAGTGTTTGATCTAGCAAACCGCTTTGTTGAAGTATAGGTCTACTTCACCTAGCATACTATCCTTGGTTACGGTTTATCCTTCCTTAAAACTATCTTTTCTTTCTGTTTTGGTTACTCATTCACGTTCCATTTCAGAATACTAATCATATCTCTCATTCTTGTTTCAAAGTTCATTTCAACTCACATCATGAAATGAACTTTGAAACAAGAATGAGAGATATGATTAGTATTCTGAAATGGAACGTGAATGAGTAACCAAAACAGAAAGAAAAGATAGTTTTAAGGAAGGATAAACCGTAACCAAGGATAGTATGCTAGGTGAAGTAGACCTATACTTCAACAAAGCGGTTTGCTAGATCAAACACTCGATTGAAATAGCGAGTTTAGAGCTTGTAACGCGACTCACTCTAGACTTTGTCTTGTAAACTACAAGGACGAAACAGAAAGCTCAGCTTTACTCAAGTTTTAATATGCAAATTGGATATCTTATTTATTCAACTAAATGGCTATATATAGCCTACAATCAGACCTTAAACTTGGCTGATTAGGGTGACAAAAACAAAGTTACAACCATGTGAACAAGGAGCTAATAACAAAGCTAGGAGCTAATAACAAAGTAATGTAAACTAGGAGCTAATAACAAAGTAATGTGAACAAGGAGCTAATAACAAAGCTAAGAGAGCATTAAGGTGTGGCTGGTGAGAACATGGAGCTAATAACAAAGCTTCATTTGGACGTGCACACCAAGTGAACACAACCAGCTTCAAACGTCCTCTTTAACCCCGGTGCTTTCCCATGCACAACTGACTTGTTTGGACCATAACTTTGTCAATACTTGTTCAATGAGCTTTCATGAATAGTCATTGGAAAGATAAGCTCGAAATCTATCTCCTCCATTTTGAATGACTACGAAATTCCAAGTATAACTCGAGATATGGACTGATCAAAACAACGGTGCAAAATGAACTCGCATCATACTCTCCTTCTTTGAAAAAGAATTGTCCTCAATTCTTGTAACAAGTATCCCACCTGGATCAAATACAAAATTTGTTAGGATCAACACATCCTTACTCCAAATAGACATAAGTGTGGGTAACGTTGGTATCACGGCTCAACCCCAAGCTCGACTCCTTTTCAAGTAGGTGTTGTTTTGAATGCTTGTGAACTCTACTTTGCTTGTCGTGAACAAGGATGGATCATTTTGTTGCTTCTCAAAGTATTCCACAAGCTCAACCCCCTTACTCTCCATGCTTGTTTTGATTAAGATCAAAAATTTTTTCTTCTTGCACAACCCGTTTGGTTGAAGATGATACTCGTCAAAAACAGGTGGTAACGTTGGATCAAACACCAAACTTTCCTCGTAAGTGTTTTCAAACGAGAAAATTCCAGCCATCTTTTTTTTTTTTTAATAGTACTACGTGAACAGTACTAATTCGTGAACAGTTTTTTTTTTTTTTTTGAAAATAAATCGAACTTCAACAAGAACCACGAAACAATCAAAACCGATTAACCCTCGAACTACCCGCACGAGTTTAACCTTTGAATTCCAATCGCAATCAGAAATTCAACTAACAACTTGGCTTTGACACTCCTTGGACCGTCTTGATTTTAAGAAAAATCAAGAGTTGTAGCTCTGATACCACTAATGATGTGAGTTGAAATGAACTTTGAAACAAGAATGAGAGATATGATTAGTATTCTGAAATGGAACGTGAATGAGTAACCAAAACAGAAAGAAAAGATAGTTTTAAGGAAGGATAAACCGTAACCAAGGATAGTATGCTAGGTGAAGTAGACCTATACTTCAACAAAGCGGTTTGCTAGATCAAACACTCGATTGAAATAGCGAGTTTAGAGCTTGTAACGCGACTCACTCTAGACTTTGTCTTGTAAACTACAAGGACGAAATAGAAAGCTCAGCTTTACTCAAGTTTTAATATGCAAATTGGATATCTTATTCATTCAACTAAATGGCTATATATAGCCTACAATCAGACCTTAAACTTGGCTGATTAGGGTGACAAAAACAAAGTTACAACCATGTGAACAAGGAGCTAATAACAAAACTAGGAGCTAATAACAAAGTAATGTAAACTAGGAGCTAATAACAAAGTAATGTGAACAAGGAGCTAATAACAAAGCTAAGAGAGCATTAAGGTGTGGCTGGTGAGAACATGGAGCTAATACAAAGCTTCATTTGGACGTGCACACCAAGTGAACACAACCAGCTTCAAACGTCCTCTTTAACCCCGGTGCTTTCCCATGCACAACTGACTTGTTTGGACCATAACTTTGTCAATACTTGTTCAATGAGCCTTCATGAATAGTCATTGGAAAGATAAGCTCGAAATCTATCTCCTCCATTTTGAATGACTACGAAATTCCAAGTATAACTCGAGATATGGACTGATCAAAACAACGGTGCAAAATGAACTCGCATCAAAGACAGCCTTAGTCGTGTCATTACGGTCGCGTCGATACTAATTAGAGTCAATTCCGACACCGGAACTTCGAATCGGTCCTGAAATACGCCAGGTCAAACCCGAGTCAGGACGTCGGGCCGAGCAAACCTCAGGATGCACACCCGAAGCCCACCCGACGCAATGACGCGCTAGGGTTAGCGGGAAGACTTAATTCCCAAGTCATAATATATCACGCATCTTCTCCGTTTTGGAAAGTGACGCGAGTTCTTTTTGCAGTGTTGTTTTGATCGGTCCATATCTGGAGTTATACTTGGAATTTTGTAGTCATTCAAAATGGAGGAGATAGATTTCGATCTTATCTTTCCAATGACTATTCATGAAGGCTCATTGAACAAGTATTGACAAAGTTATGGTCCGAACAAGTCAGTTGTGCATGGGAATTTCGCAGAAGTTATTTATTTGACGGGACTGTTTCTTTTGTATCGACTTTCAATAAAAGAGCTAGTGGATACATTGCTCTAATCTGATTTACAAGTCAAATAATCAAGACCATATGGATGCATTAACTTGGGTTCACACTCATTCAAGCAAGGGATGTGCACCGGAGTTAGTGATGTGAGTTAATGCGAACTTTGAAACAAAAACGTGAAGGATGATAGTATTCTGAAATGAACGTAAACAAGAGCAACAAAACAGATTGTAAGGATAGTTTGTGAGGATGATAGAACCGTAACCAAGGGATAGTATGCTTAGTGAAGTAGACCTATACTTCAACAAAGCGGGTGCTAAATCAAACACGCGATTGAAGTAGCGAGTTTAGAGCTTGTAACGCGACTAACTCTAGACTTTGTCTTGTAAGCAACAAGGACGTAAAAGAAAAGCAATGCTTTACTCAGTTTTGTGTTATGAATATTGTGTGTCTTATTCATTCAAGTTTGATGGCTATTTATAGCTAGACCTGGCAAACGGGTCATTCGATTCGATTTCGGATCGGGTTAAATCGATTCGATTATAATCGGGTTAGCATAACTTTCAGTTTCAGTTCGATTTCGATCGGGTTCATTTCGGTTAGTCACTTTTATCGGTTTATGTTATTTTGAGTCGGGTACGGTTCGGGTTGGGTCAATAGCAGGTCAGGTGAGTCTCGGGTCATAAATTTCTTGAATAAAAAAAATAAATAATTTGATTTTGAGTTTTTTATACCTTCAAATGGTAGGTAATAGTTTATAAAACTATTAATAAATAAAGAATCAAGAAAGAAAATTCTAAATTTGGGTGTTTTTATGAAAAAATAAGTGTTTATTAATCGGGTCAATCGATTCGGTTATTATTGGTTCGGTTATATTCGGGTTCAGGTATCATTCGGTTATATTAAATTCGGTACAATTTCGATTCGATTCGGATTGAATCGGGTTTTGGGTATTATTCCAGGTTAATCCTATCGGGTGTTCGATCGGTTTCAATTCATTTATTTTCGATCGATTTTTCGGGTCCGGGTTTACTTTGCCAGGTCTATTTATAGCCTACAAATCGTCCCTTAACCAGGCTGGTCAAGGTGATACAAACAAAGTTCTAATGGTGACAAAAACAAAGCTTAGGAGCTAAAAACAAAGCTAACAAGAAGCACTTAGACGCGGCACACTATGTGAACACAATCAGCCCACAATCATCTTCTTAACTCCGGTGCACTCCCCATGCTTGAATGAGTGTGAACCCAAGTTAATGCCTTCATAAGACCTCGACTAATTGCTCGTTTATTCGACCCACACACCAGCTAGTTTATTGATTGAAGAAGGCACACTACTAGGCTTGTAGGAGGTGCTAATGTGGCTGGACTAGGACCATTAGGAGCTAGTGTGACTTCATTGAATTCTTTGGTTGTATCTTCATTCGGATCATCTCCTCCCCCTTGAAAAGGAATTGTCCTCAATTCTGAAATGCCATCATCATCAAGATAAGGAGAAAGATCTCCCACATTGAACGTGGCATGAACTCCATACTCATCCGGCAATTCCACTTTGTAAGCATTGTCGTTCACCTTTGATATGATCTTGTATGGACCTTCTGCTCGTGGCATCAACTTATTCTTCCTTTTGCTTGGAAACCTCTCTTTTCTCAAGTGCACCCAAACTAAGTCACCTTCTTGAAAAAGCCTTGGTTTCCTGTTTTTGTTGGACCTTCTTTTGTATGCTTCATTTACCTCCTTGATCCTTTCTCGAATTTGCTCGTGGAGTTTCATCATAGCCTTAAGTTTTGACTCCGCGTCTTTGTGGACTAACTCATCATTAGGTAGGGGAATCAGGTCCAAGGGCATGTAAGGATTGATTCCATACACGGCCTCAAAAGGAGAATGAGAGGTAGCATAAGTAGGGGAACGATTGTAAGCAAATTCAGCATGGGCAAGCTTGATATCCCAATCCTTTTGAGTCTTGCTCACAAGCCCCCTTAACAACGTACCCAAAGTGCGATTGGTAACTTCGGTTTGTCCATCTGTTTGTGGATGATGAGAAGTGCTAAATAAGAGCTTGGTTCCCACCTTCCTCCATAATGTGTTCCAAAAATAACTAAGGAACTTTGAATCACGATCCGAAACGATGGACTTAGGCACTCCATGGAGACGTACCACCTCTTTGAAGTACAAGTCAGCTACATTGCTAGCATCATCTGTTTTGTGACAAGCAATGAAGTGAGCCATTTTTGAAAACCGATCTACCACCACCATGATAGCATCCTTCCCCCTAGCTGTTCTTGGCAAGGCCACAATGAAATCCATGGACACATCTTCCCACAGTCTATTAGGAGTGGGTAAGGGCATGTAGACTCATGGTTTGAAAGAGCTTTTGGCAAATTGGCAAGTCACACACTTGCTTACTACATGTTGGACACTCCCTTGCATCTTTGGCCAAAAGAAGTGCTTCTTTAAGACCTCCAAGGTTCTTGTGATGCCAAAATGACCCGCTAATCCTCCCCCATGAGCTTCCCTAACCAGCAATTCTCTAATAGGATGCTTGGGTACACAAAGTCGATTTCCTTTGAAAAGAAATCCCTCCTGCAAAACAAACTCGTCAAAGGCTCCCTCCTTGCACTTGGTGAAAGTTTCACCAAAATCCGAATCATTGTTGTAGTAATCCTTGAGAGTTTCAAATCCGAGTAATCTAACATCCAAAGTAGATAATAGAGTGTAGCGGCGGGATAGTGCATCAGCCACCACGTTACTTTTACCATCTTTGTACTTTGAAGAGAAATGAAAGGATTGCAAGAATTCCACCCACTTGGCATGCCTTGGACTTAGCTTTTGTTGGCCATTGATGTACTTTAGGGACTCATGATCTGAATGGAGAATAAAGTGGTTAGTACGAAGATAATGACTCCAATGATCAAGAGCTCTTACTATGGCATAGAATTCCTTGTCGTAGGTGCAATAGTTTATCCTTGCTCCATTGAGTTTTTCTGAAAAGTAGGCAATGGGACGCCTATTTTGCACGAGCACAGCACCAATTCCTACTCCACTAGCGTCACATTCCACCTCAAATGGTTGAGAGAAATCAGGAAGAGCTAGAATAGGAGCGGAACACAACTTCTCCTTGATGGCTTCAAAAGCCTCTTGGGCAGCTTTGGACCAAACAAACGCACCTTTCTTCAAACATTCGGTGATAGGACTTGTGATAGTACTAAAGTCCTTGATGAACCTTCTGTAAAAGGAAGCCAAACCATGGAATGATCTTACTTCAGTAATGGTGGAAGGAATTGGCCAAGTACGGATGGATTCCACTTTGGTTTGATCAACGGATACTCCATCTTTGGACACTACGTAGCCAAGGAACACTACACTTTCCACAAAGAAAGCACACTTCTCCTTCTTGCCAAAGAGTTGTTGCTTGCGAAGTGTTGTAAATAGTAGTCTCAAGTGCTCCATATGCTCCTCCAAAGACCTGCTATACACAAGAATATCATCCAAGTAAACCACAATAAAGCGACCTAAGTAGGCCTTGAGTATTTCGTTCATTAGCCTCATGAATGTGCTTGGAGCATTGGTGAGGCCAAATGACATGACCGTCCACTCATAGAGTCCATGCTTGGTCTTGAAAGCTGTTTTCCACTCATCCCCTTCTCTCATTCTGATTTGGTGATACCCACTTCTCAAATCGATTTTGGAGAAGATCACAGCCCCATGAAGCTCGTCCAACATATCATCCAACCTTGGAATAGGAAATCTATATTTGATGGTAATGTTGTTAACGGCTCTACTATCCACACACATTCTCCAAGTTCCATCTTTCTTAGGTACTAAGAGGACTAGAACAGCACAAGGACTAAGACTCTCACGTACATAACCTCGACTCATTAACTCATCAATTTGTCTTTGTAATTCCTTAGTCTCCTCCGGATTACACCTATAGGCTGCCTTATTTGGTAAGGCTGCTCCTGGAATGAGGTCGATTTGGTGTTCTATGCCTCTAATAGGTGGTAAACCAACCGGTAATTCTTCAGGGAAGACATCCTCAAACTCGTGTAACAACTCCTCAAATGGCTTTCCTCCAAGCCCATTCTCAACTACTAAGGGTTCCTCTCTAGCCACCATGACAAAGACACGTTCCCCCCCTTGTAAAGCATGTTCTACCTCACTCTCACTAGCAAATATGGTAAGGTTAGGCCTTTTAGTTTTGTTGGCTGCCATAGCTCTAACAGCTTGGGGAGTCATGGGTTTTAGAACGATTTTCTTTCCTTTATCCCTTAACTCATATTCATTTTTTCTCCCATGGTGTACTACATCCCTATCAAACTGCCAAGGACGTCCCAAGAGTATATGACACGCATCCATAGGAATGACATCACATAAAACTTCATCGACATAAGATCCCATGGTTAAACCTACCCTCACTTGCTTTGTGACTCTTACTTTGTTTCCATCATCCAACCAATGTAAGGCATACGGTCTAGGGTGATTAGTGGTGGTTAGGCCTAACTTAGTTACCATTTCAGTAGAGGCAACATTTGTGCAACTACCCCCATCAATGATCAAGCTACACCATTTGTCGTTAACTAGACACTTAGTGTGGAATAGTTGATCCCTTTGCTCGGTGTTGTGTGGGATGGGGTTGGCATGAAGTGTACGTAGTACCAAAACAGTATCATACGTTGGGGGTTCATAGTCCTCTCTTTCTTCCTCCTCCTCATTAAACACAGCCCCTATACGTTGTTCCTCCTCCCACATCTCCTCTCTAAAAGACATGACTTCTCTTAAGGTAACGACTCTTTTATTAGGACACGCATTTTTGTAGTGACCAAAGCCTTGACACTTAAAGCAACGTACTTTGGACAAACTAGTTTCAGTGGGTGTCTTGTTTGTGGGTTGAGTCGGGTTACTCTTAATGACAAGGGGTTGATTAGTGTTAATGGAATTGGTCTTGTTACTCCCCTCACCTCGTGACCAAGTATGACTCCTACTAGATTCATTCTCATACTTAGCTTTCCCTTGAGCCTCAATTTTTAAGCATAACCCACATAACGTATCAAAATCAGAGTAAGGACATAAATCAACCGTATTAGCAATATTACGATTTAACCCACGTAAGAACCTAGCCATTTTTATCTCTTCATTTTCTTCTACTTCCCCCATTAGTACTAAGTTCTCAAACTCGTCAATGTATTCACTAACACTCATCTTTCCTTGAACGAGATTAGCAATCTTTTTGTATAAGGATAACTTATGTGTAGTTGGAATATACCTCTTACGTAGTTTACGCTTTAAGGACTCCCAAGAGGAAATCTTACCCTTTCCATCCCTGGTGCGTTGTACCTTAAGCCCTTCATACCAAAGGGAAGCCCCTTTGCTTAGCTTTAGGATTGCATATTTGCACCTCTCCTCGTCCTCCAAGTCCTTGAAGTCAAAGAGCTTCTCCATGTTTCTCTCCCATTCCAAGTAGACTTCAGGATCAGTACCACCATTGAACTCAGGAAGTTCGTTCACTTTGATCTTGTCCACCGGTTCCCTTCTTGCTTGGAAGCGAGAATTCTTGGGCTGGTAGTTCTCCAACTCCTTCTTTAGGTGTTCCAAGAAGTTAGGGTCTTCAAAGTTCACTACTCCTGCCATGCTTTACGTCTAAGGGAAGACCAAAGCTCTGATACCACTAATGATGTGAGTTAATGCGAACTTTGAAACAAAAACGTGAAGGATGATAGTATTCTGAAATGAACGTAAACAAGAGCAACAAAACAGATTGTAAGGATAGTTTGTGAGGATGATAGAACCGTAACCAAGGGATAGTATGCTTAGTGAAGTAGACCTATACTTCAACAAAGCGGGTGCTAAATCAAACACGCGATTGAAGTAGCGAGTTTAGAGCTTGTAACGCGACTAACTGTAGACTTTGTCTTGTAAGCAACAAGGACGTAAAAGAAAAGCAATGCTTTACTCAGTTTTGTGTTATGAATATTGTGTGTCTTATTCATTCAAGTTTGATGGCTATTTATAGCCTACAAATCGTCCCTTAACCAGGCTGGTCAAGGTGATACAAACGAAGTTCTAATGGTGACAAAAACAAAGCTTAGGAGCTAAAAACAAAGCTAACAAGAAGCACTTAGACGCGGCACACTATGTGAACACAATCAGCCCACAATCATCTTCTTAACTCTGGTGCACTCCACATGCTTGAATGAGTGTGAACCCAAGTTAATGCCTTCATAAGACCTTGACTAATTGCTCGTTTATTCGACCCACACACCAGCTAGTTTATTGATTGAAGAAGGCACACTACTAGGCTTGTAGGAGGTGCTAATGTGGCTGGACTAGGACCATTAGGAGCTAGTGTGGCTTCATTGAATTCTTTGGTTGTATCTTCATTCGGATCAGTTAGTAGGCTGATTGTAGGCTGATTGTGTTCACATTCTTGCTTTGTCTAAGTTCTTTTCCTTAGCTTTGTTTTTATCTCCTTAGCTTTGTTTGTATCACCCTTGACCATGCTGGTTTGGGGACGTTTTGTAGGCTATATATAGCCAACCATTTGATGAATAAACCATCCAATTTTCACAAAAACAAAACTGAGTAAAGCTAAGCTTTTCCTTTCGTCCTTGTAGCTTACAAGACAAAGTATTAGAGTGAGTCGCGTTACAAACTATTTCAATCGAGTGTTTGAATTAGCACCCGCTTTGTTGAGGTATAGGTCTATCTCACTAAGCATACTATCCCTTGGTTACGGTTCTATCATCCTTACAAACAACCATTACATTCTGTCTTGTTGCTTGTTTTTCGTTCATCTCATAATACAACCAACATCCTTATTACTTGTTCAAAGTTCATCTTAACTCACATCAGAAAGTTTCAAGATCGGATCTTCAAAATCACAGCCGCCTTACACCAAGCGTCCCTACATTTCGTGCGCACGACCCCAGGCGCCTGAGTTCTGGTGCGCCTGGACTCGGGCGTCCTTCCGGGCGATTTGAACTGCGCGAGCAACTATAAATACCCCCCTCACTTCATTTATTCGACACAATTCATTCTTCTCTTCTCCCTCCTACTCTTTACGAGTTTCTTCTAACTTAGGTTCGCACTCCGACCCTAAGTGACGATCCACTCAATCGTTGTCCCGATAAGCGAATCGACGCTACCCCTCACCTTCGAGCACCCCACTCAATCCCGAGGAGCCTGCGTTCGACTAGCTAACCCCGAGTCTAACTGCGGAGCTCTGCCGAGTTAACCGCAGAACCAGCCGTAGTAAACGAAACTCTGCCGAAATCACCACAAGGCAAGCTAGGAGGATCCACCCCAAAGTCGAACCGTCACTAGGTTGTCATTCTAAACAAAACTTTACATTTCTGTACTTTTTATTATGCACTACGATAATGTCAAACGTGGACGCTAGGTCCATGGCACGTTATAAACATACGTAACGTCCCAACTTCAACCATAAGCACTAAAATACCCTAACTAAACCCGAGTAGTTCTGAGATCCGTTCTCAACTATCTACGCATCGTGTCTTGTTTAGTGTATACTCCGAGGGTGAAACTCCTCACTATGTGATTTACTTACATTCGTATTTACCGCTTTTACGACCTTATAATCGCATGCTAAATCACCTAACACGAAATTCAAAACGTAAACAAGCTAAAACTGAACAAAGCGATGGTCGGGTTCCGTATTAGTCCCGGTGCTCACCATACACGGTTCGACGCATCCCTATTAATATCGAGCCGACGCATCTTAAGCAGAATACCAGGTAAGGTTTACCACGAGAACGACTAATATCCGTATTATCACGTTAAAACTAATTTGCTAATACGTATAATACTTAGTACTCTCTAGTCTCCTATGTGCATCTTTTCATGGCCTGCTTGTCATGTGAAATCGCATGCAAAGAATGTAAACACAACTACTTCGACAACAATAAACTTACTTGTCCTTAAACAACCGACATAGCAAAGACATAGGGTCAAGACAATGGATGTTACAGTACTTCCGCCACAACAAAGGAACAAAGTTATCAGCCCACTGATTGATTAGTAGAGGTCGCTATGTGCGGGTGGGATTCGGTGTCGATGTCTAGCAGACGTTGGCTTCCGAATACGTACCCTCACCCCTTACTTAGAATCAACGGTTTCCAGATGTCCGAAACCATTGGCAATGAGAGTCATTCCAGGCAAGGAGTGCTTAAGGGTACAAGTCTTTATCTTTAGGTCCCGTGCCACTCAACTCTGTGCCGGCTAAGGATCAAAGTTGACTTGAACCGGTTCCAAGTCCCCATAATTGCCTTGGTGGCGACTCCACAAATCGGCAACGAATTCGGTTCACTAAAAAGGTCTCATTACCAAACATATCGGCCTTTAAACATTTACAACCATGACTCGTTCGATTCCAACGGAAACACGGCTGCCCGCACCCGTCTAGTACAAGTCTGAATTGTCATCCGAATCGAGGTCCGAAACGTCACCCCGAACGCGAGAGCGGACCGGCCCCCGACCGGGAGGGAGCCGCGTGGGTGGCCGCCGCGATGAAACGGGGTCAATCCCGCGAGGGCGCGTGCGGGGCACCGGACGGTGCGGACGGACGTCCACAGTTTGGCGACTCCGCTGGGGATTTGGAAACAAGTTTCCAGTGGTGATGTAACTTGAACGACGTCGGTGAAGCTCATTTTCTAGTTCCTTGTTGTGGTCACTACAGGTTTTGGCCCTAAAAAGCCCACCCTAACCGATATTAGGATCAATTGACTTCTTCGCGGTATGATCCTTACGGACACGCGGGGAGACACTCGATTGACGCTCCGGCCATCCAAGGTAGCCACGTATTCCATGGATATACCAAACGAGTTGTTCTAAGCGGACGGTATGACACTCACCTCCCCGGGTAACCTGTCGTCACCTAAGCAAAGACTATTCATGGGCGGTAGCCTACCCTAACCTTCACGTGTCTACATCCTACATGAGTGTACACATTCCTAGTTATGTGTAGCTTGTTTCACTACACGGATGAAGGCTATTACCAATCGACAAAATCGGTCGGTAAGGCTTAAATTCGGTCGGTAAATAATATTGCCGACCGAGTTTACATATTTTCCGATCGACATTTTTTAGTCAAAACATTTAGTCGGTAAAGAAATTTACCGACCGCACAAATCAGCGGTGAATACCGGCCGAAGAATCAGTCGGAAAATGCAAGTAGCGGTCGCTGATCACCATAAGTACCGACCGACAAAGCAGTCGCTAATACGAAGGATTCAGTCGGTAATCAGTGTTTACAAACTGATACGGGCGGTCGGTAGCATCTTACCGACTGAGTAACTGTCAGCGTAGTGTGGTCGGAAATCATAGGCTGTCGGTCGGTAATGCGGTCGGTGATAGCGTGGATAACGACCGATATTGTTCGGTCGGTAACTTTTACCGACTGTAACTGAGGCAATAGCTTCATGTTTTTTTTTGTCGGATTTAACACACTATCGGTCGGTAAGTACAGCTGTCGGTCGGTAAATAGTGTATCTTCATCTACAACCAATTTTCAATTCATTCTCTTAACACCAACAAATCCAATCTCTATCCACTCCAACCTTCATTCATTCACTTCATCCAAAATCCAATATCTCCACCATTCATTCACATAAAACCATTCAATATCATTCACATAACTTCCTAAAATGTTTAAGCAACTTAAAAGAGTACTAAAGTCTAAAACAACGTAAAAGAGTACTAATGTCTAAACAACTTAAAAGAGTAATCAAAGTTTACACAACTTAAGAGATTAAACAATTAGAGGTTTGACGCGAGTTCATTTTGCAGTGTTGTTTTGATCGGTCCATATCTGGAGTTATACTTGGAATTTTGTAGTCATTCAAAATGGAGGAGATAGATTTCGAGCTTATCTTTCCAATGACTGCTCATGAAGGTTCATTGAACAAGTATTGACGAAGTTATGCCCCAAACAAGTCAGCTGTGCATTGAAAAACGCTGCTGTTAAATTCTTTGACGGAATTGTTTCTTTTGCCTCGATTTTCTTTAAAGCTTTCAATAAATTCCCGAGGAGAAGAGCTGCTATTTTTAAGTCCGTTTAATCAAGACTACTCGAGCAAACAAGGGCCTTGCATCTGATTTGGAGCATGGAAAGTAGGCTGATTGTGTTCTCACTTATTCATTGTATCTAGCTATTTAGTTCTAGCCTAGTTCATTTCCCTTTCTTTGTTTTTGTCACCCACTTTATGAGGCTTGACTTTGCTGGTTAGCCTCATCCTTGGGTTGAGTTGTAGGCTATAAATAGCAAAGTACTTGATGAATAAAGCATTCAACTTTCATCAAACAAATCTGAGTTAAGCTTTGCTTTCCTTTTCGTCTTTGTAGTTCACAAGACAAAGTATTAGAGTTAGTCGCGTTACAAGCTCTATACTCGCTATTTCAATCGAGTGTTTGAATTAGCACCCGCTTTGTTGAGGTATAGGTCTATCTCACTTAGCACACTATCCTTGGTTACGTTCTATCATCACTTTACAGCAACTATTTCAACCTGATTTCGTTGCTTTGTTTCGTTCATTTCAATTTACTATCAATCTCCAATTCACTTGTTCAAAGTTCATTCCAAATCAGTAACACAATTTATGAATATAATTTGATTACCAATATCAAGTTCTTAGAGTAACAGGTGTGAAAAATTAGAATTATAATGGAGTTTTATAATTTTTGTTTTGGAGTATCCTTAATAGAAACATACATTTTGCAACGTACTGTTTTTGTAAGACACTATTATGTAACGTAACAGATTTTATGAGTTAAAGTAACACAATTCATGAATTAGAGTAACACATTGTATGAGTTAGAGTAACATGGCAGTAGCGAAATGATGATTTTTTTTGGAGAAAATGAAGATGAAACGACGCACTTTGTTGTGTGATAGAAAGATGCAGTTAAAAATTTGATGGGAGAGAAGATTTGCATTAAGATAATTAAGGAGGAGAGAGAAAAAAATAAAATATTTACCAAGATTTAGTTAGTTATTTCCTTAATTGACAAAACAATCTTAACCATTAATCTATCACTAATTTAAGGGTTGAGATGAGGACTCACAAACTCAATTATGATAAGTGGACTCACTTGATCCTTCCTCTCTCTCTCTCTCTCTCTCTCTCTCTCTCTATATATATATATATATATATATATAATTTTTACGATGGCTCGCAACTCGTTTCTTCATTTTGTCCGAAGCGCCCTTTCGGGTTTTCACTCCATCCTCGGCTCGTCATTTGTGCTTCGTCGTTGAAATCACTCGTTAACCGAAATGTGGGGAAAATTTTCCGGTTTGCATGTGAATCGAGTAATCAATTTTGTCATTTTTGTTGGTTGTACCCGTAAAGGGATTGCCTATGTATCCGTGTTCATACGGAATCAAACCATGATCGTAGGTCTTTTAGATGTGAGTGCTTTTGCTTTAGACTCGTTATGCCAATTATCGATGCAAATTATTTTTAACCGTTTCATGTGGGTTTTCACCCTAAGTCGGAGATCAGGATAAGGTTGTTGGGATGATTAGGGGTAGTATCGCCTAAGTTGGTCCATGTTGGTTGGGGTTGAAAACTCCTGACCGTCCAGGTCAATGAGGATCACGGCGCCCCCTGTGAGTATTCTCTTGACGAGATAGGGCCCCGCCCAGTTCGGTTTGAATTTCCCTATAGGGTCGACGGGAAGGGGTGCTCTAATGGATTTGACTACTAGATCTCCCTCATGTATGTTTCGGGATTTGACTCGTTTGTTAAAGGCTCGCTGTACGCGTTGTTGGTAGGCTTGTACGTTGGACTTCATGTATTCTACACTCGTCTAGGAGTACTAACTCATCGTATCCTTTTTGGTTCCATTCTTCTTCGGGGATGCCGCTTTCGGCTAGTATCCTTAGTGAGGGTATTTCTAGCTCTATGGGTTGTACGACTTCAGAGCCATAGGTTAAGTAGTATGGTGTGAATCCGGTGGGTGTTCGGTAGGAAGTTCGGTATCCCTATAACGCGAAGGATATTTTCCTTGGACAATCCCGGTAGTTGTCTATCATTTTCTTGAGGATCGTGGTAATGGTTTTGTATGCTGCCTCCACGGCTCCGTTTGTTTGAGGTCTGTAGGGTGAGGATTTGTGTCTTTGGATTTTGTATTTGTCTAAGAGTTTTGGGGTATCGGCTCAGAAATGAGCCCTCTGATCGCTGATAATTTCATGAGGTATGTCGTAGCGGCAAACGATGTTATTTTGTAGGAATTTGACTACTTGTTTGGAGGTTAGTATGGTGTAAGAGGCTGCTTCTATCCATTTGGTGAAGTAATCGACGACCACTAGTATAAAACAGTGTCCGCCGGTTCCGGATGGGTGCACCCTATGATGTCAATTCCCCAAGTAGAGAACGGCCAGGGTGTTGCCATGGTATGGAGTGGGTACGGTGGTAAGTGTTGGATGTTGGCGAATATTTGGCAGTTGTGGCAATGGCGAACGTGATGCTGACAGTCTGCCTCTAGGCTAATCCAGTAGTAGCCTAGTCTCATTATTTTTCGAGCTAATAGGTGTGCGCTCATGTGGGGTCCGCACTCTTTGTCATGTACTTCCTCCATGACTCTCTCGGATTGGGTTTTATTTATGCACCTAAGGAGGACTCCTTGTGGGGTTCGTTTGTATAGTAGTCCTTGGTTTAGGACGTAATGGGTGGCTTGAATTCTTAAGGCTCTTTTGTTTTTGGTGTTTGTGTCGGGTGGGTATGATCCATTGGTTTTAAAGTCTAGGATTGCTTTGTACTAGGGTTCTTCGGGGATATCGTCGGTTTCGAGGTTATGGATGTAGGCCGGTTGTTCGCTTCTCTCTACGCAGATTGGCAAAGAGAAGAAATGGTCAGGCATGTTTATTAGTGAGGCTAGCTTGGATAGGGCGTCAGCGAATTGGTTTTTTTCACGAGGTATGTGTATGAAGTCAATTTCAGTGAACTCCCGGGATATTGTTTCTACTTTGGTTTGGTATAGGGCTAGGCTTTTGCCATAAACCTTCCAGGTGCGCGTGGCTTGGTTAACTACTAGGGATGAATCTCCGTGTACTCTAAGGTTTTTAACTCTTAGAGATACGACGGCTTTTAGCCCTATTAGGCAGACTTCGTATTCGGCGGCTTTGTTGGTAACGGGGAAGTCTAGTTTGACTGATATGAGTGTGTGGTTGCGTATTGGTTAAGTGTTGTGCTTTGCACGTTAAGGAATCAGTTGTGAGTTGAGTTAAGGGTAGGTGTTCATGATTTGTTTTTTCATTTTAGGGTGTAATTAAGGGGGCCGTTTGTTGTTGCCCTTTGGTTTTAGTTAATTGCTATCGATAAGTGGCATAGCATCGAGTTTCAGGCAATAGAGTAAAAAGAAATCAAGCGATTGTCGAGGCGTATTTGTAAAAGAAAAGAACTGATTTTATTGATTGTAATAGTAAACGGGCTAGGTCCCCGCGATATTGTTCGATGGGGAGGTGGAGGACAGGTCCCCTCGCACCTCCCTTACTCGGTGCGTAAAAAGAAAATGCTTATTATTATTTTAGGTCTAGGCCCTAAGATGAACTAGATTCTGACTAGGATCGACTTATCGCCTTTAGGGAGTGACTGTCCTGACTTGACCACGTGGCGACACTGTCCTCTCATGCTCTCCGGGTCTCAGAGTCTGTCATAGCCTTCCGAGGACGTCCCCCTCGAGGGGCGTTTGGAGGTGGCTCTCCGAGGCGGCTCATTGAGGGGTCTAAAGTGACTAGTGACGACCACTGACGTCACTATTTCCCCCTCGACAACTGAGAAGGTGAACTCTGCCTTTTGCCGCTTCAGAGGGGATAATGTTCCTGCTTCGATTAGGTTTTGGATGACGTGTTTCAGCGTGAAACATGCCTCAGTGTCGTGCCCATTTCATTGATGGATGAGACAGTGGGCGTTAGGGCTCCATGTTTTGCTTCGTTAATCAACCGGTGGGTCTGGAGTGGGACCCAAAGGTTTGAGCAGCCCTTGATCTATTAAGTGTTTAAGAGTTTCAGTATACGACGAGTTGATCTTTGTAAACTCTTTTCGGGGCATTCTTGCTTTGCTGAGTAAGGTTTTGCGGGACATCGAGGTTATTTCTCTACTGGCTTTAGGGGATCTTGTCCTTACGGAGTATCGGGGTGATCCGTTCCGAGTGGGTTCCTGGGTATGGTAATTGATTGGAATGGTATCTGCCTCGTTATCTGTTCCCCCACTTTCGAGGAAATTAAGGGGATTGTCAATGTGACGAACGAAGCAGGACAGACGATCTATCGAGGCGCGAACATCATGAACCACCTCAGTCAGGGTATCGACGTCAATGCAGAGGTTTTCGATCACTCCTGGTTTTAAGGACATGTTGGGGAATGATTTCTGCAAGATGACGTCGAGGGTCAGAACGGATTCGTCAGATGACTTAGAGATTCGAGGAATGCTCTCGGCCGAGCAACGCGGAAATGAGACCCTTGATTCGCGCGTGTTTGCGGTCATCGGGTTAGAGACTCAGGTGCTTTAGACTCTCGGTGTATTTGGCGAAGCGCCTAATGGACTTATGTCTCTGGAACGAGACGATTTGACATAAATCTCGGGATTGAGATTTAAAGAAAGAGGAATTTCTCGAGATGAGACGACCCAAAATGTAAGACCTCAAGTAGAGGCGACCCTAGTAACTAACACAGACAGTTAATCACACGGTTGTACAACGTAAGGAATTGATCGCGATCCCTGCCCGGAATCAAAGAGTTTAGATGCTTTTTGAAAACATATGAGTTTTGAAAATAAAACCTCTTTTGAAATGTGGGATTCATAAAAATTGGTGTCACGATGGGGGTAGCGGCATCGTTTGTGATGTATCGAAAAGGTGTTGCTACAATTGTTGGTGAGCAAATGTGCAAATGGAGGCTTTGCAAGAAAAGCGCAGTTCTAAAGGATCCGGTTTTGAAAGTGTGACATTGTGCTTTTATCGAGACTACTATTGATTAGCTACTTCGACAATTGTGGTGTAGACGGTGCCTGTGATGGGCCATGATGTCTCGTGGCGGTGCTTTGAAAATGTGACTAAACCCTCGTTAGAGAACCTAGGCAGTGAAAGTGTTTTTCTTTTTATCTTTTTTTTGAAGAAAAAACTTTTAATCGGGGGGGGGGGGCATGCTTTGTTCAGTTTTAGCTTGTTTACGTTTTGATTTCCGTGTTAGGTGATTTAGCATGCGATTATAAGGTCATAATAAGAATAAATCATACGAAAGCTGTAAATGCGAATGTAAGTAAATCATATAGTGAGGAGTTGCACCCTCAGAGTATACGCTAAACGGGACACGATGCATAGATAGTTGAGAACAGATGTCGGAACTACTCGGGTCAATTTTAGGGTGTTCTGGTGTTTATGGTTGAAGTTGGGACGTTACATGCTTTTGTACGTGTTGTGGACCTAGCGTTCGCATTTGTACGTGTCGGGATTTTGAAGATACGATTTTGATACTTTCAAAAACTGAGAGTGTGCGTATCATTTGTAAGCTTGGGGGTTAAGTTTTCTCCTTGACCTAGCGCGTTGTTGCGCCGTGTGGGCCTCGGGTGTGCATCTCAAGGTTCGCTTGGCCCGGTGCTGACTGGGATCTGATTTTACGTATTTCGGGACCGATTCGGAGTCACGCTGTCGGAATTGACTCTAATTAGTGTCTATGCGACCGTAATGACACGACTAAGGCTGCCTTGATGTTAATTTAATTTTTCTGAGTAATTATTTGATCCGTTCTATAGAAAAACTACCTAAAACACCGCTAACTCGCGTCGTGTTGCAGTCCGATCATCATCGGGTGTTTGCTGGGCACTCCTACAGCCACCCGGTCCAAATCTGGGTGTCTACAGCCTAAAATTAAAAACAATCCTCAAATAGGTATAACAATCCATAGTACAGTAATTAATTAAAACGAAGCAGAATCCACTACTGCCCGCTAGCCCATCCGAAGGAAACACATATACTTGCCATGTTAAAAACATAATTGCCACAATTAGTGAGGAGCAACGACAACGTTCTCCCAGCCATATTACCAGATTTTAAAACTATAATTACTATTGTATGAAAATAGTAAAAACGAAAAACAGTAAAACATTATAATAAAAATAAGCTTTTGGAGAAAACATAAAATATTTGCCAACCTACAAATCAAGATTTATCGATAATAATAATGTTCAAAATAGCGTTATGGATAGAATCAATGTTGAAGGCTAGACTTTCATTAGGAGGATAATATAAACTAGCTTCAAGAACAAGTTCAAACAAATCAAACATCGATCTCTAACTAGGCTACTCAACCATAATAGGACGATGACTTATAAATGCGCGGCCCTAGTTTAAGACAATACCGATGACTTACAGCGAGGCCTATGCTTAAGGTCATAATGTACACAACTCTCGAGATACCTGTCACCCGGCTCAACAACTAATGTACCGATTCCTGATACACTAGCCTTATAGTTGATGGCAAAACTGTAAATCCCAGAATATATTACTCAAAACCTCACACTTGTCTTTATTCCATAACTCCAAAACAAAGCCATTATCGATATTTAACAGAGCTAATAATTTAACATGCAAATTTTACAACTTTTAAAAATGAAATCATATTTTACGAGACATAATTTTTTGTCTAAACAAAAATTATAATTATATACATGCAAATACACAAATTTAAACCATGCAATACCGAGTAACATCGACGTTACCTTTACTCGTCCAAGTCCGAATAAATGTGATACTCGTACACTTCGGGGTCGTCTTGGAAGCCTACAATACAAATAATTTATGGTTAAAAAAGAATTATGAGATGGCTGAAAAAGAGTGACGAGAATAGATTGAAACATGAAAAAGAGTGACGAGAATAGAATGAGATGATTAAAGGATCAAAATAAGTGAAAAAATGGGGACGAGAATGAGGATGAAGAGCACGTTTTCTTAGACAGAAAATGTTGATGCTTCTGCCTGTTTTCACGTGTTATTTAGAGGGAGAATGAGAGTCTTTTTGCTTGATTTCAAAAGGTGAATGAATGTCCCGAGGTGCCTGCGATCGACTAGCTACTCCGAGTCTAGTAACGGAGTTTTGCCGGATTAGCCCAGAATCAGCAAACGGTAACGAAACTCTGCTGAAATCACCAGGCGAGCTAGGAGGATCTGCCTTTCGAAGTCGAATCATCACTAGGTTGTCAACTAAACAAAACTTTACATTTCTGTACTTTTATTATGCAGTTCGATAATGTCAAATGCGAACGCTAGGTCCACAACACGTACAAAAGCACGTAACGTCCCAACTTCAACCATAAACACCAGAACACCCTAAAATAGACCCGAGTAGTTTCGAGATCTGTTCTCAACTATCTATGCATCGTGTCCCGTTTAGCGTATACTCTGAGGGTGCAACTCACTATATGAATTACTTACATTCGCATTTACAGCTTTCGTATGATTTATTCTTATTATGACCTTATAATCGCATGCTAAATCACCTAACACGGAAATCAAAACGTAAACAAGCTAAAACTGAACAAAGCATGGGTTAATGTAGTCGACAGGCGTGGGTTCCCCCTCCCCCCCCCCCCCCCCTCCCCCGATTAAAAGTTTTTTTCTTCAAAAAAAAGATAAAAAGAAAAACACTTTCACTGCTTAGGTTCTCTAACGAGAGTTTAGTCACATTTTCAAAGCACCGCCACGAGACATCATGGCCCATCACAGGCACCGTCTACACCACAATTGTCGAAGTAGCTAATCAATAGTAGTCTCGATAAAAGCACAATGTCACACTTTCAAAACCGGATCCTTTAGAACTGCGCTTCTCTTGCAAAGCCTCCATTTGCACATTTGCTCACCAACAATTGTAGCAACACCTTTTCGATACATCACAAACGATGCCGCTACCCCCATCGTGACACCAATTTTTATGAATCTGATCCGAATCAAGAAGCTACGAATCCAAGTCAGGAAGTACTAAAGAGCTCAATGAAAGAATACTAGCTCCTACATGAACATAGTCCAGCTACATTAGCACTAATAAGGGGGTCGTCTTCCATTAGTGAGCTAGCTCGTGTATGAGCTGAATAAAGGAGCAAATAATCAAGGAAATAAGAAGACATTAACTTGGGTTCACACTCATTCAAGCATGGGAAGTATACTGAAGTTATGAGGTTGACTATGGGCTGATTGCTAACTTCGTGTTTAGCTCCTTGTTCACATGGTGTGCACACTCAAGCTTTGTTTTTGGCTCCATGTTCACACAAGGAGCCACGGCTGGTTGCTCTTGGTTTAGCTTTGGTTTTAACTCCTTAGCTTTAGTTTTAGCTCCATGCTTACATTACTTTGTTATTAGCTCCCAACTTTGTAATTAGCTCCTAGTTCACAATAGGTTTAGACTTTGTTTTTGTCACCCTAAACCAGCCGGTTTAAGGGCTCTTGTAGGCTATATATAGCCGGCCATTTTGAAGGAATAAGACATCCAATTTGCATATTAAAACTTGAGTAAAGCTGAGCTTTCTGTTTCGTCCTTGTAGTTTACAAGACAAAGTCTAGAGTGAGTCGCGTTACAAGCTCTAAACTCGCTATTTCAATCGAGTGTTTGATCTAGCAAACCGCTTTGTTGAAGTATAGGTCTACTTCACCTAGCATACTAACCCTGGTTACGGTTTATCCTTCCTTAAAACTATCCTTCCTTTCTGTTTTGGTTACTCATTCACGTTCCATTTCAGAATACTAATCCTACTTCATATTCTTGTTTCAAAGTTCATATCAACTCACATCATTAGTGGTATCAGAGCTTTGGTCATCAAGCAAACGTAAGAATGGCAGGAGTGTTGAACTTTGAAGATCCTACCTTCCTGGAACAACTAAAGAAGGCATTGGAGAACTTCCAGCCCAAGAATTCTCGCTTCCAACCAAGGAGAGAACCGGTGGACAAGATCAAGGTAACTGAACTTCCTGAGTTTAACGGTGGTACTGATCCTGAAGCTTACTTGGAGTGGGAAAGAAGCATGGAGAAGCTCTTTGACTTCAAGGATTTGGAGGACGAAGAGAGGTGCAAGTGCGCCATCCTAAAGCTAAGCAAAGGGGCTTCCCTTTGGTATGAAGGGCTTAAAGTACAACGCACCCGAAGTGGAAAGGGTAAGATTACTTCTTGGGAGTCCTTAAAACGTAAACTACGTAAGAGGTATGTTCCAACTACGCACAAGTTATCCTTATACAAAAAGATTGCTAACCTTGTTCAAGGAAAAATGAGTGTTAGTGAATACATAGAAGAATTTGAGAACTGTGTTTGATCCGAATCAAGGAGCTACCAAAGAGTTCATTAAAGTCACCTTAGCTCCTCATAGTCTTAGTTCAGCCACACTAACACCTCTTGCCAGATTAGTAGTATGCCTACTACAATTGACCCGAATCAAGAAGCTACTAATCCTAGTAAGGAAGTACTAAAGAGCTCAACGAAGTAATACCAGCTCCTACTTAACTATAGTCCAGCTACATTAGCACTAATAAAGAGTCGTCTTCAATTATGGAGCTAGCTCGAGTTTGAGCTGAATAAAGGAGCAAATAGTCAAGGATATATGAAGGCATTAACTTAGGTTCACACCCATTCAAGCATGGGAATTTCTGATGCGAGTTCATTTTGCAGCATTGTTTTTATCAGTCCATATCTCGAGTTATACTTGGATTTTCGTAGTCATTCAAAATGGAGGAGATAGATTTCGAGCTTATCTTTCCAATGACTATTCATGAAGGCTCATTGAACAAGTATTGACAAAGTTATGGTCCGAACAAGTCAGTTGTGCATGGGAAAGCACCGGGGTTAAAGAGGACGTTTGAAGCTGGTTGTGTTCACTTGGTGTGCACGTCCAAATGAAGCTTTGTTATTAGCTCCATGTTCACACCAGCCACACCTTAATGCTCTCTTAGCTTTGTTATTAGCTCCACTCTTAGCTTTGTTATTAGCTCCATGTTTACATTACTTTGTTATTAGCTCCTAGCTTTGTTCTTAGCTCCTAGTTCACATTAGGCTTAAGCTTTGTTTTTGTCACCATTGTACTTTGTTATTGTCACCCTTGACCAGCCGGTTTTAAGGGTCTTGTAGGCTATATATAGCCACCCATTTGAATGAATAAATCATCCAATTTGCAAATTAAAACTTGAGTAAAGCTAAGCTTGCTGTTTCGTCCTTGTAGTTTACAAGACAAAGTCTAGAGTGAGTCGCGTTACAAGCTCTAAACTCGCTATTTCAATCGAGTGTTTGATCTAGCAACCGCTTTGTTGAAGTATAGGTCTACTTCACCTAGCATACTATCCTTGGTTACGGTTTATCCTTCCTTAAAACTATCCTTTCTTTCTGTTTTGGCTACTCATTCACGTTCCATTTCAGAATACTAATCCATCTTTACATTCTTGTTTCAAAGTTCATATCAACTCACATCAGTGTTTTAATGGGAGAAGTAGAGGAGAATGAAGAAATAAAAATGGCTAGGTTCTTGCGTGGGTTAAGTCGTAGTATAGCTAATACGGTTGATTTGTGTCCTTATTCTGATTTTGATACCTTATGTGGGTTGTGTCTAAAAATTGAGGCACAAGGGAAGGGAAGACATGAGGGTGAGTCTAGTAAGAATCATTCTTGGTCACGAACGGATGATAGTAATAGAATCAATCCTACTAATACTAATCAACCCCTTGTGATTAAGAACAACCCCGCACCCCCACCTCAGTCTACCCCCAAAACAACCACTGAGACTAGTCTATCTAAGGTACGTTGTTTCAAATGTCAAGGGTTTGGTCATTACAAAAACGCATGTCCTAACAAAAGAGTTGTGACCTTAAGAGAGGTAATCACCATTAGGGATGAGATATGGGAGGAGGAACAACGTATAGGAGCTGTTTTTAATGTTAATGAGGGAGGGGAGGAAGAAGAAGAAGACTTTGAGGCTTATGAACCCCCGGCTTATGACACACTCCTAGTACTACGTACTCTACATGCTAACCCAATTCAACATGACACTGAACAAAGAGACCAACTGTTCCATACTAAGTGTCAAGTTAAAGACAAATGGTGTAGTCTAATCATTGATGGAGGTAGTTGTACCAACGTTGCCTCAACTGAAATGGTGGACAAACTAGGTCTAGCTACTACCAATCACCCTAACCCTTATGCCTTACATTGGTTAAACAACGGGAACAAGGTAAGGGTCAATAAACAAGTGAGGGTTGGTTTAACCATGGGATCCTACGTTGATGAAGTTCTATGTGATGTGATACCTATGGACGCTTGTCACATACTTCTAGGCCGTCCTTGGCAGTTTGATAGGGACGTAGTTCACCATGGGAGGAGGAATGAGTATGAATTGAATGACAGGGGAAAGAAAATTATACTCAAACCCATGACCCCTCAAAGTGTGTGTAATATGTTAGCTAACAAAGTCGGAAAACCTAGCCTTTCAATGTTTGCCAATAAAGAGGTGGGAGTACTTGCTGTAGAAGGGGAGGAGTTGGAAGACGCCAAAGAGGAACCCATTAAGATTAAGAGTGGTAGTGAAGAAGAGTGGCAAAAGGAACAAGGTGCTGTTGATCCGAATCAAGGAGCTACCAAAGAGTTCATTAAAGTCACCTTAGCTCCTCATAGTCTTAGTTCAGCCACACTAACACCTCTTGCCAGATTAGTAGTATGCCTACTACAATTGACCCGAATCAAGAAGCTACTAATCCTAGTAAGGAAGTACTAAAGAGCTCAACGAAGTAATACCAGCTCCTACTTAACTATAGTCCAGCTACATTAGCACTAATAAAGAGTCGTCTTCAATTATGGAGCTAGCTCGAGTTTGAGCGGAATAAAGGAGCAAATAGTCAAGGATATATGAAGGCATTAACTTAGGTTCACACCCATTCAAGCATGGGAATTTCTGATGCGAGTTCATTTTGCAGCATTGTTTTGATCAGTCCATATCTCGAGTTATACTTGGATTTTCGTAGTCATTCAAAATGGAGGAGATAGATTTCGAGCTTATCTTTCCAATGACTATTCATGAAGGCTCATTGAACAAGTATTGACAAAGTTATGGTCCGAACAAGTCAGTTGTGCATGGGAAAGCACCGGGGTTAAAGAGGACGTTTGAAGCTGGTTGTGTTCACTTGGTGTGCACGTCCAAATGAAGCTTTGTTATTAGCTCCATGTTCACACCAGCCACACCTTAATGCTCTCTTAGCTTTGTTATTAGCTCCATGTTTACATTACTTTGTTATTAGCTCCTAGCTTTGTTCTTAGCTCCTAGTTCACATTAGGCTTAAGCTTTGTTTTTGTCACCATTGTACTTTGTTATTGTCACCCTTGACCAGCCGGTTTTAAGGGTCTTGTAGGCTATATATAGCCACCCATTTGAATGAATAAATCATCCAATTTGCAAATTAAAACTTGAGTAAAGCTAAGCTTTCTGTTTCGTCTTTGTAGTTTACAAGACAAAGTCTAGAGTGAGTCGCGTTACAAGCTCTAAACTCGCTATTTCAATCGAGTGTTTGATCTAGCAACCGCTTTGTTGAAGTATAGGTCTACTTCACCTAGCATACTATCCTTGGTTACGGTTTATCCTTCCTTAAAACTATCTTTTCTTTCTGTTTTGGTTACTCATTCACGTTCCATTTCAGAATACTAATCATATCTCTCATTCTTGTTTCAAAGTTCATATCAACTCACATCAGCTGTTATCTCTAACGGAATACCATCCTGTTTGATACCTAGTAAAGATCCTGAGATCTTAAGGTATGAAGAAGGTAAGGTCAAAGGCATGGATAAAACATTATCTTGTAACAACACACATTCAACCACCTTGGGTGCAGGCACAATTGGAATTGAGAATTGGAAGGACTATTACTCCATGGGGGCTGAAGTACTTACCGAGCACAAGACTAACTCTTTTTGTACTCTTGATGAGCTTATTTTGCAGGTAAAACTTCCTTTTAAAGGAAACCTCCTTTGCACCCCAGGGCGTTATAATTCAGGGCACTTAACGAGAAAGGCCTACAAAGGAGAGTATAACCAAAACAGAAATACGAGGCTCTTCCTAAAGGGTGACTTGTCTTTAGCTAACGTGAGTATAGAGGGGTTTCCAAACCAAGGAAGGAACAAGTTAAAATCACAACTAAAAGTTCCGTACAAGAGTAACCACAAAGCTTACAAGTCAAAATTGCCGGATGAGTATGGAGTTCAAGCCACAATCCTAATAGAAGATCTTTCTCTATTCCTTGATAAAATTGACATTTCAGAATTGAGGACAATTCCTTTTCAAGGGGGAGGAGATGATCCGAATCAAGAAGCTACGAATCCAAGTCAGGAAGTACTAAAGAGCTCAATGAAAGAATACTAGCTCCTACATGAACATAGTCCAGCTACATTAGCACTAATAAGGGGGTCGTCTTCCATTAGTGAGCTAGCTCGTGTATGAGCTGAATAAAGGAGCAAATAATCAAGGAAATAAGAAGACATTAACTTGGGTTCACACTCATTCAAGCATGGGAAGTATACTGAAGTTATGAGGTTGACTATGGGCTGATTGCTAACTTCGTGTTTAACTCCTTGTTCACATGGTGTGCACACTCAAGCTTTGTTTTTGGCTCCATGTTCACACAAGGAGCCACGGCTGGTTGCTCTTGGTTTAGCTTTGGTTTTAACTCCTTAGCTTTAGTTTTAGCTCCATGTTTACATTACTTTGTTATTAGCTCCCAACTTTGTAATTAGCTCCTAGTTCACAATAGGTTTAGACTTTGTTTTTGTCACCCTAAACCAGCCGGTTTAAGGGCTCTTGTAGGCTATATATAGCCGGCCATTTTGAAGGAATAAGACATCCAATTTGCATATTAAAACTTGAGTAAAGCTGAGCTTTCTGTTTCGTCCTTGTAGTTTACAAGACAAAGTCTAGAGTGAGTCGCGTTACAAGCTCTAAACTCGCTATTTCAATCGAGTGTTTGATCTAGCAAACCGCTTTGTTGAAGTATAGGTCTACTTCACCTAGCATACTATCCTTGGTTACGGTTTATCCTTCCTTAAAACTATCCTTCCTTTCTGTTTTGGTTACTCATTCACGTTCCATTTCAGAATACTAATCCTACTTCATATTCTTGTTTCAAAGTTCATATCAACTCACATCAGAATCCCACATTTCAAAAGAGGTTTTATTTTCAAAACTCATATGTTTTCAAAAAGCATCTAAACTCTTTGATTCCGGGCAGGGATCGCGATCAATTTCTTACGTCGTACAACCGTGTGATTAACTGTCTGTGTTAGTTACTAGGGTCGCCTCTACTTGAGGTCTTACATTTTGGGTCGTCTCATCTCGAGAAATTCCTCTTTCTTTAAATCTCAATCCTGAGATTTATGTCAAATCGTCTCGTTCCAGAGACATAAGTCCATTAGACATAAGTCAGAAGGCCCAAAACATCATCAAGGGTACCTACTTGGGCCCTTACAGCCCAAAACTAACCGACTACTTCGTTACACCGGTGTTTAAAGTTATTCAAGTGAGTTTCTACCAACCCACCATCATATATCCCGAGACCAAATTGGCTCGGGAATGCAATTTCATCCCAGATGACATATTTGCCCTCGTCCAGGCTGAATCAAAGGAGGGCGCCGACAATGCCGAGCCCGTGCTGGGGCTCCTATTCGGGGAAGACAAGGCCATCCCCACTCCTAAAGAAGACCTGGTAAACCTGATCCTCCGCAGCAACAGGTTCGATCCAACGAAGCTGATTTCTGAAGTCGGTTCGGACACCTGGAAAAGGGCATGGAGGAAGACTATTAAGTGGATCGACAGCCAGGGTCGAGTCTACAAGCTGACCACTGGTGAAGGAGACATGCCAGATACCGAGTCCGAGTCAGAGTCAGAGTCCGAGTCCGAGTCTAGAGGGTCCGGTGCTAGAGTTTAGTCTGTAACCCCTCTTCCCATAATCCCTTCCACTGGAGCCTCGGGGCCTGTTCCGAGGGCACTCTCTATCCCGCCTCTGACCAACGATCAGATGGCCGCTCTCATCGAGCTATTTTCCAAATTTACTATTAATAAGAATAACAAAAATCGTTCCGCTTACGACTTGTCTTCTTTTCAAAATGCTTTCAAAATTTTATATGCAATGAGATTGAGAAACCCGACGAACAGGTACCTCTACCTCCGCATCTGATCGAGCAACTTGAGCAAAGAGAATCCCGAGATCCGGTAATTAAAGAAACCGAATCCATCAATGTAGGAACCCCTTTAGAGCCTCAGATGCTTAAGTTAGGTTTATGATGGGAGGGATTTGTCGTGGATCCCGCCGATCAAATAATTAACCAACTAATCCTAGTGGGTAGTTAGGGCAAGTCGGGTCGAATCCACGGGGACGGTAAGAGGCGTCTAGACTAAGGTCGCCTAAATACGAGACTAAGTCAACGAGCTAAACTAAACTAGAGTAATAGGAAGGGGAGAAGGCTAAGGCTATGACTAAGGAGACGGAGAGAACAACTAAGGAAAACGGGCTAGGATTACGTCGGGGTCAAAGGGGTAACGGAATGGTCAAGGAAGAACTAGAGTGAAGGAGGTAGTAGGGTAATCTAGGTATAGTCCGGGCTCTCGCAACTTAGACTCACCTAGAGGTTCCACCTAAAATCCATTTTGGCGACACACATGACAAACGGGGTTACTAGCGTGTTATTGTGGCATAGATCGCATCCGGGCTCTCGCAACTTAGACCGACCTAGGGGTCGTCCTCACCGGGCTCTCGCTACATAGTGAGGGAACCGAACCCACAAGCAAACTATTACCCACAAGAGAAAAGCAAGAAAAACAAGCATATGCACATACTAGTCATTCAAGCATTTCAACAAACATGTGATATGCATCAAACCAAGAGGAAACCCAAATCTTCCACCAACATCTCCAACACACCCTTAATCATCCATCAACACCCAAATCACCTTACTAACCCTAGCAAGATACTATTCTAACATAATCAAACTACAACTAACAAGAACAAGAGGAATCATCATAAGAAACAAAACATACCTAAACAAACTCAATCAAACTAACAAGAACAAGAACAAACAATAATAAAGATTCAAACTTGATAAACAATAAAGAATTAAGAGTAAAAGGAGAAGAAGATTGTACCAAACTAGTGAAGAGGAAAGATTGAAACTTGCATTAATGAAGAAAACCCAAAACAAACCACCAAGGTTGTCAATCTTGGATGGATCTTGAAGAATTCCCTTAATACAAGTACTAAACTAAGATTAAGGACTAATTACCGACTAATCTACTCTAATCTGAACTAATCTAACCTAAAATAGTCTAGGGTTTAGTGGGAAGTCAAGAACATAACCTAAGATGATGTCTTAATACAAGAGGGGGGGGGGGGTATATATAGGGTTACAAGTGGAAAGGAATTGAAAGAAACAAGGGGGTCATCCCGGTCGGGATGAGTTGGTCCCGGTCGGGATGACGTGGTCCCGGTCGGGATGGACCCAAAACAGGAGCATCGCTTTTAGTGCACCTCATCCCGGACGGGTTGAGGTCATACCCGTCGGGGATGAGTCTTGTAGGCCTCCAATATGATCTTTAAGGTTCCTCCTTGCTTCACATTGACTTCTCATCGATTCTCGGGACTCGGGATCGGGTCTCGGAGGCTCGGGATTGGGTCCCAAGGTCTCGGGGTCGAATCCAAGGCATCGAGTGATCGTTCCTTCACTTCGTTGGCTCCGAAAAGTGTATGTATTGAGTCGGAATCGCTCCAACTCTTCATGAATGGTCTCGGGAACCTGAAACGAACTAGAGGAAGCGTAAGTAGCCCATAAATCGCTCCCAAGGAGCGATTCCACAAGGAAAATGGGACCAAAACACTACGAAATAGGCACTACAAACTACACTTATCAGTTTATTCTTAGATCTCGAGGAGAGACAACAATTCACAGACCTCCTCCAAGAGTTCAAAGATGTCTTCGCATGCTCCTACAAGGACATGCCGGGGATAGATCGGGAAATAGCTGAACACCGTATACCCATCAAAGACGGCTGTAAGCCGGTAAAACAGAAGCTCCGAAGAATGAGGCCCGAATGGTCTCTCAAACTCAAAGAAGAAGTCGACAAACAATTCAAAGCAGGCTTCATAAAATGTGTATGAATATCCAGACTGGGTTGCAAACATCGTGCCGGTACCTAAAAAAGACGGTAAGGTGCGGGTATGTGTAGACTTCCGGGACCTTAATAAGGCCAGCCCGAAAGACGATTTTCCGTTACCACACATCGAAATACTGGTGGACAACACGGCAGATCATGCCCTTCTATCATTTATGGACGAGTATGCTGGATACAATCAAATCAAAATGGCGGAAGAAGATATGAGTAAGACCACCTTCATTACACCCTAGGGTACTTGCTGTTACACCGTTATGCCATTTGGTCTCATCAACGCTGGGTCCACTTATTAAAGGACCGCCACAACCTTGATGCACGACATGATGCATAAGGAAGTGGAAGTGTATGTAGACAATATGATCGTCAAAATCCAAAGACTGAGACGGGCACATCGCGACCTTAAGGAAATTCTTTACCCGACTATGCAAATACTGATGTGAGTTGATATGAACTTTGAAACAAGAACGTGAAGATGGATTAGTATTCTGAAATGAACGTAAACAAAGTAACCAAAACAAAATGTAGGGATAGTTAAGGATGAATAAACCGTAACCAAAGGATAGTATGCTTAGTGAAGTAGACCTATACTCCAACAAAGCGGGTGCTAAATCAAACACGCGATTGAAGTAGCGAGTTTAGAGCTTGTAACGCGACTTACTCTAGACTTTGTCTTGTAAACAACAAGGACGTAAAAGAAAGCTTAGCTTTACTCAGGTTTTTGATATGAAAATTGGATGTCTTATTCATTCAAATAGATGGCTATATATAGCCTACAAGAGACCCTTAAATCGGCTGGTTAGGGTGACAAAAACAAAGCTAACAACTATGTGAACATGGAGCTAATAACAAAGCTAGGAGCTAATAACAAAGCTTAACCAAGAGCAATCAGCCGCGGCACCTTGTGTGAACATGGAGCCAAAACCAAAGCTTGAGTGTGCACACTATGTGAATGAAGCCATGGTGTGAACCCAAGTTAATGCCTTCAATTTACCTTGACTTCTTTGCTCTTTATTCATCCCCATACGAGCTAATTTATTACTTGGAGGAGGCACACTACTAGGCTGGTAGGAGGTGCTAATGTGGCTTGACTATAACTATTAGGAGCTAGTGTTACTTCATTGAATTCTTTAGCCTCTTCATTCGGATCATCTCCTCCCCCTTGAAAAGGAATTGTCCTCAATTCTGAAATGCCATCATCATCAAGATAAGGAGAAAGATCTCCCACATTGAACGTGGCATGAACTCCATAATCATCCGGTAATTCCACCTTGTAAGCATTGTCGTTTACCTTTGATATGATCTTATAAGGACCTTCTGCTCGTGGCATCAACTTATTCTTCCTTTTGCTTGGAAACCTCTCTTTTCTCAAGTGAACCCAAACTAAGTCACCCTCTTGAAAAAGTCTTGGTTTCCTGTGCTTGTTGGACCTTCTTTTGTATGCTTCATTTACCTCCTTGATCCTTTCTCGAATTTGCTCGTGGAGTTTTATCATAGCCTTCAGTTTGGACTCCGCATCTTTGTGGACTAACTCATCCTTAGGTAGAGGAATCAGGTCCAAAGGCATATAAGGATTGATCCCATACACGGCCTCAAAAGGAGAATGAGAGGTAGCATAAGTAGGAGAGCGATTGTAGGCAAATTCAGCATGGGCAAGCTTGATATCCCAATCCTTTTGAGTCTTACTTACAAGGCCTCTTAACAACGTCCCCAAAGTGCGATTGGTAACTTCGGTTTGTCCATCTGTTTGTGGATGATGAGAAGTGCTAAATAAGAGCCTGGTTCCCACCTTCCTCCATAGAGTGTTCCAAAAATAACTAAGGAACTTTGAATCACGATCAGAGACAATGGACTTGGGTACTCTATGGAGACGTACCACCTCTTTGAAGTATAAGTCAGCTACATTGCTAGCATCATCTGTTTTGTGGCAAGCAATGAAGTGAGCCATCTTAGAAAACCGATCTACCACCACCATGATAGCATCCTTTCCTCTAGCGGTTCTTGGTAAGGCTACAATGAAATCCACGGACACATCTTCCCATGGTCTATTAGGAGTGGGTAAGGGCATGTAGACTCCGGGTTTGAAAGAACTTTTGGCAAATTGGCAAGTCACACACTTGCTCACTACATGCTGGACACTCCCTTGCATCTTTGGCCAAAAGAAGTGCTCCTTTAAGACCTCCAAGGTTCTTGTGATGCCAAAATGACCCGCTAATCCTCCTCCATGAGCTTCTCTAACCAGCAACTCTCTAATGGGATGCTTGGGTACACAAAGGCGGTTTCCTTTGAAAAGAAATCCCTCCTGCAAAACAAACTCATCAAAAGCTCCCTCCTTGCATTTGGTGAAAGTTTCACCAAAATCAGCATCATTGTTGTAGTAGTCTTTTAGAGTTTCAAATCCGAGCAACCTCACATCCAAAGTAGATAGTAGAGTGTAGCGGCGGGATAGTGCATCAGCTACTACGTTACTTTTACCATCTTTGTACTTTGAAGAGAAATGAAAGGATTGCAAGAATTCCACCCACTTGGCATGCCTTGGACTTAACTTTTGCTGGCCATTGATGTATTTTAGGGACTCATGATCTGAATGGAGAATAAAATGGTTAGTACGAAGATAATGACTCCAATGATCAAGGGCTCTTACTATGGCATAGAACTCTTTGTCGTAGGTGCAATAGTTCAGCCTTGCTCCATTGAGTTTCTCTGAAAAGTAGGCAATGGGACGCCTATTTTGCATAAGAACAACGCCAATTCCTACTCCACTAGCGTCACATTCCACCTCAAATGGTTGAGAGAAATCAGGAAGGGCTAAGATAGGAGCGGAACATAACTTCTCTTTGATGGCTTCAAAGGCTTCTTGGGCAGCTTTGGACCAAACAAACGCGCCTTTCTTCAAGCATTCTGTGATAGGACTTGTGATAGTGCTAAAGTCCTTAATGAATCTCCTGTAAAAAGAAGCCAAACCATGAAATGACCTTACTTCTGTAATGGTGGAAGGGATTGGCCAAGTACGTATGGATTCCACTTTGGTTTGATCAACTGACACTCCTTCTTTGGACACTACGTAGCCAAGGAACACTACGCTTTCCACAAAGAAAGCACACTTCTCCTTCTTTCCAAAGAGTTGTTGCTTGCGAAGTGTTGTAAATAGTAGTCTTAAGTGCTCCATATGCTCCTCCAAAGACCTGCTATACACAAGGATATCATCCAAGTAAACCACAATAAAGCGACCTAAGTAGGCCTTAAGTATTTCGTTCATTAGCCTCATGAACGTGCTTGGAGCGTTGGTGAGATCAAATGGCATGACCGTCCACTCATAGAGTCCATGCTTGGTTTTGAAAGCGGTCTTCCATTCATCTCCTTCCCTCATTCTGATTTGATGGTACCCACTTCTTAGATCAATTTTGGAGAAGACCACTGCCCCATGAAGCTCGTCCAACATATCATCCAACCTTGGAATAGGAAATCTATACTTGATGGTGATGTTGTTAACGGCTCTACTATCTACACACATTCTCCAAGTCCCATCTTTCTTAGGTACTAAAAGGACTGGAACAGCACAAGGACTAAGGCTCTCCCGTACATTCCCTCGACTCACTAACTCATCAATTTGCCTTTGTAATTCCTTAGTCTCCTCCGGATTACACCTATATGCTGCCTTGTTGGGTAAGGCTGCTCCTGGAATGAGGTTGATTTGGTGTTCTATACCTCTAATAGGTGGTAAACCAACGGGTAATTCCTCGGGGAAGACATCCTTAAACTCGTGTAACAACTCCTCAAATGGCTTTCCTCCAAGCCCATTCTCAACTACTACGGGTTCCTCTCTAGCCACCATGACAAAGACACGCTCCCCCCCTTGTAAAGCCTGTTCTACTTCGCTCTCACTCGCAAAGATGGTAAGGTTAGGCTTCTTGGTTTTGTTGGAGGTCATAGCTCTAACAGCTTGGGGAGTCATAGGTTTTAGAATGATTTTCTTTCCCTTATCCCTCAACTCGTATTCATTTTTTCTCCCATGGTGTACCACATCCCTATCAAACTGCCAAGGACGCCCCAAAAGTATATGACAAGCATCCATAGGAATAACATCACAAAGAACTTCATCGACATAAGACCCCATAGTTAAACCTACTCTTACTTGTTTTGTGACCTTAATTTTGTTTCCATCATCTAACCAATGTAATGCATACGGTCTAGGGTGATTAGTAGTGGTTAGACCCAAATTAGTTACCATTTCAGTAGAGGCAACATTCGTACAACTACCTCCATCAATAATCAAACTACACCATTTGGTATTAACTAGACACTTAGTGTGAAAGAGTTGATCTCTTTGTTCGGTGTTGTGTGGGATGGGTTTAGCATGAAGTGTACGTAGTACTAAAACATTACCATACGTTGGGAGCTCATAGTCTTTTCCTTCCTCCTCCTTTTCTCCCAAGTAGACTTCAGGACCAGATGCGCTATTGGACTTAGAAAGTTCGTCCATTTTGCCGACTGGTTCTCTCCTTAGGCTTTCCAAGAAACTAGAGTCTTCAAAGCTCACAACTCCTGCCATGCTTTACGTCTAATGGATGACCAAAGCTCTGATACCACTAATGATGTGAGTTGATATGAACTTTGAAACAAGAACGTGAAGATGGATTAGTATTCTGAAATGAACGTAAACAAAGTAACCAAAACAGAATGTAGGGATAGTTAAGGATGAATAAACCGTAACCAAAGGATAGTATGCTTAGTGAAGTAGACCTATACTCCAACAAAGCGGGTGCTAAATCAAACACGCGATTGAAGTAGCGAGTTTAGAGCTTGTAACGCGACTTACTCTAGACTTTGTCTTGTAAACAACAAGGACGTAAAAGAAAGCTTAGCTTTACTCAGGTTTTTGATATGAAAATTGGATGTCTTATTCATTCAAATAGATGGCTATATATAGCCTACAAGAGACCCTTAAACCGGCTGGTTAGGGTGACAAAAACAAAGCTAACAACTATGTGAACATGGAGCTAATAACAAAGCTAGGAGCTAATAACAAAGCTAGGAGCTAATAACAAAGCTTAACCAAGAGTAATCAGCCGCGGCACCTTGTGTGAACATGGAGCCAAAACCAAAGCTTGAGTGTGCACACTATGTGAATGAAGCCATGGTGTGAACCCAGTTAATGCCTTCAATTTACCTTGACTTCTTTGCTCTTTATTCGTCCCCATACGAGCTAATTTATTACTTGGAGGAGGCACACTACTAGGCTGGTAGGAGGTGCTAATGTGGCTTGACTATTAGGAGCTAGTGTTACTTCATTGAATTCTTTAGCCTCTTCATTCGGATCAAATACAACATGAGGCTAAACCCTCAGAAATGCAGTTTTGGGGTAACATCGGGCAAATTACTGGGCCATATTGTTAGTCAACGCGGCATCAAGGTCGACCCAGCTAAAATCAAGGCCGTTACCGAGATGCAGCCACCTAAAACCGAAAATAAATAAGGGGGTTTCTCGGGAAAGTCCAGTACATCAGTCGGTTTATTTCAAAGCTAACCATGGTATGTGAACCCATTTTCAAGAAACTGAAGATAGGAGAACAAACACCGTGGGATGAAAAAAGTCAAACGGCTTTTGTTAAAATCAAGGAGATCATGTCTGCTCCGCCAGTATTAATGCCACCTCAACCTGATTTGCCTTTGTCATTATACCTAACAACGACCGAGACAGCCATGGGGGCTATGCTGGCCTAGACAGTCGGCTCAGAAGAACGGGCTATTTACTATATCAGCAAGAAATTCTTAGAGTATGAATGCAAATATACCATGCTCGAAAAGACGTGTCTAGCTTTAGTTTGGGCCACTATAAAGCTCCGGCACTATATGCTCAGTCACGAGGTACATGTATTATCCGAAATGGATCCTATCAAGTACCTATTCGAAAAGCCCATCCTTAACGGCAGGATGTCCAGATGGACTTTAATGCTAGCTGAATTCGACCTGAAGTTCGTGCCATTAAAAGCCTTCAAAGGCCGGGTAGTAGCCGAATTTCTTGCCGACAGTCCCGTATCTAAAGAAGGGCACACCGATACTTGGGCCTTTCCAGATGAAGACATATTCCATACCGACACAGAGACGTGGGATTTGTATTTTGACGGGGCATCTAATTTCCGAGGATTCGGAGTCGGGATTCTGTTAATATCACCGAAAGGAGAGCATACACCGTTATCCATTAAATTGGACTTTGATGTGAATAACAACGCAGCCGAGTATGAAGCGTGCATTCACGGGTTGCAAGCCGCCGCAGATTTAGGAGTAACAAACCTCCGGGTCCATGGTGACTCATCTCTGGTCATCAACCAAGCTCTCCAGAAATGGAAAACTCGGAACGCCAACCTTGTGGCCTATCAGGCGCGAGTAAGAGTTCTTGAAAAGCAGTTCCAAAAGGTAGAATACATCTATCTACCCCGGGAGGAAAACCAATTTTCAGATGCACTGTCCAAATTAGCATCTTTATTAAATATCCCGGAGCATCTTACCAGTATGCCGATTTGCATCGAAAGATGGTCCGAACCGACATATATTCACGCCATTCAAGATATCAAAATAACTGATCTGGAACCTTGGTGTCAGGCTGTTCTAAGCTACTTGACAACGGGAGAATATCCTCCGAGAACTGAAAATCGGGCCAAGAAAGCCCTACGAAGGTTGGCTACCCAATTTATTCCTACGGATGACGGACAATTATACAAAAAGATGGCACAAGGGGCTCTCCTCCTATGTATCGATAAAGTACAAGCCGGGAAGGTTATGACCGAGGTACACGACGGTGAAAATGACCCGCATATGAACGCCCATATGCTAGCCCGAAAAATCATGAGGCTCTGGTATTATTAGTACAGCATGGAAACCGACTGCCAGTTATATGTCAAACACTGTAATAACTGTCATATTTTTGCCAACGTGCAGCATATGCCATCATTCCTATTGTACACCATGACATCACCGTGGCCGTTTTCGGCATGGGGTAATGATATAATTGGAAAGGTAAATCCTTCCGAGACGGGAGGTCACTGCTTCATCTTGGTGGCTATTGACTATTTCACCAAATGGGTCGAAGCCGAGTCATACCGAATTTTGAATGCCAAGCATGTGGCCAAATTTATCCAAAACAAGATTATATGCCGATACGGGATCCCGCACGAGTTCATCAGTCATACCGGGACTGGCATGACAAAATACCTTTCGCCCACTGGGGGTACCGAATGTCAATTCGCACCGCGACCGGAGTAACTCCCTATTATTTGACATACGAAATGGAAGCGGTCCAACCAGTCGAACTGGAGGTACCATTCCTTAGGATTTTACTAGAAAACCAAGTGCCTGAAGCATATTGGGTCCAAGCCCGATATGACTCGCTAGTCCTTTTAGACGAACGGTGGTCCCGGCCCTCAACAATATCCAGATATACCAGAAGAGAATACAACGGGCTTTCAACAAAAGAGTTAGGCCCAGGAATATCAACGGTAGAGTTTTAGGGTAATCATCCATTAGAATTCCTCCATAATCTACCTTTTCATTTTTTCCAGCTTAGTTTATCCTCTTCATAGTTTAGTAGCCTCCTTATTTTTAGATCTTCATCCTTTGTAATTTGCATTGAAGAATTATAGAACTAGATCAAGACTACTCTTTTAATTTATGTTAAGTATTCATTTTGGCAATCAAGTTATCATCTTTGTTGAAGATTTGAGCTTTTATTAAAGATCAAGGGGTTTGCAAGGGTTTATGTGACAAGATCCTTGTTGGATACCTTGAAGCTTCATTATTCTTATTATTCTTATTATTGTCTTCTTTTTTCTCTTTTATGGTGTTCTCCATTGTTGGTACTTTCTTGTTTTCTCTCTCCTTTGTTTATTTCCTTCAGTTTCCCTTCTAGTATTTCTGTTCCTTTCTTCATTTTGCCTTGTTGTTAATTTCCCCTTAGTTGTTGTTTTGGTAGTGTTTTCCTCTCTATTGTGTTAGATTACTTTTCATTCCTCTTGATCAATATGCATTGTATTTTCCTTAATCTCCTTGTTCTTAATTTAATCATGCTTATTATGACTAGTGAGTAGATTTTAATTAGTGGGTTAGGGGAGGAGGAACTTTAGATTTGGGCCTTGGTTTTATGGAGATAGTTGCATTTTGTGGCGCTTTGTCTTTTATGGGGTTGTTTTTTTTTTTGAGAAAAGGTAAGTATGTTATAAATGGTGTGATTACAACATTTACAAGTTTTGGCTCATAAGGCTAGATAGGAATGTTTCATCTCTTATGCTAAATTTCTAGCGACATTTGCCATTACATAATAAGCTATACTCACGGATTACTTTATTTGCTAAACATTCAAGTCGCACTAAATGCAGTTCAATTCTGCTCTTGTTCCTTTGCATCCAAACATGGTAATTAATAGCATTTAGTATTCCATTTTTCATCGCCCTTTGTAGCTTTGAACCTCTCATCTTTTGTCTTCGATCATTATCAAAATCAAGTCTGTTGGTCCATTCAAGAACCTGAACAGCAGCCTATTTTAGCCTGCACACAAAGTAGCATTCCTGAAAGACATGTACATTGTTCTCAGTTGCAGTATCGCAAATGCAGCATGTACTATCAGCAGTAATCCGCAATTGATGAAGTTTATCCTTCATTCTAAGTGCATTATGTTGGATCATCCAAGCAAGAAACCTATGTTTTGGAATCGTCCAGGGGTTCCACACCAGGTTATGCCATCGAACATTCTGCCCTTTCTCTCTTAAAAACTGATAACCTTTCGCCACTGTATACTAGTTGTCAGCTCAGTTACTCCAAAGATCAGCAAGCACACCAAGTTGCATTAGATTTCTGACTTGGCAAATCTTCTTCCATGCCCAACTGGAATCAGCAATAGGTTGATACGAGTCTCATGTTTGCCCTTTTAAGTAAACATTATGAACCCATTGTACCCAAAGCTTGTTTTTGTTGAAGGTAATCCACCAAGCGAGTTTCCCAATCGCCGCTTTGTTCCATTGAGCACACTGAATTAGGTTCAAACCGCCTTCTTTATATGGTTTACACACCTTCTCCCACGCTACATTTGGAACTTTATGATAATCTGCTCCTCCATCCCATAAGTAATTACGACAAATTGCATCAATTTGTTTGATAAGTGCTATGGAAATAATGAAAATAGAGCTCCAGTATGAATCTAACGTCGCTAAAACGCTCTTGATTACGACTAAGCGTCCAGCATAAGAGATTTTCCTGGCACCAAGCCTCCTGATACGTTCAACCAAGTTGTTAACCAAAGGACACCCAGATAACAAAACGACATGGAGCCTTCTGTGCAGCCTAAAATATGAACTATTTCTTCTCTAATCTCTCGAGATACCCCATTAAAATAGGCATTAGACTTTCCCCTGCTCATTTTTTAACCTGACACAGCAGAAACAGAGGCAAAAGTCCGTAGAAGACCCATCATGGAGTTCATATACCCTTTACTAAACAGCAACAAGTCATCAGCGAACATCAGACAACTCAATTTCATAGGTTTGCATAGTGGGTGAAACCTAAAAGGCCTGGTGAACGTGGTATAATGAAGTAGCCTTGTGAGGTAGTCCACACAGATAGTGAAAAGAAGAGGCGAAAGAGGATCGCTCTACCTTAGTCCTCTCTTGCCTGCAAAAAATCCAAAGGAATTGCCATTCAAGCTAAGAGAGTAGGTTGCAGTTTGCACACACTGCATTATCAACGTTCTGAAATAAGGTGGAAATCTAAGAGAAACCATCATTTGATGTAAGAAATCCCATTCCACCGTATTGTAAGCCTTTTGTAGATCAATTTTGAACAGACATCTCGGAGAGACACTCTTCCTATTGTAAAATCTGACGATATCTTGGCAAATAAGAATGTTCTCGATGATACTCCTTCCTTTAATGAAACCACCTTGAACAGGTGAAATCAAATCAGGAAGAATGACTGTTAATCGGGAGCACAAGATTTTTGATATGACTTTATACACGATATTGCAACAAGAGATGGGTCTAAATTACAATACCGTAGTAGGCCTCTCTACTTTGGGGATTAGAGTGATAGCAGTAGAGTTAATTTATTTAAGCATCTGACCCGATTGGAAAAAGTCCATTACTGCATCGCAAATGTCCTTCCCAACTATATCCCAGACATCTTTTAAAAAATTGCTCGAATATCCGTCCAGACCCGAGGCTTTGTCGTTAGGGATACTGAATACTGCCTCTTGAACATCCTCATGTGTAACAGGCTGCTCAAGTATCCATTTATGCTCATTAGTATAGATCTTCCCCATTGCAATTGCCTGCTAGTTCACCCTTACAGTAGGAGCACTGTCCCCTAACAGCCTTTGTTAATAGCACAAGAAGGCCTGTTGAATATCGTCTTGACTCGTATGTAGTGTACCTCCCTTATCACATATTTGCGTAACTATATTGATCATTCTTCTAGTTCGAAGAGAGCCACAAAAGAAACTATTGTTTTGGTCTCCATCCTTGATCCAGTTGCATTTCGCTTTTTGCTGTAAGAATTCTGAACACTTTTCCTGCAGTTTCTCATATCTGTCATGCGCTTCCTTTTATTGCAATCAAAGATTAAAGTCGTTTGGGTTAATAGCCAATTGTTTCCGAATTGAAATCAGCTCCACCTGGGCAATGTCAGTGGACTTTTCAATGTCGAAAAATTGGTCTCTATTAAGCCCTTTAAGTATTGTATGGGATTGTTGTGTTTTTGTTGACATAGCCTGATCAACTCGGTTAGCATTGACTCACTCGAACCAATATGGGGAAACTCGGGGTTTGGGTAATCTTGTCTTGAGACCTTAGCTTCCTCGTCGCGAAAGCGGGTTTAGGCTACGTTGGGTAGGGAAACCGAAAGGTGGCTCCTCCCTTTATCGACCTTGTGATGATTTTTGTGATTCCTGTGTCTTTATCTTTAGTTTTGACTTTCCGACTCCCCCTAACGCCTTTCTTATCAATGTTTCTCATTTTTAGTTATTTCATTTGTTTAATTAGTCTAATCTACCTTGTCTCAACCCCCCTTGTTTAGATCTCAACCGCAATTATTCCTAGACTTGACCGATTACATTTCACCGCTTCCCTGAGGTTCGACCCCGACTTACCACTGCTATATAGTAGCTAGTTCGGACTATAAATATTGTTTGCATGCGTGTCAGCGACAACGTGCATCAAAATGGCGTCGTTGCCGGGGAAAGCGGTAGTTAATTGATTAAGTTTTTGTTTTAAGTTGTGATTGGTTAATTGCTTTAATTTTATTTTTCCTCCTGCCCTAGTGCCGTTTGGTACAAGGAGTCTCATTATTTGTTGAGTTTTTGCTAGGAATACTTGTTATTTAGGCTGCTTGATCCCCATTTGGAGAACAAGTCTCTTGAAAATCTTGTGTGCCGAAGAAGCAACTTAATATTGTGATCTCACACCGATCATCATTCACTCCTCAACACTTTCATTGCCTACATCAAGTCTCCATCGACCAACATCTAAAGATTCAAGCATAGCTACGCTTGGATCTCATTCTCAACCGTCTAGCGAGGAAATTTCTTCTCCCATCTTCATCGGAGCTATCCCGGAGGGCTTTCAGCTTGAGCCTTCAATGATCAAATTAATTCAGCAACATACTTTCCATGGGTTGCCGGATGAAGACGTTACAGAACACATGTATCTTTTCAAGGAAATCTTGATTGGTATCAAACTTGAAGGTCTTACCAAGTGTCAATTGCATCGGGTTCTTTTTCCCCGAACCTTGCGTGATGGTGCAAGAAGGTGGCTTCAATGTTTCCCTAGTAATACTTTTCACACTTTGAAGCATTTATGCAACGCTTTTCTAGAGAAATTCTTCCTACCATCCAAGACTAATGGATATAGGATGAAAATCCAGACGTTTCGACAACAGGAAGATGAAAATATAAGTGAGACTTGGGATCGATTTCAAGTTTTACAAAGGAAGTGCCCACACCATGGTATACCTCATTGACTTTTGCTCCATACATTTTTTAATTCTTTATCCGCCAATGCAAAGGAGAATATCAACACAGCTGCAAGAGGCGACTTCTTTTTACTCAACGAGATTGAATCCCAGAGGCTCCTCGATAAGATGGCCAAAAGTGGTGAGTGTTTTAAAGAAACACAAAGTAGTGAGTCAATCAAAGGGTCAACGTCATCAACCAATAGGGAAGCCACTCTTGAGGCGAGAATCGGCCAATTAATTGAGAGATTTGAGACAATTGTTGCTAGATATGCTTCTGATAACACGCAAATTTAGACCGTTTTACCCCTCATTTAGACTCGTATTTGAGTCGATTTTGTGTACTTGAACGTCAAAATAACTCATTTTTGTATATATTTTGTATTTTCTAGTTCAAGTTTAGTTTATTCGTAATTATCATCTTTTTCGTAGAATTTGGTACTGCTTTTGTTTGGTTTTGTTCTGTAGGTACGCGTTCGTGAATAAAGAGATCGAGTCAAAGCGATCGGAGTCAAACCAAACTTTGACCCATGTCAACCTTAACCCAATCCACCAAACAAACCTTTCATCTCTCCAACCCATTCACCATAACTTACTAAGCCAAATCCACTTAACCCATTTCCCATAACAACCCAATTCATCAACCATACTCAGCCCAATTTCTATATCTTCCATGAACCATCTTCATACATTCAACACAACAACCCAAATTAAATATGTGGACATGACATAGGTCCACCCCGACGCGGCCACGCGCGGGTTTGGTGAGGCGAATGAATCTCGTGGTAAGATTGATCTCGGGTCGAAATTTAAATCAAAGTTGGAGTCGCCACCGAATTTTATGGGAATTCGGACACGTTCGAACTCACTCTACACTTAGGCGTTTTGTGCACAAAGCACGACCCGCTTTTAGTGCTAGAGCTTACGAGTTCGTCCCTTTGCATTACGATACCGACGCCGAGTTATCGGGAAACGTGTATTGAATGACTCTCGTATGCCAACGGTTTCGGACATCCGGAAACCATGGTTCTGAGTAAGGGGTGAGGGTACGTGTTGGGAAGCCCATGAAGGACACCAGACCACACCCGCTCTTAGCGGCCTCTACTAAGATACCGTTCGATTTTTGTGTACGCGCGTTAGTTTGATGATGAAATGTTATGCAAACGACATTTTGATTAAGCATGTGAATTACGTGTGAACTACGTCATTTAATGCATCAAAGCTAGAGTCGAAATTATTTAGCATGCAAGGTTCATTTATAAAACGATAAACATCGAAAACAAATAAAACTCGTAAATAGATACAATATACACAGGCGGAAATACAACCCGGACAAAACGAAATAACGAGCAAAATAATAAATAACAATAGTGAATAATGACAATGATTTAAATGATGAAATGATGCATGATTTAAAAAAGGGGAGAACACGTGATGGCCTTTACACGTGACGACCAAAGTCGTAGCAAAAATTGACGAGGCTTGGATGATCTGAGAAGCACTCGTTTTTGAATAAAGGAGTCCACTTGATCGAGTCATGGCAGAGTCTCGACGGAGTGGCCTTCTAAAAGGCTCTCTCCCTATTTTTTTGGGGTGCTACTCGATCGAGTAGCCCATGGCACTCGATTCAGTGCCCCCTGTACGAGTTACAACTCGTTTCGAAAAAGGTGACTATTTGTTTTTTATTTATTCAAAATCGATGGTCGACCGAGTTACGTAAAAATATTACATAATTTGAACTCAACTCTGTTTATGGTGCATATAATCGTTCGTTATATGATTATAAGACCTGATCCGAATGAAGTGGCTAAAGAATTCAATGAAGTAACACTAGCTCCTAATAGTGCTAGTCAAGCCACATTAGCACCTCCTACCAGCCTAGTAGTGTGCCTCCTCCAAGTATTAAGCTAGCTCGTATGGGGACGAATAAAGAGCAAAGAAGTCAAGGTAAATTGAAGGCATTAACTTGGGTTCACACCATGGTTATGTTCACATAGTGTGCACATCCTCAAGCTTTGGTTTTGGCTCCATGTTCACAAAGTGCCGCGGCTCATTACTCTTTTGCAAGCTTTGTTTTTAGCTCCTTGTTTACATTGCCTTGTTATTAACTCCTAGCTTTGTTATTAGCTCCTTGTTCACATAAGTTGTAACTTTGTTTTTGTCACCCTTAACCAGCCGGTTTAAGGGCCCTTTGTAGGCTATAAATAGCCACTTAGTTGAATGAATAAGACATCCAATTTGCATAACAAAAACTTGAGTAAAGCTGAGCTTTCTGTTTCGTCCTTGTAGTTTACAAGACAAAGTCTAGAGTGAGTCGCGTTACAAGCTCTAAACTCGCTATTTCAATCGAGTGTTTGATCTAGCAATCGCTTTGTTGAAGTATAGGTCTACTTCACCTAGCATACTATCCTTGGTTACGGTTTATTCAACCTTAAAAACTATCCTTTCATTCTGTTTTGGTTACTTGTTTACGTTCCATTTCAGAATACTAATCCTACTTCATAATCTTGTTTCAAAGTTCATATCAACTCACATCATTAGTGGTATCAGAGCTTTGGTCTTATATTTAGACGCAAGCATGGCAGGAGTTGTGAGCTTTGAAGACGCTAGTTTCTTGGAAGGCCTAAAGAGAGAATCAGTGTGCAAGATGAACAAGCTTTCTGAGTCCATTGGCGCATCTGGTCCTGTAGTCTGCTTGGGAGGAAAGGAGGAAGAAGGAATAGACTATGAGCTCCCAACGTATGGTAATGTTTTAGTACTACGTACACTCCATGCTAAACCCATCCCACACAACACCGAACAAAGAGACCAACTCTTTCACACAAAATGTCTAGTTAATACCAAATGGTGTAGTTTGATCATTGATGGAGGTAGTTGTACGAATGTTGCCTCTACTGAAATGGTAGCTAAGTTAGGTCTAACCACTACTAATCACCCTAGACCGTATGCATTACATTGGTTAGATAACGAAAACAAGATAAAGGTCACAAAACAAGTAAGAGTAGGTTTAACTATGGGGTCTTATGTTGACGAGGTTCTTTGTGATGTTATCCCTATGGATGCTTGTCATATACTTTTGGGGCGTCCTTGACAGTTTGATAGGGATGTGACACACCATGGTAGAAAGAATGAATACGAATTGAGAGATAAGGGAAAGAAAATCATTCTAAAACCTATGACTCCCCAAATTATTAGAGCTATGACCTCCAACAAAGCTAAGAAACCTAACCTCACCATCTTTGCAAGTGAGAGTGAAGTAGAACAGACTTTACAAGGGGGGGAGCGTGTCTTTGTCATGATGGCTAAAGAAAAACCCGTAGAAGTTGAAAATGGGCTTGGAGGAAAGCCATTTTAGGAGTTGTTACACGAGTTTAAGGATGTCTTCCCCGAGGAATTACCCGTTGGTTTACCACCTATTAGAGGTATAGAACACCAAATCGACCTCATTCCAGGATCAACCTTACCCAATAAGGCTGCATATAGGTGTAATCCGGAGGGGGGGGGGGGGGTATATATAGGGTTACAAGTGGAAAGGAATTGAAAGAAACAAGGGGGTCATCCCGGTCGGGATGAGTTGGTCCCGGTCGGGATGACGTGGTCCCGGTCGGGATGGACCCAAAACAGGAGCATCGCTTTTAGTGCACCTCATCCCGGACGGGTTGAGGTCATACCCGTCGGGGATGAGTCTTGTAGGCCTCCAATATGATCTTTAAGGTTCCTCCTTGCTTCACATTGACTTCTCATCGATTCTCGGGACTCGGGATCGGGTCTCGGAGGCTCGGGATTGGGTCCCAAGGTCTCGGGGTCGAATCCAAGGCATCGAGTGATCGTTCCTTCACTTCGTTGGCTCCGAAAAGTGTATGTATTGAGTCGGAATCGCTCCAACTCTTCATGAATGGTCTCGGGAACCTGAAACGAACTAGAGGAAGCGTAAGTAGCCCATAAATCGCTCCCAAGGAGCGATTCCACAAGGAAAATGGGACCAAAACACTACGAAATAGGCACTACAAACTACACTTATCAGTTTATTCTTAGATCTCGAGGAGAGACAACAATTCACAGACCTCCTCCAAGAGTTCAAAGATGTCTTCGCATGCTCCTACAAGGACATGCCGGGGATAGATCGGGAAATAGCTGAACACCGTATACCCATCAAAGATGGCTGTAAGCCGGTAAAACAGAAGCTCCGAAGAATGAGGCCCGAATGGTCTCTCAAAGTCAAAGAAGAAGTCGACAAACAATTCAAAGCAGGCTTCATAAAATGTGTCTGAATATCCAGACTGGGTTGCAAACATCGTGCCGGTACCTAAAAAAGACGGTAAGGTGCGGGTATGTGTAGACTTCCGGGACCTTAATAAGGCCAGCCCGAAAGACGATTTTCCGTTACCACACATCGAAATACTGGTGGACAACACGGCAGATCATGCCCTTCTATCATTTATGGACGAGTATGCTGGATACAATCAAATCAAAATGACGGAAGAAGATATGAGTAAGACCACCTTCATTACACCCTAGGGTACTTGCTGTTACACCGTTATGCCATTTGGTCTCATCAACGCTGGGTCCACTTATTAAAGGACCGCCACAACCTTGATGCACGACATGATGCATAAGGAAGTGGAAGTGTATGTAGACAATATGATCGTTAAAATCCAAAGACTGAGACGGGCACATCGCGACCTTAAGGAAATTCTTTACCTGACTATGCAAATACTGATGTGAGTTGATATGAACTTTGAAACAAGAACGTGAAGATGGATTAGTATTCTGAAATGAACGTAAACAAAGTAACCAAAACAGAATGTAGGGATAGTTAAGGATGAATAAACCGTAACCAAAGGATAGTATGCTTAGTGAAGTAGACCTATACTCCAACAAAGCGGGTGCTAAATCAAACACGCGATTGAAGTAGCGAGTTTAGAGCTTGTAACGCGACTTACTCTAGACTTTGTCTTGTAAACAACAAGGACGTAAAAGAAAGCTTAGCTTTACTCAGGTTTTTGATATGAAAATTGGATGTCTTATTCATTCAAATAGATGGCTATATATAGCCTACAAGAGACCCTTAAATCGGCTGGTTAGGGTGACAAAAACAAAGCTAACAACTATGTGAACATGGAGCTAATAACAAAGCTAGGAGCTAATAACAAAGCTTAACCAAGAGCAATCAGCCGCGGCACCTTGTGTGAACATGGAGCCAAAACCAAAGCTTGAGTGTGCACACTATGTGAATGAAGCCATGGTGTGAACCCAAGTTAATGCCTTCAATTTACCTTGACTTCTTTGCTCTTTATTCATCCCCATACGAGCTAATTTATTACTTGGAGGAGGCACACTACTAGGCTGGTAGGAGGTGCTAATGTGGCTTGACTATAACTATTAGGAGCTAGTGTTACTTCATTGAATTCTTTAGCCTCTTCATTCGGATCATCTCCTCCCCCTTGAAAAGGAATTGTCCTCAATTCTGAAATGCCATCATCATCAAGATAAGGAGAAAGATCTCCCACATTGAACGTGGCATGAACTCCATAATCATCCGGTAATTCCACCTTGTAAGCATTGTCGTTTACCTTTGATATGATCTTATAAGGACCTTCTGCTCGTGGCATCAACTTATTCTTCCTTTTGCTTGGAAACCTCTCTTTTCTCAAGTGAACCCAAACTAAGTCACCCTCTTGAAAAAGTCTTGGTTTCATGTGCTTGTTGGACCTTCTTTTGTATGCTTCATTTACCTCCTTGATCCTTTCTCGAATTTGCTCGTGGAGTTTTATCATAGCCTTCAGTTTGGACTCCGCATCTTTGTGGACTAACTCATCCTTAGGTAGAGGAATCAGGTCCAAAGGCATATAAGGATTGATCCCATACACGGCCTCAAAAGGAGAATGAGAGGTAGCATAAGTAGGAGAGCGATTGTAGGCAAATTCAGCATGGGCAAGCTTGATATCCCAATCCTTTTGAGTCTTACTTACAAGGCCTCTTAACAACGTCCCCAAAGTGCGATTGGTAACTTCGGTTTGTCCATCTGTTTGTGGATGATGAGAAGTGCTAAATAAGAGCCTGGTTCCCACCTTCCTCCATAGAGTGTTCCAAAAATAACTAAGGAACTTTGAATCACGATCAGAGACAATGGACTTGGGTACTCTATGGAGACGTACCACATCTTTGAAGTATAAGTCAGCTACATTGCTAGCATCATCTGTTTTGTGGCAAGCAATGAAGTGAGCCATCTTAGAAAACCGATCTACCACCACCATGATAGCATCCTTTCCTCTAGCGGTTCTTGGTAAGGCTACAATGAAATCCACGGACACATCTTCCCATGGTCTATTAGGAGTGGGTAAGGGCATGTAGACTCCGGGTTTGAAAGAACTTTTGGCAAATTGGCAAGTCACACACTTGCTCACTACATGCTGGACACTCCCTTGCATCTTTGGCCAAAAGAAGTGCTCCTTTAAGACCTCCAAGGTTCTTGTGATGCCAAAATGACCCGCTAATCCTCCTCCATGAGCTTCTCTAACCAGCAACTCTCTAATGGGATGCTTGGGTACACAAAGGCGGTTTCCTTTGAAAAGAAATCCCTCCTGCAAAACAAACTCATCAAAAGCTCCCTCCTTGCATTTGGTGAAAGTTTCACCAAAATCAGCATCATTGTTGTAGTAGTCTTTTAGAGTTTCAAATCCGAGCAACCTCACATCCAAAGTAGATAGTAGAGTGTAGCGGCGGGATAGTGCATCAGCTACTACGTTACTTTTACCATCTTTGTACTTTGAAGAGAAATGAAAGGATTGCAAGAATTCCACCCACTTGGCATGCCTTGGACTTAACTTTTGCTGGCCATTGATGTATTTTAGGGACTCATGATCTGAATGGAGAATAAAATGGTTAGTACGAAGATAATGACTCCAATGATCAAGGGCTCTTACTATGGCATAGAACTCTTTGTCGTAGGTGCAATAGTTCAGCCTTGCTCCATTGAGTTTCTCTGAAAAGTAGGCAATGGGACGCCTATTTTGCATAAGAACAACGCCAATTCCTACTCCACTAGCGTCACATTCCACCTCAAATGGTTGAGAGAAATCAGGAAGGGCTAAGATAGGAGCGGAACATAACTTCTCTTTGATGGCTTCAAAGGCTTCTTGGGCAGCTTTGGACCAAACAAACGCGCCTTTCTTCAAGCATTCTGTGATAGGACTTGTGATAGTGCTAAAGTCCTTAATGAATCTCCTGTAAAAAGAAGCCAAACCATGAAATGACCTTACTTCTGTAATGGTGGAAGGGATTGGCCAAGTACGTATGGATTCCACTTTGGTTTGATCAACTGACACTCCTTCTTTGGACACTACGTAGCCAAGGAACACTACGCTTTCCACAAAGAAAGCACACTTCTCCTTCTTTCCAAAGAGTTGTTGCTTGCGAAGTGTTGTAAATAGTAGTCTTAAGTGCTCCATATGCTCCTCCAAAGACCTGCTATACACAAGGATATCATCCAAGTAAACCACAATAAAGCGACCTAAGTAGGCCTTAAGTATTTCGTTCATTAGCCTCATGAACGTGCTTGGAGCGTTGGTGAGATCAAATGGCATGACCGTCCACTCATAGAGTCCATGCTTGGTTTTGAAAGCGGTCTTCCATTCATCTCCTTCCCTCATTCTGATTTGATGGTACCCACTTCTTAGATCAATTTTGGAGAAGACCACTGCCCCATGAAGCTCGTCCAACATATCATCCAACCTTGGAATAGGAAATCTATACTTGATGGTGATGTTGTTAACGGCTCTACTATCTACACACATTCTCCAAGTCCCATCTTTCTTAGGTACTAAAAGGACTGGAACAGCACAAGGACTAAGGCTCTCCCGTACATTCCCTCGACTCACTAACTCATCAATTTGCCTTTGTAATTCCTTAGTCTCCTCCGGATTACACCTATATGCTGCCTTGTTGGGTAAGGCTGCTCCTGGAATGAGGTTGATTTGGTGTTCTATACCTCTAATAGGTGGTAAACCAACGGGTAATTCCTCGGGGAAGACATCCTTAAACTCGTGTAACAACTCCTCAAATGGCTTTCCTCCAAGCCCATTCTCAACTACTACGGGTTCCTCTCTAGCCACCATGACAAAGACACGCTCCCCCCCTTGTAAAGCCTGTTCTACTTCGCTCTCACTCGCAAAGATGGTAAGGTTAGGCTTCTTGGTTTTGTTGGAGGTCATAGCTCTAACAGCTTGGGGAGTCATAGGTTTTAGAATGATTTTCTTTCCCTTATCCCTCAACTCGTATTCATTTTTTCTCCCATGGTGTACCTCATCCCTATCAAACTGCCAAGGACGCCCCAAAAGTATATGACAAGCATCCATAGGAATAACATCACAAAGAACTTCATCGACATAAGACCCCATAGTTAAACCTACTCTTACTTGTTTTGTGACCTTAATTTTGTTTCCATCATCTAACCAATGTAATGCATACGGTCTAGGGTGATTAGTAGTGGTTAGACCCAAATTAGTTACCATTTCAGTAGAGGCAACATTCGTACAACTACCTCCATCAATAATCAAACTACACCATTTGGTATTAACTAGACACTTAGTGTGAAAGAGTTGATCTCTTTGTTCGGTGTTGTGTGGGATGGGTTTAGCATGAAGTGTACGTAGTACTAAAACATTACCATACGTTGGGAGCTCATAGTCTTTTCCTTCCTCCTCCTTTTCTCCCAAGTAGACTTCAGGACCAGATGCGCTATTGGACTTAGAAAGTTCGTCCATTTTGCCGACTGGTTCTCTCCTTAGGCTTTCCAAGAAACTAGAGTCTTCAAAGCTCACAACTCCTGCCATGCTTTACGTCTAATGGATGACCAAAGCTCTGATACCACTAATGATGTGAGTTGATATGAACTTTGAAACAAGAACGTGAAGATGGATTAGTATTCTGAAATGAACGTAAACAAAGTAACCAAAACAGAATGTAGGGATAGTTAAGGATGAATAAACCGTAACCAAAGGATAGTATGCTTAGTGAAGTAGACCTATACTCCAACAAAGCGGGTGCTAAATCAAACACGCGATTGAAGTAGCGAGTTTAGAGCTTGTAACGCGACTTACTCTAGACTTTGTCTTGTAAACAACAAGGACGTAAAAGAAAGCTTAGCTTTACTCAGGTTTTTGATATGAAAATTGGATGTCTTATTCATTCAAATAGATGGCTATATATAGCCTACAAGAGACCCTTAAACCGGCTGGTTAGGGTGACAAAAACAAAGCTAACAACTATGTGAACATGGAGCTAATAACAAAGCTAGGAGCTAATAACAAAGCTAGGAGCTAATAACAAAGCTTAACCAAGAGTAATCAGCCGCGGCACCTTGTGTGAACATGGAGCCAAAACCAAAGCTTGAGTGTGCACACTATGTGAATGAAGCCATGGTGTGAACCCAGTTAATGCCTTCAATTTACCTTGACTTCTTTGCTCTTTATTCGTCCCCATACGAGCTAATTTATTACTTGGAGGAGGCACACTACTAGGCTGGTAGGAGGTGCTAATGTGGCTTGACTATTAGGAGCTAGTGTTACTTCATTGAATTCTTTAGCCTCTTCATTCGGATCAAATACAACATGAGGCTAAACCCTCAGAAATGCAGTTTTGGGGTAACATCGGGCAAATTACTGGGCCATATTGTTAGTCAACGCGGCATCAAGGTCGACCCAGCTAAAATCAAGGCCGTTACCGAGATGCAGCCACCTAAAACCGAAAAAAAATAAGGGGGTTTCTCGGGAAAGTCCAGTACATCAGTCGGTTTATTTCAAAGCTAACCATGGTATGTGAACCCATTTTCAAGAAACTGAAGATAGGAGAACAAACACCGTGGGATGAAAAAAGTCAAACGGCTTTTGTTAAAATCAAGGAGATCATGTCTGCTCCGCCAGTATTAATGCCACCTCAACCTGATTTGCCTTTGTCATTATACCTAACAACGACCGAGACAGCCATGGGGGCTATGCTGGCCTAGACAGTCGGCTCAGAAGAACGGGCTATTTACTATATCAGCAAGAAATTCTTAGAGTATGAATGCAAATATACCATGCTCGAAAAGACGTGTCTAGCTTTAGTTTGGGCCACTATAAAGCTCCGGCACTATATGCTCAGTCACGAGGTACATGTATTATCCGAAATGGATCCTATCAAGTACCTGTTCGAAAAGCCCATCCTTAACGGCAGGATGTCCAGATGGACTTTAATGCTAGCTGAATTCGACCTGAAGTTCGTGCCATTAAAAGCCTTCAAAGGCCGGGTAGTAGCCGAATTTCTTGCCGACAGTCCCGTATCTAAAGAAGGGCACACCGATACTTGGGCCTTTCCAGATGAAGACATATTCCATACCGACACAGAGACGTGGGATTTGTATTTTGACGGGGCATCTAATTTCCGAGGATTCGGAGTCGGGATTCTGTTAATATCACCGAAAGGAGAGCATACACCGTTATCCATTAAATTGGACTTTGATGTGAATAACAACGCAGCCGAGTATGAAGCGTGCATTCACGGGTTGCAAGCCGCCGCAGATTTAGGAGTAACAAACCTCCGGGTCCATGGTGACTCATCTCTGGTCATCAACCAAGCTCTCCAGAAATGGAAAACTCGGAACGCCAACCTTGTGGCCTATCAGGCGCGAGTAAGAGTTCTTGAAAAGCAGTTCCAAAAGGTAGAATACATCTATCTACCCCGGGAGGAAAACCAATTTTCAGATGCACTGTCCAAATTAGCATCTTTATTAAATATCCCGGAGCATCTTACCAGTATGCCGATTTGCATCGAAAGATGGTCCGAACCGACATATATTCACGCCATTCAAGATATCAAAATAACTGATCTGGAACCTTGGTGTCAGGCTGTTCTAAGCTACTTGACAACGGGAGAATATCCTCCGAGAACTGAAAATCGGGCCAAGAAAGCCCTACGAAGGTTGGCTACCCAATTTATTCGTACGGATGACGGACAATTATACAAAAAGATGGCACAAGGGGCTCTCCTCCTATGTATCGATAAAGTACAAGCCGGGAAGGTTATGACCGAGGTACACGACGGTGAAAATGACCCGCATATGAACGCCCATATGCTAGCCCGAAAAATCATGAGGCTCTGGTATTATTAGTACAGCATGGAAACCGACTGCCAGTTATATGTCAAACACTGTAATAACTGTCATATTTTTGCCAACGTGCAGCATATGCCATCATTCCTATTGTACACCATGACATCACCGTGGCCGTTTTCGGCATGGGGTAATGATATAATTGGAAAGGTAAATCCTTCCGAGACGGGAGGTCACTGCTTCATCTTGGTGGCTATTGACTATTTCACCAAATGGGTCGAAGCCGAGTCATACCGAATTTTGAATGCCAAGCATGTGGCCAAATTTATCCAAAACAAGATTATATGCCGATACGGGATCCCGCACGAGTTCATCAGTCATACCGGGACTGGCATGACAAAATACCTTTCGCCCACTGGGGGTACCGAATGTCAATTCGCACCGCGACCGGAGTAACTCCCTATTATTTGACATACGAAATGGAAGCGGTCCAACCAGTCGAACTGGAGGTACCATTCCTTAGGATTTTACTAGAAAACCAAGTGCCTGAAGCATATTGGGTCCAAGCCCGATATGACTCGCTAGTCCTTTTAGACGAACGGTGGTCCCGGCCCTCAACAATATCCAGATATACCAGAAGAGAATACAACGGGCTTTCAACAAAAGAGTTAGGCCCAGGAATATCAACGGTAGAGTTTTAGGGTAATCATCCATTAGAATTCCTCCATAATCTACCTTTTCATTTTTTCCAGCTTAGTTTATCCTCTTCATAGTTTAATAGCCTCCTTATTTTTAGATCTTCATCCTTTGTAATTTGCATTGAAGAATTATAGAACTAGATCAAGACTACTCTTTTAATTTATGTTAAGTATTCATTTTGGCAATCAAGTTATCATCTTTGTTGAAGATTTGAGCTTTTATTAAAGATCAAGGGGTTTGCAAGGGTTTATGTGACAAGATCCTTGTTGGATACCTTGAAGCTTCATTATTCTTATTATTCTTATTATTGTCTTCTTTTTTCTCTTTTATGGTGTTCTCCATTGTTGGTACTTTCTTGTTTTCTCTCTCCTTTGTTTATTTCCTTCAGTTTCCCTTCTAGTATTTCTGTTCCTTTCTTCATTTTGCCTTGTTGTTAATTTCCCCTTAGTTGTTGTTTTGGTAGTGTTTTCCTCTCTATTGTGTTAGATTACTTTTCATTCCTCTTGATCAATATGCATTGTATTTTCCTTAATCTCCTTGTTCTTAATTTAATCATGCTTATTATGACTAGTGAGTAGATTTTAATTAGTGGGTTAGGGGAGGAGGAACTTTAGATTTGGGCCTTGGTTTTATGGAGATAGTTGCATTTTGTGGCGCTTTGTCTTTTATGGGGTTGTTTTTTTTTTTTTGAGAAAAGGTAAGTATGTTATAAATGGTGTGATTACAACATTTACAAGTTTTGGCTCATAAGGCTAGATAGGAATGTTTCATCTCTTATGCTAAATTTCTAGCGACATTTGCCATTACATAATAAGCTATACTCACGGATTACTTTATTTGCTAAACATTCAAGTCGCACTAAATGCAGTTCAATTCTGCTCTTGTTCCTTTGCATCCAAACATGGTAATTAATAGCATTTAGTATTCCATTTTTCATCGCCCTTTGTAGCTTTGAACCTCTCATCTTTTGTCTTCGATCATTATCAAAATCAAGTCTGTTGGTCCATTCAAGAACCTGAACAGCAGCCTATTTTAGCCTGCACACAAAGTAGCATTCCTGAAAGACATGTACATTGTTCTCAGTTGCAGTATCGCAAATGCAGCATGTACTATCAGCAGTAATCCGCAATTGATGAAGTTTATCCTTCATTCTAAGTGCATTATGTTGGATCATCCAAGCAAGAAACCTATGTTTTGGAATCGTCCAGGGGTTCCACACCAGGTTATGCCATCGAACATTCTGCCCTTTCTCTCTTAAAAACTGATAACCTTTCGCCACTGTATACTAGTTGTCAGCTCAGTTACTCCAAAGATCAGCAAGCACACCAAGTTGCATTAGATTTCTAACTTGGCAAATCTTCTTCCATGCCCAACTGGAATCAGCAATAGGTTGATACGAGTCTCATGTTTGCCCTTTTAAGTAAACATTATGAACCCATTGTACCCAAAGCTTGTTTTTGTTGAAGGTAATCCACCAAGCGAGTTTCCCAATCGCCGCTTTGTTCCATTGAGCACACTGAATTAGGTTCAAACCGCCTTCTTTATATGGTTTACACACCTTCTCCCACGCTACATTTGGAACTTTATGATAATCTGCTCCTCCATCCCATAAGTAATTACGACAAATTGCATCAATTTGTTTGATAAGTGCTATGGAAATAATGAAAATAGAGCTCCAGTATGAATCTAACGTCGCTAAAACGCTCTTGATTACGACTAAGCGTCCAGCATAAGAGATTTTCCTGGCACCAAGCCTCCTGATACGTTCAACCAAGTTGTTAACCAAAGGACACCCAGATAACAAAACGACATGGAGCCTTCTGTGCAGCCTAAAATATGAACTATTTCTTCTCTAATCTCTCGAGATACCCCATTAAAATAGGCATTAGACTTTCCCCTGCTCATTTTTTAACCTGACACAGCAGAAACAGAGGCAAAAGTCCGTAGAAGACCCATCATGGAGTTCATATACCCTTTACTAAACAGCAACAAGTCATCAGCGAACATCAGACAACTCAATTTCATAGGTTTGCATAGTGGGTGAAACCTAAAAGGCCTGGTGAACGTGGTATAATGAAGTAGCCTTGTGAGGTAGTCCACACAGATAGTGAAAAGAAGAGGCGAAAGAGGATCGCTCTACCTTAGTCCTCTCTTGCCTGCAAAAAATCCAAAGGAATTGCCATTCAAGCTAAGAGAGTAGGTTGCAGTTTGCACACACTGCATTATCAACGTTCTGAAATAAGGTGGAAATCTAAGAGAAACCATCATTTGATGTAAGAAATCCCATTCCACCGTATTGTAAGCCTTTTGTAGATCAATTTTGAACAGACATCTCGGAGAGACACTCTTCCTATTGTAAAATCTGACGATATCTTGGCAAATAAGAATGTTCTCGATGATACTCCTTCCTTTAATGAAACCACCTTGAACAGGTGAAATCAAATCAGGAAGAATGACTGTTAATCGGGAGCACAAGATTTTTGATATGACTTTATACACGATATTGCAACAAGAGATGGGTCTAAATTACAATACCGTAGTAGGCCTCTCTACTTTGGGGATTAGAGTGATAGCAGTAGAGTTAATTTATTTAAGCATCTGACCCGATTGGAAAAAGTCCATTACTGCATCGCAAATGTCCTTCCCAACTATATCCCAGACATCTTTTAAAAAATTGCTCGAATATCCGTCCAGACCCGAGGCTTTGTCGTTAGGGATACTGAATACTGCCTCTTTAACATCCTCATGTGTAACAGGCTGCTCAAGTATCCATTTATGCTCATTAGTATAGATCTTCCCCATTGCAATTGCCTGCTAGTTCACCCTTACAGTAGGAGCACTGTCCCCTAACAGCCTTTGTTAATAGCACAAGAAGGCCTGTTGAATATCGTCTTGACTCGTATGTAGTGTACCTCCCTTATCACATATTTGCGTAACTATATTGATCATTCTTCTAGTTCGAAGAGAGCCACAAAAGAAACTATTGTTTTGGTCTCCATCCTTGATCCAGTTGCATTTCGCTTTTTGCTGTAAGAATTCTGAACACTTTTCCTGCAGTTTCTCATATCTGTCATGCGCTTCCTTTTATTGCAATCAAAGATTAAAGTCGTTTGGGTTAATAGCCAATTGTTTCCGAATTGAAATCAGCTCCACCTGGGCAATGTCAGTGGACTTTTCAATGTCGAAAAATTGGTCTCTATTAAGCCCTTTAAGTATTGTATGGGATTGTTGTGTTTTTGTTGACATAGCCTGATCAACTCGGTTAGCATTGACTCACTCGAACCAATATGGGGAAACTCGGGGTTTGGGTAATCTTGTCTTGAGACCTTAGCTTCCTCGTCGCGAAAGCGGGTTTAGGCTACGTTGGGTAGGGAAACCGAAAGGTGGCTCCTCCCTTTATCGACCTTGTGATGATTTTTGTGATTCCTGTGTCTTTATCTTTAGTTTTGACTTTCCGACTCCCCCTAACGCCTTTCTTATCAATGTTTCTCATTTTTAGTTATTTCATTTGTTTAATTAGTCTAATCTACCTTGTCTCAACCCCCCTTGTTTAGATCTCAACCGCAATTATTCCTAGACTTGACCGATTACATTTCACCGCTTCCCTGAGGTTCGACCCCGACTTACCACTGCTATATAGTAGCTAGTTCGGACTATAAATATTGTTTGCATGCGTGTCAGCGACAACGTGCATCAAAATGGCGTCGTTGCCGGGGAAAGCGGTAGTTAATTGATTAAGTTTTTGTTTTAAGTTGTGATTGGTTAATTGCTTTAATTTTATTTTTCCTCCTGCCCTAGTGCCGTTTGGTACAAGGAGTCTCATTATTTGTTGAGTTTTTGCTAGGAATACTTGTTATTTAGGCTGCTTGATCCCCATTTGGAGAACAAGTCTCTTGAAAATCTTGTGTGCCGAAGAAGCAACTTAATATTGTGATCTCACACCGATCATCATTCACTCCTCAACACTTTCATTGCCTACATCAAGTCTCCATCGACCAACATCTAAAGATTCAAGCATAGCTACGCTTGGATCTCATTCTCAACCGTCTAGCGAGGAAATTTCTTCTCCCATCTTCATCGGAGCTATCCCGGAGGGCTTTCAGCTTGAGCCTTCAATGATCAAATTAATTCAGCAACATACTTTCCATGGGTTGCCGGATGAAGACGTTATAGAACACATGTATCTTTTCAAGGAAATCTTGATTGGTATCAAACTTGAAGGTCTTACCAAGTGTCAATTGCATCGGGTTCTTTTTCCCCGAACCTTGCGTGATGGAGCAAGAAGGTGGCTTCAATGTTTCCCTAGTAATACTTTTCACACTTTGAAGCATTTATGCAACGCTTTTCTAGAGAAATTCTTCCTACCATCCAAGACTAATGGATATAGGATGAAAATCCAGACGTTTCGACAACAGGAAGATGAAAATATAAGTGAGACTTGGGATCGATTTCAAGTTTTACAAAGGAAGTGCCCACACCATGGTATACCTCATTGACTTTTGCTCCATACATTTTTTAATTCTTTATCCGCCAATGCAAAGGAGAATATCAACACAGCTGCAAGAGGCGACTTCTTTTTACTCAACGAGATTGAATCCCAGAGGCTCCTCGATAAGATGGCCAAAAGTGGTGAGTGTTTTAAAGAAACACAAAGTAGTGAGTCAATCAAAGGGTCAACGTCATCAACCAATAGGGAAGCCACTCTTGAGGCGAGAATCGGCCAATTAATTGAGAGATTTGAGACAATTGTTGCTAGATATGCTTCTGATAACACGCAAATTTAGACCGTTTTACCCCTCATTTAGACTCGTATTTGAGTCGATTTTGTGTACTTGAACGTCAAAATAACTCATTTTTGTATATATTTTGTATTTTCTAGTTCAAGTTTAGTTTATTCGTAATTATCATCTTTTTCGTAGAATTTGGTACTGCTTTTGTTTGGTTTTGTTCTGTAGGTACGCGTTCGTGAATAAAGAGATCGAGTCAAAGCGATCGGAGTCAAACCAAACTTTGACCCATGTCAACCTTAACCCAATCCACCAAACAAACCTTTCATCTCTCCAACCCATTCACCATAACTTACTAAGCCAAATCCACTTAACCCATTTCCCATAACAACCCAATTCATCAACCATACTCAGCCCAATTTCTATATCTTCCATGAACCATCTTCATACATTCAACACAACAACCCAAATTAAATATGTGGACATGACATAGGTCCACCCCGACGCGGCCACGCGCGGGTTTGGGGAGGCGAATGAATCTCGTGGTAAGATTGATCTCGGGTCGAAATTTAAATCAAAGTTGGAGTCGCCACCGAATTTTATGGGAATTCGGACACGTTCGAACTCACTCTACACTTAGGCGTTTTGTGCACAAAGCACGACCCGCTTTTAGTGCTAGAGCTTACGAGTTCGTCCCTTTGCATTACGATACCGACGCCGAGTTATCAGGAAACGTGTATTGAATGACTCTCGTATGCCAACGGTTTCGGACATCCGGAAACCATGGTTCTGAGTAAGGGGTGAGGGTACGTGTTGGGAAGCCCATGAAGGACACCAGACCACACCCGCTCTTAGCGGCCTCTACTAAGATACCGTTCGATTTTTGTGTACGCGCGTTAGTTTGATGATGAAATGTTATGCAAACGACATTTTGATTAAGCATGTGAATTACGTGTGAACTACGTCATTTAATGCATCAAAGCTAGAGTCGAAATTATTTAGCATGCAAGGTTCATTTATAAAACGATAAACATCGAAAACAAATAAAACTCGTAAATAGATACAATATACACAGGCGGAAATACAACCCGGACAAAACGAAATAACGAGCAAAATAATAAATAACAATAGTGAATAATGACAATGATTTAAATGATGAAATGATGCATGATTTAAAAAAGGGGAGAACACGTGATGGCCTTTACACGTGACGACCAAAGTCGTAGCAAAAATTGACGAGGCTTGGATGATCTGAGAAGCACTCGTTTTTGAATAAAGGAGTCCACTTGATCGAGTCATGGCAGAGTCTCGACGGAGTGGCCTTCTAAAAGGCTCTCTCCCTATTTTTTTGGGGTGCTACTCGATCGAGTAGCCCATGGCACTCGATTCAGTGCCCCCTGTACGAGTTACAACTCGTTTCGAAAAAGGTGACTATTTGTTTTTTATTTATTCAAAATCGATGGTCGACCGAGTTACGTAAAAATATTACATAATTTGAACTCAACTCTGTTTATGGTGCATATAATCGTTCGTTATATGATTATAAGACCTGATCCGAATGAAGTGGCTAAAGAATTCAATGAAGTAACACTAGCTCCTAATAGTGCTAGTCAAGCCACATTAGCACCTCCTACCAGCCTAGTAGTGTGCCTCCTCCAAGTATTAAGCTAGCTCGTATGGGGACGAATAAAGAGCAAAGAAGTCAAGGTAAATTGAAGGCATTAACTTGGGTTCACACCATGGTTATGTTCACATAGTGTGCACATCCTCAAGCTTTGGTTTTGGCTCCATGTTCACAAAGTGCCGCGGCTCATTACTCTTTTGCAAGCTTTGTTTTTAGCTCCTTGTTTACATTGCCTTGTTATTAACTCCTAGCTTTGTTATTAGCTCCTTGTTCACATAAGTTGTAACTTTGTTTTTGTCACCCTTAACCAGCCGGTTTAAGGGCCCTTTGTAGGCTATAAATAGCCACTTAGTTGAATGAATAAGACATCCAATTTGCATAACAAAAACTTGAGTAAAGCTGAGCTTTCTGTTTCGTCCTTGTAGTTTACAAGACAAAGTCTAGAGTGAGTCGCGTTACAAGCTCTAAACTCGCTATTTCAATCGAGTGTTTGATCTAGCAATCGCTTTGTTGAAGTATAGGTCTACTTCACCTAGCATACTATCCTTGGTTACGGTTTATTCAACCTTAAAAACTATCCTTTCATTCTGTTTTGGTTACTTGTTTACGTTCCATTTCAGAATACTAATCCTACTTCATAATCTTGTTTCAAAGTTCATATCAACTCACATCATTAGTGGTATCAGAGCTTTGGTCTTATATTTAGACGCAAGCATGGCAGGAGTTGTGAGCTTTGAAGACGCTAGTTTCTTGGAAGGCCTAAAGAGAGAATCAGTGTGCAAGATGAACAAGCTTTCTGAGTCCATTGGCGCATCTGGTCCTGTAGTCTGCTTGGGAGGAAAGGAGGAAGAAGGAATAGACTATGAGCTCCCAACGTATGGTAATGTTTTAGTACTACGTACACTCCATGCTAAACCCATCCCACACAACACCGAACAAAGAGACCAACTCTTTCACACAAAATGTCTAGTTAATACCAAATGGTGTAGTTTGATCATTGATGGAGGTAGTTGTACGAATGTTGCCTCTACTGAAATGGTAGCTAAGTTAGGTCTAACCACTACTAATCACCCTAGACCGTATGCATTACATTGGTTAGATAACGAAAACAAGATAAAGGTCACAAAACAAGTAAGAGTAGGTTTAACTATGGGGTCTTATGTTGACGAGGTTCTTTGTGATGTTATCCCTATGGATGCTTGTCATATACTTTTGGGGCGTCCTTGACAGTTTGATAGGGATGTGACACACCATGGTAGAAAGAATGAATACGAATTGAGAGATAAGGGAAAGAAAATCATTCTAAAACCTATGACTCCCCAAGTTGTTAGAGCTATGACCTCCAACAAAGCTAAGAAACCTAACCTCACCATCTTTGCAAGTGAGAGTGAAGTAGAACAGACTTTACAAGGGGGGGAGCGTGTCTTTGTCATGATGGCTAAAGAAAAACCCGTAGAAGTTGAGAATGGGCTTGGAGGAAAGCCATTTTAGGAGTTGTTACACGAGTTTAAGGATGTCTTCCCCGAGGAATTACCCGTTGGTTTACCACCTATTAGAGGTATAGAACACCAAATCGACCTCATTCCAGGATCAACCTTCCCCAATAAGGCTGCATATAGGTGTAATCCGGAGGAAACTAAGGAATTACAAAGACAAATAGATGAGTTAATGAGTCGAGGGTATGTGCGGGAGAGCCTTAGTCCTTGTGCTGTTCCAGTCCTTTTAGTACCTAAGAAGGATGGAACTTGGAGAATGTGTGTAGATAGTAGAGCCGTTAACAACATCACCATCAAGTATAGGTTTCCTATTCCAAGGTTGGATGATATGTTAGATGAGCTTCATGGGGCAGTGGTATTTTCCAAAATTGATCTAAGAAGTGGGTACCATCAAATCAGAATGAGGGAAGGGGATGAATGGAAGACCGCTTTCAAAACCAAGCATGGACTCTATGAGTGGACGGTCATGCCATTTGGTCTTACCAACGCTCCAAGCACGTTCATGAGGTTAATGAACGAGGTACTTAAGGCCTACTTAGGTCGCTTTATTGTAGTTTACTTGGATGATATCCTTGTGTATAGCAGGTCTTTGGAGGAACATATGGAGCATTTAAGACTACTATTCACAACACTTCGCAAACAACAGCTCTTTGGGAAGAAGGAGAAGTGTGCCTTCTTTGTGGAAAGCGTAGTGTTCCTTGGCTACGTAGTGTCCAAAGAAGGGGTGTCAGTTGATCAAACCAAAGTGGAATCCATACGCACTTGGCCAATCCCTTCCACCATTACAGAAGTAAGGTCATTTCATGGTTTGGCTTCTTTTTACAGGAGATTCATCAAGGACTTCAGCACTATCACAAGTCCTATAACCGAATGCTTGAAGAAAGGCGCATTTGTTTGGTCAAAAGCTGCCCAAGAAGCCTTTGAAGCCATTAAAGAGAAGCTGTGTTCCGCTCCTATCTTAGCCCTTCCTGATGATCCGAATCAAGGAGCTACCAAAGAGTTCATTAAAGTCACCTTAGCTCCTCATAGTCTTAGTTCAGCCACACTAACACCTCTTGCCAGATTAGTAGTATGCCTACTACAATTGACCCGAATCAAGAAGCTACTAATCCTAGTAAGGAAGTACTAAAGAGCTCAACGAAGTAATACCAGCTCCTACTTAACTATAGTCCAGCTACATTAGCACTAATAAAGAGTCGTCTTCAATTATGGAGCTAGCTCGAGTTTGAGCGGAATAAAGGAGCAAATAGTCAAGGATATATGAAGGCATTAACTTAGGTTCACACCCATTCAAGCATGGGAATTTCTGATGCGAGTTCATTTTGCAGCATTGTTTTGATCAGTCCATATCTCGAGTTATACTTGGATTTTCGTAGTCATTCAAAATGGAGGAGATAGATTTCGAGCTTATCTTTCCAATGACTATTCATGAAGGCTCATTGAACAAGTATTGACAAAGTTATGGTCCGAACAAGTCAGTTGTGCATGGGAAAGCACCGGGGTTAAAGAGGACGTTTGAAGCTGGTTGTGTTCACTTGGTGTGCACGTCCAAATGAAGCTTTGTTATTAGCTCCATGTTCACACCAGCCACACCTTAATGCTCTCTTAGCTTTGTTATTAGCTCCATGTTTACATTACTTTGTTATTAGCTCCTAGCTTTGTTCTTAGCTCCTAGTTCACATTAGGCTTAAGCTTTGTTTTTGTCACCATTGTACTTTGTTATTGTCACCCTTGACCAGCCGGTTTTAAGGGTCTTGTAGGCTATATATAGCCACCCATTTGAATGAATAAATCATCCAATTTGCAAATTAAAACTTGAGTAAAGCTAAGCTTGCTGTTTCGTCCTTGTAGTTTACAAGACAAAGTCTAGAGTGAGTCGCGTTACAAGCTCTAAACTCGCTATTTCAATCGAGTGTTTGATCTAGCAACCGCTTTGTTGAAGTATAGGTCTACTTCACCTAGCATACTATCCTTGGTTACGGTTTATCCTTCCTTAAAACTATCTTTTCTTTCTGTTTTGGTTACTCATTCACGTTCCATTTCAGAATACTAATCATATCTCTCATTCTTGTTTCAAAGTTCATATCAACTCACATCACTACTAGTTAGAGAAGCTCATGGAGGAGGATTAGCGGGTCATTTTGGCATTACAAGAACTTTGGAGGTCTTAAAGGAGCACTTCTTTTGGCCAAAGATGCAAGGGAGTGTCCAGCATTTAGTAAGCAAGTGTGTGACTTGCCAATTTGCCAAAAGTTCTTTCAAACCCGGAGTCTACACGCCCTTGCCCACTCCTAATAGACCTTGGGAAGATGTATCCATGGATTTCATTGTAGCCTTACCAAGAACCGCTAGAGGAAAAGATGCTATCATGGTGGTGGTAGATCGGTTTTCAAAGATGGCTCACTTCATTGCTTGCCACAAAACAGATGGTGCTAGCAATGTTGCTGACTTGTACATCAAAGAAGTGGTGCGTCTCCATGGAGTACCCAAGTCCATTGTCTCTGATCGTGATTCAAAGTTCCTTAGTTATTTTTGGAACACATTATGGAGGAAGGTGGGAACCAAGCTCTTATTTAGCACTTCTCATCATCCACAAACAGATGGACAGACCGAGGTTACCAACCGCACTTTGGGGACGTTGTTAAGAGGCCTTGTAAGTAAGACTCAAAAGGATTGGGATATCAAGCTTGCCCATGCTGAATTTGCCTACAATTGCTCTCCTACTTATGCTACCTCTCATTCTCCCTTTGAGGCTGTATATGGGGTCAATCCTTACATGCCTTTGGACCTAATTCCTCTACCTAAAGATGAGTTAGTCCACAAAGATGCGGAGTCCAAACTGAAGGCTATGATAAAACTCCACGAGCAGATTAGAGAAAGGATCAAGGAGGTAAATGAAGCATACAAAAGAAGGTCCAACAAGAACCGGAAACCAAGACTTTTTCAAGAAGGTGACTTAGTTTGGGTTCACTTGAGAAAAGAGAGGTTTCCAAGCAAAAGGAAGAATAAGTTGATGCCACGAGCAGAAGGTCCTTATAAGATCATATCCAAGGTTAACGACAATGCTTACAAAGTGGAATTACCGGATGATTATGGAGTTCATGCCACATTCAATGTGGGAGATCTTTCTCCTTATCTTGATGATGATGGCATTTCAGAATTGAGGACAATTCCATTTCAAGGGGGAGGAGATGATCCGAATGAAGTGGCTAAAGAATTCAATGAAGTAACACTAGCTCCTAATAGTGCTAGTCAAGCCACATTAGCACCTCCTACCAGCCTAGTAGTGTGCCTCCTCCAAGTATTAAGCTAGCTCGTATGGGGACGAATAAAGAGCAAAGAAGTCAAGGTAAATTGAAGGCATTAACTTGGGTTCACACCATGGTTATGTTCACATAGTGTGCACATCCTCAAGCTTTGGTTTTGGCTCCATGTTCACAAAGTGCCGCGGCTCATTACTCTTTTGCAAGCTTTGTTTTTAGCTCCTTGTTTACATTGCCTTGTTATTAACTCCTAGCTTTGTTATTAGCTCCTTGTTCACATAAGTTGTAACTTTGTTTTTGTCACCCTTAACCAGCCGGTTTAAGGGCCCTTTGTAGGCTATAAATAGCCACTTAGTTGAATGAATAAGACATCCAATTTGCATAACAAAAACTTGAGTAAAGCTGAGCTTTCTGTTTCGTCCTTGTAGTTTACAAGACAAAGTCTAGAGTGAGTCGCGTTACAAGCTCTAAACTCGCTATTTCAATCGAGTGTTTGATCTAGCAATCACTTTGTTGAAGTATAGGTCTACTTCACCTAGCATACTATCCTTGGTTACGGTTTATTCAACCTTAAAAACTATCCTTTCATTCTGTTTTGGTTACTTGTTTACGTTCCATTTCAGAATACTAATCCTACTTCATAATCTTGTTTCAAAGTTCATATCAACTCACATCAAGACCGGCATCGGGATTGTTGGAAAGAGCGTTTTAAGGTCGATTAATACTTGATTCGAATGAAATTGTCTCCCTCCGCGTCACGACACCGTTACTAATCCTTACGAATTATGTGGTGTTCGATTTTCGCGTCAACGGGTTCCGAACTAATTTTGAAAATGGCATCGGACATGTTCAACTACGTACGACCACGATCGCGTTACGCCCTTAAGTGCTTGGGGCGGCGCTCTTCGAAAGGGTGCCACATCCGTCGCCACTTTTAAAGGGATTAAACGGACTTGGAGCGGTTGTCGTAGTCAAACGTGCTCAATCCGAAAAAGATATATATATATACACACACACACACACACACACGGTATTAGATATAGATAATGATAAAATAAACGAAAATCAAAATGTAATAATAATAAAAATGTTAGTATAGTAATAATAATAATAATAATAATAATAATAATTATTATTATTATTATTATAGTATATATTAAAAAGAAACGAAAAAGAAGGGAAAAAGAGATTAAAGAAGAAGTAACGGGGTTTGATGACACCCTCAACCTACATGCTAAAATGGTCTCGGAAACGGACTTGTAGTAGTGGCGTGTGCACGGGAGTGTCGAGATATGTAGGGTGAGTTAGGGTGTATATGCTTAGGGAGAGGATGCTCTCGGGTCTTTGACGAGTTTTTGATCTCGAGGATGTGTATGTGTGTGTGGAGGTCGAAGATGTATTGTGAAGCTTGAAGGTGTGTAAAAATGAAAGGTGTTTGATGGTTGATAGTAGGGTTTTGTGAGCTTGAAAAAAATTCTGAATTTGTGAAGAATTTGAGGGGGTATTTATAGGAAATGCCCCATGACCTAGGGTCACTCGATCGAGTGGCCCTAGTGCACTCGATCGAGTGCCCTGAAAAGAAGGGTCTGCTCGGCTTTTACAGCCCCACTCGATCGAGTGAGGTCAAGCCACTCGATCGAGTGTGTCAGGCGGGTGAGCCATTTTAGGAAGGGGTTGACTTTTTTGAATTTTGAGTAATGTTGATTGGGCGCAAGTTTCTAGAATCTCACTTGGCTGGTTTTTGGGGTCGGATTCGTCTTTGACCGGGTTTTGACCCGGTCGCTAAAAGACGGTTTTATTTTCGGTGTCGGTTTTGACCCAGATTAGTCTCATTTTATTGGAAACGACCCACTGTGATGTGATTTGGCACGGACCTTGATCTCGTATCACAAGGACACAAAACAAAGTTGCTGGTCACGACAAGAAACGAACAAAAATAGATAAAAGTAAAACAAAAGGGATAGTATGCTAAGTGAGATAGACCTATATCTCAACTAAGCGGGTCGGTATTCAAACACTCGATTGAATAAGCGGGAATTAGAACTCGAAAACGCGTCGAACTCTAAGACTCTTAATTGTAACTCGACAATTAAAATTAAACAAGCAAAAGCTTACAATTTTCTTTCTTTAAAATCTGAATTGTTACAAACAACGTAGGAGGATATAAATAACCATCCCACACGTTAGAACCGAGGCAAAAGATCAATACAATAAGCCTTACTTGGTCAAGCTATTTAATGAAGGAACAAAGAATAAGAAAACAAGTGCAAGGAACTAAGACTTGATGTGAGTTAATATGAACTTTGAAACAAAAACGTGAAGGATGATAGTATTCTGAAATGAATGTAAACAAGAGCAACAAAACAGAATGTAAGGATAGTTTGTGATGATGAATAAACCGTAACCAAGGGATAGTATGCTTAGTGAAGTAGACCTATACTTCAACAAAGCGAGTGCTAAATCAAACACGCGATTGAAGTAGCGAGTTTAGAGCTTGTAACGCGACTAACTCTAGACTTTGTCTTGTAAGCAACAAGGACGTAAAAGAAAGCAATGCTTTACTCAGTTTTGTGTATAATTCTTGTGTGTGTTATTCATTCAAGTTGATGGCTATTTATAGCCTACAAATCGTCCCTAAAACCGGCTGGTCAAGGGTGATACAAACAAAGTTCTAATGGTGACAAAAACAAAGCTTAGGAGCTAAAAACAAAGCTTAAAGAGAGCATTAAGACGCGGCACCCATGTGAACTAGGAGCTAAGAACAAAGCTAACAAGACGTGCACACTATGTGAACACAATCAGCCTCAATCATCCTCTTAACTCCGGTACACTCCCCATGCTTGAATGAGTGTGAACCCAAGTTAATGCCTTCATGAGACCTTGACTATTTGCTCCTTTATTCGACCCACACACGAGCTAGCTCACCAATTGAAGTAGTGATGTGAGTTAATATGAACTTTGAAACAAAAACGTGAAGGTTGATAGTATTCTGAAATGAACGTAAACAAAATAACAAAATAGATAGTAAGGATAGTTTGTGATGATGAATAAACCGTAACCAAGGGATAGTATGCTTAGTGAAGTAGACCTATACTTCAACAAAGTGGGTGCTAAATCAAACACGCGATTGAAGTAGCGAGTTTAGAGCTTGTAACGCGACTAACTCTAGACTTTGTCTTGTAAGCAACAAGGACATAAAAGAAAGCAATGCTTTACTCAGTTTTGTGTATAAATCTTGTGTATAATGTGTGTCTTATTCATTCCAAATGATGGCTATATATAGCCTACAACATGACCCTAAACTCGGCTGGTTAGGGTGACAAAAACAAAGCTACATGGTGACAAAAACAAAGCTTAAACCTATGTGAACTAGGAGCTAATAACAAAGCTAACAAGAGAGCATTAAGACGCGGCCCCTATGTGAACTAGGAGCTAAAAACCTAGCTTAACAAGGAGCCATTCAAACGTGCACTTATGTGAACACAATCAGCTTCAAACGTTGTCAAGGATTGGTGGATTCAAAAGATATTAAGAAGATTATACCAACTACAAGAGGATGAAAAGATGAGAACTTGTATTAAAAGAACACCCAAAAATCTCCACCAAAAGTTGTCAAGGATTGATGGATTCTTCAAGAAAATTCTTAATACAAGATTAACTAACTAGATTAGGCTAAGATTAACAAGGATTAAGAAAAGATTAATGTAAACTAAGCTAAGGATGAAGTGAGTCTAATTAGGGTTTAAAATAGTGTAGAGTAGTCTAATGTGCTTAAACAATACAAAGGAAGGGTATTTATAAGGGTTTACGAGCAAAGGAGGATGAAATAAGAACACGGGGCTGTAGCTGGGCCTTCCCGGTCGGGAAGGGAGGTGATCCATACCGGGAAGGGTGGTCCCGACCGGGAAGGGTCATCATCCCGGCCAGGATGAGCCAACAGTAGCCTGGTTTGCTTGCACTCTTCATCCCGGTCGTAATGGCCATCATCCCGACCGGGATGGGTCTTGTAGGCCTCAAATAAGCTCTCAAGGGTCTCTACTTGCTTCTCATAGGCTTCTCATCGATTCTGGGTGCTCGGGATCGAGTCTAAGGTGCTCGGGAATGGGTCCCAAGGGCTCGGAATCGAGTCTAAGCTACCGAGCGATCGTTGCTTCTCTTCGTTGGCTCCAAATGTGTCGGAAACAACTTGGAATCGTTCCACCTCTCCAAGATTGGTCTTAGGAACCTAAAATGAACTAGAAGAAGCGTAAGTAGCCTAGAAACCGCTCCAAAGAGAGATTCCACAAGAGAAACCGGGACCAAATACGACAAATAAGCACTACAAAACACACTTATCACTAATTATTCTGCGCATTACTTGCCGGAAGGATTATTTGATCACTGTCCTTGTTTGATAAAGAATGCAGATGATTATTCTACCGTTAGGAATAGGCCTTTTAAAAATACCATAACATGTGGAATAGATCCTCCCAATTTATTCTTAAGGTAGATATGAGCTGGAGGCAAGAGGTGAAGGGTACATTCATGTACTATGCTGTCAAGAAATTACAAAGATTGAAACCTGTTCTCAAGGAGTTGAATAAGGAGCATTTTTCTGACATTGAAAGAAGCTCTAATATAGCTCATGTGAAACTTATCAATCTGCAAAATGAACTGGCTCTTAAACCGAATGATATTGAGCTTAGGGGTCAGAAGAAGGAGGTACATGAAAAATATGTTCAGTTGTAGGATACTTGTTTAGAGCTCTTGAAGCGGAAAACTAAATGTGCTTGGCTTAATGATGGTGATCGAAACACAGGATTCTTCCATGGCTCGCCCAGAACTAGAAGGATTACCAATATGGTGACCCAGATTCATGATGAACATGGGAAGCTACATAAGAGTCAGGAAGACATTCAACATGCTTTTCTATGCTACTATCAGAGACTCTTAGGGGAGAAAGCATCTACTATACCTGTGAATCAGAGGGTCTTAGACCAGGGGTTGACCTGTAATCCAATGCATATACAGAGGCTTGAACAACCTCTCACTCCTGCTGAGTTAAACATGCAATTTTCAGCATCCTTAATAACAAATCCCCTGGTCCTAATGGATATCATGTTTTGTAAGGATTCATGGGATATAGTGGGGAAGGATATTTGTGATCCGAATGAAGAAGCAACAACAAACTAAGAGTTCATTGAGCTCACACTAGCTCCAAATGGTCCTAGTCTGATCCGAATGAAGAAGCAACAACAAACCAAGAGTTCAATGAACTCACACTAGCTTCAAATGGTCCTAGTCCAACCCCCTTAGCCCCTCCTTCAAGTCTAGTAGTGTGCCTTCTTCAAGTGCTGAACTAGCTCGTGCAAGCACCTACTTGGACCGAATAAAAGAGCAAGAACATACATTGCTCTAATCTGATTTACAAGTCAAATAATCAAGACCATATGGATACATTAACTTGGGTTCACACTCATCAAACCTCTCATGCAAACAAGGGCTGTGCATCTGATTTAGTAGGCTGAATGTGTTCCCATTGATGCATTGTATCTAGTTGTCTAAGTTCTTTTCCCTTTCTTTGTTTGTATCACCCTCTTTAAGAGGCTTGACTATTCTGGTTGGCCTCTCTTTGGGGACGTTTGTAGGCTATAACTAGTCACCCATTTGATGAATAAAGCATTCAACTTTCATCAAACAAAATCTGAGTTAAGCTTTGCTTTCCTTTTCGTCTTTGTAGTTCACAAGACAAAGTATTAGAGTAAGTCGCCTTACAAGCTCTATACTCGCTATTTCAATCGAGTGTTTGAATTAGCACCCGCTTTGTTGAGGTATAGGTCTATCTCACTTAGCACACTATCCTTGGTTACGTTCTATCATCACTTACAGCAACTATTTCAACCTGATTTCGTTTCTTTGTTTCGTTCATTTCAATTTACTATCAATCTCCAAATCACTTGTTCAAAGTTCATTCTAACTCACATCATTACTGGTATCAGAGCTTTGGTCTTCCTAAGACGTAAGGCATGGCAGTAGGAGTGAACTATGACGACCCTAACTACTTGGAGCACCTAAAGAAAGCATTGGAGAACTACCAGCCCATGAATTCTCGTTTCCAAGCAAGAAGAGAGCCGGTGGACAGAATCAAAGTGAACGAACTCCCTGAGTTCATTGGAGGTACTGATCCTGAAGTTTATTTGGAATGGGAAAGAAACATTGAGAAGCTTTTTGATTTCAAAGACTTGGAGGACGAGGAGAGGTGCAAGTACGCAATTCTGAAGCTAAGCAAAGGGGCTTCTCTTTGGTATGAAGGGCTGAAAATACAACGCACCAGGGATGGAAAGGGTAAGATTTCTTCTTGAGAATCCTTGAAACGAAAGCTACGCAAGAGGTATGTTCCAACTACGCATAAGTTATCCTTATACAAAAAATTGGTAATCTCATACAAGGAAGGATGAGTGTTAGCGAGTACATTGAGGAGTTTGAGAACTTGGTATTAATGGGGGAAGTAGAAGAAAACGAAGAGATAAAAATGGCTAGGTTTTTGCGTGGGTTAAATCGTAGTATTGCTAATACAGTTGATTTATGTCCATACTCTGATTTTGATACTTTGTGTGGGTTATGTTTGAAAATTGAGGCACAAGGGAAAACTAAGTATGAGAGTGAGTCTAGTAAGAGTCATACCTGGTCACGAAGTGAGGGGAGTAACAAAGCAAATTCGGTTAACACTAATCAACCCCTTACCATTAAGAGTAACCCGACTCAACCCACAATTAAGACACCCACTGAAACTAGTTTGTCCAAAGTACGTTGCTTCAAGTGCCAAGGCTTTGGTCACTATAAAAATGCTTGTCCTAATAAGAGAGTCGTGACCTTGAGAGAAATAATGCCTTTGAGAGATGAGATGTGGGAGGAGGAGCAACGCATAGGGGCTGTGTTTAATGAGGGAGAAGAAGAAGGGGATGAAGAAAGAGAGGATTATGAACCCCCAACGTATGATACTGTTTTGGTACTACGTACACTTCATGCCAACCCCATCCCGCACAACACTGAACAAAGGGATCAACTCTTCCACACTAAATGTCAAGTTAACAACAAATGGTGTAGCTTGATAATTGATGGGGGTAGTTGCACAAATGTTGCCTCAACTGAAATGGTAACCAAATTAGGCCTAACCACCACTAGTCACCCTAAGCCTTATGCACTATATTGGTTGGACGATGGGAACAAAGTGAGGGTTACTAAGCAAGTAAGAGTGGGTTTAACCATGGGGTCTTATGTCGATGAGGTTTTATGTGATGTCATTCCTATGGATGCGTGTCATATACTTTTGGGACGTCCTTGGCAGTTTGATAGGGATGTAGTAAACCATGGGAGGAAGAATGAATACGAATTGAGGGATAAGGGAAAGAAAATCGTGCTAAAACCCATGACACCTCAAGCTGTTCGTGCAATGGCAGCCAACAAAACTAAGAAACCTAACCTCACCATATTTGCTAGTGAGAGTGAAGTAGAACAGGCCTTACAAGGGGGGGAACATATCTTTGTCATGGTTGCTAGAGAGGAACCCTTAGTAGTTGAGAATGGGCTTGGGGGAAAACCATTTGAGGAATTGTTACATGAGTTTGAGGACGTTTTCCCTAAGGAATTACCAGCTGGTTTACCACCTATTCGAGGCATAGAACACCAAATTGATCTCGTTTCAGGAGCGACCTTGCCAAATAAGGCAGCCTATAGGTGTAATCCAGAGGAGACTAAGGAATTGCAAAGACAAATTGATGAATTAATGAGTCGAGGGTATGTACGTGAAAGCCTTAGTCCTTGCGCTGTTCCAGTCCTTTTAGTACCTAAGAAAGATGGAACTTGGAGAATGTGTGTGGATAGTAGGGCAGTTAACAACATTACCATCAAATATAGATTTCCTATTCCAAGATTGGATGATATGTTGGATGAGCTTCATGGGGCTGTGATCTTCTCCAAAATTGATTTGAGAAGTGGGTATCTTCAAATTAGAATGAGAGAGGGGGATGAGTGGAAGACAACATTCAAGACTAAGCACGGGCTCTATGAATGGACGGTCATGCCATTTGGTCTCACCAACGCTCCAAGCACATTCATGAGGCTAATGAATGAAGTACTCAAGGCCTATTTAGATCGATTCATTGTGGTTTATTTGGATGATATTCTTGTTTATAGCAGGTCTTTGGCGGAGCATATGGAGCACTTAAGGCTACTATTTACGACACTACGCAAACAGCAACTCTTTGGCAAGAAGGAGAAGTGTGCTTTCTTTGTAGAAAGCGTGGTGTTCCTTGGCTATGTGGTGTCCAAAGATGGAGTATCCGTTGATCAAACCAAGATAGAGTTGATGTGAGTTGATTTGAACTTTGAAACAAGAATGTAAAGATGGATTAGTATTCTGAAATGGAACGTGAATGAGTAACCAAAACAAAAAGAAAGGATAGTTTTAAGGTTGAATAAACCGTAACCAAGGATAGTATGCTAGGTGAAGTAGACCTATACTTCAACAAAGCGGTTGCTAGATCAAACACTCGATTGAAATAGCGAGTTTAGAGCTTGTAACGCGACTTACTCTAGACTTTGTCTTGTAAACAACAAGGACGTAAAAGAAAGCTTAGCTTTACTCGGGTTTTTGATATGCAAATTGGATATCTTATTCATTCAAAATGGCCGGCTATATATAGCCTACACAAGACCCTTAAACCGGCTGGTTTAGGGTGACAAAAACAAAGTTATCCTTATGTGAACAAGGAGCTAATTACAAAGTTGGGAGCTAATAACAAAGTAATGTAAACATGGAGCTAATAACAATGCTTGATGAAGAGCATTCAGCCGTGGTTCCCTTGTGAACATGGAGATGAAAACAAAGCTTGAGCAAGTAGTAATGAGGCGCGGCATCTATGTGAACATGGAGCCAAAAACAAAGCTAACAAAGGAGCCTTTAAACGTGCACACCATATGAACACAATCAGCCTCAAAAACCTTCATAATTTCAGTACTCTTCCCATGTTTGAAAGAGTGTGAACCCAAGTTAATGTCTTCATTTTACCTTGATTACTTGCTCCTTTATTCAGCTCAAACTCGAGCTAGCTCCATAGTTGAAGACGACTCTTTATTAGTGCTAATGTAGCTGGACCATGTTTATGTAGGAGCTAGTATTCTTTAGTTGAGCTCTTTAGAACTTCCTTACTTGGATTAGTAGCTTCTTGATTCGGATCATCTCCTCCCCCTTGACAAGGAATTGTCCTCAATTCTGAAACATTATCTCTATCAATGTATAGAGAAAGATCTTCTATTAGGAATGTGGTTTGAACTCCATACTCATCCGGCAACTTCAACCTGTAAGCTCTGTGGTTACCCTTGCACGGGACTTCTAGTTGTGACTTCAACTTGTTCCTTCCTTGGTTTGGGAACCCCTCCATGCTCACGTTAGCCAAAGACAAGTCATCCCTTAGGAAGAGCCTCGTACTTCTGTTTTTGTTGTGCTCTCCTTTGTAGGCCTTTCTCATTATGTATCCTGAATTAGAATGTCCTGGGGTGCAAAGGAGGTTTCCTTTAAAAGGAAGTTTTACCTGCAAAATAAGCTCATCAAAAGTACCAAAAGAGTTAGTCTTGTGCTTGGTAAGTACTTCAGCCTTCATGGAGTAGTAGTCCTTCCAATTCTCAATTCCAATTGTGCCTGCATCTAGGGTGGTTGAATGCGTGTTGTTACAAGACAAAGTGTTAACCATGTCTTCGACCTTACCCTCTTCATACTTTAAGATTTCAGGATCTTTCCTAGGCATCAAACAAGATGGTATTTCATTAGAGATAACAACACCTTGTTCCTTATGCCACTCTTCAAATGGCTTCCCTTCACTACCACTCTTAATCTTAATTGGTTCTTCTTTGGTGGCATCAAACTCCCCTTCGTCTCTAGTGTGCACTTCCACAATTTTACTAGCAAACATTGAGAGGCTGGGTTTTCCGACCTTATTTGCTAACATGTTACACACGCTTTGAGGTGTCATGGGTTTGAGTATAATTTTCTTTCCCTTATCACTCAATTCATACTCATTCCTCCTCCCATGGTGAACTACGTCCCTATCAAACTGCCAAGGACGGCCTAATAGTATGTGGCAAGCATCCATAGGTATAACATCACATAGAACCTCATCAACGTAGGAACCCATGGTTAAGCTAACCCTTACTTGTTTAGTGACCCTCACTTTGTTCCCGTTGTTTAACCAATGTAACGCATAAGGGTTAGGGTGATTAGTAGTAGCTAGACCTAGTTTGTCTACCATTTCAGTAGAGGCAACGTTGGTACAACTACCTCCATCAATGATTAAACTACACCATTTGTCTTTAACTTGACACTTAGTATGGAATAGCTGGTCTCTTTGTTTGGTGTCATGTTGGATGAGGTTAGCATGTAGAGTACGTAGTACTAGGAGTGTTTCATAAGACGGGGGTTCATAAGCCTCAAAGTCTTCTTCCTCTTCCTCCCCTCCCTCATTAACATTAAAAACAGCTCCTATACGTTGTTCCTCCTCCCATATCTCATCCCTAATGGTGATTACCTCTCTTAAGGTCACAACTCTTTTGTTAGGACATGCGTTTTTGTAATGACCAAACCCTTGACATTTGAAACAACGTACCTTAGATAGACTAGTTTCAGTGGTTGTTTTGGGGGTAGACTGAGGTGGGGGTGCGGGGTTATTCTTAATCACAAGGGGTTGATTAGTATTAGTAGGATTGATTCTATTACTATCATCCGTTCGTGACCAAGTATGGTTCTTACTAGACTCACCCTCATGTCTTCCCTTCCCTTGTGCCTCAATTTTTAGACACAACCCACACAAGGTATCAAAATCAGAATAAGGACACAAATCAACCGTATTAGCTATACTACGATTTAACCCACGTAAGAACCTAGCCATTTTTATCTCTTCATTCTCTTCTACTTCTCCCATTAGTACCAGGTTCTCAAATTCCTCTATGTATTCACTAACACTCATTTTTCCTTGAACAAGGTTAGCGATATTTTTGTATAAGGATAACTTGTGCGTAGTTGGAACATACCTCTTACGTAGTTTACGTTTTAAGGACTCCCAAGAAGTAATCTTACCCTTCCCACTTCTGGTGCGTTGTACCTTAAGCCCTTCATACCAAAGGGAAGCCCCTTTGCTTAACTTTAGGATGGCGTATTTGCACCTCTCTTCGTCCTCTAAATCCTTGAAGTCAAAGAGTTTCTCCATGCTTCTTTCCCACTCCAAGAAAGCTTCAGGATCAGTACCACCGTTAAACTCAGGAAGTTCAGTTACCTTGATCTTGTCCACTGGTTCTCTCCTTGATTGGAAGCGAGAATTCTTGGGCTGGAAGTTCTCCAATGCCTTCTTTAGTTGTTCCAGGAAGGTAGGATCTTCAATGTTCAACACTCCTGCCATTCTTACGTTTGCTTGATGACCAAAGCTCTGATACCACTAATGATGTGAGTTGATATGAACTTTGAAACAAGAATGTAAAGATGGATTAGTATTCTGAAAAGGAACGTGAATGAGTAACCAAAACAGAAAGAAAGGATAGTTTTAAGGTTGAATAAACCGTAACCAAGGATAGTATGCTAGGTGAAGTAGACCTATACTTCAACAAAGCGGTTGCTAGATCAAACACTCGATTGAAATAGCGAGTTTAGAGCTTGTAACGCGACTTACTCTAGACTTTGTCTTGTAAACAACAAGGACGTAAAAGAAAGCTTAGCTTTACTCGGGTTTTTGATATGCAAATTGGATATCTTATTCATTCAAAATGGCCGGCTATATATAGCCTACACAAGACCCTTAAACCGGCTGGTTTAGGGTGACAAAAACAAAGTTACCCTTATGTGAACAAGGAGCTAATTACAAAGTTGGGAGCTAATAACAAAGTAATGTAAACATGGAGCTAATAACAATGCTTGATGAAGAGCATTCAGCCGTGGTTCCCTTGTGAACATGGAGATGAAAACAAAGCTTGAGCAAGTAGTAATGAGGCGCGGCATCTATGTGAACATGGAGCCAAAAACAAAGCTAACAAAGGAGCCTTTAAACGTGCACACCATATGAACACAATCAGCCTCAAAAACCTTCATAATTTCAGTACTCTTCCCATGTTTGAAAGAGTGTGAACCCAAGTTAATGTCTTCATTTTACCTTGATTACTTGCTCCTTTATTCAGCTCAAACTCGAGCTAGCTCCATAGTTGAAGACGACTCTTTATTAGTGCTAATGTAGCTGGACCATGTTTATGTAGGAGCTAGTATTCTTTAGTTGAGCTCTTTAGAACTTCCTTACTTGGATTAGTAGCTTCTTGATTCGGATCAAGAATCCATCCGTACTTGGCCAATCCCTTCTACCATAACTGAAGTAAGATCATTCCATGGGTTGGCTTTTTTCTACAGGAGGTTCATTAAGGACTTTAGTACCATCACAAGTCCTATCACCAAGTGTTTGAAGAAGGGTACGTTCGTTTGGCCCAAGGGTACATCACAAGTCCTATAACTGCACAAGTTGTGTTCCGCTCCTATTCTAGCTCTTCCTGATTTCTCTCAACCATTTGAGGTTGAATGTGACGCTAGTGGAGTAGGAATTGGTGCTGTCCTCGTGCAAAATAGGCGCCCCATTGCCTATTTTTCAGAAAAACTCAATGGAGCAAGGCTGAATTATTGCACCTACGACAAGGAATTCTATGCCATAGTAAGAGCTCTTGATCATTGGAGTCATTATCTTCGTACTAACCACTTTATTCTCCATTCAGATCATGAGTCCCTAAAGTACATCAATGGCCAACAAAAACTAAGTCCGAGGCATGCCAAGTGGGTGGAATTCTTGCAATCCTTTCATTTCTCTTCAAAATACAAGGACGATAAGAGTAACGTGGTGGCTGATGCATTATCCCGCCGCTACACTCTATTGTCTACTTTGGATGTTAGATTGCTTGGATTTGAAACTCTAAAGGATTACTACAAAAAAGATGCTGATTTTGGTGAAGCTTTCACCAAATGCAAGGAGGGAGCCTTTGACGAGTTTGTTTTGCAGGAAGGATTTCTTTTCAAGGGAAATCGACTTTGTGTTCCCAAACATCCCATCAGAGAGTTGCTGGTTAGGGAAGCTCATGGGGGAGGATTAGCGGGTCATTTTGGCATCACAAGAACATTGGAAGTCTTAAAAGAGCACTTCTTTTGGCCAAAAATGCAAGGGAGCGTTCAACATGTAGTGAGCAAGTGTGTGAGTGGCCAATTTGCCAAGAGTTCTTTCAAGCCAAGAGCCTATATGCCCTTACCCAGTCCTAAAAGACCATAGGAAGATGTGTCCATGGACTTCATCGTGGCCTTGCCAAGAACAGCTAGGGGGAAAGATGCTATCATGGTGGTGGTAGACCGGTTCTCAAAAATGGCTCACTTCATTGCTTGTCACAAAACTGATGATGCTAGCAATGTAGCCGATTTGTACTTCAAAGAAGTGTGCGCCTCCATGGAGTACCTAAATCCATTGTTTCGGATCGTGATTCAAAGTTCCTTAGCTATTTTTGGAACACATTATGGAGGAAGGTAGGGATCAAGCTCTTATTTAGCACTTCTCATCATCCACAAACAGATGGACAAACCAAAGTTACCAATCGCACCTTAGGCACGTTGCTAAGGGGCCTTGTGAGCAAGACTCAAAAGGATTGGGATGTCAAGCTTGCCCACGCTGAGTTTGCTTACAATCGTTCTCCTACTTATGCTACCTCTCATTCTCCTTTTGAGGCCGTGTATGGAATCAATCCTTATATGCCTTTGGACCTGATTCCTCTACCTAAGGATGAGTTAGTCCACAAAGACGCAGAGTCAAAGCTTAAATCCATGATAAAACTCCACGAGCAAATTCAATAAAGGATCAAGGAGGTAAATGAAGCCTACAAAAGAAGATCCAACAAAAACAGGAAACCAAGACTATTCCAAGAGGGTGACTTAGTTTGGGTTCACTTAAGAAAGGAGAGGTTTCCAAGCAAGAGAAAGAACAAGTTGATGCCATGAGCAGAAGGTCCATACAAGATCATATCAAGGATAAACGACAATGCCTACAAGGTGGAGTTACCGGATGATTATGGAGTTCATGCCACGTTCAATGTGGGAGACCTTTCTCCTTATCTTGATGATGACGGCATTTCAGAATTGAGGACAATTCCTTTTCAAGGGGGAGGAGATGATCCGAATGAATAAGCAACAACAAACCTGACGCGAGTTCATTTTGCAGTATTGTTTTGATCGGTCCATATCTCGAGTTATACTTGGAATTTCGTAGTCATTCAAAATGGAGGAGATGGATATCGAGCTTATCTTTCCAATGACTACTCATGAAGGTTCATTGAACAAGTATTGACGAAGTTATGCCCAAAACAAGTCAGCTGTGCATTGAAAAACGCAGCTGTTAAACTCTTTGACGGAATTGTTTCTCTTGCCTCGACTAAATTCTTTGATGATCCGAATGAAGAAGCAACAAGCCAAGAGTTCAATGAAGTCACACTAGCTCCAAATGGTCCTAGTCCAACCCCCTTAGCCCCTCCTTCAAGTCTAGTAGTATGCCTTCTTCAAGTGCTGAACTAGCTCGTGCAAGCACCTACTTGGACCGAATAAAAGAGCAAGAATATACATTGCTCTAATCTGATTTACAAGTCAAATAATCAAGACCATATGGATGCATTAACTTGGGTTCACACTCATGCAAACAAGGGCTGTGCATCGGATTTTGTAGGCTGATTGTAGGCTGATTGTGTTCCCATTCATGCTTTGTCTAAGTTCTTTTTCTTTGCTTTGTTTGTATCACCCTCTTTAAGGGTCTTGACCATTCTGGTTGGGGACGTTCTTTTCTCTTGTTCTTTGTTTAATTCTTCAAGTTTTAATCTTTACATATTGTTCATTGTTCTTGTTAGTTCATAATGAATGTGTGGATGTTTGTATTGATTTCTCTTGTTTGTAGTATTGTTAGTTTCATTATGTGTGAGTAGAATTATTGTGGAGTTAGTAAGGGGATTAAGTGTGGATTATGGATGATTAGGGCTTGATTAGGGGTAAAGGTGGATTCTTTGTTACTAGTCACATGTTGAGCACTCTATGTGTTTGTTGAATTGCTTGTTTGAGTAGAATTGGCCATCCTTCTCATGCTAGTTTTCCTCTTCTCATCATGTAGTTGATTTGTGATTGAATCCTTATGTATTGGGTAGTATCTTGCATGAGTATTCGGGTTTTGTCTTTGACGCGAGAGCGCGGACCGACCTTAGTAACTAGGTGAAGCTTGTACCCTCGATTTCCTTACCATCCTACTACACTTATGAACCCAAACTAACCCTACTCCTTCCCATATTGAATTCTCCATCTTGTTAGCTATTGTCTATCTAGTTAGTTGATTGTTTTTAGATTAGTTCATCCATTTAGTTCATGTTATATTTAGTTAATTGATAGTCTAGTTTCATCCCCTTCCATCATCATAGATAATCAATTCTTGTCACTTCTCCTTCTCTTTATGTTACTTTGGTAGCCTAGTCTTGTTTTCGAGTTGACTTTAGTCTAGACAACCTTTGCCGTCCCCGTGGACTCGACCCGACTTACCCTAGCTACCCGTTAGGATTAGTTGGACTCTATTTGTTGGTTGGGACCCACGACAAATCACTACCATCAATTTGGCGCCGTTGCCGGGGACGGTGCATGTTTAGACTTAGTTTGCTTATTAGCTAGACTTATTTACCGTTTTGTGTTCTTTTTCCATCCTTTGTGCATATTTTGTAGTCTTTTTCTTTGTTCTTATAGCTTTTTCCTCTCTTTGTCTTGGGTTGTGTTTGTTTATTGTATCTACCTAGTGCCCATAAAGCACTATGTATTCTCACGTTTGTTCCAAGTGTGTAGTGCATGCCTAGGAGGAGAGACGACTTCTTTCTCTTCAATCCAGAGCCGGAGAGACTCTTTAGAGTCTTTCGCCAACGGACGATTGATCGGGTTAGAAATTCTCAATCGGGTACTAGCAATACCATTGAAGAACAAGCTCAAGGATCAGACTTTAACGAACAACCTCAAGGCAATACCGAAGAGACCTTCATCAATCCCTTTGGTACTTCTTCTAGTCACTCTTCTCAACCTAGTTCTCCTTCTACCTCTACATCAACGCCATCTACACCATCATCTCCCGCTTATCCAACAATGCCTAAGTTCTCTTCTCATTCAACCTTCACGGAAGACGTTTTGCCCGGTCCCACCGCTTTACCGGCCGCTTACGTCGGAAATTTTGTGGCAAAAACGCAATTTATCCAATTGGTTGAAAGAAGTCAATTTAGTGGGTTACCAACAGAAGATCCTCATCATCACATGGAAATCTTCTCGGATTATTGTGATGTCATTTCTCAACCGGGGGTAACCCAAGACCAAATTCGATGGGTCCTCTTCCTTTTCTCTTTAATCGGTAAGGCTAAACAATGGCTCAAAGGTCTCGACAAGGCGACTCTTGGTATAGACACATGGAAGAAGCTAGTTCTAGCATCCTACCAACAGTTTTATCCACCGGAGAAGACTAATCTATTGAGAGCTTCAATCACGGGGTTTCAACAACGTGACGAAGAAAGTCTTTATGAATCGTGGGAAAGGTTTAAGGCCTTGATCCGTTGTTGCCCCCATCATGGTTTATCACAATGGTTCCTTCTCCAACAATTTTGGAATGGGTTATATGAAGACTCAAGGGCCATACTCAACATGGGGTCTAATGGAAGGTTTACTGAGGTCGATGACGATCAAACATGGGCAAGTGATCCGAATGAAGAAACTACTAAAGAGTTCAATGAAGTAACACTAGCTCCTAATGGTCCTAGTCAAGCCACATTAGCACCTCCTACTAGCCTAGTAGTGTTCCTTCTCCAAACAGTAAGTTAGCTCGTATGTGGGACGAATAAAGGAGCAAATAAGTCAAGGTCATATGAAGGCATTAACTTGGGTTCACACTCATGATTGTGGGCTGGCTATGTTCACATAGTGTGCGCGTCTGAAAGCTCTCCTCAAGCTTTGTTTTTGGCTCCTAGTTCACATGGGTGCCGCGTCTAAATGCTCTTTGTTAGCTTTGTTTTTAGCTCCTAAGCTTTGTTATTGTCACCATGTAACTTTGTTATTATCACTCTTAACCAGCCGGGTTTAGGGTCATTTGTAGGCTATATATAGCCATCTACTTGAATGAATAATACACACAAGATTTATATACAAAACTGAGTAAAGCATTGCTTTCTTTTACGTCCTTGTTGCTTACAAGACAAAGTCTAGAGTTAGTCGCGTTACAAGCTCTAAACTCGCTACTTCAATCGAGTGTTTGATTTAGCACCCGCTTTGTTGAAGTATAGGTCTACTTCACTAAGCATACTATCCCTTGGTTACGGTTTATTCATCATCACAAACTATCCTTACATTCTGCTTTGTTGTTTTTGTTACGTTCAATTCAGAATACTATCAATCTTCACGTTGTTATTTCAAAGTTCATATTAACTCACATCATTAGTGGTATCAGAGCTTTGGTCTTTCTTTAGACGTAAAGCATGGCAGGAGTAGTAAACTTTGAAGACCCTAACTTCTTGGAACACCTAAAGAGGGCGTGGGAGAACTACCAGCCCAGGAATTCTCGCTTCCAAGCAAGAAGGGAACTGGTGGACAAGATCAAAGTGAACGAACTTCCTGAGTTCAATGGTGGTACTGATCCTGAAGTCTACTTGGAATGGGAAAGAAACATGGAGAAGCTCTTTGACTTCAAGGACTTGGGGGACGAGGAGAGGTGCAAATATGCAATCCTAAAGCTAAGCAAAGGGGCTTCCCTTTGGTATGAAGGGCTTAAGGTACAACGCACCAGGGATGGAAAGGGTAAGATTTCTTCTTGGGAGTCCTTAAAGCGTAAACTACGCAAGAGGTATGTTCCAACTACACATAAGTTATCCTTGTACAAAAAGATTGCTAATCTCGTTCAAGGAAAAATGAGTGTTAGTGAATACATTGACGAGTTTGAGAACTTAGTACTAATGGGGGAAATAGAAGAACATGAAGAGATAAAAATGGCTAGGTTCTTACGTGGATTAAATCGTAGTATTGCTAATACGGTTGATTTATGTCCATATTCTGATTTTGATACCTTGTGTGGGTTGTGTCTAAAAATTGAGGCACAAGGGAAGACAAAACATGAGGGTGAGTCTAGTAAGAGTCATACTTGGCCACGAACCGATGAAAGTAATAGGTTCAATCCTACTAATACTAATCAACCCCTCACTATTAAGAATAACCCCGCAGCCCCACTTCAATCTACTACTAAAACACCCACTGAAACTAGTATCCAAGGTACGTTGTTTCAAGTGTCAAGGGTTTGGTCACTACAAAAACGCTTGTCCTAATAAAAGAGTTGTGACCTTAAGAGAAGTGATCACTATTAGGGATGAAATATGGGAAGAGGAACAACGTATAGGGGCTGTTTTCAATGTTAACGAGGAAGAAGAAGGGGAAGAGGAGGATTTTGAGGCTTATGAACCCCCGACTTATGACACACTCTTAATACTACGTACTCTACATGCTAACCCCATTCAACATGACACCGAGCAAAGAGACCAACTATTCCATACTAAGTGTCAAGTTAACGACAAATGGTGTAGTTTAATAATTGATGGAGGTAGTTGTACTAACGTTGCCTCAACTGAAATGGTAACCAAACTAGGTCTAGCTACTACTAATCACCCTAACCCTTATGCACTACATTGGTTAAACAACGGGAACAAAGTGAGGGTCACTAAACAAGTGAGGGTTGGTTTGACCATGGGTTCCTATGTTGATGAGGTCTTATGTGATGTTATTCCTATGGATGCTTGTCATATACTATTAGGCCGTCCTTGGCAGTTTGATAGGGACGTAGTTCACCATGGGAGAAGGAATGAGTATGAATTAAGTGATAAGGGAAAGAAAATTGTGCTCAAACCCATGACACCTCAAAACGTAGGTAACATGTTAGCTAATCGAGTCAAAAAACCCAACCTCTCAATGTTTGCTAGTAAACATGGGGGATTACATGCCATAGAAGAGGGAGAGTTGGATGCCGTCATGGTTACTAAAGAGGAACCAGTTAAGGTTGATAATGAGCTTGGAGGGAAACAATTGAAGGAACTGGGTGTCGTCATTCCTAATGAATTACCCGCCAGTTTGACGCCTAGTAAAGATCATGAAGTCTTAAGGTATGAAGATGTAAAGAACAATTTCGTGGCTAATGCTCTATCCTGTCACTACACACACTCATCCACTCTAGATACAAGCACCCTTGGATTTGAGACTTTGAAGGACTATTACTCCATGGATGCTGATGTACTTACCGAGTGCAAGGCTGGTTCTCTTGGTACTTTTGATGAGTTTGTTTTGCAGGAAGATCTTCCTTCTAAAGGGAACCATCTTTGTGTCCCAAGGCATCCTATTTCAGAGTGTATAACTAGAGAAGCCTACAAAGGAAGGTCCAACAAAAACAGAAAAACGAGACTCTTCCAAGAGGGTGACTTGGTTTTGGTTCACTTGAGAAAGGAGAGGTTTCCAAGCAAAGGGAAGAACAAGTTGAAGCCTCAACCAGAAGTCCCATACAAGGGAAACAACAATGCTTGCAAGAAGAAGTTTGCCGGATGATTACGGAGTTCATGCCACGTTCAATGTGGGAGATCTTTCTCCTTATCTTGATGATGATGGCATTTCTGAATTGAGGACAATTCCTTTTCAAGGGGGAGGAGATGATCCGAATGAAGAAACTACTAAAGAGTTCAATGAAGTAACACTAGCTCCTAATGGTCCTAGTCAAGCCACATTAGCACCTCCTACTAGCCTAGTAGTGTTCCTTCTCCAAACAGTAAGTTAGCTCGTATGTGGGACGAATAAAGGAGCAAATAAGTCAAGGTCATATGAGTGCATTAACTTGGGTTCACACTCATGATTGTGGGCTGGCTATGTTCACATAGTGTGCGCGTCTGAAAGCTCTCCTCAAGCTTTGTTTTTGGCTCCTAGCTCACATGGGTGCCGCGTCTAAATGCTCTTTGTTAGCTTTGTTTTTAGCTCCTAAGCTTTGTTATTGTCACCATGTAACTTTGTTATTATCACTCTTAACCAGCCGGGTTTAGGGTCATTTGTAGGCTATATATAGCCATCTACTTGAATGAATAATACACACAAGATTTATATACAAAACTGAGTAAATCATTGCTTTCTTTTACGTCCTTGTTGCTTACAATACAAAGTCTAGAGTTAGTCGCGTTACAAGCTCTAAACTCGCTACTTCAATCGAGTGTTTGATTTAGCACCCGCTTTGTTGAAGTATAGGTCTACTTCACTAAGCATACTATCCCTTGGTTACGGTTTATTCATCATCACAAACTATCCTTACATTCTGCTTTGTTGTTTTTGTTACGTTCAATTCAGAATACTATCAATCTTCACGTTGTTATTTCAAAGTTCATATTAACTCACATCAGCAAGAATTGAAGAAATGGCGGTCCACAATTCCCAATATAGTAGGAATAGAAAGGTGAATCGAGGGGGGAGGCACGAGATTGAAGCCATAACACAACTTAGTGTCGATCTTGGAGCAGAATTGAAGACCCACATGTATACCATTGATAAGAAGCTCCAAAGTCATTTTGATCAAGGTCAATGGACAAGTTCTTCCCACCAACATTCAATTCATCAAGTTAATGCTATGGGAGTGGTTCCTCTTACTTCTTATTACGGGATAAGTGAGATTTGTGGGATATTTGGACATGAACCTCAACATTGTCGAGGTAGTATTGAGCAAGTGAATGCTTTTCAAGCATACAAGCAAGGTGTTCCATATTTCCCCCACAAGCCTCAAAATGTGCCAAATCAACATATGTTCCAAGCTTCCCAACAACAATCTCAACAACAACACCGTCCATTCTATGTTCCTCCTCCCTTAAGGGACAACAACCAAGGCTACCAAGGTTATCAAGGCAATCTAAGGCCTTTTAACAAATTCCAACAACATAACCAAGGTGCCTTCAACAACAAACAAGGTTTCCATAATCAAATGAACTTCAATCATCAAGGTGGTTTCCAAGGAAACCAACAATCTCAAGGATACCAAAGCAACAATCAAGGTTACCACAATCACAATCATGGTAACTCTCAAGGCCTAAATCAAGGCAATACTCATGGGTTCCAAGGGAACTTTCAACAACAACAAGGGTCCCAAAATACTCAACAAGAAAGCAAGCAAAGAAGCCGGTCTCCAATTCATGATTATAGCATTCCCCTAGCCATTACCAATACCCCACACAATCAACAATCTCCACCTAGAGATCCGGAGATGCAAAAGATAATCTTGGAGATACAAAGAAGCCAATTGGAGATGCAAAAAGCTCAACAAGAATTCTTTACTCACCTTCAAATGGAAAACAAGGCACGAGATACGCATGTAAAAATGCTTGAAACCAAACTAGCTCAAGTAGCTTCGGGTAGTACTTCAAGAATAAAGGGTGAACTACCTCCTCAAGGTGTACCGACGAAGTTTGAACATGTGAATGCCATCACCTTGAGGAGCGGTGCATCCTATGATTCTCCCTTGTTTCCTATTGAGCATGAAGCAATAAAGGAAGTGCAATCTTCATCTCAAAGCAATGAAAATTGGGGAAATATCATGGAAGAGCAAGTCTTGTGGGAGGTTGAAAAACCTATTGAAGACAAGCTCCCCTCACCCCAAGAAAAGACAAAGAAAAGAAGAAAGTGTCAATTGAAAAGTCCCAACCTATTGAGCAAGACAAGATACACATCAAGTTGCCTTTCCCAACAAGGCAAATGAAGACTAAGGTGGATGTTCAATTTGACAAGTTTGTGGATATAGTGAAGAAATTGGATGTGAGTAGCCCTTTCACCGAGCTAATTATCCAAGTCCCGGCATATGGCAAATTCATGAAAGAAGTATTGGCTGGGAAGAGATCCTTCGACAAGGAAGAGACCATAGCGTTCACGAGAGAGGTGAGCGAGCTCATTCAAGGCTCTACACTTCCTAAGTTGAAGGATCCGGGTAGTTTCTCAATCCCAAGCATCATAGGGAACTTGAAGATTGAAAGGGCATTATGTGATTTGGGAGCGAGTGTGAGCATTCTTTCCTATTCTATTTGTGAGCAACTTGGGATGAAAGAGCTTAAGTGTACCTCGATCACACTCCAAATCGCTGATCGTTCGCTTAATCGACCATTAGGAATGTTAGAGGATGTGCCATTAAGATTAGGGAAATTCTTCGTTCCGGTCGACTTTCTCGTGCTTGATATGCCAGAGGATACCATCACTCCTATTATCCTAGGGCGCCCGTTTCTACATACGACCGGTGTAATGATCGATGTCAAGAAGGGTAGGATTACTTTTGAGCTAGGCGATGAGAAGCTCGTGTTTGACCTCCAAGGCAACACCTTGCCTATATATGAAGAATCATGTAATATGATCCATGCCTTTAGTGACAAAGATCTAGGGAATGAGTCGAGTGAAAGCTTGAAGTATGACAACTTGTGTGGAATGGAAGATGATGCTTCCGAGCTTGGGGCGGATGAATGCCCATATGACGTGATTGAAGATAGGTCGGTTGGTAAAAAGAGAGTTGAGCCTCCCTTGAGGCCTTGTGAAGATGACATGAAGTTTGGGTATATACCGAAGGATCGAAAGTACAAGTTCAAGCCATTGAACTTAGTAGATCAGGATGCCCCGGGAACTTCTAGGCAAGGTTGTGAGGAACCTTGGAGTGTGGATTGGTACTCCGAAAGATTGATTGAAGATTTTTCACGAGCCTTTGATTTGTTACTCCGTGCTCTTGAAGGTGATGGAGTTGTATGCCGTGTTGATGAAAAATGAAAGAAGAAGCCACCATCCTAGGTTTGACGGAGTTCCTCAAGAACCGTCGAGTTGTATATATCATTTCCCTCTCCTTTGTGTTTTGTAGTTATATTTGTAAGCTTGATTTTTGGTTTTGTGTGCTTGTGGAATTCTTGTCATTTGGTTATTTGATGAGCGATGTGAGGGAGGGATTTTGATGGATGTTTTGAGCTTATTTGATAGGTGTGAAGTGAAGATGAAGTTTAGAGAGGATTGGTTGTTGATAGAGCACGGTTCTTGAGCAAGAAGTCGGGTTTTTGAGCTAGTGACAAGCTTTTGGGGATGGGATTCTAAATCCCGACGTTTTAGTTGACTTGTGGGTGGAGTTGCTAGAGAATTGAAGGCCAAGAAGAGTCATCCCGATCGGGAAGGGTCTCATCCCGACCGGGATGATGTGTGCACGAAAGTTGGAGCTAATGCCTGTCCATCCCGACCGGGATCATGGTCATCCCGACCGGGAAGGAACCATCCCGACCGAGATAAGGTTGGTCACGATCGGGATGGTCCTCAGCAGCCCCGTTTGCCTTTGATACCTCATTTAAGCCCCACCCAACCGTCTTACACCCCCTCCCAACCTCCCTCGATACCCTTGCCTCTATCGTCCCACTCTTGCACTTCATATATACACCCTTATCATCACTATACACCAAGTTCAACCTCAAATCCCACCCTCATCACACCAATGCAAGCCTAGAACTTCAACCGTGCGATTACATTGAGCATGGAGTGGAATATCGATGATGAAGACAAGCAACGTGTCTATTATGATCATTGAGACGATGGAGTTAGTAAGTTGCTAACCAATTGGTAGGCGATTCCCTTTCTTTTCCGTCTTTTATTGCTAGTCTTTATTCGTTTGTTCCCCTTCCCTTTGTGTATTTGGTGTCTTAGTGGCCCTCGGGGCCCTTGGTTATCATTGCTCCCGATTCTCGATGACGTGACTACATCGAGAGTCATTTCAAAAATCCAAATTGACAAGTAATTTCACTTTTTCTTTATTTTATTTTCTTTTGGTAGGATTTAGTCGGATTTAGGCGGAATCCGGGCTAGGTGACTTGGTTACACCTAGCCCTCCCCTCCCATTTCCTTTTATTTTCTTCTTTTTATTTCTTCCCCCATCCATATCTTTTCTTGTCTCGGCCATTGGTGACTTGATTACATCCCGGCCGGACACATTCTACCCTTTCTTCACTTTCGTTTTTGATTTTTAGTTTTATTTTCCCTTTTTCTCTTTTTTTTTAGTGTCTCCGCACACACTACCGATCGAGCATGAGGACATTGCTCGGTTTAAGTGTGGGGGAGCGATATCTTGGGCTAGTTTAGTTTTATTTTCGTAGTTTTTTCGAAAAAAATCTTAAAAAACCCCTAAAAATTTCATAAAAATCAAAAAGATTTTCCTTTGTGTCTTTTCCTTTTGTGTCGTTGTGTCGTATTTTTGTTGTATTGTGTGTTTGCCTCCCCATTTCCTTGTAGGTTCCTTGATCGCCGTGAGTTTCGAAAGGCTCAAGACATCCGGTAATACCCCTTCAATTCTTTCTCATTTTTCCCTTTTTGTGGAGTTTGGAGGAGATTTGTGATGGTGTGCTCGGGTGGAGCTTTGTGAAGTTTGTGGTTGATGTGGTGACTTGTTTGGAAGTTGATCCGAATGAAGAAGCAACAAACCAAGAGTTCAATGAAATCACACTAGCTCCAAATGGTCCTAGTCCAACCCCCTTAGCCCCTCCTTCAAGTCTAGTAGTGTGCCTTCTTCAAGTGCTGAACTAGCTCGTGCAAGCACCTACTTGGACCGAATAAAAGAGCAAAAACATACATTGCTCTAATCTGATTTACAAGTCAAATAATCAAGACCATATGGAAGCATTAACTTGGGTTCACACTCTTGCAAACAGGGGTTGTGCATCGGATTTAGTAGGCTGAATGTGTTCCCATTGATGCTTTATCTAAGTTCTTTTCCTTTGCTTTGTTTGTATCACCCTCTTTAAGGGGCTTGACCATTCTGGTTGGCCTCTCTTTGGGGACGTTGTAGGCTATAAATAGTCATCCATTTGATGAATAAAGCATTCAACCATTATCAAACAAATCTGAGTGAAGCTTTGCTTTTCCTTTCCATCTTTGTAGTTCACAAGACAAAGTACTAGAGTTAGTCGCGTTACAAGCTCTATACTCGCTATTTCAATCGAGTGTTTGAATTAGCATCCGCTTTGTTGAGGTATAGGTCTATCTCACTAAGCATACTATCCTTGGTTACATTCTATCATCCTTACAACAACTATTCCAATCTGATTTTGTCGCTTGTTTTTCGTTTATCTCAAAGTACTATCAATCTTCAAATAACTTGTTCAAAGTTCATCTTAACTCACATCATTAGTGGTATCAGAGCTTTGGTCTTCCTAAAACGTAAAGCATGGCAGGAGGAGTGAACTTTGACGACCCTAACTTCTTGGAACACCTAAAGAAAGCATTGGAGAACTACCAGCCCATGAATTGTCGTTTCCAAGCAAGAAGAGAGCCGGTGGACAGAATCAAAGTGAACGAACTCCCTGAGTTCATTGGAGGTACTGATCCTGAAGTTTATTTGGAATGGGAAAGAAACATTGAGAAGCCTTTTGATTTCAAAGACTTGGAGGTCGAGGAGAGGTGCAAGTATGCAATTCTGAAGCTAAGCAAAGGGGCTTCTCTTTGGTATGAAGGGCTGAAAATACAACGCACCAGGGATGGAAAGGGTAAGATTTCTTCTTGGGAATCCTTGAAACGAAAGCTACGCAAGAGGTATGTCCCAACTACGCATAAGTTATCCTTATACAAAAAGATTGCTAATCTCGTACAAGGAAGTATGAGTGTTAGCGAGTACATTGAGGAGTTTGAAAACTTGGTATTAATGGGGGAAGTAGAAGAAAACGAAGAGATAAAAATGGCTAGGTTCTTACGTCGGTTAAATCGTAGTATTGCTAATACAGTTGATTTATGTCCATACTCTGATTTTGATACTTTGTGTGGGTTATGTTTAAAAATTGAGGCACAAGGGAAGGCAAAACATGAGGGTGAGTCTAGTAAGGGTCATACTTGGCCGCGAACTGATGAAGGTAATAGGTTCAATTCTACTAATACTAATCAACCCCTCACCATTAAGAATAACCCAGCAACCCCACTTCAATCTACTACTAAAACACCCACTGAAACTAGTCTATCCAAAGTACGTTGTTTCAAGTGTCAAGGGTTTGGTCACTACAAAAACGCTTGTCCTAATAGGAGAGTTGTGACCTTAAGAGAAGTGATCACTGTTAGGGATGAAATATGGGAAGAGGAACAACGTATAGGGGCTGTTTTCAATGTTAACGAGGAAGAGGAAGAGGAAGATATTGAGGCTTATGAACCCCCAAATTATGATACACTCTTAGTACTACGTACTCTACATGCTAACCCCATTCAACACGATACTGAACAAAGAGACCAACTATTCCATACTAAGTGTCAAGTTAACAACAAATGGTGTAGTTTAATAATTGATGGAGGTAGTTGTACCAACGTTGCCTCAGCTGAAATGGTAACCAAACTAAGTCTAGCTACTACTAATCACCCTAAACCTTATGCACTACATTGGTTAGATAACGGGAACAAAGTGAGGGTCACTAAACAAGTAAGGGTTGGTTTGACCATGGGTTCCTATGTTGATGAGGTCTTATGTGATGTTATTGATGTGAGTTAAGATGAACTTTGAACAAGTTGTATGGAGGTTGATAGTTTTATGAGATGAACGAAAGATAAGCAACAAAACAGAATGTAGTGATGGTTTGTAAGGATGATAGAACCGTAACCAAGGGATAGTATGCTTAGTGAGATAGACCTATACCTCAACAAAGCGGGTGCTAATTCAAACACTCGATTGAAATAGCGAGTATAGAGCTTGTAACGCGACTAACTCTAGTACTTTGTCTTGTAAGCTACAAGGACGAAAAGAAAAGCTTAGCTTTACTCAGTTTTGTGTTATGAGGATTGAATGCTTTATTCATCAAATGGTTGGCTATATATAGCCTACAAAACGTCCTCAAACCAGAATGGTCAAGGGTGATACAAACAAAGCTTAAGGTGATAAAAACAAAGCTTAAGGAGATAAAAACAAAGCTAAAGAGAAGCATTTGGACGAGGTAAGCATGTGAACACAATCAGCCTCTAATCAGCCTATTAACTCCTTGTGCACATCCCTTGCTTGAATGAGAGTGAACCCAAGTTAATGCATCCATATGGTCTTGACTATTTGCTCTTTTACTCGGTCCAAGTAGGCGTTGCACGAGCTATGATGTGAGTTGATATGAACTTTGAAACTAGAATGAGAGATATGATTAGTATTCTGAAATGGAACGTGAATGAGTAACCAAAACAGAAAGAAAAGATAGTTTTAAGGAAGGATAAACCGTAACCAAGGATAGTATGCTAGGTGAAGTAGACCTATACTTCAACAAAGCGGTTTGCTAGATCAAACACTCGATTGAAATAGCGAGTTTAGAGCTTGTAACGCGACTCACTCTAGACTTTGTCTTGTAAACTACAAGGACGAAACAGCAAGCTTAGCTTTACTCAAGTTTTAATTTGCAAATTGGATGATTTATTCATTCAAATGGGTGGCTATATATAGCCTACAAGACCCTTAAAACCGGCTGGTCAAGGGTGACAATAACAAAGTACAATGGTGACAAAAACAAAGCTTAAGCCTAATGTGAACTAGGAGCTAAGAACAAAGCTAGGAGCTAATAACAAAGTAATGTAAACATGGAGCTAATAACAAAGCTAAGAGAGCATTAAGGTGTGGCTGGTGTGAACATGGAGCTAATAACAAAGCTTCATTTGGACGTGCACACCAAGTGAACACAACCAGCTTCAAACGTCCTCTTTAACCCCGGTGCTTTCCCATGCACAACTGACTTGTTCGGACCATAACTTTGTCAATACTTGTTCAATGAGCCTTCATGAATAGTCATTGGAAAGATAAGCTCGAAATCTATCTCCTCCATTTTGAATGACTACGAAAATCCAAGTATAACTCGAGATATGGACTGATCAAAACAATGCTGCAAAATGAACTCGCATCAGAAATTCCCATGCTTGAATGGGTGTGAACCTAAGTTAATGCCTTCATATATCCTTGACTATTTGCTCCTTTATTCCGCTCAAACTCGAGCTAGCTCCATAATTGAAGACGACTCTTTATTAGTGCTAATGTAGCTGGACTATAGTTAAGTAGGAGCTGGTATTACTTCGTTGAGCTCTTTAGTACTTCCTTACTAGGATTAGTAGCTTCTTGATTCGGGTCAATTGTAGTAGGCATACTACTAATCTGGCAAGAGGTGTTAGTGTGGCTGAACTAAGACTATGAGGAGCTAAGGTGACTTTAATGAACTCTTTGGTAGCTCCTTGATTCGGATCATCTCCTCCCCCTTTAGAAGGAATTGTCCTCAATTCTGAACAGCCATCTTCATTAAGATAAAGAGCAAAATCTCCCACTTTGGACGTGGTATGAACTTCATAACTATCCGGCAACTTCATCTTGCAAGTATTGTTGTATACCTTGTATGGAACTTCTGTTTGTGGCTTCCACTTGGTCTTCCTTTTGCTTGGAAACCTCTCCTTTCTCAAGTGAACCAAAACCAAGTCATCCTCTTGGAAAAGTCTCGGTTTTCTGTTTTTGTTGGACCTTCTTTTGTAGGCTTCTTTGATCCTTTCCCGAATCACTTCTCTAACGTACAAGTCAGGCCCTTTGCTAGCTTCATCTGTTGGGTAACAAACACCGAAATGAGTCATTTCGAAAAATGGTAAGTACTTCCTTGTTCTGAAAGGACTCCTTGAGAACGGCTTTGTTAAGCATTTGCTCCCAATGTTCTGATTAATCCCTTGTATCTTTAGCAAAAAGAAGTGTTCTTTTATCACCTCTAAGGTCTTGGTCATGTCAAAAGTTTCAGCTGGTCTTTCTCCATGAGTTTCTCTAGTTATACACTCTGAAATAGGATGCCTTGGGACACAACGATGGTTTCTTGTAAAAGGAAGATCTACCTGCAAAACAAACTCAACAAAAGTACCAAGAACACCAGCCTTGCACTCGGTGAGTACATCAGCATCCATGGAGTCCTTCAAGGTCTCAAATCCAAGCGTGCTTGCATCTAAAGTGGATGATTGTGTGTAGTGACAAGATAGAGCATTAGCCACGACTTTGTTCTTAACACCTTCATGCCTTAAGACTTCATGATCTTCCCTAGGTGTCAAACCAGCTGGTAATTCATTAGGAATGACTAAACCCAGTTCCTTTGGCAACTCCTCGAATTGTTTCCTTCCAAACCCATTATCCATCCTAAATGGTTCTTCTATAGTACCCATGTCAAGGACACGTTCCCCCTCTTTTAAAGCCTGTTCTACTTCACTCTCAATGGTAAGGTTAGGCTTATTGGTTTTGTTGGAGGTCATAGCTCTAACAGCTTGGGGAGTCATAGGTTTTAGAATGATTTTCTTTCCCTTATCCCTTAACTCGTATTCGTTTTTTCTCCCATGGTGTACTACATCCCTATCAAACTGCCAAGGACGTCCCAAAAGTATATGACAAGCATCCATAGAAATAACATCGCAAAGAACTTCATCGACATAAGACCCCATAGTTAAACCTACTCTTACTTGTTTTGTGACTTGTATTTTGTTTCCATCATCTAACCAACGTAATGCATATGGTCTAGGGTGATTAGTAGTGGTTAGACCTAACTTAGTTACCATTTCAGTAGAGGCGACATTCGTACAACTACCTCCATTAATGATCAAGCTACACCATTTGTTGTTAACTAGACACTTAGTGTGAAAAAGTTGATCTCTTTGCCCGGTGTTGTGTGGGATGGGGTTAGCATGAAGTGTACGTAGTACTAAAACATTACCATACGTTGGGAGCTCATAGTCTTTTCTTTCTTCCTTCTTTTCTCCCAAGTAGACTTCCGGACCAGATGCGCCATGGGACTTAGAAAGACTAATGATGCTTGATTCTTCAAAGCTCACAACTCCTGCCATGCTTACGTCTAAATGGATGACCAAAGCTCTGATACCACTAATGATGTGAGTTGATATGAACTTTGAAACAAGAATGAGAGATATGATTAGTATTCTGAAATGGAACGTGAATGAGTAACCAAAACAGAAAGAAAAGATAGGTTTAAGGAAGGATAAACCGTAACCAAGGATAGTATGCTAGGTGAAGTAGACCTATACTTCAACAAAGCGGTTTGCTAGATCAAACACTCGATTGAAATAGCGAGTTTAGAGCTTGTAACGCGACTCACTCTAGACTTTGTCTTGTAAACTACAAAGACGAAACAGCAAGCTTAGCTTTACTCAAGTTTTAATTTGCAAATTGGATGTTTTATTCATTCAAATGGGTGGCTATATATAGCCTACAAGACCCTTAAAACCGGCTGGTCAAGGGTGACAATAACAAAGTACAATGGTGACAAAAACAAAGCTTAAGCCTAATGTGAACTAGGAGCTAAGAACAAAGCTAGGAGCTAATAACAAAGTAATGTAAACATGGAGCTAATAACAAAGCTAAGAGAGCATTAAGGTGTGGCTGGTGTGAACATGGAGCTAATAACAAAGCTTCATTTGGACGTGCACACCAAGTGAACACAACCAGCTTCAAACGTCCTCTTTAACCCCGGTGCTTTCCCATGCACAACTGACTTGTTCGGACCATAACTTTGTCAATACTTGTTCAATGAGCCTTCATGAATAGTCATTGGAAAGATAAGCTCGAAATCTATCTCCTCCATTTTGAATGACTACGAAAATCCAAGTATAACTCGAGATATGGACTGATCAAAACAATGCTGCAAAATGAACTCGCATCAGAAATTCCCATGCTTGAATGGGTGTGAACCTAAGTTAATGCCTTCATATATCCTTGACTATTTGCTCCTTTATTCCGCTCAAACTCGAGCTAGCTCCATAATTGAAGACGACTCTTTATTAGTGCTAATGTAGCTGGACTATAGTTAAGTAGGAGCTGGTATTACTTCGTTGAGCTCTTTAGTACTTCCTTACTAGGATTAGTAGCTTCTTGATTCGGGTCAATTGTAGTAGGCATACTACTAATCTGGCAAGAGGTGTTAGTGTGGCTGAACTAAGACTATGAGGAGCTAAGGTGACTTTAATGAACTCTTTGGTAGCTCCTTGATTCGGATCAAGCTAGTCCAATGCTTGAAGAAGGCATACTACTAGACTTGAAGGAGGTGCTAAGGTGGCTGGACTAGGACCATTTGGAGCTAGTGTGGCTTCATTGAATTCTTGGTTTGTTGTAGCTTCTTCATTCGGATCATCTCCTCCCCCTTGAAAAGGAATTGTCCTCAATTCTGAAATGCCATCATCATCAAGATAAGGAGAAAGGTCTCCCTCATTGAACGTGGCATGAACTCCATAATCATCCGGTAATTCCACCTTGTAAGCATTGTCGTTTACCTTTGATATGATCTTGTATGGACCTTCTGCTCGTGGCATCAACTTGTTCTTCCTTTTGCTTGGGAACCTCTCCTTTCTCAAGTGAACCCAAACTAAGTCACCTTCTTGGAAAAGTCTTGGTTTCCTGTTTTTGTTGGATCTTCTTTTGTAGGCTTCATTCACCTCTTTGATCCTTTCTCGAATTTGCTCGTGGAGTTTTATCATGGCTTTCAGTTTTGACTCCGCGTCTTTGTGGACTAACTCATCCTTAGGTAGAGGAATCAGGTCCAAGGGCATATAAGGATTGATTCCATACACAGCCTCAAAAGGAGAATGAGAGGTAGCATAAGTAGGAGAACGATTGTAAGCAAATTCAGCGTGGGCAAGTTTGACATCCCAATCCTTTTGAGTCTTGCTCACAAGGCCCCTTAGCAGTGTGCCTAAGGTGCGATTGGTAACTTCGGTTTGTCCATCTGTTTGTGGATGATGAGAAGTGCTAAATAAGAGCTTGGTTCCCACCTTCCTCCATAATGTGTTCCAAAAATAGCTAAGAACTTTGAGTCACGATCCGAAACAATGGATTTAGGTACTCCATGGAGACGCACCACTTCTGATCCGAATCAAGAAGCTACTGATCCGAATAAGGAAGCAACTAAAGGGCTCAATGAAAGAATACTAGCTCCTAATTAAACCTAGTCCAGCTACATTATCACTAATAAGGAGTCGTCTTCACTTATGGAGCTAGCTCGAGTTTGGACCAAATAAAGGAGCAATTAGTCAAGGTAATATGAAGGCATTAACTTGGTTTCACACCCATTCAAGCATGGGAAAGCACCGGGGTTAAAGAGGACGTTTGGAGCTGGTTGTGTTCACTTGGTGTGCACGTCCAAATGGCTCCTTGTTAAGCTTTGTTTTTAGCTCCATATTCACACCAGCCGCACCTTAATGCCCTCTTAGCTTTGTTATTAGCTCCTAGTTTACATGGCTTTGTTATTAGCTCCTAGCTTTGTTATTAGCTCCTAGTTCACATTGTGTAGCTTTGTTATTGTCACCCTAACCAGCCGGTTTAAGGGTCCTTTGTAGGCTATATATAGCCAACTAGTTGAATGAATAAGACATCCAATTTGCATATTAAAACTTGAAGTAAAGCTAAGCTTTCTGTTTCGTCCTTGTAGTTTACAAGACAAAGTCTAGAGTGAGTCGCGTTACAAGCTCTAAACTCGCTATTTCAATCGAGTGTTTGATCTAGCAAGCCGCTTTGTTGAAGTATAGGTCTACTTCACCTAGCATACTATCCTTGGTTACGGTTTATTCATCCTTAAAAAACTATCCTTTCATTCTGTTTTGGTTACTTGTTCACGTTCCATTTCAGAATACTAATCATATCTCTCATTCTTGTTTCAAAGTTCATATCAACTCACATCATTAGTGGTATCAGAGCTTTGGTCATCCTTTAGACGTAAAATGGCAGGAGTATTGAACTTTGAAGACCCTAACTTCTTGGAACACCTAAAGAGGGCATGGGAGAACTACCAACCCAGGAATTCTCGCTTCCAAGCAAGAAGGGAACTGGTGGACAAGCTCAAGGTAACTGAACTTCCTGAGTTTAATGGTGGTACTGATCCTGAAGTTTACTTGGAGTGGGAAAGAAACATGGAGAAGCTCTTTGACTTCAAGGATTTAGAGGACGAAGAAAGGTGCAAATACGCCATCCTAAAGCTAAGCAAAGGGGCTTCCCTTTGGTATGAAGGGCTTAAGGTACAACGCACCAGAAATGGAAAGGGTAAGATTACTTCTTGGGAGTCCTTAAAACGTAAACTACGTAAGAGGTATGTTCCAACTACACACAAGCTATCCTTATACAAAAAGATTGCTAACCTTGTACAAGGAAGAATGAGTGTTAGTGAATACATAGAAGAATTTGAGAACTTGGTTCTAATGGGAGAAGTAGAAGAAAATGAAGAGATAAAAATGGCTAGGTTCTTACGTGGGTTAAATCGTAGTATAGCTAATACAGTTGATTTGTGTCCTTATTCTGATTTTGATACCTTGTGTGGGTTGTGTCTAAAAATTGAGGCACAACGGAAGGGTAGACATGAGGGTGAGTCTAGTAAGAGTCATTCTTGGTCTCGAACGGATGATGGTAATAAAGTCAATCCTACTAATACTAATCAACCCCTGATTGTTAAGAATAACCCCGCACCCCCACCTCAATCCACCACCAAATCAACCACTGAAACTAGTCTATCTAAAGTACGTTGTTTCAAATGTCAAGGGTTTGGTCACTACAAAAACGCTTGTCCTAACAAAAGAGTTGTGACCTTAAGGGAAGTGATCACTGTTAGGGATGAATTATGGGAAGAGGAACAACGTATAGGAGCTGTGTTTAATGTTAATGAGGGAGAGGAAGAGGAAGAAGAAGATATTGAGGCTTATGAAACCCCGGCTTATGACACACTCCTAGTACTACGTACCCTACATGCTAACCCCATTCAACATGACACTGAACAAAGAGACCAACTATTCCATACTAAGTGTCAAGTTAAGGGCAAATGGTGTAGTTTAATCATTGATGGAGGTAGTTGTACCAACGTTGCCTCAACTGAAATGGTAAACAAACTAGGTCTAGCTACTACTAATCACCCTAACCCTTATGCATTACATTGGTTAAACAACGGGAACAAAGTAAGGGTCACTAAACAAGTGAGGGTTGGCTTGACCATGGGTTCCTACGTTGATGAGGTTTTGTGTGACGTTATTCCTATGGATGCTTGTCACATACTGTTAGGCCGTCCTTGGCAGTTTGATAGGGACGTAGTTCACCATGGGAGAAGAAATGAGTATGAATTGAGTGATAAGGGAAGGAAAATTGTACTCAAGCCCATGACACCTCAGAACGTTTGTAACATGCTAACCAATCGAGTCGGAAAACCCAATCTCTCAATGTTTGCTAGTAAAAACATGGGAGTACATGCTATAGAAGAGGAGGAGTTAGATGACATCAAGACTACTAAAGAGAAACCAGTTAAGGTTAATAGTGATTGTGAAGGAAAACAATCTGAAGAGTGGCTAGAGAAACTAGGTGTTGTCTTTCCCGTTGAAGTACCAACTAGTTTAACATCTAGTAGAGATCAGGAGATCTTAAGGTATGAAGATGGTAAGATCAAAAGCGTGGTTAACACTTTGTCTTGTCACGACACGCATTCAACCACTCTAGATGCAATCACACTTGGAATTGAGAATTTGAAGGACTACTACTCCATGGAGGCTGAAGTATTTACCAAGCACAAGACTAATTCTCTTGGTACTTTTGATGAGTTTGTTTTGCAGGTAGAACTTCCTTTGAAAGGAAACCTCCTTTACACCCCAGGGTATTCTATTTCAGAGTATATAACGAGAGAAGCCTACAAAGAAGAACCCAACAAAAACAGAAATACGAGACTCTTCCTAAAGGGTGACTTGGCTTTGGTTAACTTGAGAAAGGAGAGGTTTCCAAACAAGGGAAAGAACAAGTTGAAGCCACAACCAGAAGTCCCATACAAGGGTAACCACAACGCTTGCAAGATGAAGTTGCCGGATGATTATAGAGTTCAAGCCACGTTCCAAGTGGAAGACCTTTCCCCTTACCTTGATAAGGATGGCATTTCAGAATTGAGGACAATTCCATTTCAAGGGGGAGGAGATGATCCGAATCAAGAAGCTACTGATCCGAATAAGGAAGCAACTAAAGGGCTCAATGAAAGAATACTAGCTCCTAATTAAACCTAGTCCAGCTACATTATCACTAATAAGGAGTCGTCTTCACTTATGGAGCTAGCTCGAGTTTGGACCAAATAAAGGAGCAATTAGTCAAGGTAATATGAAGGCATTAACTTGGTTTCACACCCATTCAAGCATGGGAAAGCACCGGGGTTAAAGAGGACGTTTGGAGCTGGTTGTGTTCACTTGGTGTGCACGTCCAAATGGCTCCTTGTTAAGCTTTGTTTTTAGCTCCATATTCACACCAGCCGCACCTTAATGCCCTCTTAGCTTTGTTATTAGCTCCTAGTTTACATAGCCTTGTTATTAGCTCCTAGTTTACATGGCTTTGTTATTAGCTCCTAGCTTTGTTATTAGCTCCTAGTTCACATTGTGTAGCTTTGTTATTGTCACCCTAACCAGCCGGTTTAAGGGTCCTTTGTAGGCTATATATAGCCAACTAGTTGAATGAATAAGACATCCAATTTGCATATTAAAACTTGAAGTAAAGCTAAGCTTTCTGTTTCGTCCTTGTAGTTTACAAGACAAAGTCTAGAGTGAGTCGCGTTACAAGCTCTAAACTCGCTATTTCAATCGAGTGTTTGATCTAGCAAGCCGCTTTGTTGAAGTATAGGTCTACTTCACCTAGCATACTATCCTTGGTTACGGTTTATTCATCCTTAAAAAACTATCCTTTCATTCTGTTTTGGTTACTTGTTCACGTTCCATTTCAGAATACTAATCATATCTCTCATTCTTGTTTCAAAGTTCATATCAACTCACATCATTAGTGGTATCAGAGCTTTGGTCATCCTTTAGACGTAAAATGGCAGGAGTATTGAACTTTGAAGACCCTAACTTCTTGGAACACCTAAAGAGGGCATGGGAGAACTACCAACCCAGGAATTCTCGCTTCCAAGCAAGAAGGGAACTGGTGGACAAGCTCAAGGTAACTGAACTTCCTGAGTTTAATGGTGGTACTGATCCTGAAGTTTACTTGGAGTGGGAAAGAAACATGGAGAAGCTCTTTGACTTCAAGGATTTAGAGGACGAAGAAAGGTGCAAATACGCCATCCTAAAGCTAAGCAAAGGGGCTTCCCTTTGGTATGAAGGGCTTAAGGTACAACGCACCAGAAATGGAAAGGGTAAGATTACTTCTTGGGAGTCCTTAAAACGTAAACTACGTAAGAGGTATGTTCCAACTACACACAAGCTATCCTTATACAAAAAGATTGCTAACCTTGTACAAGGAAGAATGAGTGTTAGTGAATACATAGAAGAATTTGAGAACTTGGTTCTAATGGGAGAAGTAGAAGAAAATGAAGAGATAAAAATGGCTAGGTTCTTACGTGGGTTAAATCGTAGTATAGCTAATACAGTTGATTTGTGTCCTTATTCTGATTTTGATACCTTGTGTGGGTTGTGTCTAAAAATTGAGGCACAACGGAAGGGTAGACATGAGGGTGAGTCTAGTAAGAGTCATTCTTGGTCTCGAACGGATGATGGTAATAAAGTCAATCCTACTAATACTAATCAACCCCTGATTGTTAAGAATAACCCCGCACCCCCACCTCAATCCACCACCAAATCAACCACTGAAACTAGTCTATCTAAAGTACGTTGTTTCAAATGTCAAGGGTTTGGTCACTACAAAAACGCTTGTCCTAACAAAAGAGTTGTGACCTTAAGGGAAGTGATCACTGTTAGGGATGAATTATGGGAAGAGGAACAACGTATAGGAGCTGTGTTTAATGTTAATGAGGGAGAGGAAGAGGAAGAAGAAGATATTGAGGCTTATGAAACCCCGGCTTATGACACACTCCTAGTACTACGTACCCTACATGCTAACCCCATTCAACATGACACTGAACAAAGAGACCAACTATTCCATACTAAGTGTCAAGTTAAGGGCAAATGGTGTAGTTTAATCATTGATGGAGGTAGTTGTACCAACGTTGCCTCAACTGAAATGGTAAACAAACTAGGTCTAGCTACTACTAATCACCCTAACCCTTATGCATTACATTGGTTAAACAACGGGAACAAAGTAAGGGTCACTAAACAAGTGAGGGTTGGCTTGACCATGGGTTCCTACGTTGATGAGGTTTTGTGTGACGTTATTCCTATGGATGCTTGTCACATACTGTTAGGCCGTCCTTGGCAGTTTGATAGGGACGTAGTTCACCATGGGAGAAGAAATGAGTATGAATTGAGTGATAAGGGAAGGAAAATTGTACTCAAGCCCATGACACCTCAGAACGTTTGTAACATGCTAACCAATCGAGTCGGAAAACCCAATCTCTCAATGTTTGCTAGTAAAAACATGGGAGTACATGCTATAGAAGAGGAGGAGTTAGATGACATCAAGACTACTAAAGAGAAACCAGTTAAGGTTAATAGTGATTGTGAAGGAAAACAATCTGAAGAGTGGCTAGAGAAACTAGGTGTTGTCTTTCCCGTTGAAGTACCAACTAGTTTAACATCTAGTAGAGATCAGGAGATCTTAAGGTATGAAGATGGTAAGATCAAAAGCGTGGTTAACACTTTGTCTTGTCACGACACGCATTCAACCACTCTAGATGCAATCACACTTGGAATTGAGAATTTGAAGGACTACTACTCCATGGAGGCTGAAGTATTTACCAAGCACAAGACTAATTCTCTTGGTACTTTTGATGAGTTTGTTTTGCAGGTAGAACTTCCTTTGAAAGGAAACCTCCTTTACACCCCAGGGTATTCTATTTCAGAGTATATAACGAGAGAAGCCTACAAAGAAGAACCCAACAAAAACAGAAATACGAGACTCTTCCTAAAGGGTGACTTGGCTTTGGTTAACTTGAGAAAGGAGAGGTTTCCAAACAAGGGAAAGAACAAGTTGAAGCCACAACCAGAAGTCCCATACAAGGGTAACCACAACGCTTGCAAGATGAAGTTGCCGGATGATTATAGAGTTCAAGCCACGTTCCAAGTGGAAGACCTTTCCCCTTACCTTGATAAGGATGGCATTTCAGAATTGAGGACAATTCCATTTCAAGGGGGAGGAGATGATCCGAATCAAGAAGCTACTGATCCGAATAAGGAAGCAACTAAAGGGCTCAATGAAAGAATACTAGCTCCTAATTAAACCTAGTCCAGCTACATTATCACTAATAAGGAGTCGTCTTCACTTATGGAGCTAGCTCGAGTTTGGACCAAATAAAGGAGCAATTAGTCAAGGTAATATGAAGGCATTAACTTGGTTTCACACCCATTCAAGCATGGGAAAGCACCGGGGTTAAAGAGGACGTTTGGAGCTGGTTGTGTTCACTTGGTGTGCACGTCCAAATGGCTCCTTGTTAAGCTTTGTTTTTAGCTCCATATTCACACCAGCCGCACCTTAATGCCCTCTTAGCTTTGTTATTAGCTCCTAGTTTACATAGCCTTGTTATTAGCTCCTAGTTTACATGGCTTTGTTATTAGCTCCTAGCTTTGTTATTAGCTCCTAGTTCACATTGTGTAGCTTTGTTATTGTCACCCTAACCAGCCGGTTTAAGGGTCCTTTGTAGGCTATATATAGCCAACTAGTTGAATGAATAAGACATCCAATTTGCATATTAAAACTTGAAGTAAAGCTAAGCTTTCTGTTTCGTCCTTGTAGTTTACAAGACAAAGTCTAGAGTGAGTCGCGTTACAAGCTCTAAACTCGCTATTTCAATCGAGTGTTTGATCTAGCAAGCCGCTTTGTTGAAGTATAGGTCTACTTCACCTAGCATACTATCCTTGGTTACGGTTTATTCATCCTTAAAAAACTATCCTTTCATTCTGTTTTGGTTACTTGTTCACGTTCCATTTCAGAATACTAATCATATCTCTCATTCTTGTTTCAAAGTTCATATCAACTCACATCAACTTCTTTGAAGTATAAGTCGGCTACATTGCTAGCATCATCAGTTTTGTGACAACCAATGAAGTGAGCCATTTTTGAAAACCGGTCTACCACCACCATGATAGCATCTTTCCCCCTAGCTGTTCTTGGCAAGGCCACAATGAAGTCCATGGACACATCTTCCCATGGTCTATTAGGAGTGGGCAAGGGCATGTAGGCTCCTGGTTTGAAAGAACTCTTGGCAAATTGGCAAGTCACACACTTGCTTACTACATGTTGGACGCTCCCTTGCATCTTTGGCCAAAAGAAGTGCTCTTTTAAGACCTCCAATGTTCTTGTGATGCCAAAATGACCCGCCAATCCTCCCCCATGAGCTTCTCTAACCAGCAACTCTCTGATGGGATGTTTGGGAACACAAACTCGTCAAAGGCTCCTTCCTTGCATTTGGTGAAAGCTTCACCAAAATCAGCATCATTTGAGTAGTAATCCTTTAGAGTTTCAAACCCAAGCAATCTAACATCCAAAGTAGATAGCGACGAGATAATGCATCAGCCACTACGTTACTTTTACCGTCCTTGTACTTTGAAGAGAAATGAAAGGATTGCAAGAATTCCACCCACTTGGCATGCCTTGGACTTAGTTTTTGTTGGCCATTGATGTACTTTAGGGACTCATGATCTGAATGGAGAATAAAGTGGTTAGTACTGATCCGAATCAAGAAGCTACTATAGAGTTCAGTGAAGTCACCTTAGCTCCCAATGGTCCTAGTTCTACCACTTTAGCACCTCCTACCAGCTTAGTGGTGTGTCTGCTACAATTGGTAATCTAGCTCGTGTGTGGGCTGATTAAAGGAGCATTTAGTCAAGGTAATAAGAAGGCATTAACTTGGGTTCACACTCAATCAAACATGGGAATGCACCGGAGTTAAAGAGGACGTTTGAAGCTGATTGTGTTCACATAAGTGCACGTTTGAATGGCTCCTTGTTAAGCTTTGTTTTTAGCTCCTAGTTCACATAGGGGCCGCATCTTAATGCTCTCTTGTTAGCTTTGTTATTAGCTCCTAGTTCACATAGGTTTAAGCTTTTTTTTTGTCACCATGTAGCTTTGTTTTTGTCACCCTAACCAGCCGAGTTTAGGGTCATTTGTACGCTATATATAGCCATCTACTTGAATGAATAAGACATCCAATATTGATATCACAAAACTGAGTAAAGCTAAACTTTCTTTTACGTCCTTGTTGCTTACAAGACAAAGTCTAGAGTTAGTCGCGTTACAAGCTCTAAACTCGCTACTTCAATCGCGTGTTTGATTTAGCACCCGCTTTGTTGAAGTATAGGTCTACTTCACCTAGCATACTATCCCTTGGTTACGGTTTATTCATCATCACAAACTATCCTTACTATCTATTTTGTTACTTTGTTTACATTCATTTTCAGAATACTATCAACTCTCACGTATTTGTTTCAAAGTTCATCTTAACTCACATCAAGTACGAAGATAATGACTCCAATGATCAAGAGCTCTTACTATGGCATAGAATTCCTTGTCATAGGTGCAATAGTTCAGCCTTGCTCCATTGAGTTTTTCTGAAAAGTAGGCAATGGGACGTTTATTTTGCACGAGAACAGCACCAATTCCTATTCCACTAGCGTCACATTCAACCTCAAATGGTTGAGAGAAATCAGGAAGAGCTAGAATAGGAGCGGAACACAACTTCTCCTTGATGGCTTCAAACGCATCTTGGGCAGCTTTGGACCAAACGAACGCACCTTTCTTCAAGCATTCGGTGATAGGACTTGTGATGGTACTAAAGTCCTTAATGAACCTTCTGTAGAAGGAAGCCAACCCATGGAATGATCTCACTTCCGTAATGGTGGAAGGGATTGGCCAAGTACAGATGGATTCTACCTTGGTTTGATCCACGGACACTCCATCTTTGGACACTACATAGCCAAGGAACACCACACTTTCTACAAAGAAAGCACACTTCTCCTTCTTGCCAAAGAATTGTTGCTTGCGTAGTGTTGTAAATAGTAGCCTTAAGTGCTCCATATGCTCCGTCAAAGACCTGCTATAAACAAGAATATCATCCAAATAAACTACAATGAATCGACCTAAATAGGCCTTGAGTACTTCATTCATTAGCCTCATGAATGTGCTTGGAGCGTTAGTGAGACCAAATGGCATGACCGTCCACTCATAGAGCCCATGTTTGGTCTTGAAAGCTGTCTTCCACTCATCCCCTTCTCTCATTCTAATTTGATGATACCCACTTCTTAAGTCAATTTTGGAGAAGATCACAACCCCATGAAGCTCATCCAACATATCATCCAATCTTGGAATTGGAAATCTATATTTGATGGTAATGTTGTTAACTGCTCTACTATCCACACACATTCTCCAAGTTCCATCTTTCTTAGGTACTAAGAGGACTGGAACAGCACAAGGACTAAGGCTTTCACGTACATACCCTCGACTCATTAACTCATCAATTTGTCTTTGTAATTCTTTAGTCTCCTCTGGATTACACCTATAGGCTGCCTTATTTGGTAAGGTTGCTCCTGGAACGAGGTCGATTTGGTGTTCTATGCCTCGAATAGGTGGTAAACCAACCGGTAATTCCTCCGGGAAAACGTCCTCAAACTCTTGTAACAATTCCTCAAATGGCTTTCCTCCAAGCCCATTCTCAGCTATTAAGGGTTCCTCTCTAGCAACCATGACAAAGACACGTTCCCCCCCCCCCCCTTGTAAAGCTTGTTCTAGTTCACTCTCACTAGCAAATATGGTGAGGTTAGGTTTCTTAGTCTTGTTGGCTACCATAGCTCTAACAGCTTGAGGAGTCATGGGTTTTAGAACGATTTTCTTTCCCCTATCCCTTAACTCGTATTCATTCTTCCTCCCATGGTGTACTACATCCCTATCAAACTGCCAAGGACGTCCCAAAAGTATATGACACGCATCCATAGGAATGACATCACATAAAACCTCATCGACATAAGACCCCATGGTTAAGCCTACTCTTACTTGCTTAGTGACCCTTACTTTGTTTCCATCGTCCAGCCAATGTAGTGCATACGGTCTAGGGTGACTAGTGGTGGTTAGGCCTAGTTTAGTTACCATTTCAGTTGAGGCAACATTTGTGCAACTACCCCCATCAATGATCAAGCTACACCATTTGTTGTTAACTTGACACTTAGTGTGGAAGAGTTGATCCCTTTGTTCGGTGTTGTGTGGGATGGGGTTGGCATGGAGTGTACGTAGTACCAAAACAGTATCGTACGTTGGGGGTTCATAGTCCTCTCTTTCTTCATCCTCTTCTTCCTCTCCCTCATTAAACACAGCCCCTATGCGTTGTTCCTCCTCCCACATCTCCTCTCTAAAAGGCATTATTTCTCTCAAGGTAACGACTCTCTTGTTAGGACACGCATTTTTTTGTAGTGACCAAAGCCTTGACACTTGAAACAACGTACCTTGGACAAACTAGTTTCAGTGGGTGTCTTATTTGTGGGTTGAGTCGGATTACTCTTAATGACAAGGGGTTGATTAGTGTTAACTGAATTTGTCTTGTTACTCCCCTCACCTCGTGACCAAGTATGACTCCTACTAGACTCATTTTCATATTTAGTTTTCCCTTGAGCCTCAATTTTTAAACATAACCCACATAAAGTATCAAAATCAGAATATGGACATAAATCAACCGTATTAGCAATACTACGATTTAACCCACGTAAGAACCTAGCCATTTTTATCTCTTCGTTTTCTTCTACTTCCCCCATCAGTACCAAGTTCTCAAATTCTTCAATGTACTCGCTAACACTCATTTTTCCTTGTACGAGATTAGCAATCTTTTTGTATAAGGATAACTTATGTGTAGTTGGAACATACCTCTTACGTAGTTTACGTTTTAAGGACTCCCAAGAAGAAATCTTACCCTTTCCATCCCTGGTGCGTTGTATCTTCAACCCTTCATACCAAAGAGAAGACCCTTTGCTTAGCTTCAGAATTGCATACTTGCACCTCTCCTCGTCCTCCAAGTCTTTGAAGTCAAAAAGCTTCTCCATGTTTCTTTCCCATTCCAAATAGACTTCAGGATCAGTACCTCCATTGAACTCAGGGAGTTCGTTCACTTTGATTTTGTCCACCGGTTCTCTTCTTACTTGGAAACGAGAATTCTTGGGCTGGTAGTTCTCCAATGCTTTCTTTAGGTGTTCCAAGAAGTTAGGGTCATCAAAGTTCATTACTCCTGCCATGCTTTACGTCTTTACGAAGACCAAAGCTCTGATACCACTAATGATGTGAGTTAAGATGAACTTTGAACAAGTTGTATGGAGGTTGATAGTATTATGAGATGAACGAAAGATAAGCAACAAAACAGAATGTAGTGATTGTTTGTAAGGATGATAGAACCGTAACCAAGGGATAGTGTGCTTAGTGAGATAGACCTATACCTCAACAAAGCGGGTGCTAATTCAAACACTCGATTGAAATAGCGAGTATAGAGCTTGTAACGCGACTAACTCTAGTACTTTGTCTTGTAAGCTACAAGGACGAAAAGAAAAGCTTAGCTTTACTCAGTTTTGTGTTATGAAGATTGAATGCTTTTTTCATCAAATGGTTGGCTATATATAGCCTACAAAACGTTCCCAAACCAGAATGGTCAAGGGTGATACAAACAAAGCTTAAGGTGATAAAAACAAAGCTTAAGGAGATAAAAACAAAGCTAAAGAGAAGCATTTGGACGAGGTAAGCATGTGAACACAATCAGCCTCTAATCAGCCAATTAACTCATGGTGCACATCCCTTGCTTGAATGAGTGTGAACCCAAGTTAATGCATCCATATGGTCTTGAGTATTTGCTCTTTTACTCGGTCCAAGTAGGCATTGCACGAGCTAGTCCAATGCTTGAAGAAGGCACACTACTAGACTTGAAGGAGGTGCTAAGGTGGCAGGACTAGGACCATTTGGAGCTAGTGTGACTTCATTGAATTCTTGGTTTGTTGTAGCTTCTTCATTCGGATCAGTTATTCCTATGGATGCTTGTCACATACTATTGGGTCGTCCTTGGCAGTTTGATAGGGATGTAGTTCACCATGGGAGAAAGAATGAGTATGAATTGAGAGATAAGGGAAAGAAAATTGTGCTAAAACCCATGACATCTCAAGATGTGTGTACCATGTTAGCTAATCGAGTCAAGAAACCCAACCTCTCCATATTTGCTAGTAAAAATGTGGTAGAACATGCCATAGAAGAGGGAGAGTGTGTCTTTGTCATGATTATTAAAGAGGAACCAGTTAGGGTTGATAATGGGTTTGGAGGGAAACGATTTGAGGAGTTGCTAAAGGAACTGGGTGTTGTCATTTCTAATGAATTACCAGCTGGTTTGACACCTAGTAGAAATCATGAGTCCTTAAAGTACATCAATGGCTCGCAAAAGCTAAGTCCAAGACATACCAAATGGGTGGAACTCTCGCAACCCTTTCATTTCTCTTCCAGATATAAGGATGGTAAGAGCTATGTCGTGGCTGATGCTTTATCTTGTTGCTACACACACTTATCCACCCTAAATGTAAGATCGCTTGGATTTGAGACTTTGAAGGACTACTACTCTGTGGATGCTGATTTTGGTGAAGTATTCACCAAGTACAAGGCTGGTGCTCTTAGTACTTTTGATGAGTTTGTTTTGCAGGAAGATTTTCTTTTTAAAGGGAACCATCTTTGTGTTCCTAAACATCCTATTTCAGAGTTTCTAGTTAGAGAAGCTCATGGAGGTGATGTGACCAGGACCTTAGAGGTGTTAAAAGAACTCCTCTTCTGGCTAAAGATACAAGGGAGTATTCAAAACGTTGTGGGCAAATGCGTAACAAGTCATTTCTCAAAGAGTCCTTTCAAACCAAGAGAGTACTTGCCACTCTCCAAAATGGCTCACTTCAGTATTTGTTACATAACTGATGATGCTAGCAAAAGGCCTGACTTTTACTTTCGAGGAGTGTTACACCTACATGGGATTCCCAAGCCCATTGTTTCTGATCAAGATTCCAAGTTCCTTAACTACTTATGGAACACATTATGGAGAAAGCTCCATGAACAGATTCGGGAAAGGATCAAGGAAGTAAAAGAAGCCTACAAAAGTAGGTCCAACAAAAACAGGAAACCAAGACTCTTCCAAGAGGGTGACTTGGTTTGGGTTCACTTAAGAAAGGAGAGGTTTCCAAGCAAGAGAAAGAACAAATTGATGCCACGAGCAGAAGGTCCATATAAGATCATATCAAGGGTAAACGACAATGCCTACAAGGTGGAGTTACCGGATGATTATGGAGTTCATGCCACGCTCAACGTGGGAGATCTTTCTCCTTATCTTGATGATGACGGCATTTCAGAATTGAGGACAATTCCTTTTCAAGGGGGAGGAGATGATCCGAATGAAGAAGCAACAAACCCCCTTAGCCCCTCCTTCAAGTCTAGTAGTGTGCCTTCTTCAAGTGCTGAACTAGCTCGTGCAAGCACCTACTTGGACCGAATAAAAGAGCAAAAACATACATTGCTCTAATCTGATTTACAAGTCAAATAATCAAGACCATATGGATGCATTAACTTGGGTTCACACTCTTGCAAACATGGGCTGTGCATCGGATTTAGTAGGCTGAATGTGTTCCCATTGATGATTTGTCTAAGTTCTTTTCCTTTGCTTTGTTTGTATCACCCTCTTTAAGGGGCTTGACCATTCTGGTTGGCCTCTCTTTGGGGACGTTGTAGGCTATAAATAGCCATCCATTTGATGAATAAAGCATTCAACCATTATCAAACAAATCTGAGTGAAGCTTTGCTTTTCCTTTCCGTCATTGTAGTTCACAAGACAAAGTACTAGAGTTAGTCGCGTTACAAGCTCTATACTCGCTATTTCAATCGAGTGTTTGAATTAGCACCCGCTTTGTTGAGGTATAGGTCTATCTCACTAAGCATACTATCCTTGGTTACATTCTATCATCCTTACAACAACTATTCCAATCTGATTTTGTTGCTTGTTTTTCGTTTATCTCAAAGTACTATCAACCTTCAAATAACTTGTTCAAAGTTCATCTTAACTCACATCAGAAGTTTCGGGGTGGTGTTTGTTTTCTTTATGTGCTTGGTCTCTTTTCTCTTGTTTTGTTTTGTTTTGTTGTGTTTGTCTCTTTCCTTTCGTTTTGTTGTGTCTTTGTGTTGTCTTGTTTAGTTGTGTCTAGTGTGTGAAAAGGTTTTCGAAAACCCGGTTTTGAGGCTAGTGCGCAAGTGTTTACTTTCTCTTTCTAGTGATGTGAGTCGATCCTTGGACTTTAGTCTAGTAGAATAACTTTAAATCAATGATTTCGTTGGTTTCTTATGATGTGAGTTAAGATGAACTTTGAACAAGTTGTATGGAGATTGATAGTATTATGAGATGAACGAAAGATAAGCAACAAAACAGAATGTAGTGATTGTTTGTAAGGATGATAGAACCGTAACCAAGGGATAGTATGCTTAGTGAGATAGACCTATACCTCAACAAAGCGGGTGCTAATTCAAACACTCGATTGAAATAGCGAGTATAGAGTTTGTAACGCGACTAACTCAAGTACTTTGTCTTGTAAGCTACAAGGACGAAAAGAAAAGCTTAACTTTACTCAGTTTTGTGTTATGAAGATTGAATGGTATTATTCATCAAATAGATGGCTATATATAGCCTACAAAACGTCCCCAAACCAGAATGGTCAAGGGTGATACAAACAAAGTTTAAGGTGATACAAACAAAGCTTAAGGAGGTAAAAACAAAGCTAAAGAAAGGAACTTAGACGCGGTAAACATGTGAACACAATCAGCCTCTAATCAGCCTATTAACTCCGGTGCACTTCCCTTGCTTGAATGAGTGTGAACCCAAGTTAATGCATCCATATGGTCTTGACTAATTGCTCTTTTACTCGGTCCAAGTACGAGCTAGCTCAACATTTGAAGGAGGCACACCACTAGACTTGAAGGAGGTGCTAAGGTGGCTGGACTAGGACCATTTGGAGCTAGTGTGACTTCATTGAATTCTTTAGTTGCTTCTTCATTCAGATCATCTCCTCCCCCTTGAAAAGGAATTGTCCTCAATTCTGAAATGCCATCATCATCAAGATAAGGAGAAAGATCTCCCACATTGAACGTGGCATGAACTCCATAATCATCCGGCAACTCCACCTTGTAAGCATTGTCGGTTACCTTTGATATGATCTTGTATGGACCTTCTGCTCGTGGCATCAACTTGTTCTTTCTTTTGCTTGGAAACCTCTCCTTTCTTAAGTGAACCCAAACTAAGTCACCCTCTTGGAAAAATCTTGGCTTCCTGTTTTTGTTGGATCTTCTTTTGTAGGCTTCATTTACCTCCTTGATCCTTTCTCGAATTTGCTCGTGGAGTTTTATCATGGCTTTAAGTTTTGACTCCGCGTCTTTGTGGACTAACTCATCCTTAGGTAGAGGAATCAGGTCCAAGGGCATATAAGGATTGATTCCATACACGGCCTCAAAAGGAGAATGAGAGGTAGCATAAGTAGGAGAACGATTGTAAGCAAATTCAGCGTGGACAAGCTTGACATCCCAATCCTTTTGAGTGCTCACAAGGCCCCTTAGCAACGTGCCTAAGGTGCGATTGGTAACTTCGGTTTGTCCATCTGTTTGTGGATGATGAGAAGTGCTAAATAAGAGCTTGGTTCCCACCTTCCTCCATAATGTGTTCCAAAAATAGCTAAGGAACTTTGAATCACGATCCAAAACAATGGATTTAGGTACTCCATGGAGACGCACCACTTCTTTGAAGTACAAGTCGGCTACATTGCTAGCATCATCAGTTTTGTGACAAGCAATGAAGTGAGCCATTTTTGAGAACCGGTCTACCACCACCATGATAGCATCATTCCCCCTAGCTGTTCTTGGCAAGGCCACAATGAAGTCCATGGACACATCTTCCCATGGTCTATTAGGAGTGGGCAAGGGCATGTAGGCTCCTGGTTTGAAAGAACTCTTGGCAAATTGGCAAGTCACACACTTGCTCACTACATGTTGGACACTCCCTTGCATCTTTGGCCAAAATAAGTGCTCTTTTAAGACCTCCAAGGTTCTTGTGATGCCAAAATGACCCGCTAATCCTCCCCCATGAGCTTCCCTAACCAGCAATTCTCTGATGGGATGCTTGGGTACACAAAGTCGATTTCCCTTGAAAAGAAATCCTTCCTGCAAAACAAACTCGTCAAAGGCTCCCTCCTTGCATTTGGTGAAAGCTTCACCAAAATCAGCATCATTGTTGTAGTAATCCTTTAGAGTTTCAAATCCAAGCAATCTAACATCCAAAGTAGACAATAGAGTGTAGCGGCGGGATAATGCATCAGCCACCACGTTACTTTTACCATCTTTGTACTTTGAAGAGAAATGAAAGGATTGCAAGAATTCCACCCACTTGGCATGCCTTGGACTTAGCTTTTGTTGGCCATTGATGTACTTTAGGGACTCATGATCTGAATGGAGAATAAAGTGGTTAGTACGAAGATAATGACTCCAATGATCAAGAGCTCTTACTATGGCATAGAATTCCTTGTCGTAGGTACAATAGTTCAGGCTTGCTCCGTTGAGTTTTTCTGAAAAGTAGGCAATGGGACGCCTATTTTGCACGAGAACAGCACCAATTCCTACTCCACTAGCGTCACATTCAACCTCGAATGGTTGAGAGAAATCAGGAAGAGCTAGGATAGGAGCGGAACACAACTTCTCCTTGATGGCTTCAAAAGCATCTTGGGCAGCTTTGGACCAAACAAACGCACCTTTCTTCAAGCATTCGGTGATAGGACTTGTGATGGTACTAAAGTCCTTAATGAACCTTCTGTAGAAGGAAGCCAACCCATGGAATGATCTCACTTCCGTAATGGTGGAAGGGATTGGCCAAGTACGGATGGATTCTACCTTGGTTTGATCAACGGATACTCCATCTTTGGACACTACATAGCCAAGGAACACCACACTTTCTACAAAGAAAGCACACTTCTCCTTTTTGCCAAAGAGTTGTTGCTTGCGAAGTGTTGTAAATAGTAGCCTTAAGTGCTCCATATGCTCCTCCAAAGACCTGCTATAAACAAGAATATCATCCAAATAAACCACAATGAATCGACCTAAATAGGTCTTGAGTATTTCATTCATTAGCCTCATGAATGTGCTTGGAGCGTTGGTGAGACCAAATGGCATGACCGTCCACTCATAGAGCCCATGCTTGGTCTTGAAAGCTGTCTTCCACTCACCCCCTTCTCTCATTCTAATTTGATGATACCCACTTCTTAAGTCGATTTTGGAGAAGATCACAGCCCCATGAAGCTCGTCCAACATATCATCCAACCTTGGAATAGGAAATCTATATTTGATGGTAATGTTGTTAACGGCTCTACTATCCACACACATTCTCCAAGTTCCATCTTTCTTAGATACTAAGAGGACTGGAACAGCACAAGGACTAAGGCTTTCACGTACATAACCTCGACTCATTAACTCATCAATTTGTCTTTGCAATTCCTTAGTCTCCTCTGGATTACACCTATAGGCTGCCTTATTTGGTAGGGCTGCTCCTGGAACGAGGTCGATTTGGTGTTCTATGCCTCGAATAGGTGGTAAACCAACTGGTAATTCCTCAGGAAAAATGTCCTCAAACTCATGTAACAATTCCTCAAATGGCTTTCCCCCAAGCACATTCTCAACTACTAAGGGTTCCTCTCTAGCCACCATGACAAAGACACGTTCCCCCCCTTGTAAAGCCTGTTCTACTTCACTCTCACTAGCAAATATGGTAAGGTTAGGCTTCTTAGTTTTGTTGGCTGCCATAGCTCTAACAGCTTGAGGAGTCATGGGTTTTAGAACAATTTTCTTTTCCTTATCCCTTAACTCGTAATCATTTTACCTCCCATGGTGTACTACATCCCTATCAAACTGCCAAGGACGTCCCAAAAGTATATGACACGCATCCATAGGAATGACATCACATAAAACCTCATCGACATAAGACCCCATGGTTAAACCTACCCTCACTTGCTTAGTGACCCTTACTTTGTTTCCATCGTCCAACCAATGTAGTGCATACGGTCTAGGGTGACTAGTGGTGGTTAGGCCTAATTTAGTTACCATTTCAGTAGAGGCAACATTTGTGCAACTACCCCCATCAATGATCAAGCTACACCATTTGTTGTTAACTTGACACTTAGTGTGGAAGATTTGATCCCTTTGTTCAGTGTTGTGTGGGATGGGGTTGGCATGGAGTGTACGTAGTACCAAAACAGTATCATACGTTGGGGGTTCATAGTCCTCTCTTTCTTCATCCTCTTCTTCCTCTCCCTCATTAAACAGAGCCCCTATGCGTTGCTCCTCCTCCCACATCTCCTCTCTAAAAGGCATGATTTCTCTTAAGGTAACGACTCTCTTATTAGGACACGCATTTTTGTAGTGACCAAAGCCTTGACACTTGAAGCAACGTACCTTGGACAAACTAGTTTCAGTGGGTGTCTTATTTGTGGGTTGAGTCGGGTTACTCTTAATGACAAGGGGTTGATTAGTGTTAACTGAATTTGTCTTGTTACTCCCCTCACCTCGTGACCAAGTATGACTCCTACTAGACTCATTTTCATACTTAGTTTTCCCTTGAGCCTCAATTTTTAAACATAACCCACATAAAGTATCAAAATCAGAATATGGACATAAATCAACCGTATTAGCAATACTACGATTTAACCCACGTAAGAACCTAGCCATTTTTATCTCTTCGTTTTCTTCTACTTCCCCCATTAGTACCAAGTTCTCAAATTCTTCAATGTACTCACTAACACTCATTTTCCCTTGTACGAGATTAGCAATCTTTTTGTAGAAGGATGGATAACTTATGTGTAGTTGGAACATACCTCTTACGTAGCTTACGTTTTAAGGACTCCCAAGAAGAAATCTTACCCCTTTCCATCCCTGGTGCGTTGTATCTTCAGCCCTTCATACCAAAGAGAAGCCCCTTTGCTTAGTTTCAGAATTGTATACTTGCACCTCTCCTCGTCCTCCAAGTCTTTGAAGTCAAAAAGCTTCTCCATGTTTCTTTCCCATTCCAAATAAACTTCAGGATCAGTACCTCCATTGAACTCAGGGAGTTCGTTCACTTTGATTTTGTCCACCGGTTCTCTTCTTGCTTGGAAACGAGAATTCTTGGGTTGTTAGTTCTCCAATGCTTTCTTTAGGTGTTCCAAGATGTTAGGGTCGTCAAAGTTCATTACTCCTGCCATGCTTTACGTCTTTAGGAAGACCAAAGCTCTGATACCACTAATGATGTGAGTTAAGATGAACTTTGAACAAGTTGTATGGAGATTGATAGTATTATGAGATGAACGAAAGATAAGCAACAAAACAGAATGTAGTGATTGTTTGTAAGGATGATAGAACCGTAACCAAGGGATAATATGCTTAGTGAGATAGACCTATACCTCAACAAAGCGGGTGCTAATTCAAACACTCGATTGAAATAGCGAGTATAGAGTTTGTAACGCGACTAACTCTAGTACTTTGTCTTGTAAGCTACAAGGACGAAAAGAAAAGCTTAGCTTTACTCAGTTTTGTGTTATGAAGATTGAATGGTATTATTCATCAAACTGATGGCTATATATAGCCTACAAAACGTCCCCAAACCAGAATGGTCAAGGGTGATACAAACAAAGTTTAAGGTGATACAAACAAAGCTTAAGGAGCTAAAAACAAAGCTAAAGAAAGGAACTTAGACGCGGTAAACATGTGAACACAATCAGCCTCTAATCAGCCTATTAACTCCGGTGCACTTCCCTTGCTTGAATGAGTGTGAACCCAAGTTAATGCATCCATATGGTCTTGACTAATTGCTCTTTTACTCGGTCCAAGTACGAGCTAGCTCAAGATTTGAAGGAGGCACACCACTAGACTTGAAGGAGGTGCTAAGGTGGCTGGACTAGGACCATTTGGAGCTAGTGTGATTTCATTGAATTCTTTAGTTGCTTCTTCATTCGGATCATATTACCTTGAGTCCACCTAGTCTACTAAGGATTTATTATGGGATTTGCATTTTGACCATTTTGACCACCCACGGAGTGAAAAGGCCTTGGTTGCCGAGTCCCGTCCCTTAGGTGACCATGTTTGGAATTGTTTGATTAGTCCAAGTTTTCCACCTTTTTGTGGGTTTGAAGGGAAAGTGCGCTCCCGACTCACCCATTTTTCCTACTTCCTACACATTTTCCACAAATAAGTTGCAATTTGTTGAGTCCTCGTACTTGGTTGCAAGAAATGCCTACAATACATGATTCATCAAAAAGGCAGTCTAAGAGAAAGAAAGAAACAAGAAGAAAGAAAAAGAAAAAGAAAGAAAGAAAAAGAAAAAGAAAGAAAGAAAAGAAAGAAGAAAAAAAAGGTACAACAAATCAAAAAGAAATTACAAAAGAAGAAAAAGAAATGGCATAGCAACTCAGAAGCCGAATGCAAAAAAAAATGCCAAAAGAAAACCATCTCACAAAAAGGAATACTCTCACCCTAAAAAATAAGCCTTTTTCCAACTATTACCGTGAAGAGCCTACCAAAGGACCGAGTCCCTAGGAAGGATGATAGCGGTTAATAGTCGGTCTTCCCTCACTTTTCAACCTTATCCCCTTTTACTTGGACTAGTTGGGCGGTTTTTGAGCATGGGACGATCCTCTTGGCTCATCGCTAAAGGGGGCGGGGCTTCACTTACCTACAGTGTCGATTAACTCAGTGGTTCATCCTTTTTCCATCCCGCCTATCATCCCATGGTACGTTCTTAGAAGGTTAGGAGGAACCTAGGTAAGCTACCAACGTTTTTGTTGATTTGTCGTCATACTATTAGGGTTTTGTCCATTTCGATTTGTGTTTTTAGTTTGGGAACGTTGTCACTTGCCTTGAGTCCCTAACCGGTGTTCCTTTCACCGCTTTGTAGAGGAAAGCGGTATTTGTTTTGTCTTGGATGCAACCGTTTGTTTGTTTGTTTGTGTGTTGTTTGTGTGTTTTCGTGTTCGGTTGCATCCACAGTTTTGTCGCAAGACCTCACTTGCCTTACGGAGAGCACTAATACCCGCGTGAGTTGAAAGGGCGTAGGGTGCGCTAATACCCGCTCGGTTAGTAGTCTAGTTTCTCTTAGTTTTTAGTTAGTTGGTGCTTACTCGAGGGCGAGTAAAGGTTAAGTGTGGGAGAGTTGATAAGTGTGTTTTGTAATGCTTATTTGTCGTATTTGATCCCGGTTTCTCTTGTGGAATCGCTCTTTGGAACGGTTTCTAGGCTATTTACGCTTCTTCTAGTTCATTTTAGGTTCCAAAGACCAATCTTGGAGAGGTGGAACGATTCCGAGTCGTTTCCGACACATTTGGAGCCAACGAAGAGAAGCAACCATCGCTCGGTAGCTTAGACTCGATTCCGAGCCCTTGGGACCCATTCCCGAGCCTCTTAGACTCGACCCCGAGCACCGAGAATCGATGAGAAGCCTATGAGAAGCAAGTAGGGACCCTTGAGAGCTTATTTGAGGCCTACAAGACCCATCCCGGTCGGGATGATGGCCATCACGACCGGGATGAAGAGTACAAGCAAACCAGGCTACTATTGGCTCATCCCGGCCGGGATGATGATCCTTCCCGGTCGGGATCACCACCCTTCCCGGCCGGGAAGGCCCAGCTACAGCCCCGTGTGCTTATTTCCTCCTCCTTTGCTCGTGAACCCTTATAAATACCCTTCCTTTGTATTGCTTAAGCACATTAGACTACTCTACACTATTTTAAACCCTAATTAGACTCTCTTCATCCTTAGCTTAGTTTACATTAATCTTTTCTTAATCCTTGTTAATCTTAGTTTAATCTAGTTAGTTAATCTTGTATTAAGAATTCTCTTGAAGAATCCATCAATCCTTGACAACTTTTGGTGGAGATTTTTGGGTGTTCTTTTAATACAAGTTCTCATCTTTTCATCCTCTTGTAGTTGGTATAATCTTCTTAATCTCTTTTCTCTTGTTATTTGTTTAATTCTTCAAGTTTTAATCTTTACATATTGTTCATTGTTCTTGTTAGTTCATAATGAATGTTTGAATGTTTGTGTTGATTTCTCTTGTTTGTAGTATTGTTAGTTTCATTATGTGTGAGTAGACTTGTTGTGGGGTTAGTAGGGGGATTAAGTGTGGATTATGGATGATTAGGGCTTGATTAGGGGTAAAGGTGGATTCTTTGTTACTAGTCACATGTTGAGCACTCTATGTGTTTGTTGAATTGCTTGTTTGAGTAGAATTGGCCATCCTTCTCATGCTAGTTTTCCTCTTCTCATTGTGTGGTTGATTTGTGATTGAATCCTTATGTATTGGGTAGTATCTTGCATGAGTATTCGGGTTTTGTCTTTGACGCGAGAGCGCGGACCGACCTTAGTAACTAGGTGAAGCTTGTACCCTCGATTTCCTAACCATCCTACTACACTTATGAACCCAAACTAACCCTACTCCTTCCCATATTGAATTCTCCATCTTGTTAGCTATTGTCTATCTAGTTAGTTAATTGTTTTTAGATTAGTTCATCCATTTAGTTCATGTTATACTTAGTTAATTGATAGTCTAGTTTCATCCCCTTCCATCATCATAGATAATCAATTCTCGTCACTCCTCCTTCTCTTTATGTTGTTTTGGTAGCCTAGTCTTGTTTTCGAGTTGACTTTAGTCTAGACAACCTTTACCGTCCCTGTGGACTTGACCCGACTTACCCTAGCTACCCGTTAGGATTAGTTGGACTCTATTTGTTGGTTGGGACCCACGGCAAATCCCTACCATCAATTAGCCATCTCCTTTAACCAATCTTGATTCACCAGACACCTATCTAATCTGCTGTAAACTCTGTCTTCAGGCTTTTGTTTATTTTTCCATGTGTAATATGCACCCATAGAAGGACAGTCAATCAAATCACAGTCACTAATGCAGTCCTGGAAGGGAATAGCTTCAGCAATGGTAAACTGCCCTGCCAGTCTTTCCTCAGCCTTCAACACACAATTAAAATCACCTCCAATCAACCAATGCCCACTCACAGATAGGTTAATGCGTCTAAGGTCCCTCCATAGAGCTTCCTTCTCAAGTTAATCATTAAAAGCGTACACCATAGTTACATGAATGGTCTGGTCAGTACTATGAATCTTAACTCTTGCATGAATCAACTGTGAGGTACTTAACAAAGGAGTCACTTCACACTGACGATGATTTCCAGAGAACCCACACCCTACCTCTAGGATGATCATTATTATTCGTAACTATACTCCAATCCCTGAAGTAATGTGTCATAAACTTATTTAAATTATTAGTCTTAACATTGGTCTCTAATAAACCAAACTAGCCCACCTTGTTTTTGTGAAGAAAGTTATTTATCTTCTGTTGTTTCTTCACTTTATTCATACTCCTAATATTCCAGAAACCTAACTTCATTTATAAAGAGTTGCAAAAGAAGTCTCCCTTATTACTTTGCCTGGTGAACTAGTTGAGACATTCAAGTATGTCTCTGCAGCCCACTTAATTCCTCCCTCTTGCATTTGCTTTGGCACGCTTGTTGCTCCTGGTTCTATAGGTTGTGATACATTAGACTCTTTTGCACATATAGAACTGTCAACATAGTTAATGATTTTCGGAGGTGCTTCAATACCAGGCTTATCTAATCCAGGTGGCTTGGCAGGCAGACTTACTCCAGGCTTATCCACCTGTCTCCATTTCTTCCTTGGTGGTAGAGGGACTTGGTTAGTCTTAAGTCCTTTGAATTTGCATTTTTTCCTCTCATGTCCCATTATCTTGCACCCTGAGCACAACACTGGTTTCTAGTCATATTCAACTGATATTGTAACCAAATTACCCTTTTCATCATTAAATTGAATTTGATCCGGTAATTCCTATCCAAGAGTGATCTCCACCAGGACCCTGGCAAAACCACCCCTATATTTCAACGTAGTGGCTTCATCCTTTCTAACCATAGGACCAACAAGTCCCACTATCTTAGGCATACTGGCACCCCAAAATTTTAAAGGTAGCTTGTGAAGCCTCATCCAGGTAGGCATGATCTTCACCTCATCCTTTTCTAAATCAATGTCTGGTTGCCAATGCCTCAATATCATAGGCTTGTTATAATAAAGAAAGTAGCCTATGTTCAACATAGCCTGTTGCATCTTTAGATTGAAATCTGACTAAGAACACCCCGTTTGGCATGAAAGTAATAGTCTCAATCTTATGTTGCTTCCAAATACGATGTAAGAATCCTTCAAGATCTGGCCATGGTGGGTTAGATCCCACTATGAATCCATAAATAGCAGTAGACCAAAATTTAATTTCAGATTGAACGTCCTTCTCTGTGATTTGCAAATGAGGTTGTGACTCCTTGGCCGTAATGGGAATACTTTTCCGTCCTTCTTTCACAAACCACGTTCCCTCCTCGTCCTCTTCATCTTTATTATCATGGTTAATCTCCTCAATACCCTGGGCATCCAAAATATTGTCCTCTTCATCGTCATTAGTAAGGTTATATGGTGGGATTCCCATGATCTCCTGCATGAATTTCTCCTTTAAGGTTACGTCCAATTCAGGTTTGTTTGTAATTTTCTCAACATTATGATTCTTGTCTGTAATACCCTAGAAAATCTAACGCAATACAGTGGCGGAAACACTGTAGAATTGGGATTAAAACACACTGACAAACTATATCTTACTAAAAGAAATAGTAAGTCAATACAAATGCTTCTTTTTACAAAAGGGCTAAAAGGAAATTCTCCAAACAGGTTTATACGAATCCATAAATCGTGAATAAAGAAAGAGTAGAATCCACGCTACTCGCTAACTCACACCCAAAACCCAGCAGCAAATACGTGTCATGTTATAGACATAACAACCACGTCAGTGGGGCGTAACTCGAACGTTCTCCCAGCCATATTATATCATATGGAAAACAATAGTATTATTATATCAAAATATTTAAAATGAGAAAACACTAAAACGATATAATAAAAATAAATTTTCAGCGAAACTTAAAGCACTTGCCAACCTGCAAGTCAAAATCACCGATAATAATAATATTCAAAAATGGCGTTATGGAAATTTGATCAGTGTGCACAAGGCTAGGCTTTCACTACGATAATACTGGAAACTAGCTTCGAGAAATGTAGACTTAATTCATAACAGAATCCAGTCTCTAACTAGGCAACTCAACTATAACAGGACTGGGTGCAGCGAGGTCGGTCTTGGTTTAAGTAGTATACACCCCTCTTGGACACAAACCATGTCCAGTTGAACCCGACGCGACTTACACGATGCAATATCTAAGTTTAAGGGCACAATGCACACTCTCCTGAACACAAACCGTGCTCTATTCAACAACCAATGTGCCCCATAAAGACACACCAACCTTACAGTTGATGGCAAAAATGTACATCCCAGACTATATTACTCTAACCCCACTCTTGTCCTTATTCCATAACTCCAAAACAAGCCATTATCGATAATCAAAAATAAATATAATCAATATAAAATATATGAAGATAAAAAGGAATAAACATTTTATATTAAAAGGGAAACTTTCTATAAATAGAAACTTACTAGTTTTAGAAACTTACTTAAAATAGAAATAGCCTTATAGAAAATACGTAAGTGATTAAAATAAGTGAAACGTATAAAAATAGCATTTCTATCGAAATTAACATTTTATTATTATCGTCGTTATCGTAACTTTTTTTAATATATTTCTAAATTCGTTACTGATGGACAGAAGACTAATTCCAAAGCTAAACAAAGACAAATATCTAACTAAGCACCATCCCTGGCAACAACGCCAATTTGACGGACAGGGATTTATCGCGAATCCCGATCGATCAAAGTAAAAACCAACTAATACTAAACTTGGGTAGTCGAGGGTAAGTCGGGTCGAATTCCACAGGGACGGTCTAGTTAAATAAAGGTCTCGGTCAAGGTAAGGTATTAGTCGAAAGAGAAAATATTTTGCTTCGAAGAGAGGTCTAACTAATCAACTAAGCGAATGAAACAAACAAAAGAAAACAAATACGATAAAAAGGGCTAGGATCAAGGTCAACGAAGTAGTCTCAAGTGAGTTAACGAAGTTCACAAACGTGTCGATTATGGTCGATAATTGGGAAGGCAAAGGGTCCTTCTCGAGTCTCTATCTACCCGGGACGGTCCTAATAATGGGCTCTCACACTTATTACTAGGTCGACCCACCCCAAAGAAAGCTTGACACAATATAATTCACCTATCGCGGGCAAGACAAGTAAATCATACAAAAAAATCGCAATCAATGGAGAACACCAACAATAATAAACAAGATAATAAACCCACAACAAAACCCACAATCGAGACAAACCGAGTCTTTCTCAACCCTAGAAATTAACTAGTCTAACATGATTAAAAGTAAACTAGTTAAGTTACCCACTACTCTACTCAAACTATTAAACATGAGAAAACAATAAAGATGTAAACTCTAAACTAATTAAACAATAAAATTAACTTAAACTAATAAACAATAGAGATGAACAATAATGAAAAGAGAGAAGAAATTGTACCAAACTTGAAGGAGAATTGTATAAATGATGAAATGAGAGAATTAATAAGAAAAGGTCAAGTCTTGATTCCAACCGATTAAACTAATACAACTTGAAAACTAGATTTAGATTAAACTAAATGATGTGAGTTAATATGAACTTTGAAACAAAAACGTGAAGATTGATAGTATTCTGAAATGAACTTAAACAAAAGCAACAAAACAGATTGTAAGGATAGTTTTGAAGATGAAAGAACCGTAACCAAGGGATAGTATGCTTAGTGAAGTAGACCTATACTTCAACAAAGCGGGTGCTAAATCAAACACTCGATTGAAGTAGCGAGTTTAGAGCTTGTAACACGACTAACTCTAGACTTTGTCTTGTAAGCAACAAGGACGTAAAAGAAAGCAATGCTTTACTCAGTTTTGTGTTATGAATATTGTGTGTTTTATTCATCAAAGTTGATGGCTATATATAGCCTACAAAACGTCCCCAAACCAGAATGGTCAAGGGTGATACAAACAAAGCTAGGGTGATACAAACAAAGCTACAATCAGCCTACTAACTCCAGTGCATATCCCTTGCTTGAATGAGTGTGAACCCAAGTTAATGCATCCATATGGTCTTGATTATTTGACTTGTAAATCAGATTAGAGCAAAGTATCCACTAGCTCCTTTATTGAAAGTCGATACAAAAGAAACAGTCCCGTCAAATAAATAACTTCTGTGAAATTCCCATGCACAACTGACTTGTTTGGACCATAACTTTGTCAATACTTGTTCAATGAGCCTTCATGAATAGTCATTAGAAATATAAGCTCGAAATCTATCTCCTCCATTTTGAATGACTACGAAATTCCGAGTATAACTCGAGATATGGACTGATCAAAACAATGCTGCAAAATGAACTCACATCAGAAATTCCCATGCACAACTGTCTTGTTCGGACCATAACTTTGTCAATACTTGTTCAATGAGCCTTCATGAATAGTCATTGGAAAGATAAGCTCGAAATCTATCTCCTCCATTTTGAATGACTACGAAACTCCAAGTATAACTCGAGATATGGACTGATCAAAACAACGCTGCAAAATGAACTCGCATCATACTCTCCTTCTTTGAAAAAGAATTGTCCTCAATTCTTGTAACAAGTATCCCACCTGGATCAAATACAAAATTTGTTAGGATCAACACATCCTTACTCCAAATAGACATAAGTGTGGGTAACGTTGGTATCACGGCTCGACCCCAAGCTTGACTCCTTTTCAAGTAGGTGTTGTTTTGAATGCTTGTGAACTCTACTTTGCTTGTTGTGAACAAGGATGGATCAAGTATCTTTTGTTGCTTCTCAAAGTATTCCACAAGCTCAATCCCCTTACTCTCCATGCTTGTTTTGACTAAGATCAGAATTTGTTTCTTCTTGCACAACCCGTTTGGTTGAAGATGATACTCGTCAAAAACAGGTGGTAACGTTGGATCAAACACCAAACTTTCCTCGTAAGTGTTTTCAAACGAGAAAATTCCAGCCATCTTTTTTTTTGAATAGTACTACGTGAACAGTACTAATTCGTGAACAGTTTTTTTTTTTTTTTGGAAAATAAATCGAACTTCAACAAGAACCACGAAACAATCAAAACCGATTAACCCTCAAACTACCCGCACGAGTTTAACCTTTGAATTCCAATCGCAATCAGAAATTCAACTAATAACTTGGCTTCGACACTTCTTGGACCGTCTTGATTTTAAGAAAAATCAAGAGTTGTAGCTCTGATACCACTAATGATGTGAGTTACTATGAACTTTGAAACAAAAACGTGAAGATTGATAGTATTCTGAAATGAACTTAAACAAAAGCAACAAAACAGATTGTAAGGATAGTTTTGAAGATGAAAGAACCGTAACCAAGGGATAGTATGCTTAGTGAAGTAGACCTATACTTCAACAAAGCGGGTGCTAAATCAAACACTCGATTGAAGTAGCGAGTTTAGAGCTTGTAACGCGACTAACTCTAGACTTTGTCTTGTAAGCAACAAGGACGTAAAAGAAAGCAATGCTTTACTCAGTTTTGTGTTATGAATATTGTGTGTTTTATTCATCAAAGTTGATGGCTATATATAGCCTACAAAACGTCCCCAAACCAGAATGGTCAAGGGTGATACAAACAAAGCTAGGGTGATACAAACAAAGCTAGGGTGATACAAACAAAGCTACAATCAGCCTACTAACTCCGGTGCATATCCCTTGCTTACATGAGTGTGAACCCAAGTTAATGCATCCATATGGTCTTGATTATTTGACTTGTAAATCAGATTAGAGCAAAGTATCCACTAGCTCTTTTATTGAAAGTCGATACAAAAGAAACAGTCCCGTCAAATAAATAACTTCTGCAAAATTCCCATGCACAACTGACTTGTTTGGACCATAACTTTGTCAATACTTGTTCAATGAGCCTTCATGAATAGTCATTAGAAAGATAAGCTCGAAATCTATCTCCTCCATTTTGAATGACTACGAAATTCTAAGTATAACTCGAGATATGGACTGATCAAAACAATGCTGCAAAATGAACTCGCATCAGAAATTCCCATGCACAACTGTCTTGTTCGGACCATAACTTTGTCAATACTTGTTCAATGAGCCTTCATGAATAGTCATTGGAAAGATAAGCTCGAAATATATCTCCTTCATTTTGAATGACTACGAAACTCCAAGTATAACTCGAGATATGGACTGATCAAAACAACGCTGCAAAATGAACTCGCATCACTAAAATAAGAAAATGAAAGTGCAAGAGATAAAGAAAAAAATGAATTCTAATCCTACTCTCTACCCTACGGACTTCTCTACTCTACGGCACGTTGCTGCCTGTTCTACTAATATCCCTTCAAGAATATGAGGGTTTATCTCCTTTTATACTCTCCCACTACACTCTGCAATCAGTCCCCAAAATCAGTCAACAAACGTCCAAGTGTCACCTCATAAATGAAGGGTAAAATAGTCTATTAAACCCAATTCAATTCTCTTCCACTCCAATCAATTGAACCCAGTTCAATCAGTTAACCCAATACAAAGACTAGTGTTCGCCGGAGGTGCGGACCTGGTCGGAAATGAGTCGACGCCGGAGGTCGTCGTCGGAGCAGGGGCGGAACTGCTGTCTGCTGGTGGAGAATGGAGGCTACGTGGGCTGGGGCGTTCTCCGGTGGTCGTCGCCTGGTACTGCGGCTGAGTCGGATTTTGGGCTGCCAGGGTTTCGTCGTGGTGGTGGTTGGACCAGCGCGAGGCTAGCTGGTGCTGATGCTGAAGGAGTTATGTCCACTGTCCTACGGATTTACCCGCTTAAGTCTATGTATCCGATATGCCTTGCTAGAGGTCGATGTCGGGTTGACATATAAATGAGTTATATGTCTGGTAGTCTTAAGTGGGCCCATTGGGTCACACACAATGTGTACGGGATATTATTAATATATCTGTATATTAATATATCGGGTCAGTAGTAATACGACTCAGCTGTGCTGTCGGGTTATGGTAATTAGAGTTATAGTAATAATCTAGTTATGGTAACTAGAGTTATTGTGATAATGTAATTATACCAATTGGAGTTATGGAATAACTTATAGGTTAAGTAGGTAACCTATCTCTCCTATATAAGGAGGTTCATATGATGAACCAAATGATACAATTGTGAGTATTGATTCATATATTATTTGAGAGAGAATTTTGTGAGACCGTCTCACAAAACCCTTATACTAGCATATACGTCGCAGTTTCCGTACCCGTGTGGATACCAAAGGAGGCTTCATGTTTGGGGTGCTTTATTCTGTCCGTGGAGATTATTTATTCTTGTCCGTGGAGATTATTTATTCTTGTCCGTGAAGATTATTTATTCTTTCCGTGGAGATTATATATATTTTGGGTTTATTATACTTCTTATTAATACGCTATTCCGCTGCAAATAAGGTATAACTGTTATCCCTCTACTTTTGTCTTTTCGGTTAATACTCGTAACAGATCCTTGGGTTTAAGGGTTGTAACCCTACAGTGGTATCAGAGCCTCTGTTACGTAGTATTAATCTAATCGACGTGAATCCATGTCTCATAATTGGCTATGAAGGATTCCACCCGCGTATTAATTTGATTATATTTATTGTTCGGTCGCGAGAATTGGTTATCGGTTAGTGTTTGCCGCTGCCTTATTTGTGATAAGGCACAATTCTGCCCATTACACGTGATACATTACTTGTGCCTTTCTTTATCATTATGTAGGATTATATGATAATCCACATGATTGTTCTATCTTTTTTTTTCCACTTTTTATGCTAGCTAGTAGCTAGTGCATTAGAGAATTGTTCTCCATGCAAAATTTTGATCGTATTGTTTATTTTCGGCGAAACGTATTCAATAGATTTCTATAAGACAAGTAGTGTAGTAATGAGCAATGATAACTCTAAAAGAATTTTGACATAATGATGTTCCTTTTATTGAGTTTTTCATGCGAGTTGCGGCTAGTTTATCATGTGTCGATTTTTCGTTCAATTTTAGGGTTTATTTTAATTTATGAATTTAAATTGTTAAATTCTGAAATTAATTATTAAATTATTTTAAGATCTAATATTGATTATGTTTTAATTTAATTTACCCTAAATTGACCCATTATTATTCTCAATTTCCTTGTTGACGATGAGATTAATTTGATTAGTCAAGATTCGATTGAAATTGGGAACGTAAAATTACAAGAATTTATCGTTGACGATGAGACCTAATAAGATTAGGACAAGACTCGTTTTAATTTTGGTGGAGATAGAACAAAACGAGGACGACACGAGTATGACTCGGTTGGCACGAGTATGACTCGGTAGGCACGGGTGCGTCCCGGTCGGAACGGGATGACCCGGGCGGCAAAGGTTTGACCAAGACGACACAATATTTACGCGGACGACATGGTGTCGGGTCGAGCGACGTTTTTAAGAAAAGTCGTTTTCTTGCGTTTGTGTGTTGATTATGAATCAAACATGGATTACACTTTATTTTTCCAATTCAATGAAAAATTAGTTTTCTAAATTGGCTAAATAATGTTTTGCATTTTAATTATCATATTATCATAAATAGATCGGGAAAAGAGTTTCTCGAGTCCTAATTGATTTTGATGAATTGTTCATCTATATGACAATTATAAGTTGCAGTTCGATTGTTAATCGAGTTTTGTATATCCATTCAATTTTTCCGGGTGGGAAATTGTTCCTCGTAGTTGGAAAAATGAAAGATATTGGTGAAATTGTTCAAACCAAATAGTAATTATGAATTGTAATATGATTATAAGTCAAAATATGAGATCTTTTAACTTGTTTTATGCACAAATCACTAGTAACAATTGAATTATCATGTCATATGATGCATGATTTTTATTTTTTGAGATTTGTGACTTGTGTGCTTAGAACTGATAGGTCGTCTTGTAAGTTGACCTAGGAGCATGTTTAGGACCCATAATGCATTTAATCCCTCGCACAAATATTAAGTATTGCCTTTCCAGAATTGACCACTACAACAATTTCATACCATTGGTTGAAGTGACTGCCTAAGCGGTGCTTTGCTGATGTGTGTGGACTGTGTAACACCCCGGCCCAATCCTAGGACCGGAAATGTTAACCGCGGTAGCTCGCCAGGCTTTGTACTGGTCCCACAGACCAACACGAGTCCTTTCCAGCGCATTTTGTCCTCACTCATGTGCATCTTGGAAACCTTCCCAGGAGGTCACTCATCCTAAGATTGCTCCCAGCCAAGCACGCTTAACTGCGGAGTTCTTTTGCATGGATGACCAGAAAAGAAAGTGCACTTTGTTGATATGAGTAGTACTTTTAATCCCTTTAAGCAAAGCTCATAAATAGGACATCTTCAATCAATGTGGGGTGTTTCAATCACTCCCACTTGAAGAACACAACGTCCTCGTTGCGCCTGGCAGCATAACCGCTGACCCAGAATCCACCCCCGCTAGGTGCCAATTGCACGGTCGCAGGGTTGCTCTGATACCATTTGTAACACCCCGGCCCAATCCTAGGACCAGAAATGTTAACCGCGGTAGCCCGCCAGGCTTTGTACTGGTCCCACAGACCAACACGAGTCCTTTCCAGCGCATTTTGTCCTCACTCATGTGCATCCTGGAAACCTTCCCAGGAGGTCACCCATCCTAAGATTGCTCCCAGCCAAGCACGCTTAACTGCGGAGTTCTTTTGCATGGATGACCAGAAAAGAAAGTGCACTTTGTTGATATGAGTAGTACTTTCAATCCCTTTAAGCAAAGCTCATAAATAGGACATCTTCAATCAATGTCCTGAAAAACAGATTAGAGCACTCGGTCCAAGTAGGTGCTTGCATGAGCTAGTTCAGCACTTGAAGAAGGCACACTACTAGACTTGAAGGAGGGGCTAAGGGGGTTGGACTAGGACCATTTGGAGCTAGTGTGACTTCATTGAATTCTTGGTTTGTTGCTTCTTCATTCGGATCAATTGGGGCAGCGGCGAACGTGACGTCGACAGTCTGTCTCTAAGGTAATCCAGTAATAGCCTAGTCCCATTTTTTTTCGGGCTAGTAGGTGTGCACTCATGTGGGGTCCGCACTCTCTGTCATGTACCTCTTCCATGACTCTCTCGGATTGGTTTTTGTTTATGCACCTAAGGAGGACTCCTTGTGGGGTTCGTTTGTATAATAGTCCTTGATTCAGGGCATAATGGGTGGCTTGCATTCGTAGGGCTCTTTTGTTCTTGGTGTTAGTGTTGGGTGGATATGACCCGTGGGTTTTAAAGTCTAGGATTGCTTTGTACCAAGGTTCTTCGGGGGTATCATCGGTTTCGTGGTTATGGATGTGGGCTGGTTGTTCGCTTTTCTCTATGCAGATAGGCATAGAGAAATGGTGATCGGGCATGTTTATTAGTGAGGCTGGTTTGGATAACGAATCGGTGAATTGATTTTCTTCGCGGGGTGTGTGTATGAAGTCGATTTCGGTGAATTTTTGAGATATTGTTTCCACTTTGGTTTTGTATGGGGTTAGGCTTTCGCTATAAACCTTCCAGGTACCCGTGGCTTGGTTGACTACTAAGGATGAATCTCCATGTACTCTAAGGTTTTTAACTCCTAGAGATATGGCTGCTTTTAGACCTATTAGGCAGGCTTCGTATTCGGCTATGTAGGGGAAGTCTAGTTGGGCGGAGGTTCACTCGTTGCAAGCTTATTGTTGTTCGGTTAGGAAGGGGTCAGTGATAGGTTGAACCTAGGGTTGTTGTTCCCGATCTCTTTTTAGGGTGAAGTTAATTAGGCCATTTGTGGTAGCCCATGCGTTTTAGTCAATTGTCATCGATAAGTGGCATAGGTGTCGAGTCTTTAAGCGTTAAAGTAAATTGTTGAAAGAAGTTAAGCGATTGTCGAGGCATGTTAAGAAAACAGACTTGTTTTATTGATAGATAATAAAATGGGCTAGATGCCCGTGATTAAGTTTGTTTTGGGGGAGGTGGAGGACATGTTCCCTCGCACCTTCCTGGACTCGGTAAAGGAAAAAAAACGTTATTATTACTATTAGTAAGCCTAGGCCCTTAGATAACTAGACTCTTACTAAGACCGGTCATGCCTCTAAGTATCGAGGCTTCCCCCAGGGAATAGCACCTTGATGGTGCCGCTTGTCTTCACTATCACAGACGCGGTCGTTTCGTCGCTAGCCCTACCATCAACGGGCTATGGCGTCTGCGTGTTTACCAGAGGGAAGGTTCCGGCATCCACCAGGTCCTGGATGTCGTGTTTGAGGCGATCACAGTCTTCCGTATCGTGTCCCCTACCCTGATGATACAAGCAATAGGCACTGGAATCCCAATCCGCCCCCGGGCTTCACGGGGCAGATCCGGGGTAGGAACGAGCTGGGATAATTGCCAGTCCTCGTTGGCAATTCTAAGGGCCTCGGCATAGGTCATGCCCGGGTTGGTAAGGCTTCTAAAAGGGCGTCCCCCAAGAGCTGGGACAAACATAGCTGGCCCTAGTCTCATCCTTCCCTTAGGGATGAAAGACTTCTCTTCCACATCCTCTTGAGGGAGGTTTCGTGTCCCATTGGCTGCGCCCTCAAGCTTGCCGAGCTGGAGGAGGATGTTGTCATGGGCGGCGGTTATTAGGGCCATGTTATTCTGAAGTTTCTTAACAAGCCCAAGCATTATGTTGAGTGATTCGGTGTTGTCGTTAGAGGACATTTCTAGATCTGCGAAACAGGACTGAAGGTGAGGTGAATCCCCCAGACGATTTAGGGACTCGAGGAATGCTCGTAACTGAGCGACGCGGGAACGAGACCCTTGACTCGCGTGTGTGTGCGGTCACTGGTTTAGGGACTCGGGTGCTTTAGACTCTTGGTGCATTCGGCGAAATGCCTAATGAGTTTCAGGTCTCTGTAACGAGACGATTTGACACAAACCTTGGAGGTGAGATTTAAAGAGGACTATTCGAAATGAGACGATCCAAAATGTAAGATCTCGAGTAGAGGTGATCCTAATAACTAACACAGAAAGTTAATCACACGGTTGTACGACGTAAGAAGTTGATCGCGATCCCGGCTCAGGATCAAAGAATTTGATATTTGTTTGTTTTTTTAACGACCAATTTTTTGCAATTTTTTTTTATGAAAAGGATGATTTGTAAAAAATGGGGTGATGATGACATGACGACATCGTTTGTGACGTGACAGCGTGTTGCTATATGTGTGCGTTGGGAATTTGGCGATAGCAAAAGTGTAAATGGTTTTTATTTCTTTTTTCTTGAAAAGACCATGGTTCTTAGGGGAACAAGTTTTGAAAATGGTGACGTGGTGCTTTTATCGAAACCACTATTAATTATCTAGTTCGATACTTATGGTGTATGTGGTGCTCGTGATAGAGCGTGATGTCTGGTGATGGTGTATTTAAAGATATGACTAAATCCTTATTAAGGAATTTAGGTAGTGAATATTGTTTTTAGAAAACTTTTAAAACTAGTGACCCACGTTCGTCGGTTGCGCTAACTAGCATTAGACGGTGGGGGTGTGTATTGTGAAAAGTGTTTTGAAAGTGTAACCGTTTTTGAGTTCCTTGACTTCATTAATTGAAGTTTTGGCTGCGTTAACGGTATGTGCGTAATTTTTTTTTGAAAATAGAAAATGTAACCGTTTGGGGTACCTTGATCCCATTGATCGGGAGTCTCGGTGGTATTAACGTTAATCGTCGTTAACGGGCTTTGCTCTGGCCAAGGCGATGGCACTAAAAAACGTTTTTTTTAAATAGTGAGTGTAAAATTTGTCATGATAACGACATCTAAAAATGTTTTTCCCTTTTTAGAAATCACGATTAGACCGTAGTATCGGCATTTAAAAGGTCGTTTTAAAAGAGGAGGTATTTTTCGAAAACGGAGATGGGTGCGGTTGAATATGTTGGCGTGGTTGAATCCAGATTTTTAATGTTTTATTTGGGTTTTTTGCAAACACGCTACACATAACTAAGAATGCATACACTCATGCAAGACGCAGACACGGGTAGGTTAGGGTAGGCTACCGCCCACGAATAGTCTTTACTTAGGTACTGACAAATCATCTAGGGATACGAGTGTCATACCGTCCGTTCGGAACTATTCGCTTATTATTCCCGCGGGGTACGCGTTAGGCGGGCGGAGCGTCAATCGAGGATCTCTCCGCGTGTCCCTAAGGATCTTACCGCGAAGAGGTCGATTGGTTCTGATATCGGTTAGGGTGGGCTTTTTAGGGCCAAAACCTGTAGTGACAACAACTAGGAACTAGGAAATGAGCTTCACCGACCTCGTTCAAGTTACACCACCACTGGAAATTTGTTTCCAAATCCCCAGCGGAGTTGCCAAACTGTGGACGTCCGTCCGCACCGCCCGGCACCCCGCACGCGCCTGCGCGGTACCGTCCTGGTTTTTCAATGTGTGACGGCGGCCACCCACGCGGCCCCCTCCTTGTCGGAGGCCGGTTCGATCTTGCGTACGGGATGATGTTTCGGACCTCGATTCGGATGACGATCCGGACTTGTACTAGACGGGTGCGGGCACCGGTGTTTCCGTTTGGAATCGATCGAGTCGTGGTTGTAAATGTTTAAAGGCCGATTCGTTTGGTAAGGCGACCTTTTTAGTGAACTGAATTCGTTGCCGATTTGTGGAGTCGCCACCGAGTCAATTATGGGGACTCGGAAACCGTTCAAGTCAACTTTGATCCTTAGCCGGCTCAAACCTGAGGGGCACGGGACCTAAAGATAAAGACTTGTACCCTTAAGCACTCCATGCCTGGAATGACTCTCATTGCCAATGGTTTTGGACATCCGGAAACCGTCGATTTTGAGTAAGGGGTAAGGGTACGTATTGGAAAGCAAACATCCGATAGATGTCAACACCCAATCCCGCCCGCACTATAGCGGCCTCTACTAATCAATCGGTGGGCTGATAACCTAGTTCTTTTGTTGTGACGGAAATACTGTAACATCCGTTGTTTTCATCCTATACTTTTTGCTACGTTGGTTGTTCAAGGACAAGTAAGTTTTTTCGTCAAAGTAGTTGTGTTTACATTCTTTGCATGCGATTTCACGTGACAAGAAGGCCATGAAAAGATGCACGTAGGAGAGCAGAGAGTACTAATATTATATGTATTAGCAAGTCAGTTTTAACGCGATAATACGAATATTAGTCGTTCTCGTGATATACCTTACCTGGTATTTTGCTTAAGATGCGTCGGTTCGGTATTGATAAAGATGCGTCGAACCTAGTAAGGCGAGCACCCGCACTAATACGGAACCCGACCATCACTTTGTTCAGTTTCAGTTGTTTTACGTTTTGAATTCCGTGTTAAGTGATTTAGCATGCGATTATAAGGTCTTAAAAGCAATAAATCATACCAAAAACTGTAAATGTGAATGTAAATAAATCACAATGTGAGGAGTTGCACCCTCGGAGTATACACTAAACGGGACACGATGCATAGATAGTTGAGAACGGATCTCGGAATTACTCGGGTCTATTTAGTGTATTTTAGTATTTGTGGTTGAGGTTGGGACGTTACATGTTTTAGTAGATGTTGCGGACCTAGTGTCCACATCTAGTGTTGTCGTAGTGCATAATAAAGGAAAGTACAAATATGGAAAGTTTGTTTAGATGACAACCTCGTGACGATTCGACTTCAAAGGCGGATCCTCCTAGTGATTTCGGCAGAGCTTCTTTACCGTTGACCCTTCCTGCGGCTACTCCGGCAGAGCTTCGTTACTATGGACTGATTCTGCGACTAATCCGGCAGAGCTTCGCTAATAGACTTGAGCTAGTCGAACACAGGCACCTCGGTATCGAGTGGGGTGCTCGAAGGTGAGGAGTAGCATCGATGTCGCTTTTATCGGAACTACGATCAAGTGGATCGTTTGCCTCGGGTGTCGGAGTGCGAGCCCTTAGCAAGAATGTGGAGGGGGAGAAGAGAGTTGAGATGTCGAATGAATGAGGTGAAGGGGGTATTTATAGGTGTTTTCGGGCCTCGTCACCCATATGGACGCCTAAGTTAAGGCGCACCAAGACTCCGGCACCTGGTTTTAGGCGCGGGGTGCCTAAGACACGTGAGGTGAGGCGGTTGGAATTTTGAAGATACGATTTTGATACTTTCTAAAACCGAGAGGGAGGAGTATAATTCATATCTTGGGTCCTAAGGTTTCCCCGTGTAACCCTAGCGCCGTGAACTTGGTGGGCCTCAGGTGTGCATACCGAGGTTCACTTGGTGCGGTGCTGACTCGGTTTGAGTTTCGGGACCGACTCGGAGTCCCGGTGTTAGAATTGACTCTATTTAGTGTCTATGCGACCGTAACGACACGGCTAAGGTTGCCATCATGTTAGTTTAATTTTTCCGAGTAATTTATTGATCCGTTCTATGGAAAAACTACCTAAAACATCGCGAACCCCCGTCGCGCTGCAGTCCTATCGTCATTGGGTGTTTGTTGGGCACTTCTGTAGTCACCAGGTCCAAATCTGGGTGTGTACAGTTCTGTATATATTTCTTGTGTATGATTCTTGTGTATTCTACTTGTGTATGCTGTTAATAGTACTTATGTATATCATAATTTGTGTTCACTTAATAGATATGGACATATATACTTGTTGTGTACTATATTGTATCTCTACAATGTATGTTGTATAACCTATCTCTGTGTATTGTCAATTTCGTACATATATATATACCGTGATTGTGATTGTTCCTGCTACATTGTACACTTCTTATGTTATTGGCCCGTGAATATAAGAGCAACAGTTACTTAATACGGAGTTATCCTCTTGTTTATCGGGTTGTCGAATCTGCCGCTGTTATTTTTTACTGTTGCATTCAATTGATTGAGGAATATTAGAGTAGCCTACATGCGCAGATTACAAACAAGAGGGAATATTATTGAGGAATATAAAAATAACATTCAATTTATCATCAAATCTGCTGCTATTGTCTTAATACTGAATGTAGTATCCAAAATCGAGTGCAAGAGGGCAGATTACAAACGCGGGCTGCCCTAGTAGGATAACATCCTATTATGTTTATTCTAATGATCAAACTGTTGGTCCGTGTTGTCCTGATGCGCAAAGCTCTTGCCATTGTGTTGTAGTAAAAGGGAGTTTTCTTCTCCCTGCAGACCCACTTAACTGCTACTGATGCTGTTGTTGTTGCACTCATCTTGTACTACTAAAAATCTTGATGGAAATATGTCCTAGAAAAGATGGGATTTTATATAAATTGTGGTGTGATTTGGTTAAGAAGAGAGTAGAGATTTGAAATGAAGTGTGTTGTGTTGTGTTGTGTATGTAGGAGGAGGAAGCATAGGTGTAATCCAAGGAGTGAGTGAGTGTGTGTATAAATAGGAGTATATTCATCGAGAGTTGACCATTGATGAGAAAGAGAGGTGATAGTGATGCTTAAGATTTCTGGACAAAAAATATAACACACCCCTCTTTGTAAGATTCTGCCCTGCAACAACATGTGTGAGGGTCTCCCTCTCTCTCACCCTATATACGGAGCTTGGTTAATTATCATAATACGAAGTGTAGCAGGGGAGGATGTGTTAAAAGACAGGAATTGATGTGAGTTGATATGAACTTTGAAACAAGAATATGAAGTAGGATTAGTATTCTGAAATGGAACGTGAATGAGTAACCAAAACAGAAAGGAAGGATAGTTTTAAGGAAGGATAAACCGTAACCAAGGATAGTATGCTAGGTGAAGTAGACCTATACTTCAACAAAGCGGTTTGCTAGATCAAACACTCGATTGAAATAGCGAGTTTAGAGCTTGTAACGCGACTCACTCTAGACTTTGTCTTGTAAACTACAAGGACAAAACAGAAAGCTCAGCTTTACTCAAGTTTTAATATGCAAATTGGATGTCTTATTCCTTCAAAATGGCCGGCTATATATAGCCTACAAGAGCCCTTAAACCGGCTGGTTTAGGGTGACAAAAACAAAGTCTAAACCTATTGTGAACTAGGAGCTAATTACAAAGTTGGGAGCTAATAACAAAGTAATGTAAACATGGAGCTAAAACTAAAGCTAAGGAGTTAAAACCAAAGCTAAACCAAGAGCAACCAGCCGTGGCTCCTTGTGTGAACATGGAGCCAAAAACAAAGCTTGAGTGTGCACACCATGTGAACAAGGAGCTAAACACGAAGTTAGCAATCAGCCCATAGTCAACCTCATAACTTCAGTATACTTCCCATGCTTGAATGAGTGTGAACCCAAGTTAATGTCTTCTTATTTCCTTGATTATTTGCTCCTTTATTCAGCTCATACACGAGCTAGCTCACTAATGGAAGACGACCCCCTTATTAGTGCTAATGTAGCTGGACTATGTTCATGTAGGAGCTAGTATTCTTTCATTGAGCTCTTTAGTACTTCCTGACTTGGATTCGTAGCTTCTTGATTCGGATCAGGAATATGGAATTTTGTTTAACATTGGGGAAAGCTAGAAATGAAGTGAAGCACATAGTTTATGAAGGTGTGAGACATGGATTCCTAGTTATGGACTTATGGATAAGTCTCAGGTCTCACAAATGAGGAAGCATGAGATGGTGGATGATATATCCAACTTTATCAACGTGTAGTAGACTAGTAGCTATAGCATCTTGTTATGCAGGGGAGACTAGAGTGTACATATTTTTTTAGTGCCAGATAAGAACAAATACTCTACTCTATTTTTAATTTGATGCATATATATTACTGTAGACACCCAGACTTGGACCTGGTGGCTGTAAGAGTGCTCGACAACCACCCGATGACGATCGGACTGCAACGCAACCGCGAGGTTACGATGCTTTAGATAGTTTTTCTATAGAACGGATCAAATAATTACTCGGAAAAATTAATTTAACATCAAGACAACCTTAGTCGTGTCATTACGGTCGCATCGATACTAATTAGAGTCAATTCCGACAGCGGGACCCTGAATCGGTCCCAAAATACGCATAGTCAAACCCGAGTCAACACGTCGGGCCGAGCAAACCTCGGGATGCACACCGAAGCCCACCAGGCGCATTGACGCGCTAGGGTTAGGGGAAGACTTAATCCCCAAGCTAATGTATTATACGCATCTTCTCCATTTTGGAAAGTTTCAAAATCGGATCTTCAAAATCTCAGGCGCCTCACACCAGGCATCCTACCATTTCGTGCGCACAACCTTAGGCGCCTGACTTCTGGTGCGCCTAGCCTCAGGTGTCCTAGAGGGCGATTTGAACTACGCGAGCAACTATAAATACCCCCCCTCATCTCATTAATTCGACACAATTCAAGAGTTCGTGCCTACTTGTACACAACTCGCTCTCCCCCTCTTCTTCTCTAACTTAGGTTCGCACTCCGACCCTAATCCTCACCTTCGAGCACCCCACTCGGAACCGAGGAGCACCTGCGCTCGCCTAGCTAGCCCCGAGAATATATTGTAGCGAAGCTCTGCTGGAATCACCGCAGGACAAGCTAGAAGGATCCGCCTCGAAGTCGAACCGTCACTAGGTTGTCATCTAAACAAAACTTTACATTTTTGTACCTTTATTATGCACTTCGATAATGTCAAACGTGGACACTAGGTCCACGGTGATGTGAGTTAGAATGAACTTTGAACAAGTTATATGGAGGTTGATAGTACTTTGAGATAAACGTAAAACAAGCAACAAAATCAGAATGTAATAGGTGTTGTAAGGATGATAGAATGTAAACAAGGATAGTATGCTTAGTGAGATAGACCTATACCTCAACAAAGCGGGTGCTAATTCAAACACTCGATTGAATAAGCGAGTATAGAGCTTGTAACGCGACTAACTCTAATACTTTGTCTTGTAAGCTACAAAGACGAAAGGAAAAGCTTAGCTTTACTCAGTTTTGTTTTATGAAGGTTGGATGCCTTATTCATCAAATTGATGGCTATATATAGCCTACAAAACGTCCCAAACTAGAATGGTCAAGGGTGATACAAACAAAGCTAAGGAGATAAAAACAAAGCTAAGGAAAAGAACTTAGACAAAGCAAGAATGTGAACACAATCAGCCTACAATCAGCCTACTAACTCCGGTGCACATCCCTTGCTTGAATGAGTGTGAACCCAAGTTAATGCATCCATATGGTCTTGATTATTTGACTTGTAAATCAGATTAGAGCAATGTATCCACTAGCTCTTTTATTGAAAGTCGATACAAAAGAAACAGTCCCGTCAAACAAATAAATTCTGCGAAATTCCCATGCACAACTGACTTGTTTGGACCATAACTTTGTCAATACTTGTTCAATGAGCCTTCATGAATAGTCATTGGAAAGATAAGCTCGAAATCTATCTCCTCCATTTTGAATGACTACAAAATTCCAAGTATAACTCCAGATATGGACCGATCAAAACAACACTGCAAAATGAACTCGCGTCACATGGCATGTTATAAATATACGTAATGTCTCAACTTCAACCATAAGCACTAAAACACCTTACTAAACCCGAGTAATTCCGAGATCCGTTCTCAAGACTATCTATGCATCGAGTCCCGTTTAGTGTATACTCCGAGGGTGCAATTCCTCACAGTGTGAATTACTTACATTCGCATTTACAGTTTTTCGTATGATTTATTGCTTTTATGACCTTATAATCGCATGCTAAATCACCTAATACGAAATTTAAAACGTAAACAAGCTAAAACTGAACAAAGCGATGGTCGGGTTCCGTATTAGTCCCGATGCTCACCACCCGCGGTTCGACGCATCCCTATTAATACCGAGTCGACGATCTTAAGCACGAGAATGACTAATATCCGTACTATCACGTTAAAACTGATTTGCTAATACGTATAATACTTAGTACTCTCTACTCTCCATGTACATCTTTTCATGGCCTGCTTGTCACGTGAAATCGCATGCACAGAATGTAAACACAACTACTTCAACGACAATAAACTTACTTGTCCTTAAATAACCGACATAGCAAAGACATATGGTTAAAACAATGGATGTTACAATACTTCCACCACAACAAAGGAACAAAGTTATCAGCCCACCGATTGATTAGTAGAGGCCGCTACGTGCGGGCGAGATTGGGTGTCGATGTCTAGCGGAAGTTGGCTTCCCAATACGTACCCTCACCCCTTACTTAGAATCGACAGTTTCCGAATGTCCGAAGCCATTGTCAATGAGAGTCATTTCGGGCATGGAGTGCTTAAGGGTACAAGTCTTCATCTTTAGGTCCCGTGCCACTCAATTTTGAGCTAGCTAAGGATCAAAGTTAACTTGAATGGTTTCTGAGTCCCCATAATTGACTCGGTGGTGACTCCACAAATCGACAACAAATTTGGTTCACTAAAAAGGTTGCCTTACCAAACATATCGGCCTTTAAACATTTATAACCACGACTCGATCGATTCCAACGGAAACACGGGTGCCCGCACCCGTCTAGTACAAGTCCAAATCATCATCCAAATTGAGGTTGATCCGAATCAAGATGCTACTAAGGAGTTCAATGAAGTCACCTTAGCTCCTAATGGTCGTAGATCAGCCACACTAGCACCTCCTACCAGCTTAGTAGTAATCCTACTACAATTGGTGAGCTAGCTCGTGTGTGGGCTGATTAAAGGAGCAATTAGTCAAGGTATTTTGAAGGCATTAACTTGGGTTCACACTCATTCAAGCATGGGGAGTGTACTGAAGTTATGAGGATGATTATGGGCTGATTGTGTTCTCATAGTTAGCTTTGTTTTTAGCTCCATTTTCACACCCTAAACGCGACTGAATGCTCTTTGTTAGAGCTTTGTTATTAGCTCCTAGTTTACATAGCTTTGTTATTAGCTCCTAGTTCACAATAGGTTTAACCTTTGTTTTTGTCACCTTGTAGCCTTGTTATTGTCACCCTAACCAGCCGGTTTAAGGGTCTCTTGTAGGCTATATATAGCCATCTATTTGAATGAATATGACATCCAATTTTGCATATCAAAAACCTGAGTAAAGCTAAGCTTTCTTTTACGTCCTTGTTGTTTACAAGAGAAAGTCTAGAGTAAGTCGCGTTACAAGCTCTAAACTCGCTATTTCAATCGAGTGTTTGATCTAGCAACCGCTTTGTTGAAGTATAGGTCTACTTCACCTAGCATACTATCCTTGGTTACGGTTTATTCAACCTTAAAACTATCCTTTCATTCTGTTTTGGTTACTTGTTTACGTTCCATTTCAGAATACTAATCATATTTCATATCCTTGTTTCAAAGTTCATATCAACTCACATCAGAGGTCTGAAACATTTCCCCGAACGCGAGATTGGACCAGCCCCCGACCAGGAGAGGACCGCGTGGGTGGCCGCCGTGATGAAACCGGGTCGGTCCCGCGCGGGACGCCGGGCAGTGCGGATGGACGTCCACAGTTTGGCGACTCCGCTGGGGATTTGGAAACAAGTTTCCAGCAATGGTGTAACTCTAACGAGGTTTGTGAAGCTCATTTCCTAGTTCTTTGTTGTGGTCACTACAGGTTTTGGCCGTAAAAAGCCCACCCGAACCGATATTAGAACCAATCGACCTCTTCGCGGTAAGATCCTTAGAGACACGCAAAGAGACCCTTTGTTGATGCTCCGACCGTCCAAGGTAGCCGCGTATTCTGGGATATACCAAACGAGTGGGTCTAAGCAGACGGTACGACACTAACCTCCCAAGGTGACCTATCGTCACCTAAGCAAAGACTATTCGTGGGCGGTAGCCTACCCTAACCTACCCGTGTCTGCATCCTGCATGAGTGTATGAATTCCTAGCTATATGTAGCGTGTTTGAAGAACCCAAATAAAACACTAAAATCCGGATTTAACCACGACAACATATTCAACCGCACACAATTCTATTTCAGAAAAAGAACATCTTTTCAAAACCACCTTCTAAGCGCTGATGCTCCGGTCAAATTAAAATTATTTTTCAAAGAAAAACATTTTAGCACCGTCATCATGATGAATTTTACCCTCCACGTTTTTAAAAAGACCCTTTTGAGCGCCATTGCTTTGGCCAAAGTGAAACTCGTCATCTACAAGCAACGACTAGGACCGTTAACATTGTTAAATTCCCGACCATTGGGACCAAGGCACCTAAAGTGGTTACATTTTATTTTCAAAACATCTTTTCGCACATACTGTTAACACTACAGAAACTTCAATTAATAAAGTCAAGGAACCCAAAACAGTTATACCCTCAAAACAGTTTTCACCACCGTCGAAATACCAATTAATGGAATCGACGAGCGCGGGTCGCCCATTTTTTTAAAGTTTTTCTAAAAAATACTTTCGCTACCTAAAATCTGTAATAAGGATTTATTCAAACTTTCGGAGCACCGTCACAGACACCATTTTCTCTCACAAACGCCGTCTACACCGCAAATGTCGAACTAACTAATTAATAGTAGTCTCGATAAAAGCACGACATCATTATTTTCAAAACCGGTTCCTGTTAGAACCGCGCCTCTTTTGCAAAACCACAATTTACACCTTTGCTATCGTCGAGTCCTCGACATGGTAACACCTTTCAACACAAACGATGTCACTAATCCATCGTAACACCAATTTTACAAGTTCTTGCTTTCAAAAAAAGAGTTTATTCTCGAAAACCATCCGTTTTCAAATGCATAAAAACTCTTTGATTCCAAGCCGGGATCGATATCAATTCCTTACGTCGTACAACCGTCTGATTAACTGTTTGTGTTAGTTACTAGGGTCGCCTCTATTCGAGGTCTTACATTTTGGGTTGTCTCGTCTCGAGAAGTCCTCTTCTTTAAATCTCACACCCGAGATTTGTCTCAAATCGTCTTGTTCCAGATAAGTCTATAAGGCGCTTCGCCGAGTACACCAAGAGTCTAAAGCACCCGAGTCCCTAAACCGATGACCGCAAACACGCGCGAGTCAAGGGTCTTATCTCCGTGTCGCTTAGTTACGAGCATTCCTCGAGTCTCTAAGTCATCCAATGGATCCGTCCTGACCTCCGACATTATCTTGCAGAAGTCATTCTCCAACATGTCCTCAGAGCTAGGAGTAATCAAAAACCTCTGCATCGACGTCAATACCTTGACCAAGGTGGTTCATGATATCCGTACCTCGATAGACCGTCTGGCTTGCTTCGTTCGTCACATCAATAGCCGCCTTAATATCCTCAAAAGTTGAGGCACAGAGAACGAAGCAGATACCAGTTCGATCAATTACCATACCTAGGAACCCACCCCGAATGGGTCACCCCGGTACTTCGTACGGACAAAATCCCTCAAACCCAATAAGGAAATAACTTCGATGCGTCACAAAGCCTTATCCGGCAAAGCAAAAACCTCTCGAAAAGTGTTCACCAAAATCAACTAATCATACATCGAAACTCTTAAGCACCTAGTAGATCAAGGATTGCTTACACCCACCGATCAATAGGCGAAGCAAAACTTGGAGTCCTAATGCATACTGTCTTTTCCATCAAGGTAATGGGCATGATACTGAGGCGTTGATAGGTCGCATTTAGTCATGGTTATAACGGTGATTTATGGGTAATTTGGTCAACTAAATTGGTGTTATTCTGTCGTATTTGTGTAATGTCCGTGTGATTATCATATGAACTAATTTGAGGATTTTAGAGTACAACATGATTTTTTTAGTTGATTCGGGCCGAGAGAAAGATAGAGAAGAGCAAGCCCAACCGAAATCAAAGAAACGACAGTATTACGCAGCTCCAGAATTGAAGACGAAACTTAAGTTGCTTCAGGTTCCGTGGCAGCTTAGTATTTAGTAGGATTATTATATTTTATTATTAGCTTTTGGTAATTATTAGACTTTCCTATTATTATTAGACTACTATTACTACTAGTAGTATTAGTTTTGAAAATTGTCTTATTATCACAAGTTTAACGTAAGACTGGAATAAGATAGGAGAACTTTGAAGAACCATAATTTTCCGTCTCAAGTATGTGTAACTAATTCTTTCTACTCGGTTCAAGATATTGAAACGCTTGATTATCAATTGTGAGTTTGAAAGTTCTAGCCTTTATTCTTGATTATTGATTAATTGCTCAGTTTGATTATATGAATGTTATTGATTTCTGGATTGATCAACTAGTTATCTTTTGCATTGTTCTATTGTTAGTTTTGTTAATTGAACAAGATTTGTTGATTAACTTGACCTGAGTAACATCTAAGACTTAATTATTGAACGTGATTCGTTGATATTAAGACATAGGAGCAATTATCATAGATTTATAGCACAACTTGATTATATGTGTTTATTTATCTCTTTATCGAATTCTCTATCTATTAATGCTGCTGTTGAATTAAATCTAGAACTGGATTATTTAGGTTGTTTAACAGTTAGATCTAATTAAGAACGAGTACGTTTTAATTAGTAGTTATTGATAAGGACAATTAGAATCTATGATTCACGATAAAGTAGTCAAGAATAATAATTTGAACCGGATTTCGATGATCAATTGTGATTAATTTAAGTTTCTATTTTTTAAAAGAAACCCTAAAAGCTCTAATTGAGGCGACTTTGAGCGGTGTTTCTCTGCTACCATGGCAAGAAATTCTGCCTCGAAGACTCAATCTAAGCATGTTGCTTCTAGTTCTTTACGTGGGAGTATAGAGAAAGGAATACAGATGTCAAACAGGAAAGCAACTGAACCTCAGGAGGAGGATGGAATACGTACGCGTCCCATGCACGAACTGAATCCTATTCCAGGATTAAATTTTGATGATCATGATGATGAAGTGGACATCCCAGGGATTACAAAACATGACAAATATGTTGGACAAAAGTCTTCTCCTCCGGTGGGGGAGGAAGTTATTGTAGATGACCAGGATGAAGTTCTTATCCAATTCACGAAGGAAGATACTATGGAGGAGGTCTCATATTGGGAACAAGCGGTATATTGCTTTGTTCTTGGAGCGAATCCGCCATGGGAAGTCCTTGATTGCTTTAGTAGGCGTATATGGGGGCAATATAATGTTGAAAAGGTGTCCTTTCTGCCTAATGGTGTATTTCTAGTTCGATTTAAAGAGGCTAAAGGTAAGGAAGATGTTCTTAACGCTGGATATCATATGTTCGACAATAAACCACTCGTTGTAAGACCGTGGGTTGCTAGGGTGGATTTATTAAAAGAAGAAGTAAATGTCGTTCCTGCATGGGTTCGCATTCATGCCCTACCATTAAGATTTTGGGGTAAATGCTTACCAAAAATTGGTGGTCTAGTGGGGAAGTATATCAAGGCAGATCAAGCCACTACAGATAAAACGAGGCTAGGATTCGCTAGAGTTATGGTGGAACTAAAAGTGGGTGGTAAGTTCCCGGACCAAATCAAATTTTTGGATGAAGAAGGGCACAAGGTAACACTTAAAGCTGAATATGAGTGGAAACCTACTATTTGTGCTAAATGCAAGGGTATGGGACGTGAAACTGTTTTTTTGTAGGAAACCTGTTCCAAAGCCTGGAGGGAATGTTCCTACTAAGAAACTATGGAAACCAGTACAAAAAAAACTTGCACAGGGGCCTATTAAGGAGGCTGTGAACCCTCCACTCATCCTCTCTGGATTAGGTGGGAGTCTAGCTAAAATGTTCAGTGATGTGCTTCAAGAGGTGGAGATCGGGGAGGTACAGGTAAGGGACGTTGGTCCTGAAATGGGAGACGATAATCCTTTACATCCTCCTGATGCACAGCCTGGGTTTTTAGAATGTACGAGGGCTAAATAATGTAAATAAACAGAAAGTAGTGAAGGAATTTATGAATAAGCATGATATTGGTTTATTTGGTTTATTAAAAACTAAAATTAAGAGTAATAATGTTAATAATGTCACTGAGATGATGGAAGGTTGGAGTATTATTACTAACACCAGTTTTCATCCAAGGGAAAGGGTATGGATGCTTTGGAGACCTAATATGTTTGAAGTTCAGGTACTTTTGATGGATGCTCAGTATATTCATGTACTAGTACTAGCGAAGCCTTCTATGAAGAAGTTCTATTTAACTATGATATATGCCTTTAACGATGGTGTTGAGAGAAGAAGCCTTTGGGCTAAGTTGAGAGAATTTGCGAATGGTATGGTGCTTCCTTAGGGTATTGCAGGAGACTTTAATACTGTCATTGCTCTGGAAGATAGATTAGGGGGTCAGACGAAGGGGGAAGATATGGAGGAGTTTGTTGCGTGTCTAGATGATTGCTCCTTAGCTGACATTGATGCGACGAGAGCTTTCTTCACTTGGACAAATAAACAAGATGTTGGGAGTTGAAAGTATAGTAGATTGGATAGGTTCCTAGGCAATCAATCCTGGCGTAATGAGTTCTCTGAGTTAGTTGCCCATTTTCACCATGAAGGAACGTTTGATCATACTCCGTGTGTGATCAAATCTAGGCAAGGGGAAGGCAGGAAGCAGAAGAGTTTCAAGTATTTCAATATGTGGAGTGGTGCTTCATCTTTTAAGGAGAAGATTAGTGAACATTGGAGTAATGAAGTGAGAGGGGTTAGAATGTTCTCCCTGGTGAAGAAGTTAAAGTCCCTTAAACCTATCCTAAAGAAGCTGAATAAAGTATGGTATAATGAGATAGAATTGCAGGCTGACAGGGCGACTTATGAGCTTGACCGTTTGCAGGAGGAGCTTTCTAGTAATCCTACTGATGATGAGCTTACTAGCGCTGAAGTTCTGCTAAACCAGCAAGTAAGAAAGTTGTAGAAGGATAAGGATAGTTTCCTTAGACAGAAGGCAAAAATGCATTGGGTGAAAGAGGGGGACTCGAATTCCGCTTATTTTCATGCTTGTTTTCGACAAAGTGTGGACATAACATAGGTCCACCCTGACGCGGCCACACGCGAGTTTGGGGGGCAAAATGTTTCCCATGTGAGATGGTTCTCGGGTTGAAATTTAAATCGAAGTTGGAGTTGCCACCGAACTTTGTGGGAGTTTAGGCCCATTCGAACCCACTCTATATTTCGGTGGGCCGTGCACAAAATACGGCCCACTTCGATATTAGAGCTTGTGGGGTTCGTCCGTTTGCATTAAGATACTGATGCCAACATTATCGAGTACCGTATATCGAATGACTCTCGTGTGCCAACGGTTTCGGGCATCCGGAAACCGAGATTCTGAGTAAGGGGTGAAGGTACGTGTTGGGAAGCCCAAAAAAGACACCCAACCCCACCCGCACTTAGCGGTCTCTACTAAAATATCGTTCGAGTTTTTTTTAATATGCGCGCTAGTGATTCAGTTGAATGTTATGCAAACAGCGTTTTAAGATATGCAAAAAATTGAATAATTTGCTACGTCATTTTAATGCATTTAATTCACGTCAAAGTGGTTTAGCATGCGAGATTCATTTTAGTGCGATAAAACAAACAACAAAAATAAAAGCCCGAAAAATAGATTACAAATACGCGGACAGAATACAACCCGGAATTACAATACAATAAGCGCAGAAAACCAAAGCAGTCGAAATAGTAATGATGATGTGAATAGTTTAGAATAAAGATGCAATGCGTGTTTTTGAAAGATAGGCGCGTGATGGACTTGACACGCGACGATTAAAAGTCGTAAAAAAAGGAAATTGATTAGGCTTATTATATGTAGGGAGTTCATGGTTTAGACGTGACAAAGGCCACTCGATCGAGTCATGGGAGGGACTCGATCGAGTGCCCTACGTGAAGACCCCCTGCCTGTTTTTTGGGGTGCCACTCGATCAAGTGGGCTATGGCACTCGATCAAGTGCCCCCTGTACGAACTACTGTTCGTTTAGGAAAAGTGTTAATCGCGAATTTGTTTTTGTCTTAAATTGATAACTAACCAAGTTGCGTACAAATATGCAATAATTTATACTCGACTCAGTTTTCGATACTCGCATTACATATTTTATTATTACTAGACCGATATCGGGAATTTAGAAAAAGTGTTATGAAATCGCTTTGAATTTGATTAGGACGAAATTAATTCTCTCCGCGTCACGACATCGTTATTTAACCCATTACGGATTATGTGATGTTCGATTTTGCATCAACAGGTTTCGTACTAACCTTTTAAAAAAGGGGAATCGAATATATTTAACGACGAATGTCCGCGATCGCATCACGCCCTTGAGTGTTTAGGGCGGCGCTCCTTGAGAGGGCGCCACCACTGTTACAACTCGTAAAGGGATTAGAAGGATCTTAAACGGGATTCGTCTTTAAACGTATTCGACCCGAAATCATTTTATGTTTTTATGTATGCGCGATGTTTTAATAGTTATGTTAAAAAAAATACTAACGATATTAGAAAAAAAGAAAAAGAAAAAAAACGAGAAAGACAAAGAGAAGAGAGAGAAGAAAGGGAGAAGTCGGGATTGAATTTTACACCCTCAACCTACATGCTTTGTCTCGGAAATAGGCTAGTTTAGTATGTGGTTTGGCACGGGAGCGTCAAGGTAATATAGGTGAGTTTATGGTGTGTATAGTTTGGAGGGTTCAAGGTAGAAGAAAGGTTGCAAAAGTTATGAACGAGATGGACGATCAAAAGTTTAGAGAAGTTGAGTTATGAAAAAGTTGTGAAGGTTGTGCAAATGATGGGGTATTTATAAGAAAAATCCACGGTTTACGGCCACTCGATTGAGTGGTGTAGGTGCACTGGATCGAGTGCCCGGTCCAAAGCCGGTTCGCTCGGTTCGCAAGCCTACTCGACAGAGTGGGCCTGAACCACTCGATCAAGTGGGTCAAAACGGAGGATAGAGTTTAGGAAGGAAATCCTATCCTAAATTGAAGAGGTTTAGGTTGTTGGGTTCTCTTCTAAAAGCGTATGTGGTTGACTTTTTGTATTGGATTCACCTTTGACCGGGTTTTGACCCGGTCGCTAAAAGACGGTTTTATTTCCGGTGTCAGTTTTGACCCAAATTAGTCTTATTTTATTGAAAATGGCCCACTGGACCTGAATTTGTGGTTGGTTTAGTGATATTTGTACTCCACTAAAAGCCCAAGCCAAATACTAAGGGTTTCGAGCCCATATTCGAGAGTGTTAAAGCACGTTCGCATCCGATCATCATTGGGTGTTTTGTCGGAGACTGCTATAGACACTAGCAGCCAAATGCGGGTGTCAACACAAAGAAATATGAGGAATAGAGTTAATGAGATATGCAATATGGAAGGCCAATTTGTCACGTCTATTGATGGTGTTCAGGATGCCTTTTTGGGTTATTACCAACAACTGTTGGGTAGCTCAAAACCCATTAAACCAGTTAGAAAATCAATCATGGAAACTGGGGTTATCTGCAATCAGGAGCATTGGAGTATCTTGTTGCAACTTGTGTCGTCTGAGGAAATAAAACAAGTGGTATTTCGATCCCTCAGGACAAAGCCCCGGGTCCTGATGGATACACAAGCGGATTTTTCAAAGACGCATGGGATATTGTGGGAGAGGATGTATGTTTAGTTGTCAAAGACTTCTTCCGTACTGGGAAACTTCTCCAGCAGCTAAATGCTACTACTATCACATTAATTCCCAAGAATGACTGGCCTACTGTAACAACCCGGATTTTCGATGACTTCAATTAATAGATAATGCGGAAAGTTATCTAAGTCATTTAATTAAAAATTATATCAGAGTGTAAATAAATCCGGATCGCTACGGATCCTTTCAATAAACGACTATTAAATACATAGTCTTGATTCACTTAGTACAGAATATAAATTGTATTTTATACAAACATATTATTAAATCTCTCTCGCTCGATTCCCCAACGCCTTAGGCCTGCAAAAAAATAAAACAGTGGACGCTGAGCGGGACAGCAACCAAGCCGTTCATCTAACATCACCTCAAACACATAAGACAATCATGTGAATAACAAATAATATGCTTACAAAAATATTAAAGGATATCACGTAACAGATAGTTTCCTTTAATTCAATTATCAACATATGAGGTGATGAAAACGATAAAGTTTAAAAGATGGGACATTGGCAGCCATTTGATTTTAAAAATTATTTTTCACGTAAACAGAGAATAAACACACGAGTCGTGGCTCCTAGTATCACCGCTACATCCTATTGGCTTGCATCTCACCAATAGAAGTAACTGTGTTACCGACTCGTAGACCGAACCTATCTTATGAGGTTTACTTCTTACCCATAAGGCTCAATTGGGCCCGAACTTCTATTATATTATACGTTTATTCAAACGGGGCTCTGGGCTGAAATGAAAGCTGATGATTACATTCTCTGCATCACCAAGAGGGAACCCGCAGTTTTCAGAATCCTGTTTTGCCCCCGCTACCTAGGTGGTAATACTGATCAAGTACTTGTCTATACATGCGCACATACCCTACGCAGACTCTTGAACCGCAGCTCTCACTGTCGTAGGATGACTACCTTAAACACTAGGTCGACTCTCGTACTGCAGCCTCCGAGTATGTTTTTCCTTACAAGTGCAGACGGAACACCACGCATGGTAGGATCCAACACAAGCTATTCGTCCCAGACTCGCATTGTAAACTTTATATAAAAGTCGCCCGTGAACAAGTAGTACTTTATTTGGTGACCTTCAATAATTGCCCGGACTCATTTGAAACAGTCAAATCCTCAAATACTTACTTTCAGTGTGACCACGTTATACTTTAATCCTCAAGTGTCACCAGAAATATTATATCCCAAATATCGTATAATATTTTTGAAATAGTAAATTCTTTAAAATGAAGTTTTATATAAAAATAAAATTTAAGGTATAATAATAAAATATTATTTAAAAATTTATAGTTTCTGAAAAATATAAAGTTTATGAAAAATATAAATGAAGTTATACTAAATTGATTTACAAAATTTGACGTAAAATCATTTTTTTGTATAAATGTCATGTAAAAATTTCGAAATAAAATAAATTCATTTATTATAGAAAATGAAATTTATAAATCTTTGTGGACGTCCGTCCGCACCGCCCGGCACCTCGCGCGTGCCCGCGCTAGACCGACCCAATTTTCATCGTGTGGCGGCGGCCACCCATGCGGCCCCCTCCCTTCCGGGGGCCGGTCCGATCTCGCATACGGGGCGAAGTGTTGGACCTCGATTTGGATGACGATCCGGTACTGATGATGTGAGTTGATATGAACTTTGAAACAAGAACGTGAAGAATGATTAGTATTCTGAAATGAACGTAAACAAAGTAACCAAAACAGATTGTAAGGATAGTTTGAGGATGAATAAACCGTAACCAAGGGATAGTATGCTTAGTGAAGTAGACCTATACTCCAACAAAGCGGATGCTAAATCAAACACGCGATTGAAGTAGCGAGTTTAGAGCTTGTAACGCGACTAACTCTAGACTTTGTCTTGTAAGCAACAAAGACGTAAAAGAAAGCTTAGCTTTACTCAGTTTTGTAATGTCAATATTGGATGCTTTATTCATTCAAGTAGATGGCTATATATAGCCTACAAAAGACCCTTAAACCGGCTGGTTAGGGTGACAAAAACAAAGCTACATGGTGACAAAAACAAAGCTACATCTATGTGAACTAGGAGTTAATAACAAAGCTATGTAAACTAGGAGCTAATAACAAAGCTAAGAGAGCATTAAGGCGCGGCCTATGTGAATATGGAACTAAAAACAAAGCTTAACAAGAAGCCATTTGGACGTGCACACCATGTGAACACAACCAGCTTCAAACGTCCTCTTTAACCCCGGTGCTTTCCCATGCTTGAATGGGTGTGAATCCAAGTTAATGCCTTCATATTACCTTGACTAATTGCTCCTTTATTTGGTCCAAACTCGAGCTAGCTCCATAATTGAAGACGACTCCTTATTAGTGCTAATGTAGCTGGACTAGGTTTATTTAGGAGCTAGTATTCTTTCATTGAGCTCTTTAGTAGCTTCCTTATTCGGATCAGTAGCTTCTTGATTCGGATCATCTCCTCCCCCTTGAAAAGGAATTGTCCTCAATTCTGAAATGCCATCTTTATCAATCAAGGTAAGGGGCAGGATCTCTCATTTTGAGTGTGGCACGAGCTTCATAACCATCTTGCAACTTCCTCTTACAAACATTGTTGTTTCCCTTGTATGGAGCTTCTGCTTGGAACATCAATATGTTCTTTCTTTTGCTAGCTTCATCCGTTGTGCAACAAACACTGAGGTGCGTTATTATGGAGAATGGCAAGTACTCTCTTGGTTTGAGGGGACTCTTTGGGAAAGGACTTGTTAAGTATTTGCTCACGATGCTTAGAATACTCCCTTGTGTCTTTAACAAAAGGAAGTGCTCCTTTAACGTCTCTAAGGTCTTGGTTATGTCACAACCTCCAGCTGGTCCTCCTCCTTGAGCTTCTCTAGTTATATACTCCGAAGTGAGATGTTTTGGGACATAAAGATGGTTCTCTTTAGGAAGAAGATCGTCCTGCAAAACAAACTCATCAAAAGTGTTAAGAGCAACAGCCTTGCACTTGGTGAGCACATCCGTGGAGTAATATTCCTTCAAGGCCTCAATTCCATGCGTGTTTGCATCTAAAGTGGATGAGTATGAGTAGTGACAGGATAGAGCATTGGTCATGACATTGTCCTTAACATCTTCATACCTTAATACTTTATGATCTCCCTTAGGTGCCAAACAAGCGGGTATCTTAATAGGAATGGCAACACCTAGTTTCTTTGGCCGCTCTTCAGGCTGTTTCCCTTCACCACCACTATTAATCTTAACTGGTTCCTCTTTAGTGGTTTTGGCGGCATCAAACTCCCCCTCTTCTATAGCATGTACTCCCACATTTTTACTAGCAAACATTGAGAGGTTGGGTTTTCCGACTCGATTTGCTAACATGTTACATATGTTTTGAGGTGTCATGGGCTTGAGTACAATTTTCTTTCCCTTATCACTCAATTCATACTCATTTCTTCTCCCATGGTGAACTACGTCCCTATCAAACTGCCAAGGACGGCCTAATAGTATGTGACAAGCATCCATAGGAATAACATCACACAAAACTTCATCAACGTAGGAACCCATGGTCAAGCCAACCCTCACTTGTTTAGTGACCCTTACTTTGTTTCCGGTGTTTAGCCAATGTAGTGCATAAGGGTTAGGGTGTTTAGTAGTAGCTAGACCTAGTTTGTCTACCATCTCAGTTGAGGCAACGTTGGTACAACTACCTCCATCAATGATTAAACTACACCATTTGTCTTTAACTTGACACTTAGTATGGAATAGTTGGTCTCTTTGTTCGGTGTCATGTTGAATGGGGTTATGATGTGAGTTGATATGAACTTTGAAACAAGAAAATGAAGTATGATTAGTATTCTGAAATGGAACGTAAACGAGTAACCAAAACAGAATGAAAGGATAGTTTTAAGGTTGAATAAACCGTAACCAAGGATAGTATGCTAGGTGAAGTAGACCTATACTTCAACAAAGCGGGTGCTAAATCAAACAACGCGATTGAAGTAGCGAGTTTAGAGCTTGTAACGCGACTCACTCTAGACTTTGTCTTGTAAACTACAAAGACGAAACAAAGAAAGCACAAAGCTTAACTTTACTCAGGTTTTTAATTTGCAAATTGGATGATGCTTATTCCTTCAAATGGCCGGCTATTTATAGCCTACAAGGGCCCTTAAACCAGTTGGTTTAGGGTGACAAAAACAAAGCTAAGCCTAATGTGAACTAGGAGCTAATTACAAGGTTGGAGTTAAAAACAAAGCTAGTGTAAACATGGAGTTAAAACCAAAGCTAGGGAGTTAAAACCAAAGCTTGCACCAGCCGTGTAGTCTTGTGTGAACATGGAGCCAACACCAAAGCTTGAGTGTACACACCATGTGAACATGGAGCCAAAAACAAGGCTAACAAGAGAGCCTTTAGACCGTGTACACCATGAGAACACAACCAGCTCCAAGACCTTCTTGACTTCAGTCCATTACTCATGTTTGAATGATTGTGAGCCTAAGTTAATGTCTTCACTTTACCTTGATTAGTTGCTCCTTTATTCAGCTCAAATTCGAGCTAGCTCCATTATTGAAGATGACTTCTTTTTATTGCTAAACTAGCTGGCCTAAACTTAAGTAGGAGCTAGTATTCTTTAGTTGAGCTCTTTAGAACTTCCTTACTTGGATTGGTAGCTCCTTGATTCGGATCATCTCCTCCCCCTTGACAAGGAATTGTCCTCAATTCTGAAATGTGAACTCTATCAAGGCATAGAAGAAGATCTTCTATTAGGAAGGTGGCTTGGACTCCATACTCATCTGGTAACTTCAGCTTGTAAACTCTTTGGGTGCCCTTGTGTGGAACTTCTGTTTGTGACTTCCACTTGCTCCTTCCTTGGTTTGGGAACTCCTCCATACTTACGTTAGCCAAAGACAAGTCATCCCTTATGAAGGGCCTTGTACTTCTGTTTTTGTTGTGCTCTCCTTTGTAGGCTGCTCTCATTTTGTATCCTGAATTAGAATGCTTTGGAGTGCAAAGGAGGTTGCCTTTAGAAGGAAGTCTCACCTGCAAAATAAGCTCATCAACAGTACTACAAGAGTTAGTCTTGTGTTTGGCCAGTACTTCAGTCTCCATGGAGTAGTAGTCCTTCCAATCCTCAATTCCAATTCTGGTTGTATGCGTGTTGTTACAAGACAACGCGTAGACCATGTCTTTGCCCTTACCTTCTACATACCTTAAGATCTCAGGATCTTTCCTAGGCATCATATAGGAGGGCATTCCATTAGAGATAACAACACCTTGTTCCTTTTGCCACTCTTCAAATGGCGTTCCTTCACTGCCACTTTCAATCTTGAGTGGCTCTTCTTTGGTGGCATCCAACTCTCCTTTGTCTAAAGTATGCACTTCTACAATTTTACTAGCAAACATTGAGAGGCTGGGTTTTCCGACTCTATTTGCTAACATGTTACACACGCTTTGAGGTGCCATGGGTTTGAGTATAATTTTCTTCCCTTTATCATTCAATTCATACTCATTCCTCCTCCCATGGTGAACTACGTCCCTATCAAACTGCCAAGGACGGCCTAAAAGTATGTGACAAGCATCCATAGGAATTACATCACACAAGACCTCATCAACGTAAGAACCCATGGTTAATCCAACCCTCACTTGTTTAGTGACCCTTACCTTGTTCCCGTTGTTTAACCAATGTAAGGCATAAGGGTTAGGGTGATTGGTAGTAGCTAGGCCTAGTTTGTCCACCATTTCAGTTGAGGCAACGTTGGTACAACTACCTCCATCGATGATTAGACTACACCACTTATCTTTCACTTGACACTTAGTATGAAACAGTTGGTCTCTTTGTTCAGTGTCTAGTTGAATTGGGTTAGTATGTAGAGTACGAAGGACTAGAAGTGTGTCATAAGCCGGAGGTTCATAAGCCTCAATATCTTCTTCCTCTTCTTCCTCTCCCTCATTGACATTAAAAACAGCCCCTATACGTTGTTCCTCCTCCCATAACTCATCCCTAACTGTGATTACTTCCCTTAAGGTCACAACTCTTTTGTTAGGACAAGCGTTTTTGAAGTGACCAAACCCTTGACATTTGAAACAACGTACCTTAGATAGACTAGTTTCAGTGGTTGTTTTGGGTGTAGACTGAGGTGGGGGTGCTGGGTTAGTCTTAACAATAAGGGGTTGATTAGAACTAGTAGGATTGACTCTATTACTATCATCTGTTCTAGACCAAGTATGACTCTTACTAGACTCACCCTCATGTCTTCCCTTCCCTTGTGCCTCAATTTTTAGACACAACCCACACAATGTATCAAAATCAGAATAGGGACATAAATCAACCGTATTAGCTATACTACGGTTCAACCCACGTAAGAACCTAGCCATTTTTATTTCTTCATTCTCCTCTACTTCTCCCATTAAAACCAGGTTCTCAAATTCCTCTATATATTCACTAACACTCATTTTTCCTTGAACAAGATTAGCAATTTTTTTGTATAAGGACAACTTGTGCGTGGTTGGAACATACCTCTTACGTAGTTTACGTTTCAAGGACTCCCAAGAAGTGATCTTACCCTTCCCACCTCTGGTGCGTTGTACCTTAAGCCCTTCATACCAAAGGGAAGCCCCTTTGCTTAGCTTTAGGATGGCGTATTTGCACCTCTCTTCGTCCTCCAAATCCTTGAAGTCAAAGAGCTTCTCTATGTTTCTTTCCCACTCCAAGTAAGCTTCAGGATCAGTACCGCCATTAAACTCAGGGAGTTCGTTTACCTTGATCCTATCCACCAGTTCTCTCCTTGGTTGGAAGCGAGAGTTCTTGGGTTGGAAGTTCTCCAATGCCTTCTTTAGTTGTTCCAGGAAGGTAGGGTCTTCAAAGTTCAATACTCCAGCCATGCTTACGTCTAAATGGATGACCAAAGCTCTGATACCACTAATGATGTGAGTTGATATGAACTTTGAAACAAGAAAATGAAGTATGATTAGTATTCTGAAATGGAACGTAAACGAGTAACCAAAACAGAATGAAAGGATAGTTTTAAGGTTGAATAAACCGTAACCAAGGATAGTATGCTAGGTGAAGTAGACCTATACTTCAACAAAGCGGGTGCTAAATCAAACAACGCGATTGAAGTAGCGAGTTTAGAGCTTGTAACGCGACTCACTCTAGACTTTGTCTTGTAAACTACAAAGACGAAACAAAGAAAGCACAAAGCTTAACTTTACTCAGGTTTTTAATTTGCAAATTGGATGATGCTTATTCCTTCAAATGGCCGGCTATTTATAGCCTACAAGGGCCCTTAAACCAGTTGGTTTAGGGTGACAAAAACAAAGCTAAGCCTAATGTGAACTAGGAGCTAATTACAAGGTTGGAGTTAAAAAACAAAGCTAGTGTAAACATGGAGTTAAAACCAAAGCTAGGGAGTTAAAACCAAAGCTTGCACCAGCCGTGTAGTCTTGTGTGAACATGGAGCCAACACCAAAGCTTGAGTGTACACACCATGTGAACATGGAGCCAAAAACAAGGCTAACAAGAGAGCCTTTAGACCGTGTACACCATGAGAACACAACCAGCTCCAAGACCTTCTTGACTTCAGTCCATTACTCATGTTTGAATGATTGTGAGCCTAAGTTAATGTCTTCACTTTACCTTGATTAGTTGCTCCTTTATTCAGCTCAAATTCGAGCTAGCTCCATTATTGAAGATGACTTCTTTTTATTGCTAAACTAGCTGGCCTAAACTTAAGTAGGAGCTAGTATTCTTTAGTTGAGCTCTTTAGAACTTCCTTACTTGGATTGGTAGCTCCTTGATTCGGATCAGGTTAGCATGTAGAGTACGTAGTACTAAGAGTGTGTCATAAGCCGGGGGTTCATAAGCCTCAAAATCTTCTTCTTCTTCCCCTCCCTCATTAACATTGAAAACAGCTCCTATACGTTGTTCTTCTTCCCATATCTCATCCCTAATGGTGATTACTTCTCTTAAGGTCACAACTCTTTTATTGGGACAAGCGTTTTTGTAGTGACCAAACCCTTGACACTTGAAACAACGTACTTTGGATAGACTAGTTTCAGTGGGTGTTTTGGGAGTAGATTGGGGTGGGGCTGCGGGGTTATTCTTATTAGTGATGGGTTGATTAGTATTAGTAGAATTGACCTTATTAACTTCATCCGTTCGTGGCCAAGTATGACTCTTACTAGACTCACCCTCATGTTTTCCCTTCCCTTGTGCCTCAATTTTTAGACACAACCCACACAAAGTATCAAAATCAGAGTATGGACATAAATCAACCGTATTAGCAATACTACGATTTAGCCCACGTAAGAACCTAGCCATCTTTATCTCTTCGTTTTCTTCTACTTCCCCCATTAGAACTAAGCTCTCAAACTCCTCAATGTACTCACTAACACTCATTCTTCCTTGTACAAGGTTAGCAATCTTTTTGTATAAGGATAACTTGTGCGTAGTTGGAACATACCTCTTACGTAGTTTATGTTTTAAGGACTCCCAAGAAGAAATCTTACCCTTTCCATTTCTGGTGCGTTGTACCTTAAGCCCTTCATACCAAAGGGAAGCCCCTTTGCATAGCTTTAGGATGGCGTATTTGCACCTCTCCTCGTCCTCCAAATCCTTGAAGTCAAAGAGCTTCTCCATGTTTCTTTCCCATTCCAAGTAAACTTCAGGATCAGTACCACCATTAAACTCAGGAAGTTCATTTACCTTGATCTTGTCCACCGGTTCCCTTCTTGCTTGGAAGCGAGAATTTCTGGGTTGGTAGTTCTCCCACGCCCTCTTTAGCTGTTCCAAGAAGGTAGGATCTTCAAAGTTCAATACTCCTGCCATGCTTTACGTCTAATGAATGACCAAAGCTCTGATACCACTAATGATGTGAGTTGATATGAACTTTGAAACAAGAACGTGAAGAATGATTAGTATTCTGAAATGAACGTAAACAAAGTAACCAAAACAGATTGTAAGGATAGTTTGAGGATGAATAAACCGTAACCAAGGGATAGTATGCTTAGTGAAGTAGACCTATACTCCAACAAAGCGGATGCTAAATCAAACACGCGATTGAAGTAGCGAGTTTAGAGCTTGTAACGCGACTAACTCTAGACTTTGTCTTGTAAGCAACAAAGACGTAAAAGAAAGCTTAGCTTTACTCAGTTTTGTAATGTCAATATTGGATGCTTTATTCATTCAAGTAGATGGCTATATATAGCCTACAAAAGACCCTTAAACCGGCTGGTTAGGGTGACAAAAACAAAGCTACATGGTGACAAAAACAAAGCTACATCTATGTGAACTAGGAGTTAATAACAAAGCTATGTAAACTAGGAGCTAATAACAAAGCTAAGAGAGCATTAAGGCGCGGCCTATGTGAATATGGAACTAAAAACAAAGCTTAACAAGAAGCCATTTGGACGTGCACACCATGTGAACACAACCAGCTTCAAACGTCCTCTTTAACCCCGGTGCTTTCCCATGCTTGAATGGGTGTGAATCCAAGTTAATGCCTTCATATTACCTTGACTAATTGCTCCTTTATTTGGTCCAAACTCGAGCTAGCTCCATAATTGAAGACGACTCCTTATTAGTGCTAATGTAGCTGGACTAGGTTTATTTAGGAGCTAGTATTCTTTCATTGAGCTCTTTAGTAGCTTCCTTATTCGGATCAGTAGCTTCTTGATTCGGATCAGCACCCGTGTTTTCGTTTGGGAATCGATCGAGACGTGGATTTAAATGTTTACAGGTCGATTCATTTGGTAAGACGACCTTTTTAGTGAACTGAATTCGTTGCCGATTTGTGGAGTCACCACCGGGTCAATTATGGGGACTCGGAAACCGTTCAAGTCAACTTTGATCCCTTACCGGCTCAAAGTTGAGTGGCACGGGACCTAAAGATAAAGACTTGTACCCTTAAGCACTCCATGCCTCGAATGACTCTCATTGCCAATGGTTTCGGACATCCAAAAACCGTCGATTCTGAGTAAAGGGTGAGGGTACTTATTGGGAAGCCAACATCCGATAGATGTAAACAACCAATCCCGCCCGCACTATAGCGGCCTCTACTAATCAATCGGTGGGCTGATATCCTAGTTCTTTTGTTGTGGTGGAAGTACTGTAACATTCGTTGTTTTAACCCTATGTCTTTTATTATGTCGGTTGTTTTAAGGACAAATAAGTTTTATCGTCAAAATAGTAGTGTTTACATTCTTTGCATGCGATTTCACGTGACAAGCAGGCCATGAAAAGATGCACGTTGGAAAGTAGAGAGTACAATGTATTATACGTATTAGCAAATCAGGTTTAACGCGATAATACGGATATTAGTTGTTCTTGTGATATACCTTACCTGGTATTCTGCTTAAGATGCGTCGGTTCGGCATTAATAGAGATGCGTCGAACCTAATAAGGCGAGCACCCGGACTAATACGGAACCCGACCATCACTTTGTTCAGTTTTAAGTTATTTTACGTTTTGAATTCCGTGTTAGATGATTTAGCATGCGATTAAAAGTTCATAAAATCAATAAATCATACGAAAAATTGTAAATGCGAATGTAAGTAAATCACATTGTGAGAAATTGCACCCTCGGAGTATACACTAAACGGGACTCGATGCATGGATAGTTTTGAGAACGGATCTCGAAATTACTCGGGTCTATTTTAGTGTGTTTTAGTATTTGTGGTTGAAGTTGAGACGTTACGTATTTTAGTGGATGCATGTGGGCCTAGCGCCCACATCTAGTGTTGTCGTAGTGCATAATAATAGAAAGTACAAATATGGAAAGTTTTGTTTAGATGGCAACCTAGTGACAACTTGATCAACAGGCGGATCCTCCTAGCTTGACCAGTGACTCCGGCAGAACTCCGTTACCATTTGACCTTCCCGCGGCTACTCCGGCAGAGCTTCGTTGCTAAGGACTAGTTCTGCGGCTAAGCCGGCAGAACTTTGTTACTAGTTTTGAGCTAGTCGATCACAGGCACCTCGGTATCGAGTGGGGTGCTCGAAGGTGAGGAGTAGCGTCGATGTCGCTTTTTTTATCGGAACTACGATCGAGTGGATCGTTTGCCTCGGGTGTCGGAGTGCGAGCCCTTAGCGAGAGTTTAGAGGGAGAAGAGGAGAATGAATTGTATGTCGAATGAATGAGGCAAAGGGGGGTATTTATAGGTGTTTTTGGCCCTCGTCACCCATATGGGCGCCTGAGCTGGGGCGCACCAAGACTCAGGCGCCTAGGCTAAGACGTGGGGAGACCTAGGCGCGTAGGGTGGGGCGGTTGGGATTTTGAGGATACGGTTTTGATACTTTCCAAAACCTTGAGACGGGTGTATGATATGTTTCTTGGGTGGTAAGGCTTCCCACGACTTGACCTAGCGCTGTGGGTTTAGTGGGCCTCGGGTGTTTATCCCGAGGCTCGCTTGACAAGGTGTTGACTCGGTTCGAGTTTCGGGGCCGACTCAGGGTCCCGGTGTCAGAATTAACTCTAATTAGTGTCTATGTGACCGTAACGACACGACTAAAGTTGCCATCATGTTAGTTTTTAATTTTTCCGAGTAATTAGTTGATCCATTCTATAGGAAAACTACCTATAACATCACGAACCTGTGTCGCGTTGCAGTCCTATCGTCATCGGGTGTTTGTTGGGCACTTCTACAGCCACCAGGTCCAAATCTAGGTGTCTACAAAAGCCCCCACTTTGACTGAGGCTTGGACAAGGCGAAAGTCAAAGTATAGCCGCCAAGGTCAATCGAAGATTACGACCTGGTGGCTGCCCGATCGGGTCGTTTTAAGTCCAGTGGACTACGTGTTGAGGCTCGCCAACCATAGTTTAGAAATCATACCTGGTGTCTTCGCTTGCGGTTGCTTGCTTGGGCCCGGGCCGTTGCTTGACATCTTGTGCTTGATTCTTTGTGTGCTCGCGCTTTGTCTTCTTCGGTTTATTTAGAGGTTTTGTTTAATTTTTAAGTGTTTCTGCGCGCTAGCAACGCATTAAGTGTGAGTGCAAAGGATGCTCATTTTGTGTTGGCTTTTATTTACACAAATATACTTTGGGGCTGCTTGTGAACCCTCGATTAAACAAAACGTTCGAGGGCGTTGGTCTCCACTCGAGCGGTCTTCGGGATGCTTACGACCCCTAGGACAAAGAAAAAGTGATATAAAACCATTCGAGGGCGTCGGTCTCCACTTGAATAGCTGTCTTTCGGGATGCCTCTAACCCCTAGGACAAAACGAAATGAGATAAATTACTCGAGGACGTTAGTCTCCACTCGAGTAGCTGTCTTTCGGGATGCCTCTGACCCCTAGGACAAAACGAAATGAGATAAACTACTCGAGGGCGTTAGTGACGCGAGTTCATTTTGCAGCATTGTTTTGATCGGTCCATATCTCGAGTTATACTTGGAACTTCGTAGTCATTCAAAATGGAGGAGATGGATTTCGAGCTTATCTTTCCAATGACTACTCATGAAGGTTCATTGAACAAGTATTGACGAAGTTATGCCCCAAACAAGTCAGCTGTGCATTGAAAAACGCTGCTGTTAAATTCTTTGACAGAATTGTTTCTTTCGCCTCGACTTTCTTTAAAGCTTTCAATAAATCCCGAGACTTATTCAACCATACCAAGATGGAAGCATCAAGATCATCTCGTGCAACGAAATACATTGTACAACCATGTACAATGTATGTGGCAGATTAAATGAAGTGCTTAGTTCTTTGTAGTGTGATTAATAAGTCTTAGTTCTTTGCACTTGTTTTCTTATTCTTTGTTCCTTCATTAAATAGCTTGACCAAGTAAGGCCTATTGTATTGATCTTTTGCCTCGGTTCTAACGTGTGGGATGGTTATTTATAGCCTCCTACATTGTTTGTAACGATTCAGATTTTAAAGAAAGAAAATTGTAAGCTTTTGCTTGTTTAGATTTAATTGTCGAGTTCAATTAAGAGTCTTAGAGTTCGACGCGTTTTCGAGTTCTAATTCCCGCGTATTCAATCGAGTGTTTGAATAGCGACTCGCTTTGTTGAGGTATAGGTCTATCTCACTTAGCATACTATCCCTTTTGTTTTACTTTTATCTATTTTTGTTCGTTTCTTGTCGTGACCAGCAACTTTGTTTTGTGTCCTTGTGATACGAGATCAAGGTCCGTGCCAAATCACATCAGTTAGTCTCCACTCGAATAGTTGTCTTTCGGGATGCCTCTGACCCCTAGGACAAAACGAAATGAGATAAACTACTAGAGGGCGTTAGTCTCCACTCGAGTAGTTGTCTTTCGGGATGCCTCTGACCCCCTAGGACAAAACGAAATGAGATAAACTACTCGAGGGAGTTAGTCTCCACTCGAGTAGCTGTCTTTCGAGATGCCTCTGACCCCTAGGACAAAAATTGTAGGGCCTCCGGGATAACTAAGACCCCTCGGGCAAAATTGCCGTGCCTCCGGGACAACTAAGACCCCTTGGGCAAAATTGCTGTGCCTCCGGGATAACTAAGTGCCCTCGGGCAAAATTGTTGTGCCTCCGGGATAACTAAGACCCCTCGGGCAAAATTGTTGTGCCTCCGGGATAACTAAGACCCCTCGGGGAAAATTGTTGTTACCTCCGGGATAACTAAGACCCCTCGGGCAAAATTGCTATGCCTCCGGGAAAACTAAGACCCCTCGGACAAATTGATGTGCCTCCGGGATAACTAAGACCCCTCGGGCAAAATTGTTTGTTTAATTTTTTAGTTAATTTCGTTTTGCAGGCCTGTCTTATCTAGTTCAGGTTTGCTTTTGCTTGGTCTTGATTTGTTTTGAGTTTGCTCAGAGATTGTTTAGATTAGTTTGAATTGCTTTATTATTCGTTCGAGTGCAGTGTCTAATCTAAGTGCGGTTTTGATGTTTGTTTCGTTATCGAGAGTGTATTATTGACGCCGATTAGCAATTATTCCGCTCATTGTGATTTTGTTTGTTTTAAATGTTGCATGTTTTATGTGTATCGACCTTTGAGTTTGTTTACTTTGCTTCATTTTAATCTGTGCCGGACTATTTAGGCGCGCGTCTGTCTGCGGCTCAGTCTTCGGGCGCCTAGCCCCCAGGGAGCCGGGATACGGGCGCGTCGCTCAAGGCTGTCGGATTTTTGTGATCCGGGTCTGTTTAAGTAATGCGAAAGTTGGGGCGCTCGTTCATTCAACCACAAAACTTGAACGCGTCAAGTCATTTGCCCCAAATCGCCTTCTCGACTTTTCTTTGCTAAATTTCCTTTCGGTTTCCGCTATTTACGACAATGTCGACTCCGGGTTAGTATTCTTTGCTCGTTTAATGTCGATTTTGCTTGATTTGATTGATTATGAGTTGGTTTTGTTGAAAAACCCTAGAAAATCGATTTGGGTGTTTTTTATTTGCTGAGTTTCGGTGCTTGTGCTTGGTTCCTTTGTTGAATTAGGGTCGATTAGAGCTTGTTAGGTTAGTTATAATCATGATAAGGATGCTCGAGGTGCGACAATGGCCTTTTATGGGAATGTGTTTGAAATGCTAGGATTTAAGGATCGTTTCTCGATTATTCCCGTATTTGTTTTGCATAATTTTGTTCAAATAGTGTTTATGAGGATGTGGGTAGCTTTCTTGTTAATTCTTATGGGCTAAGATGATCTTTAAGATCTTCCATAAGGTTTTGTGTGTCTTAAGACGAACCAAAAGGTGCCGTAATGACGCCGGATTTTCCCGAAACCACTTCCATCGTGATCAGGATTGAAAATGGGTGCTAACGGCTTTTGCGGAATTTTGATATCTTCATCCGAGATTTTGACCCTATTTTGACCTGTTTAAGTTGATTTAGCCTGACTAGGGTTATGTTTTTCTGTCTTTTTGGTTTTGTTTACAGCCATAGATGGTACCGAGCGTCCCAAGGGAACTTCCTCGGTTGGTGCTAGTGCTAGTGCTAGTGCTAGTGTGGAGGTTGCCGGGGCTAGTTCGCAGACTCCCCGAGGGATTCGCAGGAGAGATAGGAGTACTTCGTCTCAGCGTCGCGATCCCGAGACTATTAATGAGGCTGAATTCGATAGAGTGAAGAAGCGTAAGCTTCCGGAGACGGTGGCTAGGAGGGCTCACGTTCCGGTTCCTGTGCCGGAGGATGAGGAGGTTGTCTACGAGGATCCTGAGTGGGCTCGGGATTGGGATGGTCATCAGCTGATGTTTCACATTGACCGTCACATTTCTCACCGCGTCGTGCGGGGTCTGGTTAGTGTCCTATTCGTGCTTATTAGTTATGTCTCAGGTTTTATTTTTTGGCTCGGGTTAGGTTAGGTTCGTTATGTTTATCCTTGCATTGTTTTGGCTTGCTGCCCCCAGGTCCGATGAGGACTTTCTCGGGGTTTACTACGTGTCTTGATATCTATTTTCGGAAGTTGACCCCTACGGTAAAGAGGATTATCCAGAGGACCGCTCTAGGTCCTGTGGTTGGGCAGTGGGTTAGATTGGTAGGTTGCAAGACTAAGTGCAACCTTATGGTGATTAGAGCGATGATAGATCGCTTCCACGATACTACTTCGACCTTCCACAGGGATTTTGGGGAGGTCGGGACGACCCTAGAGGATTTTGGTATGATTAGCGGTTTGCACTGGGGTCCGGATAGGATTAGGTGGGCTGCCGAAGGCCCCAGTCTAGATAGCGATGAGGTGCGGGGCCTTATCGAGGATTGTTTTCCGCGTGAGGCATATAGTACCCCTCACGCTATAGTGAGTTCTTATATCACCGACCACTTTGAGAGAGTGGCGGTGTTGGAGGGTCGGGAACCCAACACACCGGAGGAGGATACCCGGTTGTGGTTGTGGTACTTCCTAGGGTCGACCCACTTCTCGGACAAGGGCGAGAGGTTCAGCACTAGGATTTTGCCCTTCCTGGCTGAGCTGACTCAGCTAGGGCGGTACGACTGGGTGACCGCGGCTTTTGCGGAGATGACTCGCTGCCTGCAAGTCATGGTGAGGCCGCTGGTGATAGAGTTGGCCTCGGCTGTGCCCATTGTGGGTCCGGGTCTTATGCTGGAGGTTAGTTATTGTTCTCACTCTTGTATTTGAAGTTCTACTTAGTTTTGGCTTGGTTTTGCTAAGGTTATTTTGGGAATTTTTCAGGCTTGGGTCTACTCCTACTTCCCGGGTATAGCACCTAAGATGGTGCGGGTGCACCCAAAGAGATTTTTGGTGGGGATCGAGTGGAGGCTCGCTCAGCCTAAGAGCACAATCAGCCATTACCCGTCGGAGAATGCGTTAGTGAAGAAGCTACGCATTGAAGATGTAAGTTTTCCTTTTATGGTCTATTTTGTTCAGTAGCCCCCAAGGTTCGGGTTTTACTAGGATGTTGGTTTTGTTTGTGTAGTTTGTGGCCCGCCCTTGGGCTGATTACGAAGGCGTGCCGGAGTACGTGGCCTCGGAGCTGAGGCCTCAGAGTTATAGGAGCATGCTTCTTCCTGCGTTGTTTCGCCCAGTCTGGTATCTGGGCGAGCGGTTGGTGCGTCAGTGCCTATACGACGACTTCAGGGTGCCGGTTGATCCTCTCCGGACCATATTTAAACCGCCGGCCGCCGCAGAGGTTCTCGAGGATAGGGACGGAGAGGGAGGCGACACACTCTTGGTGCCAGGTGCCTCCTACCTATCTGACGTCACCCGGCGGTTAGCTTGGTACCGCCTCGTGGTAAGGTTCCAACTTTGGTTATAAGATTTGCTTTGCGGTTTATTGCTTATTTGCCCTCTGACCGACCAATCTGTTGTCTTCTCAGCAGGCCGATCCGGCTGATGAAATCCAGCCCCCAGATTTTCCCCTGACATAGGGTGGATGCGGCTGGGATACCCTTCACTGAGCCCCTCCCCCCGTGTTCTGCTGAGGAGATGGATGTCGGGATAGAGTGGCGCGACCAGGTGTACCGGGTGAGTCTTGGTTTTCATTCTTCGTTTGGGCTCTAAGAATTAAGGTCGGTTTCCCTAACGTTTATGGCAGACTGCCAACTGCTTCCGGGCCTATGCCTCGAGTGTCTTCCGTGACACTTCGGGGTCTCGATTGGTGAGTTTACGTGACTAAGGTGGCTTTCTAAGCTGTTGGTGTACTTTCCTAATGCTTAAGTGTATTTGTAGGATGTCCCAGACATGGTGGGGCAGCTGGAGACTCGGGTGACCGAGCTCGAGGCGAAAGAGGTTGAGTCACAACGGCTCCTGCAATCTCGAGCTGACGAGATCGCCTTCCTAAAAGAGTAGCTGGCTAGGTCCCGGGGCGAGACCTCAGCACATGGTGAGGCCAGGCATCAGATCGAAAGGGAGACTAAGGCTGAGGCTACGGGCGCTACGGAGGAGGTTGGAGGGATTCTCGAGACAGCTACTCTAGATATGCTTTCGGGGATGGATGGTAGTGAGTCTCCTCTTATAGACTGATGCAAGTTCATTTTGCAGCGTTGTTTTGATCGGTCCATATCTCGAGTTATACTTGGAATTTCGTAGTCATTCAAAATGGAGATAGATTTCGAGCTTATCTTCCCAATGATTGCTCATGAAGGTTCATTGAACAAGTATTGACGAAGTTATGCCCCAAAGAAGTCAGTTGTGCATTGAAAAACGCTGCTGTTAAATTTTTTGACAGAATTGTTTCTTTTGCCTCAATTTTCTTTAAAGCTTTCAATAAATTCCCCAGGAGAAGAGCTGCTATTTTCAAGTCCATTTAATCAAGACTACTCGAGCAAACAATGGCCTTGCATCTGATTTGGAGCATGGAGATTGATAGTAAATTGAAATGAACGAAACAAAGCAACGAAATCAGGTTGAAATAGTTGCTGTAAAGTGATGATAGAATGTAACCAAGGATAGTGTGCTAAGTGAGATAGACCTATACCTCAACAAAGCGGGTGCTAATTCAAACACTCGATTGAAATAGCGAGTATAGAGCTTGTAACGCGACTTACTCTAATACTTTGTCTTGTGAACTACAAAGACGAAAAGGAAAGCAAAGCTTAACTCAGATTTTGTTTGATGAAAGTTGAATGCTTTATTCATCAAGTACTTGGCTATTTATAGCCTACAACTCAACCCAAGGATGAGGCTAACCAGCAAAGTCAAGCCTCATAAAGTGGGTGACAAAAACAAAGAAAGGGAAATGAACTAGGCTAGAACTAAATAGCTAGATACAATGAATAAGTGAGAACACAATCAGCCTACTTTCCATGTTCCAAATCAGATGCAAGGCCCTTGTTTGCTCGAGTAGTCTTGATTAAACGGACTTGAAAATAGCAGCTCTTCTCCTCGGGAATTTATTGAAAGCTTTAAAGAAAATTGAGGCAAAAGAAACAATTCCGTCAAAGAATTTAACAACAGTGTTTTTCAATGCACAGCTGACTTGTTTGGGGCATAAATTCGTCAATACTTGTTCAATGAACCTTCATGAGCAGTCATTGGAAAGATAAGCTCGAAATCTATCTCCTCCATTTTGAATGACTACGAAATTCGAAGTATAATTCAAGATATGGACCGATCAAAATAACGCTGCAAAATGAACTCGCGTCATACTCTCCTTCTTTGAAAAAGAATTGTCCTCAATTCTTGTAACAAGTATCCCACCTGGATCAAATACAAAATTTGTTAGGATCAATGCATCCTCACTCCAAATAGACATAAGTGTGGGTAACTTTGGTATTATGGCTAGACCACAAACTCGACTCCTTTTCAAATAGGTGCTGTTTTGAATGCTTGTGAACTCTACTTTGCTTGTGAACAAGGATGGATCAAGTATCTTTTGTTGCTCCTCAAAGTATTCCGCAAGCACAATCCCTTTACTCTCCATGTTTGTTTTGGCTAAGATCAGAATTTGTTTCTTCTTGCACAACCTGTTTGGTTGAAGATGATACTCGTCAAAAACAGGTGGTAACGTTGGATCAAACACCAAACTTTCCTCGTAAGTGTTTTCAAACGAGAAAATTGCTGACATTTTTTTTAGTGAACAGTACACACGTGAACAGTAAGAAACAAATGTATCGGAACTTCAACAAAAACCACGAGATAATCAAAACCGATTAACCCTCGAACTACCTCGCACGAGTTTAACCTTTGAATTCCAATCGCAATCAGAAATTCAACTAATAACTTGGCTTCGACACTCCTTGGACCGTCTTGATTTTAAGAAAAATCAAGAGTTGTAGCTCTGATACCACTTATGATGTGAGTTGGAATGAACTTCGAACAAGTGATTTGGAGATTGATAGTAAATTGAAATGAACGAAACAAAGCAACGAAATCAGGTTGAAATAGTTGCTGTAAAGTGATGATAGAATGTAACCAAGGATAGTGTGCTAAGTGAGATAGACCTATACCTCAACAAAGCGGGTGCTAATTCAAACACTCGATTGAAATAGCGAGTATAGAGCTTGTAACGCGACTTACTCTAATACTTTGTCTTGTGAACTACAAAGACGAAAAGGAAAGCAAAGCTTAACTCAGATTTTGTTTGATGAAAGTTGAATGCTTTATTCATCAAGTACTTGACTATTTATAGCCTACAACTCAACCCAAGGATGAGGCTAACCAGCAAAGTCAAGCCTCATAAAGTGGGTGACAAAAACAAAGAAAGGGAAATGAACTAGGCTAGAACTAAATAGTTGGATATAATGAATAAGTGAGAACACAATCAGCCTACTTTCCATGTTCCAAATCAGATGCAAGGCCCTTGTTTGCTCGAGTAGTCTTGATTAAACGGACTTGAAAATAGAAGCTCTTCTCCTCGGGAATTTATTGAAAGCTTTAAAGAAAATCGACGCAAAAGAAACAATTCCGTCAAAGAATTTAACAGCAGCGTTTTTCAATGCACAACTGACTTGTTTGGGGCATAACTTCGTCAATACTTGTTCAATGAACCTTCATGAGCAGTCATTGGAAAGATAAGCTCGAAATCTATCTCCTCCATTTTGAATGACTACGAAATTTCAAGTATAACTCGAGATATGGATCGATCAAAACAACGCTGTAAAATGAACTCGCATCAATGCCTGTGGGTTGTCAGGATTTTCCTCGATATTTCGGACATTCTCCTTTATAGGGTCGCGGTGGGAACAACCGAAGGTGTCGTCAAGGACGGTGTGAACGCTAAAAGGGTTTGTGGTATTGCTAGGTTTTTCGGGCGGAGGGAGATTAATGGTCCCGTTTTCGATCATATCTTGTATGGCATGTTTGAGTCGAAAGCAAGATTCGGTATCATGCCCGTTACTTTGGTAATATAGGCAATAAGCATTATGGGTCCAACTTTTGTTTCGTGCCGGCTGGTGGGTCCGGAGTGGGACCCAAAGGTGAGAGTAACCCTTGATCGACTAGGCACTTAAGAGTTTCGGCGTAAGATGAGTTGATTGGGGTAAACTTTCTTGGTGACCTTCCTACTTTGTTGGGTGTGGCCTTGTAAGGTCCTGGTGTTCCTTCCGCATCGATTTTAGGAAGCTCCGATCGGGCGGAGCATTGGGATAATCTATCCTGAGTAGGCTTTTGGGCAGGGTAATCACTCAGGTTAGCGTTTGTATCGCTTTCGGTGTCTCTACTCTCAAGGAAATTGAGGCGGCTATCGATGTAACGGACGGATAAAGTCAAACGGGTTACTGAAGTATGGATGTTGCGAACCCATTTGGCTAGGGCACTGACATCGTTGCGGATGCTTTTGATGGCGCTTGAATCTACCGACATGTTGGGGAGTGATTCTAGTGAGAAAGGATTAAAAGGTCAGATTGGATCCACCGAATGACTTAGAGACTCGAGGGATGCTCGTAACTGAGCGACACGGAGACAAGACCCTGAATTCGTGCGTGTGTGCGGTCATTGGCTTAGGGACTCAGGTGCTTTAGACTCTTGGTGTATTCGGCGAAACGCCTAGTGAATCTTAAGTCTCTGTAACGAGACGATTTGACACAAACCTCGGAGATGAGTTTTAAAGAGGACTTCTCGAAATGGGACGACCCGAAATGTGAGACCTCGAGTAAAGGTGGTCTTAGTAACTAGTACAGACAGTTAATCACACGATTGTACGACGTAAAAGGTTGATCGCGATCCCGACTCAGGATCAGAGGACTTTGATATTATTTTTTGAAAACGACCGATACTCGCAGAGGAAAGTCTTCCTTTTTTTGAAAAGTGATTTTGCAAAACTAGGGTGACGATGGTGTGGTGACATCGTTGGTGATGTGAAGAATGCGTTGCTATGTGCGTGCGTCGGGAATCCGACGATAGCCAAAGTGTAAATGTTTTTTTTTGGAAGGAACATGGTTCTTAAGGGAACCATTTTTGAAAATGACGATGTGATGCCTTTATCGAAATTACTATTATTTAGCTAGTTCGATACTCGTGGTGTGTGGTGCTCGTGGTAGAGTATGGAGTCTAGTGATAGTGTTCTTAAAGGTGTGACCAAATCCTTAGTGAGGGATTTAGGTGGTGAATAGTGTTTCTTATAAACTTTTTTCTTTTTTAAAAAAACTTTTAAAATTAGTGACCCACGTTCGTCGGTTGTATTAATTAGCATTATACGGTGGGGGTATGCTTTGTCAAAAAGTGTTTTGAAAATGTAACCGCTTTTTGAGTTTCTTGACTTCATTAATTGAAGCTTCGGTTGTGCTAATGGTATGTGTGTAAAAAAAAATTTGAAATAAAATGTGACCGCGTGGCGGCCTTAACCCCATTAATTGGGAATTTCGGTTGCATTAACGGTAATTGTTGCTGACGGGTTTTAATTTGGCCAAGGTGATGGCACTAAAAACTTTTTTTTCTTTTTTGAAAGTCGTGAGTATAAATTTTGCCATGATAACGGCATCTAAAAATGTTTTCCCATTTTAGAAATCACAATCCGATCGGAGTATTGATGTTTAAAAGGTCGTTTTGGAAAGATGAAGTATTTTCGAAAACGGAATTGGGTGCGGTTGAATATGTTGGCGTGGTTGAATCCAGATTTTTAGTGCTATATTTGGGTTGTATTGTTCAAACACGCTACACATAACTAGGAATGCATACACTCATGCAGGATGCAGACTCGGGTAGGTTAGGGTAGGCTACCGCCCACGAATAGTCTTTACTTAGGTATTGACAATGATCTGGGGAGACGAGTGTCATACCGTCCGTTCGGAACTATCCGCTTATTAATCCCGCGGGTTACGCGTTAGGCGGTCGGAGCGTCAACTGAGGATCTCTCCGCGTGTCATCCGAATGAAGAAGCAACAAACCAAGAGTTCAATGAAATCACACTAGCTCCAAATGGTCCTAGTCCAACCCCCTTAGCCCCTCCTTCAAGTCTAGTAGTGTGCCTTCTTCAAGTGCTGAACTAGCTCGTGCAAGCACCTACTTGGACCGAGTAAAAGAGCAAGAACATACATTGCTCTAATCTGTTTTACAAGTCAAATAGTCAAGACCATATGGATACATTAACTTGGGTTCACACTCACGCAAACAAGGGCTGGCATCGGATTTAGTAGGCTGAATGTGTTCCCATTGATGCATTGTATCTAAGTGTCTAAGTTCTTTTCCTTTGCTTTGTTTGTATCACCCTCTTTAAGGGGCTTGACCATTCTGGTTGGCCTCTTGATGTGAGTTGATATGAACTTTGAAACAAGAATGAGAGATATGATTAGTATTCTGAAATGGACGTGAAACAAGTAACCAAAACAGAAGGTAAAGATAGTTTGAAGATGAATGAACCGTAACCAAGGATAGTATGCTAGGTGAAGTAGACCTATACTTCAACAAAGCGCTTTGCTAGATCAAACACTCGATTGAAATAGCAAGTTTAGAGCTTGTAACGCGACTCACTCTAGACCTTGTCTTGTAAACTACAAAGACGAAACAAAAGGAAGCTTCAAAGCTTAACTTTTACTTGGGTTTTAATTTGCAAATTGGATGATGTTATTCCTTCAAAATGGCCGGCTATTTATAGCCTACAAGACCCTTAAAACCGGCTGGTCAAGGGTGACAATAACAAAGTACAATGGTGACAAAAACAAAGCTTAAGCCTAATGTGAACTAGGAGCTAAAAACAAAGTTGGAGCCAATAACAAAGCTAATGTAAACATGGAGTTAAAACCAAAGCTAGGGAGCATTAAGGTGTGGCTGGTGTGACCATGGAGCTAATAACAAAGCTTCATTTGGACGTGCACACCAAGTGAACACAACCAGCTTCAAACGTCCTCTTTAACCCCGGTGCTTTCCCATGCACAGCTGACTTGTTCGGACCATAACTTTGTCAATACTTGTTCAATGAGCCTTCATGAATAGTCATTGGAAAGATAAGCTCGAAATCTATCTCCTCCATTTTGAATGACTACGAAAATCCAAGTATAACTCGAGATATGGACTGATCAAAACAATGCTGCAAAATGAACTCGCATCCGAAATTCCCATGCTTGAATGGGTGTGAACTTAAGTTAATGCCTTCATATATCCTTGACTATTTGCTCCTTTATTCCTGCTCAAACTCGAGCTAGCTCCATAATTGAAGACGACTCTTTATTAGTGCTAATGTAGCTGGACTATAGTTAAGTAGGAGCTGGTATTACTTCGTTGAGCTCTTTAGTACTTCCTTACTAGGATTAGTAGCTTCTTGATTCGGGTCAATTGTAGTAGGCATACTACTAATCTGGCAAGAGGTGTTAGTGTGGCTGAACTAAGACTATGAGGAGCTAAGGTGACTCTAATGAACTCTTTGGTAGCTCCTTGATTCGGATCATCTCCTCCCCCTTTAGAAGGAATTGTCCTCAATTCTGAACAGCCATTTTCATTAAGATAAAGAGCAAAATCTCCCACTTTGGACGTGGTATGAACTTCATAATTATCCGGCAACTTCATCTTGCAAGTATTGTTGTATACCTTGTATGGAACTTCTGTTTGTGGCTTCCACTTGGTCTTCCTTTTGCTTGAAAACCTCTCCTTTCTCAAGTGAACCAAAACCAAGTCATCCTCTTGGAAAAGTCTCGGTTTTCTGTTTTTGTTGGACCTTCTTTTGTAGGCTTCTTTGATCCTTTCCCGAATCACTTCTCTAACGTACAAGTCAGGCCCTTTGCTAGCTTCATCTGTTGGGTAACAAACACCGAAATGAGTCATTTCGAAAAATGGTAAGTACTCCCTTGTTCTGAAAGGACTCCTTGAGAACGGCTTTGTTAAGCATTTGCTCCCAATGTTCTGATCAATCCCTTGTATCTTTAGCAAAAAGAAGTGTTCTTTTATCACCTCTAAGGTCTTGGTCATGTCAAAGGTTTCAGCTGGACTTTCTCCATGAGTTTCTCTAGTTATACACTCTGAAATAGGATGCCTTGGGACACAACGATGGTTTCTTGTAAAAGGAAGATCTACCTGCAAAACAAACTCAACAAAAGTACCAAGAACACCAGCCTTGCACTCGGTGAGTACATCAGCATCCATGGAGTCCTTCAAGGTCTCAAATCCAAGCGTGCTTGCATCTAAAGTGGATGAGTGTGTGTAGTGACAAGATAGAGCATTAGCCACGACATTGTTCTTAACATCTTCATACCTTAAGACTTCATGATCTTCCCTAGGTGTCAAACCAGCTGGTAATTCATTAGGAATGACCAAACCCAATTCCTTTGGCAACTCCTCGAATTGTTTCCTTCCAAACCCATTATCAATCCTAAATGGTTCCTCTATAGTACCCATGTCAAAGACACGTTCCCCCTCTTTTAAAGCCTGTTCTACTTCACTCTCAATGGTAAGGTTAGGCTTATTGGTTTTGTTGGAGGTCATAGCTCTAACAGCTTGGGAAGTCATAGGTTTTAGAATGATTTTCTTTCCCTTATCCCTTAACTCGTATTCGTTTTTTCTCCCATGGTGTACTACATCCCTATCAAACTGCCAAGGACGTCCCAAAAGTATATGACAAGCATCCATAGGAATAACATCGCAAAGAACTTCATCAACGTAGGAACCCATGGTTAAACCCACCCTTACTTGTTTAGTGACCCTTATCTTGTTCTCATTATCCAACCAATGTAAAGCATACGGTTTAGGGTGATTAGTGGTGGTGAGACCTAACTTAGCTACCATTTCTGTAGACGCAACATTAGTACAACTACCTCCATCAATGATTAAGCTACACCATTTGCTGTTAACTAGACACTTAGTGTGAAAAAGTTGGTTTCTTTGCTCGGTGTTGTGTGGAATGGGGTTAGCATGAAGTGTACGTAGTACTAAAACATTACCATACGTTGGGAGCTCATAGTCTATTCTTTCTTCCTTCTTTTCTCCCAAGTAGACTTCCGGACCAGATGCGCCATGGGACTTAGAAAGACTAATGATGCTTGATTCTTCAAAGCTCACAACTCCTGCCATGCTTACGTCTAAATGGATGACCAAAGCTCTGATACCACTAATGATGTGAGTTGATATGAACTTTGAAACAAGAATGAGAGATATGATTAGTATTCTGAAATGGACGTGAAACAAGTAACCAAAACAGAAGGTAAAGATAGTTTGAAGATGAATGAACCGTAACCAAGGATAGTATGCTAGGTGAAGTAGACCTATACTTCAACAAAGCGCTTTGCTAGATCAAACACTCGATTGAAATAGCGAGTTTAGAGCTTGTAACGCGACTCACTCTAGACCTTGTCTTGTAAACTACAAAGACGAAACAAAAGGAAGCTTCAAAGCTTAACTTTTACTTGGGTTTTAATTTGCAAATTGGATGATGTTATTCCTTCAAAATGGCCGGCTATTTATAGCCTACAAGACCCTTAAAACCGGCTGGTCAAGGGTGACAATAACAAAGTACAATGGTGACAAAAACAAAGCTTAAGCCTAATGTGAACTAGGAGCTAAAAACAAAGTTGGAGCCAATAACAAAGCTAATGTAAACATGGAGTTAAAACCAAAGCTAGGGAGCATTAAGGTGTGGCTGGTGTGACCATGGAGCTAATAACAAAGCTTCATTTGGACGTGCACACCAAGTGAACACAACCAGCTTCAAACGTCCTCTTTAACCCCGGTGCTTTCCCATGCACAGCTGACTTGTTCGGACCATAACTTTGTCAATACTTGTTCAATGAGCCTTCATGAATAGTCATTGGAAAGATAAGCTCGAAATCTATCTCCTCCATTTTGAATGACTACGAAAATCCAAGTATAACTCGAGATATGGACTGATCAAAACAATGCTGCAAAATGAACTCGCATCCGAAATTCCCATGCTTGAATGGGTGTGAACTTAAGTTAATGCCTTCATATATCCTTGACTATTTGCTCCTTTATTCCTGCTCAAACTCGAGCTAGCTCCATAATTGAAGACGACTCTTTATTAGTGCTAATGTAGCTGGACTATAGTTAAGTAGGAGCTGGTATTACTTCGTTGAGCTCTTTAGTACTTCCTTACTAGGATTAGTAGCTTCTTGATTCGGGTCAATTGTAGTAGGCATACTACTAATCTGGCAAGAGGTGTTAGTGTGGCTGAACTAAGACTATGAGGAGCTAAGGTGACTCTAATGAACTCTTTGGTAGCTCCTTGATTCGGATCACCTCTCTTTGGGGACGTTTGTGGGCTATAAATAGCCATCCATTTGATGAATAAAGCATTCAACTTTCATCAAACAAATCTGAGTGAAGCTTTGCTTTTCCTTTTCGTCTTTGTAGTTCACAAGACAAAGTATTAGAGTTAGTCGCGTTACAAGCTCTATACTCGCTATTTCAATCGAGTGTTTGAATTAGCACCCGCTTTGTTGAGGTATAGGTCTATCTCACTTAGCACACTATCCTTGGTTACATTCTATCATCCTTACAACAACTATTCCAATCTGATTTTGTTGCTTGTTTTTTTTGTTTATCTCAAAGTACTATCAACCTCCAAATAACTTGTTCAAAGTTCATTTTACCTCACATCATTAGTGGTATCAGAGCTTTGGTCTTCCTAAGACGTAAAGCATGGCAGGAGGAGTGATTTGACGACCCTAACTTCTTGGAACACCTAAAGAAAGCATTGGAGAACTACCAGCCCATGAATTCTCGTTTCCAAGCAAGAAGAGAGCCGGTGGACAGAATCAAAGTGAACGAACTCCCTGAGTTCATTGGAGGAACTGATCCTGAAGTTTATTTGGAATGGGAAAGAAACATTGAGAAGCTTTTTGATTTCAAAGACTTGGAGGACGAGGAGAGGTGCAAGTATGCAATTCTGAAGCTAAGCAAAGGGGCTTCTCTTTGGTATGAAGGGCTGAAAATACAACGCACCAGGGATGGAAAGGGTAAGATTTCTTCTTGGGAATCCTTGAAACGAAAGCTACGCAAGAGGTATGTCCCAACTACGCATAAGTTATCCTTATACAAAAAGATTGCTAATCTCGTACAAGAAAGGATGAGTGTTAGCGAGTACATTGAGGAGTTTGAGAACTTGGTATTAATGGGGGAAGTAGAAGAAAACGAAGAGATAAAAATGGCTAGGTTCTTACGTGGGTTAAATCGTAGTATTGCTAATACAGTTGATTTATGTCCATACTCTGATTTTGATACTTTGTGTGGGTTATGTTTGAAAATTGAGGCACAAGGGAAAACTAAGTATGAGAGTGAGTCTAGTAAGAGTCATACCTGGTCACGAGGTGAGGGGAGTAACAAAGCAAATTCGGTTAACACTAATCAACCCCTTTCCATTAAGAGTAACCCGACTCAACCCACAATTAAGACACCCACTGAAACTAGTTTGTCCAAAGTACGTTGCTTCAAGTGCCAAGGCTTTGGTCACTATAAAAATGCTTGTCCTAATAAGAGAGTCGTGACCTTGAGAGAAATAATGCCTTTCAGAGAGGAGATGTGGGAGGAGGAGCAACGTATAGGGGCTGTGTTTAATGAGGGAGAAGAAGAAGAGTATGAAGAAAGAGAGGATTATGAACCCCCAACGTATGATACTGTTTTGGTACTACGTACACTTCATGCCAACCCCATCCCGCACAACACTGAACAAAGGGATCAACTCTTCCACACTAAGTGTCAAGTTAACAACAAATGGTGTAGCTTGATAATTGATGGGGGTAGTTGCACAAATGTTGCCTCAACTGAAATGGTAACTAAATTAGGCCTAACCACCACTAGTCACCCTAAACCTTATGCACTACATTGGTTGGACGATGGAAACAAAGTGAGGGTCACTAAGCAAGTAAGAGTAGGTTTAACCATGGGGTCTTATGTCGATGAGGTTTTATGTGATGTCATTCCTATGGATGCGTGTCATATACTTTTTGGACGTCCTTGGCAGTTTGATAGGAATGTAGTACACCATGGGAGGAAGAATGAATACGAATTGAGGGATAGGGGAAAGAAAATCGTGCTAAAACCCATGACACCTCAAGCTGTTCGTGCTATGGCAGCCAACAAAACTAATAAACCTAACCTCACCATATTTGCTAGTGAGAGTGAAGTAGAACAGGGTTTACAAGGGGGGGAACGTATCTTTGTCATGGTTGCTAGAGAGGAACCCTTAGTAGTTGATAATGGGCTTGGGGGAAAGCCATTTGAGGAATTGTTACATGAGTTTGAGGACGTTTTTCCTAAGGAATTACCAGTTGGTTTACCACCTATTCGAGGCATAGAACACCAAATTGACCTCGTTCCAGGAGCAGCCTTGCCAAATAAGGCAGCCTATAGGTGTAATCCAGAGGAGACTAAGGAATTGCAAAGACAAATTGATGAATTAATGAGTCGAGGGTATGTACGTGAAAGCCTTAGTCCTTGCGCTGTTCCAGTCCTTTTAGTACCTAAGAAAGATGGAACTTGGAGAATGTGTGGATAGCAGGGCAGTTAACAACATTACCATCAAATATAGATTTCCTATTCCAAGATTGGATGATATGTTGGATGAGCTTCATGGGGTTGTGATCTTCTCCAAAATCGATTTGAGAAGTGGATATCATCAAATTAGAATGAGAGAGGGGGATGAGTGGAAGACAGCCTTCAAGACCAAGCATGGGCTCTATGAATGGACGGTTATGCCATTTGGTCTCACCAACGCTCCAAGCACATTCATGAGGCTAATGAATGAAGTACTCAAGGCCTATTTAGGTCGATTCTTTGTGGTTTATTTGGATGATATTCTTGTTTATAGCAGGTCTTTGGCGGAGCATATGGAGCACTTAAGGCTACTATTTACAACACTACGCAAGCAACAACTCTTTGGCAAGAAGGAGAAGTGTGCTTTCTTTGTAGAAAGTGTGGTGTTCCTTGGCTATGTGGTGTCCAAAGATGGAGTATCCGTTGATCAAACCAAGATAGAGTCCATCCGTACTTGGCCAATCCCTTCCACCATTACTGAAGTAAGATCATTCCATGGGTTGGCTTCCTTCTACAGAAGGTTCATTAAGGACTTTAGTACCATCACAAGTCCTATCTCCGAGTGTTTGAAGAAGGGTACGTTCGTTTGGTCCAAAGCTGCCCAAGATGCTTTTGAAGCCATCAAGGAGAAGTTGTGTTCCGCTCCTATTCTAGCTCTTCCTGATTTCTCTCAACCATTTGAGGTTGAATGTGACGCTAGTGGAGTAGGAATTGGTGCTGTCCTCGTGCAAAATAGGCGCCCCATTGCCTATTTTTCAGAAAAACTCAATGGAGCAAGGCTGAATTATTGCACCTACGACAAGGAATTCTTTGCCATAGTAAGAGCTCTCGATCATTGGAGTCATTATCTTCGTACTAACCACTTTATTCTCCATTCAGATCATGAGTCCCTAAAGTACATCAATGGCCAACAAAAACTAAGTCCAAGGCATGCCAAGTGGGTGGAATTCTTGCAATCCTTTCATTTCTCTTCAAAATACAAGGACGGTAAAAGTAACGTGGTGGCTGATGCATTATCCCGCCGCTACACTCTATTGTCTACTTTGGATGTTAGATTGCTTGGATTTGAAACTCTAAAGGATTACTACAAAAATGATGCTGATTTTGGTGAAGCTTTCACCAAATGCAAGGAGGGAGCCTTTGACGAGTTTGTTTTGCAAGAAGGATTTCTTTTCAAGGGAAATCGACTTTGTGTTCCCAAACATCCCATCAGAGAGTTGCTGGTTAGGGAAGCTCATGGGGGAGGATTTGATGTGAGTTGATATGAACTTTGAAACAAGGATATGAAATATGATTAGTATTCTGAAATGGAACGTAAACAAGTAACCAAAACAGAATGAAAGGATAGTTTTAAGGTTGAATAAACCGTAACCAAGGATAGTATGCTAGGTGAAGTAGACCTATACTTCAACAAAGCGGTTGCTAGATCAAACACTCGATTGAAATAGCGAGTTTAGAGCTTGTAACGCGACTTACTCTAGACTTTGTCTTGTAAACAACAAGGACGTAAAAGAAAGCTTAGCTTTACTCAGGTTTTTGATATGCCAATTGGATGTTTTATTCATTCAACTACATGGCTATATATAGCCTACAATCAGACCTTAAACTCGGCTGATTAGGGGTGACAAAAACAAAGTTACAACCATGTGAAAAGGAGCTAATAACAAAGCTAGGAGCTAATAACAAAGTAATGTAAACATGGAGCTAATAACAAAGCTTGAACAAGGAGTAATGAGGCGCGGCATCTATGTGAACAAGGAGCCACAACCAAAGCTTAACAAGGGAGCTTTTTAGCCGTGTACATCATGTGAACACAATCAGCCTCAACCCCTTCATAACTTCAGTACACTTCCCATGCTTGAATGAGTGTGAACCCAAGTTAATGCCTTCAAATTTCCTTGACTATTTGCTCCTTTATTCAGTCCATACTCGAGCTAGCTCACTAATTGAAGTAGGACAACTACTAAGCTGGTACTAGGAGCTCGTGTAGCTGAACCAGGATCATTGGGAGCTAAAGTGACTTCATTGAGCTCCTTAGTAGCTTCTTGATTCGGATCAGGATTAGCGGGTCATTTTGGCATCACAAGAACATTGGAAGTCTTAAAAGAGCACTTCTTTTGGCCAAAGATGCAAGGGAGCGTCCAACATGTAGTGAGCAAGTGTGTGACTTGTCAATTTGCCAAGAGTTCTTTCAAGCCAGGAGCCTATATGCCCTTGCCCACTCCTAAAAGACCATGGGAAGATGTGTCCATGGACTTCATCGTGGCCTTGCCAAGAACAGCTAGGGGGAAAGATGCTATCATGGTGGTGGTAGACCGGTTCTCAAAAATGGCTCACTTCATTGCTTGTCACAAAACCGATGATGCTAGCAATGTAGCCGATTTGTACTTCAAAGAAGTGGTGCGTCTCCATGGAGTACCTAAATCCATTGTTTCGGATCGTGATTCGAAGTTCCTTAGCTATTTTTGGAACACATTATGGAGGAAGGTATGGACCAAGCTCTTATTTAGCACCTCTCATCATCCACAAACAGATGGACAAACCGAAGTTACCAATCGCACCTTAGGCACATTGCTAAGGGGCCTTGTAAGCAAGACTCAAAGGGATTGGGATGTCAAGCTTGCCCACGCTGAGTTCGCTTACAATCGTTCTCCTACTTATGCTACCTCTCATTCTCCTTTTGAGGCCGTGTATGGAATCAATCCTTATATGCCTTTGGACCTGATTCCTCTACCTAAGGATGAGTTAGTCCACAAAGATGCAGAGTCAAAGCTTAAATCCATGATAAAACTCCACGAGCAAATTCGAGAAAGGATCAAGGAGGTAAATGAAGCCTACAAAAGAAGATCCAACAAAAACAGGAAACCAAGACTATTCCAAGAGGGCGACTTAGTTTGGGTTCACTTAAGAAAGGAGAGGTTTCCAAGCAAGAGAAAGAACAAGTTGATGCCACGAGCAGAAGGTCCATACAAGATCATATCAAAGGTAAACGACAATGCCTACAAGGTGGAGTTACCGGATGATTATGGAGTTCATGCCACGTTCAATGTGGGAGACCTTTCTCCTTATCTTGATGATGACGGCATTTCAGAATTGAGGACAATTCCTTTTCAAGGGGGAGGAGATGATCCGAATGAAGAAGCAACAAACCAAGAGTTCAATGAAATCACACTAGCTCCAAATGGTCCTAGTCCAACCCCCTTAGCCCCTCCTTCAAGTCTAGTAGTGTGCCTTCTTCAAGTGCTGAACTAGCTCGTGCAAGCACCTACTTGGACCGAGTAAAAGAGCAAGAACATACATTGCTCTAATCTGTTTTACAAGTCAAATAGTCAAGACCATATGGATACATTAACTTGGGTTCACACTCACGCAAACAAGGGCTGGCATCGGATTTAGTAGGCTGAATGTGTTCCCATTGATGCATTGTATCTAAGTGTCTAAGTTCTTTTCCTTTGCTTTGTTTGTATCACCCTCTTTAAGGGGCTTGACCATTCTGGTTGACCTCTCTTTGGGGACGTTTGTGGGCTATAAATAGCCATCCATTTGATGAATAAAGCATTCAACTTTCATCAAACAAATCTGAGTGAAGCTTTGCTTTTCCTTTTCGTCTTTGTAGTTCACAAGACAAAGTATTAGAGTTAGTCACGTTACAAGCTCTATACTCGCTATTTCAATCGAGTGTTTGAATTAGCACCCGCTTTGTTGAGGTATAGGTCTATCTCACTTAGCACACTATCCTTGGTTACATTCTATCATCCTTACAACAACTATTCCAATCTGATTTTGTTGCTTGTTTTTTTCGTTTATCTCAAAGTACTATCAACCTCCAAATAACTTGTTCAAAGTTCATTTTAACTCGCATCAGCGTGTCCTTAAAGATCTTACCGCGAAGAGGTCGGTTGGTCCTGATATCGGTTAGGGTGGGCTTTTTAAGGCCAAAACCTGTAGTGACCACAACTAGGAACTAAGAAATGAGCTTCACCGACCTCGTTCAAGTTACACCACCATTGGAAACTTGTTTTCAAATCCCCAGCGGAGTCACCAAACTGTGGACATCCGTCCGCACTGCCCAGCGCCCCACGCGTGCCCGCGCAGGACCGACCTGGTTTTCAGCGTGTGGCGGCGGCCACCCACGCGACCCCCTCCCTTCCGGGAGCTGGTCCGATCTCGCATACGGGGCGAAGTGTCGGACCTCGATTTGGATGACGATCCGGACTTGTACTAGACGGGTGCGGGCACCCGTGTTTCCGTTTGGGAATCGATCGAGACGTGGGTTTAAATGTTTAAAGGCCGATTCATTTGGTAAGGCGACCTTTTTAGTGAACTGAATTAGTTGCCGATTTGTGGAGTCGCCACCGAGTCAATTATGGGGACTCGGAAACCGTTCAAGTCAACTTTGATCCCTTACCGGCTCAAAGTTGAGTGGTACGGGATCTAAAGATAAAGACATGTACCCTTAAGCACTCCATGCCTGGAATGACTCTCATTGCCAATGGTTTCAGACATCCGAAAATCGTCGATTCTGAGTAAGGGGTGAGGGTACGTATTGGGAAGCCAACATCCGATAGATGTCAACACCCAATCCCGGCCGCACTATAGCGGCCTCTACTAATCAATCGGTGGGCTGATATCCTAGTTCTTTTGTTGTGGTGGAAGTACTGTAACATCCGTTGTTTTAACCCTATGTCTTTTACTATGTCGGTTGGTTTAAGGACAGATAAGTTTTATCGTCAAAATAGTAGTGTTTACATTCTTTGCATGCGATTTCACGTGACAAGCAGGCCATGAAAAGATGCACGTTGGAGAGTAGAGAGTACTATGTATTATACGTATTAGCAAATCAGGTTTAACGCGATAATACGGATATTAGTCGTTCTTAGGATATACCTTACCTGGTATTCTGCTTAAGATGCGTCGGTTCGACATTAATAGAGATGCGTCGAACCTATTAAGACGAGGACCCGGACTAATACAGAACCCGGCCATCACTTTGTTCAGTTTTAAGTTACTTTACGTTTTGAATTCCGTGTTAGGTGATTTAGCATGCGATTATAAGGTCATAAAAGCAATAAATCATACGAAAAACTGTAAATGTGAATGTAAGTAAATCACATTGTGAGAAATTGCACCCTCGGAGTATACACTAAATGGGACTCAATGTATAGATAGTTTTGAGAACGGATCTCGGAATTACTCGAGTCTATTTTAGTGTGTTTTATTATTTGTGGTTGAAGTTGGGACGTTACGTATTTTAGTGGATGCTTGTGGGCCTAGCGCCCACATCTAGTGTTGTCGTAGTGCATAATAATAGAAAGTACAAATATGGAAAGTTTTGTTTAGATGGCAACCTAGTGACGACTCGATCAACAGGCGGATCCTCCTAGCTTGACCAGTGACTCCGGCAGAACTCCGTTACCGTTTGTGATGTGAGTTAAGGTGAACTTTGAACCAAATACGTGAAGGTTGATAGTAATCTGAAATGAACGAAAGATAAACAACAAAACAGAATGTAAGGGTTGTTTGAGAGGATGATAGAACCGTAACCAAGGGATAGTATGCTTAGTGAAGTAGACCTATACTTCAACAAAGCGGGTGCTAATTCAAACACTCGATTGAAATAGCGAGTATAGGGCTTGTAACGCGACTAACTCTAGTACTTTGTCTTGTAAGCTACAAGGACGAAAAAAGAAAAGCTTAGCTTTACTCAGTTTTGTGTTATGAAGATTGGATGCCTTTATTCATCAAAAGGATGGCTATATATAGCCTACAAAACGTCCCTAAACCAGGCTGGTCAAGGGTGATACAAACAAAGCTTAAGGAGCTAAAAACAAAGCTAAAGAAAAGCATTTAGACGAGGTAAGCATGTGAACACAATCAGCCCACAATCAGCCTCCTAACTCCGGTGCACATCCCATGCTTGAATGAGTGTGAACCCAAGTTAATGCATCCATATGGCCTTGACTATTTGCTCTTTTATAATGGTCCAAGCAAGAGCTAGCTCAACATTTGAAGAAGGCACACTACTAGGCTTGAAGGAGGTGCTAAGGTGGCTGGACTAGGACCAATTGGAGCTAATGTGACTTCATTGAATTCTTTAGTTGCTTCTCCATTCGGATCATCTTCTCCCCCTTGAAAAGGAATTGTCCTCAATTCTGAAATGCCATCATCATCAAGATAGGGAGAAAGAACTCCCACATTGAACGTGGCATGAACTCCATCCGGCAACTCCACCTTGTAGGCATTGTCGTTTACCTTTGATACGATCTTGTATGGACCTTCTGCTTGTGGCATCAACCTGTTCTTTTTCTTGCTTGGAAACCTCTCCTTTCTTAAGTGAACCCAAACCAAGTCACCCTCTTGGAAGAGTCTTGGTTTTCTGTTTTTGTTGGTCCTTCTTTTGTAGGCTTTATTTACTTCCTTGATCCTTTCCCGAATCACTCCTCGAAAGTAAAAGTCAGGCCTTTTGCTAGCATCAGCAGTTATGTAACAAATACTGAAGTGAGCCATTTTGGAGAATGGCAAGTACTCTCTTGGTTTGAAAGGAATCTTTGAGAAATGACTTGTTACGCATTTGCCCACAATGTTTTGAATACTCCCTTGTATCTTTAGCCAGAAGAAGTGTTCTTTTAACACCTCTAAGGTCCTGGTCATGCCAAAATGTCCAGCTGGTCCTCCTCCATGAGCTTCTCTAACTAGAAACTCTGAAATAGGATGTTTTGGGACACAAAGATGGTTTCCTTTAAAAAGAAGATCTTCCTGCAAAACAAACTCATCAAAAGTACTAAGAGCACCAGCCGTGTACTTGGTGAATAAATCAGCATCCATAGAGTAGTAGTCCTTCAAAGTCTCAAATCCAAGCGATCTTACATCTAGGGTGGATAAGTGTGAGTAGCGACAAGATAAAGCATCAGCCACGACATTGCTCTTACCATCCTTATACCTGGAAGAGAAATGAAAGGGTTGCGAGAGTTCCATCCATTTGGCATGTCTTGGGCTTAGCTTTTGCGAGCCATTGATATACTTTAAGGGTTCATGATCTCTACTAGGTGTCAAACCAGCTGGTAATTCATTAGGAATGACAAAACCCAGTTCCTTATCGTTTCCCTCCAAACCCATTATCAACCCTAACTGGTTCCTCTTTAGTAACCATGACAAAGTCACACTCTCCCTCTTCTATGGCATGTTCTACCACATTTTTACTAGCAAATATGGAGAGATTGGGTTTCTTGACTCGATTAGCTAACATGGTACTCACATCTTGAGGTGTCATGGGTTTTAGCACAATTTTCCTTCCTTTATCTCTCAATTCATACTCATTCTTTCTCCCATGGTGAACTACGTCCCTATCAAACTTCCAAGGACGGCCTAATAGTATGTGACAAGCATCCATAGGAATAACATCACATAAGACCTCATCAACATAGGAACCCATGGTCAAACCAACCCTTACTTGTTTAGTGACCCTCACTTTGTTCCCGTTATCTAACCAATGTAGAGCATAAGGGTTAGGGTGATTAGTAGTAGCTAGACCTAGTTTGGTTACCATTTCGGCTGAGGCAACGTTGGTACAACTACCTCCATCAATTATTAAACTACACCATTTGTTGTTAACTTGACACTTAGTATGGAATAGTTGGTCTCTTTGTTCAGTATCGTGTTGAATGGGGTTAGCATGTAGAGTACATAGTACTAAAAGTGTATCATAAGTTGGGGGTTCATAAGCCTCAATATCTTCCTCTTCCTCTTCCTCGTTAACATTGAAAACAGCCCCTATACGTTGTTCCTCTTCCCATATTTCATCCCTAACAGTGATCACTTCTCTTAAGGTCACAACTCTCTTATTAGGACAAGCGTTTTTGTAGTGACCAAACCTTTGACACTTGAAACAACGTACTTTGGATAGACTAGTTTCAGTGGGTGTTTTAGTAGTAGATTGAAGTGGGGTTGCTGGGTTATTCTTAATAGTGAGGGGTTGATTAGTATTAGTAGAATTGAACCTATTACCTTCATCAGTTCGTGGCCAAGTATAACCCTTACTAGATTCACCCTCATGTTTTGCCTTCCCTTGTGCCTCAATTTTTAAACACAACCCACACAAAGTATCAAAATCAGAGTATGGACATAAATCAACTGTATTAGCAATACTACGATTTAACCCACGTAAGAACCTAGCCATTTTTATCTCTTCGTTTTCTTCTACTTCCCCCATTAGTACCAAGTTCTCAAACTCTTCAATATACTCACTAACACTCATTCTTCCTTGTACGAGATTAGCAATCTTTTTGTATAAGGATAACTTATGTGTAGTTGGAACATACCTCTTACGTAGCTTACGTTTTAAGGACTCCCAAGAAGAAATCTTACCCTTTCCATTCCTGGTGCGTTGTATCTTCAGTCCTTCATACCAAAGAGAAGCCCCTTTGCTTAGCTTCAGAATTGCATAGTTGCACCTCTCCTCGTCCTCCAAGTCTTTGAAGTCAAAAAGCTTCTCCATGTTTCTTTCCCATTCCAAATAGACTTCAGGATCAGTACCCCCATTGAACTCAGGAAGTTCGTTCACTTTGATCTTGTCCACCGGTTCCCTTCTTGCTTGGAAACGAGAATTCTTTGGCTGGTAGTTCTCCAATGCTTTCTTTAGGTGTTCCAAGAAGTTAGGGTCTTCAAAGTTCACTACTCCTGCCATGCTTTATGTCTAAAGGAAGACCAAAGCTCTGATACCACTAATGATGTGAGTTAAGGTGAACTTTGAACCAAATACGTGAAGGTTGATAGTAATCTGAAATGAACGAAAGATAAACAACAAAACAGAATGTAAGGGTTGTTTGAGAGGATGATAGAACCGTATTCCATCTTTCTTAGGTACTAAAAGGACTGGAACAACGCAAGGACTAAGGCTTTCACGTACATACCCTCGACTCATTAATTCATCAATTTGTCTTTGCAATTCCTTAGTCTCCTCTGGATTACACCTATAGGCTGCCTTATTTGGCAAGGCTACTTCTGAAACGAGGTCAATTTGGTGTTCTATGCCTCGAATAGGTGGTAAACCAACTGGTAATTCCTCAGGGAAAACGTCCTCAAACTCATGTAACAATTCCTCAAATGGCCTTCCCCCAAGCCCATTCTCAACTACTAAGGGTTCCTCTCTAGAAACCATGACAAAGACACGTTCCCCCCCTTGTAAAGCCTGTTCTACTTCACTCTCACAAGCAAATATGGTGAGGTTAGGTTTTTTAGTTTTGTTGGCTGCCATAGCACGAACAGCTTGAGGTGTCATGGGATTTAGCACGATTTTCTTTCCCCTATCCCTCAATTCGTATTCATTCTTCCTCCCATGGTGTACTACATCCCTATCAAACTGCCAAGGACGTCCCAAAAGTATATGACAAGCATCCATAGGAATGACATCACATAAAACCTCATCGACATAAGAACCCATGGTTAAGCCTACTCTTACTTGCTTAGTGACCCTTACTTTGTTTCCATCGTCCAACCAATGTAGTGCATAAGGTCTAGGGTGACTAGTGGTGGTTAGGCCTAATTTAGTTACCATTTCAGTTGAGGCAACATTTGTGCAACTACCCCCATCAATTATCAAGCTACACCATTTGTTGTTAACTTGACACTTAGTGTGGAAGAGTTGATCCCTTTGTTCAGTGTTGTGCGGGATGGGGTTGGCATGAAGTGTACGTAGTACCAAAACAGTATCATACGTTGGGGGTTCATAATCCTCTCTTTCTTCATCCTCTTCTTCTTCTCCCTCATTAAACACAGCCCATATGCGTTGCTCCTCCTCCCACATCTCCTCTCTAAAAGGCATTATTTCTCTCAAGGTCACGACTCTCTTATTAGGACACGCATTTTTATAGTGACCAAAGCCTTGGCACTTGAAGCAACGTACTTTGGACAAACTAGTCTCAGTGGGTGTCTTAGTTGTGGGTTGAGTCGGGTTACTCTTAATGTAAAGGGGTTGATTAGTGTTAACCGAATTTGTTTTGTTACTCCCCTCACCTCGTGACCAGGTATGACTCTTACTAGACTCACTCTCATACTTAGCTTTCCCTTGTGCCTCAATTTTCAAACATAACCCACACAAAGTATCAAAATCAGAGTATGGACATAAATCAACTGTATTAGCAATACTACGATTTAACCCACGTAAGAACCTAGCCATTTTTATCTTTTCGTTTTCTTCTACTTCCCCCATTAATACCAAGTTCTCAAACTCCTCAATGTACTCGCTAACACTCATCCTTCCTTGTACGAGATTAGCAATCTTTTTGTAAAAGGATAACTTATGCGTAGTTGGGACATACCTCTTGCGTAGCTTTCGTTTCAAGGATTCCCAAAAAGAAATCTTACCCTTTCCATCCCTGGTGTGTTGTATTTTCAGCCCTTCATACCAAAGAGAAGCCCCTTTGCTTAGCTTCAGAATTGCATACTTGCACCTCTCCTCGTCCTCCAAGTCTTTGAAGTCAAAAAGCTTCTCAATGTTTCTTTCCCATTCCAAGTAGACTTCAGGATCAGTACCTCCAATGAACTCAGGGAGTTCGTTCACTTTGATTTTGTCCACCGGCTCTCTTCTTGCTTGGAAACGAGAATTCATGGGCTGGTAGTTCTCCAATGCTTTCTTTAGGTGTTCCAAGAAGTTAGGGTCGTCAAAGTTCACTCCTCCTGCCATGCTTTACGTCTTAGGAAGACCAAAGCTCTGATACCACTAATGATGTGAGTTAAGATGAACTTTGAACAAGTTATGTGGAGGTTGATAGTACTTTGAGATAAACGAAAAACAAGCAACAAAAACAGATTGTAGTAGTTGTTGTAAGGATGATAGAATGTAACCAAGGATAGTGTGCTTAGTGAGATAGACCTATACCTCAACAAAGCGGGTGCTAATTCAAACACTCAATTGAAATAGCGAGTATAGAGCTTGTAACGCGACTAACTCTAGTACTTTGTCTTGTAAACTACAAAGACGAAAAAGCTTCACTCAGGTTTGTTTTATGCAAGTTGAATGAATTTATTCATCAAATGTATGGCTATATATAGCCTACAAACGTCCTCAACCAAAATGGTCAAGACCCTTAATGAGGGTGATACAAACAAAGCTAAGGAAAGGAACTTAGACACTAAGATACAATGCATCAATGGGAACACAATCAGCCTACTAACTCCGGTTCATAGCTCCTGTTTGAATGAGTGTGAACCCAAGTTAATGCATCCATGATCCGAATGAAGGAGATACCAAAGAATTCAATGAAGTAACACTAGCTCCTAATGGACCAAGTCAAGCCACATTAGCACCTCCTACTAGCTTAGTAGTGTGCCTACTTCAAATGGTGAGCTAGCTCGTGTATGGACGAATAAAGGAGCAAATAAGTCAAGATCTTATGAAGGCATTAACTTGGGTTCACACCATGGCTATGTTCACATAGTGTGCACGTCCTCAAGCTTTGTTGTTGGCTCCATGTTCACATAGTGTGCCGCGGCTGATTGCTCTTGTTAAGCTTTGTTTTTAGCTCCTAGTTCACATAGGTTTAAGCTTTGTTTTTAGCTCCTAGTTCACAATAGGTTTAAGCTTTGTTTTTGTCACCATGTAGCTTTGTTATTGTCACCCTAACCAGCCGGTTTAAGGGTCATTTTGTAGGCTATATATAGCCATCTACTTGAATGAATAAAACATCCAAGATTGAAATCACAAAACTGAGTAAAGCATTGCTTTCTTTTACGTCCTTGTTGCTTACAAGACAAAGTCTAGAGTGAGTCGCGTTACAAGCTCTAAACTCGCTACTTCAATCGCGTGTTTGATTTAGCATCCGCTTTGTTGGAGTATAGGTCTACTTCACTAAGCATACTATCCTTTGGTTACGGTTTATTCATCCTCAAACTATCCTTACAATCTGTTTTGGTTACTTTATTTACGTTCATTTCAGAATACTAATTGATTGGGGTGGGCCGCCTAGGCCGGGTTAATTGTTTCCGTTAACCGGAACACTAATCATTCTTCACATTCTCGTTTCAAAGTTCATATTAACTCACATCAATCCATATGGTCTTGATTATTTGACTTGTAAATCAGATTAGAGCAATGCATGTTCTTGCTCTTTTATTCGGTCCAAGTAGGTGCTTGCACGAGCTAGTTCAGCACTTGAAGAAGGCACACTACTAGACTTGAAGGAGGGGCTAAGGGGGTTGGACTAGGACCATTTGGAGCTAGTGTGACTTCATTGAACTCTTGGTTTGTTGCTTCTTCATTCGGATCAGAATTCCAATCGCAATCAGAAATTCAACTAACAACTTGGCTTCGACGCTTCTTGGACCGTCTTGATTTTAAGAAAAATCAAGAGTTGTAGCTCTGATACCACTTATGATGTGATTTGGAATGAACTTCGAACAAGTTATTTGGAGATTGATAGTAATTTGAGATAAACGAAAACAAGCAACGAAATCAGGTTGAAATAGTTGTTGTAAAGTGATGATAGAACGTAACCAAGGATAGTGTGCTAAGTGAGATAGACCTATACCTTAACAAAGCGGGTGCTAATTCAAACACTCGATTGAAATAGCGAGTATAGAGCTTGTAACGCGACTTACTCTAATACTTTGTCTTGTGAACTACAAAGACGAAAAGAAAAGCAAAGCTTAACTCAGATTTTGTTTTTGATAAAAGTTGAATGATTTATGTATCTATGGTGGCTATTTATAGCCTACAAAAGGACCCAAAGAGAGGCCAACCAGAATAGTCAAGCCTCTTAAAGTGGGTGACAAAAACAAAGAAAGGGAAATGAACTAGGCTAGAAATAAATAGCTAGATACAATGAATAAGTGAGAACACAATCAGCCTGCTTTCCATGCTCCAAATCAGATTCAAGGCCCTTGTTTGCTCGAGTAGTCTTGATTAAACGGACTTGAAAATAGCAGCTCTTCTCCTCGGGAATTAATTGAAAGCTTTAAAGAAAATCGAGGCAAAAGAAACAATTCCGTCAAAGAATTTAACAGCAGAGTTTTTCAATGCACAGCTGACTTGTTTGGGGCATAACTTCGTCAATACTTGTTCAATGAACCTTCATGATCAGTCATTGGAAAGATAAGCTCGAAATCTATCTCCTCCATTTTGAATGACTACGAAATTCCAAGTATAACTCGAGATATGGACCGATCCAAACAACGCTGCAAAATGAACTCGCATCAGGTAGATGATGACCAAACTTGGTCAAGGATCGAAGAAATGGCGGTCCATAACTCTCAATACTCAAGGCCAAGAAAGGAAAGTAGAGGAGGAAGGCATGAGATTGATGCCATTACACAATTAAGTGCCGACCTTGGAGCACAATTAAAGACACACATGGATACTATTGACAAGAAGCTCCAACGCCACTTTAATCAAGGTCAAAGCACTAGTTCCTCCAATCAACAATCGATCCATCAAATTAATGCTTTGGGAACGGTTACACCATCATCTCATTATGGAATATGTGAGATTTGTGGAATATATGGACATGAGCCTTTACATTGTCGAAGTAGGATTGAGCAAGTGAATGCTTTTCAAGCATACAAGCAAGGTGTTCCATATTTCCCCCACAAGCCTCAAAACGTGCCAAATCAACATATGTTCCAAGCTTCCCAACAACAAGCTCAACAACAATACCGTGTACCCTATGTTCCTCCTCCCTTAAGGGACAACAACCAAAGCTACCAAGGTTATCAAGGCAATCCAAGGCCTTTTAACAACTTCCAACAACATAACCAAGGTGCCTTCAACAACAATCAAGGGTTCCATCAAGGGAACTTCAATCATCAAGGTGGTTTCCAAGAAAACCAACACTCTCAAGGCCTAAATCAAGGCAACTCTCAAGGGTTCCAAGGGAACTTTCAACAACAACAAGGGTCCCAAAATACTCAACAAGAAAGCAAGCAAAGAAGTCGATCTCCAATTCAAGATTATGGCATTCCCCTAGCCATTACCAATACTCCACACAATCAACAATCTCCACCTTGAGATCCGGAGATACAAAAGACAATCTTGGAGATACAAAGAAGCCAATTGGAGATGCAAAAAGCTCAACATGAATTCTTTACTAACCTTCGAATGGAAAACAAGGCAAGAGATACGCATGTGAAAATGCTTGAAACACAACTAGCTCAAGTAGCTTCGGGTAGTTCTTCAAGACAAAAGGGTCAACTACCTCCTCAAGGTACTAACAAAATTTGAACATGTGAATGCCATCACCTTGAGAAGTGGTGCATCCTATGATTCTCCGTTGTATCCTAATGAGCATGAAGCAATGAAGGAAGTAGAATCTCCATCTCAAGCCAATGAAAATTGAGGAAATCTCATGGAAGAGCAAGTCTTATGGGAGGTTGAAAAACCTAATGAAGACAAGCTCCCCTCACCCCAAGAGAAAAACAAAGGAAAGAAGAAAGTGTCAATTGAAAAGTCCCAACCTATTGAGCAAGACAAGATACACATCAAGTTGCCTTTCCCAACAAGGCAAATAAAGACTAAGGTGGATGTTCAATTTGACAAGTTTGCTGACATTGTGAAGAAATTGGATGTGAGCATCCCTTTCACCGAGCTAATTACCCAAGTCCCGGCATATGGAAAATTCATGAGAGAAATCTTGGCTAGCAAGCAATCCTTTGACAAGGAAGAAACTATAGCATTCACAAGAGAGGTGAGCGAGCTCATTCAAGGCTCTACACTTCCTAAATTGAAGGATCCGGGTAGTTTCTCAATCCCGTGCACCATAGGGAACTTGAAAATTGAAAGGGCATTATGTGATTTGGGAGCAAGTGTGAGCATTCTTCCTTATTCTATTTGTGAGAGACTTGGGATGAAAGAGCTTAAGTGTACCTCTATCACACTCCAAATGGCCGATCGTACGCTAAATCAACCATTAGGAATGCTAGAGGATGTGCCATTAAGAATAGGGAAATTCTTCATTCCGGTTGACTTTCTCGTGCTTGATATGCCAGAGGATGCTATCACTCCTATGATGCGAATGCGAAAGCGGTTTAGATTAGGAAATGAAGATTGGGTCGAAGGTTAATGTAACCTTGAGTGATGACGTGGATTTTGGAGTGAAATTGAACTAAGGTTAATGTAACCTTGGTTCGTGGTTAAGGTCTTCCTGGATTTTGTGTTATGTGGCACGTCTATTTTAGGAAAGAAAATACTTTGAATTACGTAAGGATTTTTGTGATGAAATAAAAGACAAACGTAACCAAAGATATTTAGTCCGAATTCGACCTTGAATCCGAAACTAATAACGTAGAGATTGGCGCACCAATTCCTCGACGCGATTTCGAAGTACTTTCTCGAAATATAAAACACAAGAGTTGATTTAAAATCAAAACGTTGCTGAATTTTTTATTGCTTAATCATTGAATGCCTTATGCTAACATGGAACGTGGCTTTTATAGCCTTACACAAATATAATCTCGAATATATTTTACGAGATACTAATCAAATTAAAACTAGTAATTAATCTAGAGAATATAATATCTTATCCTAGGTATATCTTGAAATGATATTGAAGATATCATTATTATTCTTACTTCCTAATTAAAAGAAGGTTGTCTCTTTATTTGGGTGGTAGATCTCATGCATATCTTCCATGAAATAAATATCAAATCAACCTTGATACTCATTCATTTTGTTGCCAAATATGAGAAGATTGTTCCTGATTATTTGGAGTAAGGATCACGCTTGATATCATCCACATATCCTCCATAATCTTTATTTTCTCTAATGCACCTAGACCATATTTGGGACATGGGTAAGCATGCACACGCCTAGCTTTATTGGGCTTGGTTTGAATACCCCGAGTGAGTGCATCGTCTCATTGTGGGCTTTGTTCGGTCCAAGCACAATCGGGTCGGGTTCGAGCTTACTCGTATCATCCCCTCCTTCTTCGAAAGGAATTGACCTCAATTCCGCAAGGCCATCATCGCTTAAGTACGGACTTAAGTCTCCTACATTGAATGTAGCGTGGACTCCATAGTCTCCCGGAAGCTCGATCTTGTAAGCATTGTCGTTTACTTTGTCAGCGACCTTGTATGGACCCTCGGCTCGCGGCATGAGCTTGTTCTTTTGTTTTCCCGGAAACCTTTCCTTGCGCAAGTGTAACCACACCAAGTCTCCGGGTTGAAATACCTTAGTCGGTCGGTTTTTGTTAGCTCGCCTTTGGTAGGTTTCGTTTACCACCTCAATTCTAGCTCGGACTTGATCATGTAGCTTTGTCATAGCCTTGACCTTGTCCTCCGCGTCCTTGTGAACAAATTCCCCTTTAGGGATAGGGAGTAACTCAATAGGCAAATACGGGTTGATCCCATAAACTACCTCGAAAGGAGAGTGCTTAGTTGCATAGGTAGGAGATCGATTATAAGCGAACTCCGCGTGTGCAAGCTTAAGGTCCCAATCTTTTTGAGTTTTACTCACCAAACCACGGAGAATAGTCCCTAAGATACGGTTTGTCACTTCCGTTTGCCCATCAGTTTGAGGGTGATGTGAAGTGCTAAACAGTAGCTTAGTACCGACCTTTCTCCAAAGTGTGTTCCAAAAGTAACTCAGGAATTTTGAGTCACGATCGGACACAATAGTCTTCGGGACACCATGTAAACGGACTATCTCGCGATAATACAAATCCGCGACATTACTAGCATCGTCCGTTTTATGGCAAGCCACGAAATGCGCCATCTTCGAAAATCTGTCAACGACCACCATAATTGCATCCCTTCCTCTTTGAGTACGAGGTAAGGCCACAATAAAGTCCATCGACACATCTTCCCATGGTCGTTCCGGAACTGGTAATGGCATGTAGGCTCCTGCTTTAAAGGAACTTTTCGCCATGTGACAAGTAACACACTTGCTTATGATGTTTTGGACATCACCAATCATTTTCGGCCAATGAAAATGCTCGTGTAAGATGTCGAGCGTCTTCTGGACCCCGAAATGTCCGGCTAAACCACCACCGTGTGCTTCGCGAATTAATAATTCACGAATTGGATGCTTCGGAACACAAAGTCGATTTCCCTTAAATAGAAAACCCTCTTGTATCGCGTATTCCTTGTATCCACCTTTTTGACATTCCTCGAATATCTCCCTTAGTTCATCATCAAGTACATAGGATTCTTTAATTAACTCGAACCCTAGTAACTTCACTTCGAGTGTGGTAAGTAGCGCATATCTCCGTGATAAAGCGTCAGCTACTACATTACTCTTGCCTTCTTTGTATTTTGATGAAAAATGGAATGATTGAAGGAATTCAACCCATTTTGCATGTCTCGGGTTGAGCTTTTGTTGCCCATGTATGTACTTGAGAGACTCGTGATCCGAGTGAAGTACAAAATGACTAGGGCGAAGGTAGTGACTCCAATGGTCAAGTGCTCGAACAATCGCGTAGAACTCTTTGTCGTATGTAGAGTAATTACAACGAGCGCCCCCCAATTTCTCCGAAAAGTAAGCAATGGGTCGTTGAGCTTGGATTAAAACAGCCCCAATTCCCACGCCACTTGCGTCACACTCAACTTCGAACGGTTGAGAGAAGTCGGGTAGAGCGAGTATAGGTGCATTGCATAGCAACTCCTTGATCTTCTTGAACGCCTTTTGAGCTTGTTCGTTCCAATCAAACGCTCCTTTTTTCAAGCAACCCGTGATTGGGCTCATGACCGTGCTGAAATCACGAATAAACCGCCGGTAGAATGAAGCCAATCCATGGAATGATCGTACTTCAGTCACCGTACTAGGGGTAGGCCAAGAACGAATAGCCTCCACCTTTTCTTGATCCACGGCAACTCCATCCCGAGATACAACGTATCCAAGGAATATAACTTTGTCGACCAAGAATGAGCACTTCTCGGCTTTGCCGTATAGTTTTTGCATTCTTAGCGTTTCGAACACTTGTCTTAAGTGTTGTAGGTGCTCTTCAATGCCCTTGCTGTATACTAGGATATCGTCCAAGTACACGACCACGAACTTTCCAATGAAGGACTTTAGAACCTCGTTCATAAGCCTCATGAAAGTGCTTGGTGCATTAGTAAGGCCGAAAGGCATGACCAACCATTCATATAAACCATGTTTGGTTTTGAATGCGGTCTTCCATTCATCTCCTTCTCTCATTCGAATTTGGTGATAACCACTTCGAAGATCGATTTTGGAGAAGATGGTTGAGCCATGAAGTTCATCAAGCATATCATCGAGTCTCGGAATCGGGAATCGATATTTTATGGTGATGTTATTCACTGCTCTACTATCGATGCACATTCTCCATGTGCCATCTTTCTTAGGGACGAGTAAAGCTGGAACCGCGCACGGGCTCATGCTTTCTCTTACGTACCCTCGTTCCATTAACTCCTCAATTTGTCGTTGGAGTTCTTTGGTTTCTTCGGGGTTACTCCGATAAGCCGCCTTGTTTGGTAAGGGCGCGCCGGGTACGAGATCAATTTGATGCTCGATTCCACGCAATGGAGGTAAACCCGCTGGTAAATCCTCTGGAAAAACATCGTCAAACTCACGCAATAGTGGTTTAACGCGTTCAACAGAGTCAAGGTTAGAGTAAACTTGGTCAAGGTTAATGTAACCTTGGTCAAGGTTATTCTCTCTTGAAACTGTGGACAGGTTAGATGCCACAAGCGCGTACACTTGCTCTCCTCTAGCCAAAACCTGCTCCACGTCTCTTTCACTAGCAAACATTGACAAACTCGGCTTGTTAGTACGATTAGAATGAATCGAACGAATCTCCTTCGGCGCCATAGGCCTTAGGACGACCTTCTTACCATCCACCATGAGTTCATGCTCGTTGCTTCGTCCTTTATGAAGGACATTGCGATCAAATTGCCATGGCCTGCCTAATAACATGTGACAAGCATCCATGGGAATAACGTCGCAAACCACCTCGTCCTTGTAAGGACCCATCGTAAAACCAACGCGGACTTGTTTAGTCACCTTAACTTGGTTCCCATCGTCGAGCCAATGTAAGGTATAGGGTCTCGGGTGTGGTGTGGTGGTTAGGGTTAATTTCTTAACCATGTCTTGTGAGGCGACATTGGTACAACTCCCCCCATCAATAATCACGTTACACCATTTGTCTTTGACCAAGCATTTAGTGTGGAAGATTTGGTCACGTTGTTCGGTCACAACCGGTTCAACAACGGTGTGCAAAGTACGACGTAAGACCAAAGACTCAACATGACTTGGTGCAACAAACTCGAGCACGTCATCCCCCTCTAACTCATCCCCATTCGTGACATATGATGGCTCATCCTCGTCACTAAAACCCTCCATCAATTCATCGCGATAGCTAATTGCCTCTCTTAATGTAATGACTCTTTTATTAGGACAATCGCTTTGAAAGTGGCCGAATCCTTGACACTTAAAACAACGGACCCTAGACATGTATGTCTTTGGATTTAGTGTCTGTTTTAGGTGTTGTTTGGGTGGCAACTACGGATTTTGGGGTTTGACTTGAACTAGACCCTCCGAATTTATTGGGTGTTTCGGATTTTGTCCAAGTGTTTGTTTTAGTGGTCGGAGTAGTTCGTCGTTTTTGTTGACCCTCTACTTTTAAACACAAAGAGCATAATAAATCAAACGACGCATAAGGATGTAAATCTACCACATCAGCTATGTTACGATTTAAACCCCTACAAAACCTAGCCATCTTTTGTTCCTCGAGTTCTTCTAACTCACACATTAAAGATGCCTTTTCGAACTCCTCAATATACGCACTAATTGACATGGTCCCTTGTTTCAATCCGGCTACCTTACGATATAAGTCGATTTTGTAACTTTAGGAACATACCTCTTGCGTAACTTATTTTTGAGTTCCTCCCATGACCGGATCTTAGGCTTTTCTTCCCGTGCTCGCCTAGTCTTCATACTTTCGAACCATAGGGACGCACTTTTTGTTAGCCTCAAGATAGCATACTTGCAACGCTTCTCATCGGGGACATCCTTGAATTCGAACATCCTCTCGATTTGACGCTCCCAGTCCAAGTATTCTTCCGGATCTATCCCTCCCCCGAATTCAGGCAACTCCGTGACTTTGAATTCGTCATGGGGTTTGGGCACATCCACGAATCTCCTGGCACCTCCCCCAGGTCTGTTCTCGGGCAAATTGCGCAAGGCACGGAGCAATTGTTGGATGAGATTGTCGTCATTACTCCCTCCAGTATTGAAGCTGCTTGCGTCATTGTTGACATTGTTGTCGTTGATTTCGTTATCTCCCATGTCGCTAAACACGGCTCTGATACCATTCTGATGCGAAATAAAAATGCGGAAGCTCCAATGCAAACTTGTTTTTGTATTTTTTTTTGGACCAAGGTTAATGTAACCTTGAAGTTTATTGACGAATGAAAATAAACGATAATATAAAGGGATATTTAGCCTGTAGTTCGACCTTGAACCCGGAACTAATCACGAAAGAGATTGGAGCCCAATCTTTTATCGCCAATTCGAAGTACCTTCTCGAATTTAGTAAACACCATGATCAAAAGATCAAAATGCAACAAGTTTTTTTTTTTAATTCATCATTCATATTCTTCTCTTACATTATTGTCGTGTGGCATATAAATAGCCTACATGTGAAAATCAACTCGATATCTCGAGTGATATTATTTCCTAAATAATAATATGATAAATGGGAAACAAATACTAGAAAATAATTTACTATATCAACTAAGTAAATCCTTGCCAAAATTGTGAGATGCTTGATTTCTTTCCATTTCTTGAGATCACGACATCTTCATGATTAAGGCAATATCCACTTGATTTTATTCTTCAAGTATTAGAAAAGATCTCGACATTTCCACTACTTTGGCAAACAATCATTTTGGTTCATCTTTGCCATTTATTCAAGATTCATAATCTCTTAAATATGTCAGCCGCATCTCCCTTTTATTCACTACTATATTTGTGAAGATTACAAGATTCTCCACATCTCATCAAGATATCTGAATGCACCTAGATGAGATTTAAGTCACATTCAGTTCATCCCCACTTTCTTCAAAAAGAATTGTCCTCAATTCCAAAAGGTAATCGAGGCATAACATTATGACCGATTCACTTTTTTTTTCCTCTGTGAACAGTACCGCGTGAATAGTACCACGTGAACAGTACACATATTTCTTTTTTCTCTTTTTTTGGTATAAAAAAACTACACAATTAAGAAATCACAAATTCAACAACGAACAAAAAGCTAGTCAAAACCGATTAACCCTTGAACTACCTCGCTCAAGTTTAATCTTTGAATTCCAATCGCAACCGGAAAATCAACCAAAAACTTGGATTCGACACACGTTTAGGACCGTCTTGATTTTGAGAAAAACCAAGAGTTGTAGCTCTGATACCATTCTGATGCGAATGCGGAAGCGGTTTAGATTAGGAAATGAAGATTGGGTCGAAGGTTAATGTAACCTTGAGTGATGACGTGGATTTTGGAGTGAAATTGAACTAAGGTTAATGTAACCTTGGTTCGTGGTTAAGGTCTTCCTGGATTTTGTGTTATGTGGCACGTCTATTTTAGGAAAGAAAATACTTTGAATTACGTAAGGATTTTTGTGATGAAATAAAAGACAAACGTAACCAAAGATATTTAGTCCGAATTCGACCTTGAATCCGAAACTAATAACGTAGAGATTGGCGCACCAATTCCTCGACGCGATTTCGAAGTACTTTCTCGAAATATAAAACACAAGAGTTGATTTAAAATCAAAACGTTGCTGAAATTTTTATTGCTTAATCATTGAATGCCTTATGCTAACATGGAACGTGGCTTTTATAGCCTTACACAAATATAATCTCGAATATATTTTACGAGATACTAATCAAATTAAAACTAGTAATTAATCTAGAGAATATAATATCTTATCCTAGGTATATCTTGAAATGATATTGAAGATATCATTATTATTCTTACTTCCTAATTAAAAGAAGGTTGTCTCTTTATTTGGGTGGTAGATCTCATGCATATCTTCCATGAAATAAATATCAAATCAACCTTGATACTCATTCATTTTGTTGCCAAATATGAGAAGATTGTTCCTGATTATTTGGAGTAAGGATCACGCTTGATATCATCCACATATCCTCCATAATCTTTATTTTCTCTAATGCACCTAGACCATATTTGGGACATGGGTAAGCATGCACACGCCTAGCTTTATTGGGCTTGGTTCGAATACCCCGAGTGAGTGCATCGTCTCATTGTGAGCTTTGTTCGGTCCAAGCACAATCGGGTCGGGTTCGAGCTTACTCGTATCATCCTATTATCTTAGGGCGCCCGTTTCTACATACCGCTGGTGCAATGATTGATGTAAAGAATGGTAGGATCACCTTTGAGCTAGGCGACGAGAAGCTAGTGTTTGACCTCCAAGGCAACACCTCGCCTACTTATGATGAGTCATGCAATATGATCCATGCCTTCAATGACAAAGATCTAGGGAATGAGTCGAGTGAAAGCTTGAAAGAGGACAACTTGTGGGGAATTGAAGATGATGATTCCGAGCTTGGGGCGAGTGAATGCCCATGTGATGTGTTTGATGACAAGTCGATTGGCAAGAAGAAAGTTGAGCCTCCCTTGAGGCCTTGTGAAGATGAGTGGAAGTTTGGGTATATCCCGAAGGATCGAAAGTACAAGTTCAAACCTTTGAACTTAGTAGATCGGGATGCCCCGGGAACTTTGAGGCAAGGTAGCGAAGAACCTTGGAGTGTGGATTGGTATTCCACAAGCTTGGTTGAAGACTTCTCCCGAGCCTTTGATTTGTTACTCCGTGCTCTTGATGGCGATGGAGTTATTTGTGAGGTTGTTGAAAAATGAATGAAGAACCCACCACCCTTGGTTTGACGGAGTTCCAAAAGAACCGTCCCTTTGTATATAACTCTTTCTTATTCTTTTGTGTTTTGTGGAATTCTTGTAATTTGGTATTTTGATGAGCGATGTGAGGGAGGGAATTTGATGATGTTTATTGAGCATATTCGATAGGCTGTTAGTGAAGATAAAGTTTCGAGGAGAGTAGTTGATGATAGATGCTTGGATTTGGGCATGGGAGTCGGTTTTTGAAACTATTGACAAGTTTTTGGGGACGAGATTTTAGATCTCGATGTATTGGTGGCCTTGTGGGTGAAGCTATCAAGGAAATGAAGGGTTAGAAGACTCATCCCGACCGGGAAGGATGTCATCCCTGACCGGAATGTGATCCGAATCAAGAAGCTACTAAGGAGTTCAATGAAGTCACCTTAGCTTCTAATGGTCTTAGTTCAGCCACATTAGCACCTACTACCAGCTTAGTAGTGTGCCTACTTCAAATGGTGAGCTAGCTCGTACGTGGGACGAGTAAAGGGCTAATAGTCAAGGTCTTATGAAGGCATTAACTTGGGTTCACACTCATTCAAGCATGGGGAGTGTACTGAAGTTATGAGGATGATTATTGGCTGATTGTGTTCACATAGTTAGCTTTGTTTTTAGCTCCTAGTTCACATAAGTGCCGTGTCTTCATGCTCTCTTTAAGCTTTGTTATTAGCTCCTAAAGCTTTGTTATTATCACCATTGTACTTTGTTTTTGTCACTCTTGACCAGCCGATTTTAGGGTCATTTTGTAGGCTATATATAGCCATCTACTTGAATGAATAAAACATCCAATATTGATATCACAAAACTGAGTAAAGCTAAGCTTTCTTTTACGTCCTTGTTGCTTACAAGACAAAGTCTAGAGTTAGTCGCGTTACAAGCTCTAAACTCGCTACTTCAATCGCGTGTTTGATTTAGCACCCGCTTTGTTGGAGTATAGGTCTACTTCACTAAGCATACTATCCCTTGGTTACGGTTCTTTCACCTTCAAAACTATCCTTACAATCTATTTTGTTACTTTGTTTACATTCATTTCAGAATACTATCATTCTTCACATTTTTGTTTCAAAGTTCATATTAACTCACATCATTAGTGGTATCAGAGCTTTGGTCATCCATTAGACGTAAAGCATGGCAGGAGTATTGAACTTTGAAGATCCTACCTTCTTGGAACAGCTAAAGAGGGCGTGGGAGAACTACCAACCCAGAAATTCTCGCTTCCAAGCAAGAAGGGAACCGGTGGACAAGATCAAAGTAAATGAACTTCCTGAGTTTAATGGTGGTACTGACCCTGAAGTTTACTTGGAATGGGAAAGAAACATGGAGAAGCTCTTTGACTTCAAGGATTTGGAGGACGAGGAGAGGTGCAAATACGCCATCCTAAAGCTAAGCAAAGGGGCTTCCCTTTGGTATGAAGGGCTTAAGGTACAACGCACCAGGAATGGAAAGGGTAAGATTTCTTCTTGGGAGTCCTTTAAACGTAAACTACGTAAGAGGTATGTTCCAACTACGCACAAGTTATCCTTATACAAAAAGATTGCTAACCTTGTACAAGGAAGAATGAGTGTTAGTGAGTACATTGAAGAATTTGAGAACTTGGTTCTAATGGGGGAAGTAGAGGAAAACGAAGAGATAAAGATGGCTAGGTTCTTACGTGGGCTAAATCGTAGTATTGCTAATACGGTTGATTTATGTCCATACTCTGATTTTGATACTTTGTGTGGGTTGTGTCTAAAAATTGAGGCACAAGGGAAGGGAAAACATGAGGGTGAGTCTAGTAAGAGTCATACTTGGCCACGAACGGATGAAGTTAATAAGGTCAATTCTACTAATACTAATCAACCCCTCACTAATAAGATTAACCCCGCAGCCTCACCCCAATCTACTCCCAAAACACCCACTGAAACTAGTCTATCCAAAGTACGTTGTTTCAAGTGTCAAGGGTTTGGTCACTACAAAAACGCTTGTCCCAATAAAAGAGTTGTGACCTTAAGAGAAGTGATCAACATTAGGGATGAAATATGGGAAGAGGAACAACGTATAGGGGCTGTTTTCAATGTTAATGAGGGAGAGGAAGAGGAAGAAGAAGATTTTGAGGCTTATGAACCCCCGGCTTATGACACACTCTTAGTACTACGTACACTACATGCTAACCCCATTCAACATGACACCGAACAAAGAGACCAACTATTCCATACTAAGTGTCAAGTTAAAGACAAATGATGTAGTTTAATCATTGATGGAGGTAGTTGTACCAACGTCGCCTCAACTGAAATAGTAGACAAACTAGGTCTAGCTACTACTAATCACCCTAACCCTTATGCACTACATTGGTTAAACAACGGGAATAAAGTAAGGGTCACTAAACAAGTAAGGGTTGGTTTGACCATGGGTTCCTATGTTGATGAGGTCTTATGTGATGTTATTCCTATGGACGCTTGTCACATACTATTAGGCCGTCCTTGGCAGTTTGATAGAGACGTAGTTCACCATGGGAGAAGGAATGAGTACGAATTGAGTGATAAGGGAAAGAAGATTGTGCTCAAACCCATGACACCTCAAAACGTATGTAACATGCTAGCTAATCGAGTCGGAAAACCCAACCTCTCAATGTTTGCTAGTAAAAATGTGGGAGAACATGCCATGGAAGAGGGCGAGTGTGATGCCGTCATGGTTACTAAAGGGGAACCAGTTAAGGTTGATAATGAGCTTGGATTCAAGTCCTTGAAGGGCCATTACTCCACGGAGGCTAATGTACTCACCAAGTGCAAGGCTATTACTCTTAATACCTTTGATGAAGTTGTTTTGCCGGACGATCTTCTTCTTAAAGGGAACCATCTTTGTGTCCCAAAACCTCCTATTTCAGAGTGTATAACTAGAGAAGCTCAAGGAGGAGGACCAGCTGGATGTTATGGCATAACCAAGACCTTAGGGACGTTAAAGGAGCACTTCTTTTTGCTAAAGACACAAGAGAATACTCTAAGCATCGTGAGCAAATACTTAACAAATCCTTTCTCAAAGAGTCCTCTCAAACCAAGAGAGTACTTGCCATTCTCCAAAATGACTCACCTAAGTGTTTGTTACACAACGGATGAAGCTAGCAAAAGAAAGAACAGATTGATGCCCCAAGCAGAAGCTCCATACAAGGGAAACAACAATGTTTGCAAGATGAAGTTGCCGGATGGTTATGAAACTCATGCCACGTTCAAAGTGAGAGATCTTGCTCTTTATCTTGATGAAGATGGCATTTCAGAATTGAGGACAATTCCTTTTCAAGGGGGAGGAGATGATCCGAATCAAGAAGCTACTAAGGAGTTCAATGAAGTCACCTTAGCTTCTAATGGTCTTAGTTCAGCCACATTAGCACCTACTACCAGCTTAGTAGTGTGCCTACTTCAAATGGTGAGCTAGCTCGTACGTGGGACGAGTAAAAGGGCTAATAGTCAAGGTCTTATGAAGGCATTAACTTGGGTTCACACTCATTCAAGCATGGGGAGTGTACTGAAGTTATGAGGATGATTATGGGCTGATTGTGTTCACATAGTTAGCTTTGTTTTTAGCTCCTAGTTCACATAAGTGCCGCGTCTTCATGCTCTCTTTAAGCTTTGTTATTAGCTCCTAAAGCTTTGTTATTATCACCATTGTACTTTGTTTTTGTCACCCTTGACCAGCCGGTTTTAGGGTCATTTTGTAGGCTATAAATAGCCATCTACTTGAATGAATAAAACATCCAATATTGATATCACAAAACTGAGTAAAGCTAAGCTTTCTTTTACGTCCTTGTTGCTTAAAAGACAAAGTCTAGAGTTAGTCGCGTTACAAGCTCTAAACTCGCTACTTCAATCGCGTGTTTGATTTAGCACCCGGTTTGTTGGAGTATAGGTCTACTTCACTAAGCATACTATCCCTTGGTTACGGTTCTTTCACCTTCAAAACTATCCTTACAATCTATTTTGTTACTTTGTTTACATTCATTTCAGAATACTATCATTCTTCACGTTTTTGTTTCAAAGTTCATATTAACTCACATCAGAATGAGTGTGCTGAAAAATGGGTTCTCTGGAGTGTGATCCCGACCGGGATCAAGTTCGTCCCGACCGGGAAGGAGCCTTCCCAACCGGAAAGAAGTCCATCCCTACCGGGATGGTGCCCAGCTCCTCCTTTTGCCTCTTCTTCGACATTTGAGCCCACCCAACCACTTTATACCCCCTCCCAACCTCCCTACCTAGCCTTGCAACTATCTATGACCCATATACTTCATATATACATCCCCACCTCATCTTCTCTTCACTACATACCGAGTTTCACATCAAATCTCACCTCATTATACCATTGAAAGCCTAGTACTTCAACCATGCGACCATATTGAGAACGAAGAGGAATAACAATGAAGAAGACAAGTAATGTGCCGATATCGAACATTGAGACGAAGGAGACTTTTGAGTTGCTAACCGGTTGGTAAGGCGACTCTCCTTTCTTTTCCGTCTTTTATGGCTTGTCTCCCGTTGTGTGCTCCCCTTCCCCCTTATCATCTTTGTGTCATGGTGGCCCTTGGGGCCTTTGGTAGTATTGCTCCTGATTCTCGATGATGTGACTACATCGGGAGTCATTTCAAAATCCAAATTTACAAGTATTTTCACTTTTTCTTTGATTTCTTTTTCTTTTGGTAGAATTTAGTCGGATTTAGGCGGAATCCGGGCTAGGTGACTTGATTACATCTAGCCCTCCCCTCCCATTTCCTTTTATTTTCTTCTTTTTATTTGTTCCCCCATCCATATCTTTTCTCGTCTTGGCCCATGGTGACTTGATTACACCCCGGCCGGACACATTCTACCTTTTCTCCGCTTTTCTTTTTGATTTTTAGCTTTATTTTCGTAGTTTCTTTTCTTTTTAGTGTCTCCGCACACTACCGATCGAGCATGAGGACATTGCTCGGTTTAAGTGTGGGGGAGCGATATCCTAGCCTAGTTATGATGTGAGTTAAAATGAACTTTGAACAAGTTATTTGGAGGTTGATATTACTTTGAGATAAACGAAAAACAAGCAACAAAATCAGATTGGAATAGTTGTTGTAAGGATGATAGAATGTAACCAAAGATAGTGTGCTAAGTGAGATAGACCTATACCTCAACAAAGTGGGTGCTAATTCGAACACTCGATTGAAATAGCGAGTATAGAGCTTGTAACACGACTAACTCTAATACTTTGTCTTGTGAACTACAAAGACGAAAAGGAAAAGCAAAGCTTCACTCAGATTTGTTTGATGAAAGTTGAATGCTTTATTCATCAAATGGATGGCTATTTATAGCCTACAAAACGTCCCCAAAGAGAGGCCAACCAGATTGGTCAAGCCTCTTAAAGAGGGTGATACAAACAAAGCAAAGGAAAAGAACTTAGACACTTAGATACAATGCATCAATGGGAACACATTCAGCCTACTAAATCCGATGCACAGCCCTTGTTTGCATGAGTGTGAACCCAAGTTAATGTATCCATATGGTCTTGATTATTTGACTTGTAAAACAGATTAGAGCAATGTATGTTCTTGCTCTTTTACTCGGTCCAAGTAGGTGCTTGCACGAGCTAGTTCAGCATTTGAAGAAGGCACACTACTAGACTTGAAGAAGGGGCTAAGGGGGTTGGACTAGGACCATTCGGAGCTAATGTGATTTCATTGAACTCTTGGTTTGTTGCTTCTTCATTCGGATCAAGTTAGTTTTATTTTCGTAGTTTTTCCGAAAAATCTTTAAAAACCCCTAAAAATTTGAAAATTTTCATAAAAATCAAAAAGATTTTCTTTTGTGTCTTTTCCTTTTGTGTCATTGTGTCGTATATTTGTTGTATTGTGTGTGTTTTGCCTCCCTTTTCCTTGTAGGTAGCTTAATCACCGCTAACTTTGGAGGGCTTTCAAGACATCCGGTAACATCTTTTTATCCCTTTTTCTTCTTTGTCTCTTGTGGAGCTTGGAGAAGATTATAGAGCTTGTAACGCGACTTACTCTAATACTTTGTCTTGTGAACTACAAAGACGAAAAGGAAAGCAAAGCTTAACTCAGATTTGTTTGATGAAAGTTGAATTTTTTATTCATCAAGTACTTGGCTATTTATAGCCTACAAAACGACCCAAAGAGAGGCCAACCAGAATAGTCAAGCCTCTTAAAGTGGGTGATACAAACAAAGAAAGGGAAAAGAATTTAGACAACTAGATACAATGAACAAGTGTGAACACTAGCAGCCACTATTTTGCTCCATTTCAGATGCATGCTTCTTTGTTTGCTCAAGTAGTTTTGATTAAACGGACTTGAAAACAGCAGCTCTTCTCCTCGAGAATTTATTGAAAGCTTTAAAGAAAATTAAGGCAAAAGAAACAATTCCGTCAAAGAATTTAACAGCAGCGTTTTTCAATGCACAGCTGACTAGTTTGGGGCATAACTTCGTCAATACTTATTCAATGAACCTTCATGAGCAGTCATTAGAAAGATAAGCTCGAAATCTATCTCCTCCATTTTGAATGACTACGAAATTCCAAGTATTACCCGAGATATGGACCGATCAAAACAACGCTGCAAAATGAACTCGCGTCATACTCTCCTTCTTTGAAAAAGAATTGTCGTCAATTCTTGTAACAATTATCCCACCTGGATCAAATACAAAATTTGTTAGGATCAACGCATCCTCACTCCAAATAGACATAAGTGTGGGTAACGTTGGTATTATGGCTAGACCACAAGCTCGACTCCTTTTTAAATAGGTGCTGTTTTGAATGCTTGTGAACTCTACTTTGCTTGTGAACAAGGATGGATCAAGTATCTTTTGTTGCTCCTCAAAGTATTCCACAAGCACAATCCCGTTACTCTCCATGTTTGTTTTGGCTAAGATCAGAATTTGTTTCTTCATGCGCAACCCATTTGGCTCACAATGATCTTCATATTCATCGAAAAAAGGAGGTAACGACGGATCAAAAACCAAACTTTCCTCGCTTGTATTTTCCAACGAGAAAATTCCAGCCATCTTTTTTTTTAGTAGTATTACGTGAACAGTACTAATTCGTGAACAATTTTTTTTTTTTGAAAATAAATCGAACTTCAACAAGAACCACGAGATAATCAAAACCGATTAACCCTCGAACTACCTCGCTCGAGTTTAACCTTTGAATTCTAATCGCAATCAGAAATTCAACTAACAACTTGGCTTCGACACTCCTTGGACCGTCTTGATTTTAAGAAAAATCAAGAGTTGTAGCTCTGATACCACTTATGATGTGATTTAGAATGAACTTTGAATAGGTGAATTGGAGATTGATAGTAATTTGAGATAAACGAAAACAAGCAACGAAATCAGATTGAAATAGTTGCTGTAATGTGATGATGGAACGTAGCCAAGGATAGTGTGCTAAGTGAGATAGACCTATACCTCAACAAAGCGGGTGCTAATTCAAACACTCGATTGAAATAGCGAGTATAGAGCTTGTAACACGACTTACTCTAATACTTTGTCATGTGAACTACAAAGACGAAAAGGAAAGCAAAGCTTAACTCAGATTTGTTTGATGAAAGTTGAATTTTTTATTCATCAAGTACTTGGCTATTTATAGCCTACAAAACGACCCAAAGAGAGGCCAACCAGAATAGTCAAGCCTCTTAAAAGTGGGTGATACAAACAAAGAAAGGGAAAAGAATTTAGACAACTAGATACAATGAACAAGTGTGAACACTAGCAGCCACTATTTTGCTCCATTTCAGATGCATGCTTCTTTGTTTGCTCGAGTAGTTTTGATTAAACGGACTTGAAAACAGCAGCTCTTCTCCTCGGGAATTTATTGAAAGCTTTAAAGAAAATTGAGTTAAAAGAAACAATTCCGTCAAAGAATTTAACAACAGCGTTTTTCAATGCACAGCTGACTTGTTTGGGGCATAACTTCGTCAATACTTATTCAATGAACCTTCATGAGCAGTCATTGGAAAGATAAGCTCGAAACCTATCTCCTCCATTTTGAATGACTCCGAAATTCCAAGTATAACTCGAGATATGGACCGATCAAAACAACGCTGCAAAATAAACTCGCGTCAATTTTCGTAGTTTTTTCCGAAAAATCTTAAAAACCCCTAAAAATTTGAATTTTTTTATAAAAATCAAAAAGATTTTCTTTTGTGTCTTTTCCTTTTGTGTCGTTGTGTCGTATATTTGTTGTATCGTGTGTGTTTTGCCTCCTTTTTCCTTGTAGGTAGCTTAATCACCGCTAACTTTGGAGGGCTTTCAAGACATCCGGTAACATCTTTTTATCCCTTTTTCCTCTTTGTCTCTTGTGGAGCTTGGAGAAGATTTGTGATGGTGTGCTCGGGTGGAGCTTTGTGGAGATTTGTGGTTGATTGGTTGTTTATTTGGATGTTTCGGGGTGGTGTTTGTTTTGTTTGTATGTTTGTTTTCTTTTCTCTTATTATGTTTTGTTTTGTTGTGTGTGTCTCATTTTCTTTTGTTCTTGTTGTGTCTTGTTTAGTTTGTGTCCTGTGTAATAAGGTTTTCGAAAACCCGGTTTTGAGGCTAGTGTGCAAGTGTTTACTTTCCATTTCTATTGGTGTGAATCGAGTCTTGGACTTTAGTCTAGTAGAATGACTTTAAATCAATGATTTCGTTGGTTTCTTACCTTGAGTCCACCTAGTCTACTAGGGATTTTCTACGGGATTTGCATTTTGACCATTTTGACCACCCACGGAGTGAAAAGGCCCTGGTTCCCGAGTCCCGTCTCTTAGGTGACCATGTTCGAAATTGTTTGATTTGTCCAAGTTTGTCCCCTTTTTGTGGGTTTGAAGGGAAGGGCCCGTCCCGACTTACCCATTGCCCTACCTCCTATGCATTTCCACAAATAAGTTGCAAATTGTTGAAATTCTCACTTGGTTGCAACAAATGCCTACAAAACAAAAGTTATCCAAAAGGCAAGCCAAGGAAAGAAAGGGAAAAAAAAAGAAAAAAGAAAGAAGAAAAAGAAAAGGCACAACAAATGAAAAACAAAATACAAAAGAAGAAAAAGAAATGGCATAGCAACTCAAAAGCCGAATGCAAAAGAAAAATGCCAAAAGAAAACCATATCACAAAAAGATTCCCACCCTCTCAAAAATAAGCTTTTTTCCGATCGTTACCGTGAAGAGCCTACCAAAGGACCGAGTCCCTAGGAAGGATGATAGCGGTAATGATCGGTCTTCCCTCATTTTGCAACCATATCCCCCTTTTTATTTGGAATAGTTGGGCAATTTTTGAGCATGGGACGATCCTCTTGGCTCATCACTAAAAGGGACGGGGTCTCACTTACCTACAGTGTCGACTAACTCCGTGGTTCATCCTCTTTCCATCCCGCCGATCGTCCCGTAGTACGTTCTTAGAAGGTTAGGAGGAACTAGGTAAGTTACCAACGTTTTTATTGCTTTGTCGTCATACTATTAGGGTTTAGTTCATATCAGTTTGTATTATTAGTTTGGGAACGTAGTCACTTGCCTTGAGTCCCTAACCGGTGTATCTTTCACCGCTTTGTTGAGGGAAGCTGATCCGAATGAAGAAGCAACTAAAGAATTCAATGAAGTCACACTAGCTCCAAATGGTCCTAGTCCAGCCACCTTAGCACCTCCTTCAAGTCTAGTGGTGTGCCTTCTTCAAATGTTGAGCTAGCTCGTACTTGGACCGAGTAAAAGAGCAATTAGTCAAGACCATATGGATGCATTAACTTGGGTTCACACTCATTCAAGCAAGGGAAGTGCACCGGAGTTAATAGACTGATTAGAGGTTGATTGTGTTCACATGTTTACCGCGTCTAAGTTCCTTTCTTTAGCTTTGTTTTTAGCTCCTTAAGCTTTGTTTGTATCACCTTAAACTTTGTTTGTATCACCCTTAACCATTCTGGTTTGGGGACGTTTTGTAGGCTATATATAGCCATCAATTTGATGAATAATGGCATTCAATCTTCATAACACAAAACTGAGTAAAGCTAAGCTTTTCTTTCTTTTCGTCCTTGTAGCTTACAAGACAAAGTACTAGAGTTAGTCGCGTTACAAACTCTATACTCGCTATTTCAATCGAGTGTTTGAATTAGCACCCGCTTTGTTGAGGTATAGGTCTATCTCACTAAGCATATTATCCCTTGGTTACGGTTCTATCATCCTTACAAACAATCACTACATTCTGTTTTGTTGCTTATCTTTCGTTCATCTCATAATACTATCAATCTCCATACAACTTGTTCAAAGTTCATCTTAACTCACATCATTAGTGGTATCAGAGCTTTGGTCTTCCTAAAGACGTAAAGCATGGCAGGAGTAATGAACTTTGACGACCCTAACATCTTGGAACACCTAAAGAAAGCATTGGAGAACTAACAACCCAAGAATTCTCGTTTCCAAGCAAGAAGAGAACCGGTGGACAAAATCAAAGTGAACAAACTCCCTGAGTTCAATGGAGGTACTGATTCTGAAGTCTATTTGGAATGGGAAAGAAACATGGAGAAGCTTTTTGACTTCAAAGACTTGGAGGACGAGGAAAGGTGCAAGTATGCAATTCTGAAGCTAAGCAAAGGGGCTTCTCTTTGGTACGAAGGGATGAAGATACAACGCACCAGGGATGGAAAGGGTAAGATTTCTTCTTGGGAGTCCTTAAAACGTAAGCTACGTAAGAGGTATGTTCCAACAACACATAAGTTATCCTTATACAAAAAGATTGCTAATCTCGTACAAGGGAAAATGAGTGTTAGTGAGTACATTGAAGAATTTGAGAACTTGGTACTAATGGGGGAAGTAGAAGAAAACAAAGAGATAAAAATGGCTAGGTTCTTACGTGGGTTAAATCGTAGTATTGCTAATACGGTTGATTTATGTCCATATTCTGATTTTGATACTTTATGTGGATTATGTTTAAAAATTGAGGCTCAAGGGAAAACTAAGTATGAATATGAGTCTAGTAGGAGTCATACTTGGTCACGAGGTGAGGGGAGTAACAAGACAAATTCAGTTAACACTAATCAACCCCTTGTCATTAAGAGTAACCCGACTCAACCCACAAATAAGACACCCACTGAAACTAGTTTGTCCAAGGTACGTTGCTTCAAGTGTCAAGGCTTTGGTCACTACAAAAATGCGTGTCCTAATAAGAGAGTCGTTACCTTAAGAGAAATCATGCCTTTTAGAGAGGAGATGTGGGAGGAGGAGCAACGCATAGGGGCTGTGTTTAATGAGGGAGAGGAAGAAGAGGATGAAGAAAGAGAGGACTATGAACCCCCAACGTATGATACTGTTTTGGTACTACGTACACTCCATGCCAACCCCATCCCATACAACACTGAACAAAGGGATCAACTCTTCCACACTAAGTGTCAAGTTAACAACAAATGGTGTAGCTTGATCATTGATGGGGGTAGTTGCACCAATGTTGCCTCTACTGAAATGGTAACTAAATTAGGCCTAAGCACCACTAGTCATCCTAGACCGTATGCACTACATTGGTTGGACGATGGAAACAAAGTAAGGGTCACTAAGCAAGTGAGGGTAGGTTTAACCATGGGGTCTTATGTCGATGAGGTTTTATGTGATGTCATTCCTATGGATGCGTGTCATATACTTTTGGGACGTCCTTGGCAGTTTGATAGGGATGTAGTACACCATGGGAGGAAAAATGAATACGAGTTAAGGGATAAGGGAAAGAAAATCGTTCTAAAACCCATGACTCCTCAAGCTGTTAGAGCTATGGCAGCCAACAAAACTAAGAAGCCTAACCTTACCGTATTTGCTAGTGAGAGTGAAGTAGAACAGGCTTTACAAGGGGGGGAACGTGTCTTTGTCATGGTGGCTAGAGAGGAACCCTTAGTAGTTGAGAATGGGCTTGGGGGAAAGCCATTTGAGGAATTGTTACATGAGTTTGAGGACGTTTTTCCTAAGGAATTACCTGTTGGTTTACCACCTATTCGAGGCATAGAACACCAAATCGACCTCGTTCCAGGAGCAGCCCTACCAAATAAGGCAGCCTATAGGTGTAATCCAGAGGAGACTAAGGAATTGCAAAGACAAATTGATGAGTTAATGAGTCGAGGTTATGTACGTGAAAGCCTTAGTCCTTGTGCTGTTCCAGTAATCTTAGTACCTAAGAAAGATGGAACTTGGAGAATGTGTGTGGATAGTAGAGCCGTTAACAACATTACCATCAAATATAGATTTCCTATTCCAAGGTTGGATGATATGTTGGACGAGCTTCATGGGGCTGTGATCTTCTCCAAAATCGACTTAAGAAGTGGGTATCATCAAATTAGAATGAGAGAAGGGGATGAGTGGAAGACAGCTTTCAAGACCAAGCATGGGCTCTATGAGTGGACGGTCATGCCATTTGGTCTCACCAACGCTCCAAGCACATTCATGAGGCTAATGAATGAAATACTCAAGGCCTATTTAGGTCGATTCATTGTGGTTTATTTGGATGATATTCTTGTTTATAGCAGGTCTTTGGAGGAGCATATGGAGCACTTAAGGCTACTATTTACAACACTTCGCAAGCAACAACTCTTTGGCAAGAAGGAGAAGTGTGCTTTCTTTGTAGAAAGTGTGGTGTTCCTTGGCTATGTAGTGTCCAAAGATGGAGTATCCGTTGATCAAACCAAGGTAGAATCCATCCGTACTTGGCCAATCCCTTCCACCATTACGAAAGTGAGATCATTCCATGGGTTGGCTTCCTTCTACAGAAGGTTCATTAAGGACTTTAGTACCATCACAAGTCCTATCACCGAATGCTTGAAAAAAGGTGCGTTCGTTTGGTCCAAAGCTGCCCAAGATGCTTTTGAAGCCATCAAGGAGAAGTTGTGTTCCGCTCCTATTCTAGCTCTTCCTGATTTCTCTCAACCATTTGAGGTTGAATGTGACGCTAGTGGAGTAGGAATTGGTGTTGTTCTCGTGCAAAATAGGCGTCCCATTGCCTACATTTCAGAAAAACTCAACGGAGCAAGGCTGAACTATTGTACCTACGACAAGGAGTTCTATGCCATAGTAAGAGCTCTTGATCATTGGAGTCATTATCTTCGTACTAACCACTTTATTCTCCATTCAGATCATGAGTCCCTAAAGTACATCAATGGCCAACAAAAGCTAAGTCCAAGGCATGCCAAGTGGGTGGAATTCTTGCAATCCTTTCATTTGTCTTCAAAGTACAAAGATGGTAAAAGTAACGTGGTGGCTGATGCATTATCCCGCCGTTACACTCTATTTTCTACTTTGGATGTTAGATTGCTTGGATTTGAAACTCTAAAGGATTACTACAACAATGATGCTGATTTTGGTGAAGCTTTCACCAAATGCAAGGAGGGAGCCTTTGACGAGTTTGTTTTACAGGAAGGATTTCTTTTCAAGGGAAATCGACTTTGTGTACCCAAGCATCCCATCAGAGAATTGCTGGTTAGGGAAGCTCATGGGGGAGGATTAGCGGGTCATTTTGGCATCACAAGAACCTTGGAGGTCTTAAAAGAGCACTTCTTTTGGCCAAAGATGCAAGGGAGTGTCCAACATGTAGTAAGCAAGTGTGTGACTTGTCAATTCGCCAAGAGTTCTTTCAAACCAGGAGCCTACATGCCCTTGCCCACTCCTAATAGACCATGGGAAGATGTGTCCATGGACTTCATTGTGGCCTTGCCAAGAACAGCTAGGGGGAAAGATGCTATCATGGTGGTGGTAGACCGGTTCTCAAAAATGGCTCACTTCATTGCTTGTCACAAAACCGATGATGCTAGCAATGTAGCCGACTTGTACTTCAAAGAAGTGGTGCGTCTCCATGGAGTACCTAAATCCATTGTTTCGGATCGTGATTCAAAGTTCCTTAGCTATTTTTGGAACACATTATGGAGGAAGGTGGGAACCAAGCTCTTATTTAGCACTTCTCTTCATCCACAAACAGATGGACAAACCGAAGTTACCAATCGCACCTTAGGCACGTTGCTAAGGGGCCTTGTGAGCAAGACTCAAAAGGATTGGGATGTCAAGCTTGTCCACGCTGAATTTGCTTACAATCGTTCTCCTACTTATGCTACCTCTCATTCTCCTTTTGAGGCTGTGTATGGAATCAACCCTTATATGCCCTTGGACCTGATTCCTCTACCTAAGGATGAGTTAGTCCACAAAGACGCGGAGTCAAAACTTAAGGCCATGATAAAACTCCACGAGCAAATTCGAGAAAGGATCAAGGAGGTAAATGAAGCCTACAAAAGAAGATCCAACAAAAACAGGAAGCCAAGACTTTTCCAAGAGGGTGACTTAGTTTGGGTTCACTTAAGAAAGGAGAGGTTTCCAAGCAAAAGGAAGAACAAGTTGATGCCACGAGCAGAAGGTCCATACAAGATCATATCAAAGGTAAACGACAATGCTTACAAGGTGGAGTTGCCGGATGATTATGGAGTTCATGCCACGTTCAATGTGGGAGATCTTTCTCCTTATCTTGATGATGATGGCATTTCAGAATTGAGGACAATTCCTTTTCAAGGGGGAGGAGATGATCCGAATGAAGAAGCAACTAAAGAATTCAATGAAGTCACACTAGCTCCAAATGGTCCTTGTCCAGCCACCTTAGCACCTCCTTCAAGTCTAGTGGTGTGCCTTCTTCAAATGTTGAGCTAGCTCGTACTTGGACCGAGTAAAAGAGCAATTAATCAAGACCATATGGATGCATTAACTTGGGTTCACACTCATTCAAGCAAGGAAAGTGCACCGGAGTTAATAGACTGATTAGAGGCTGATTGTGTTCACATGTTTACCGCGTCTAAGTTCCTTTCTTTAGCTTTGTTTTTAGCTCCTTAAGCTTTGTTTGTATCACCTTAAACTTTGTTTGTATCACCCTTAACCATTCTGGTTTGGGGACATTTTGTAGGCTATATATAGCCATCAATTTGATGAATAATGGCATTCAATCTTCATAACACAAAACTGAGTAAAGCTAAGCTTTTCTTTTCGTCCTTGTAGCTTACAAGACAAAGTACTAGAGTTAGTCGCGTTACAAACTCTATACTCGCTATTTCAATCGAGTGTTTGAATTAGCACCCGCTTTGTTGAGGTATAGGTCTATCTCACTAAGCATACTATCCCTTGGTTACGGTTCTATCATCCTTACAAACAATCACTACATTCTGTTTTGTTGCTTATCTTTCGTTCATCTCATAATAATATCAACCTCCATACAACTTGTTCAAAGTTCATCTTAACTCACATCAGAAGCGGTATTTGTTTTGTCTTGGATGCAACCGTTTGGTGTTTGTCTGTTTGTGTGTTTGTTTGTTTACGTGCTTTCGTGTTCGGTTGTATCCACGGTTTTGTCGCAAGACCTCACTTGCCTTGCGGAGAACACTTTTCCTCTAAGTGTTCTTGCGTGAGTTGAAAGGGCGTAGGGTGCGCTAATACCCGCTCGGTTAGTAGTCTAGTTTCTTTTTGTTTTTAGTTAGTTTGTGCTTACTCGGGGGCGAGTAAGGGTTAAGTGTGAGGGAGTTGATAAGTGTAGTTGTAACACCCGCTATATTTCTAGCAGCTTATTCCTTACCGTTATGACATCGTTATAACTCTATCACATTTTGGCTTAGGTGTCATCATTTTTCCAAACTTATCTTCAATTTTGAGTTTAATGACATTTATTTTTATTTTAAAAGATTTTAATTCTTTTACATCTATTTATTTGATTTTCTTCGTAAACTAAGTAATCTTCCGCGAGGAATTCTATTTTTCTCCGAATTGACATTTTTAAACTTGGATTTAAGTTATTCCGTTTTCCTAAAAATATTTGAATACGTTTATGGAATATTTTTTTTACTAAGATATATTTTAGTTACTAAAAACAAGCCATTTATGATTTTATTACGAAGCTTCGCGAATAATTATTTTCTTACGCGAGGTTTACTCGAATTACTTTGAAATGCCTTTAACTATTTTACGACTATACTTTTTATCAACTTACAAATTATTTGAGACTGTTTTCTCACATTTTTGGACCGACTAAGCTCTTGGTCACAAGTTTTATTACATTTTATTTAAACGATTCATTTTATCACATTAAAACGTAATCATAAGATAAATCATTTTCATTCATTGTAGCATTTATGTTCAAGCTTATCCTACTCCCTCTCTATCCTTTTTGGCCGGCCAAACCAAGGCTAGGTTCATTCTTGCATTTTTTGTAAGCCTTAATGCATGCTTACTCTTTTAAGTAGTGTATCACCCATCTCCACATTCATTCTCTACATTCATTCTCTACATTCATTCTTTTACATTCATCAAAACATTCATCACTCCTTTCTTCCCTCTTTGGCCGTGTAATCCTTAGCCTTTTTAGGCAAATTTTTGCTCCATTTCTAGTCTCAATCACATCATTCTTATCGTCACAATCATCCTCTTTCCGATTCCTTCGTTAAGGTATTAATCATCATCATTTTCGATCAATTTTTACCTTGTTTTTTTTAGTTTTCTCATGGTACTTTTGCCATGATTTTCGTGATTGGTAGGATTCTTGGACGATCCCGAAGCCGACGAATACATTGTTGATTCAGACTTGGAGTAGAGGTAACGTCGATGTTACTCGGTATTTCAAGGTTTTAATTGAGTATTTGCATGTATATATTTTTATATATTTTATTTTGACAATATATGTATGTCTCGAATTCTGGAAAATTTTTAAAGTTGAAATTTTGCATGTTTCGATATTTTTATCGCTTTTACGAGATTAACGATTAAATTGTTATATTAATTTGTAAAATCGTAATAATCGGCCTAAACATGTAATATATATTTATATTCTGGAAAAATGTTGTTTTTGATGATTTTTAGTAATTTAGTATTTTTCTGATATTTTTATATCGATTAATGAATTATTATCGTTTTCGGACAAAAACGATTAAAAACCGATTTTTAGTTCTAGTACTTAAACATTTTATTTTAATCTGATTTTTGACGTGGTAAAACTTTCTGGTGAAATAGAATTTTATGAATTTTCTCATAATTTTTCGGAATTGTTAAGTGGATGAATTAATTAATCACCTTAAATCATCGTTTATCGTTAAAACCGTGTTTGTTGTTTAAATTCTCGATTTCTGGTTTTTGGTTTAAATCTGGAAAAATTTATGATTCTGATGATTTCATATTAAAATGTATTATTATGATTTTTAGTGCCTTAATAAAATGTTTGGAACGATAGGTTTGTTAATAAAATCGTTAATTGCGAAAACGGGTTTAAATGACGGTTTTATTGAAATTTGTTGAATCCGAGTTTTGGAAAAATCTGGAAAAATTTATATTCTGTAAAATTAGGATTTTAAAGTGTAATAATAATTTTTGGATATTAATACTTAAATCGTTTTGTAATTATTATTTTTATTAATCGTTATTGTCGAGATTGGACGATTAACGAGAAAACGCTTTAAAAACCGAGTTTTTAGAATTCTGGAAATTTTCTTTTCTGGACAGAATGTCCATAGATATAATTTAACTATTTTACGTAATTTTTGTACTATTTATTAAAGTCTTTAATTAATAAATATTGAGTTTTCGGACAAATTGTGATTTATCGTTAAATGCTTCGTATTAACTAAAAGAATTATTTTTCCAGCAATTTTGAAAGTATTTAAATCTGAAACTTTAGGAGTTATCATCCCTTAACATACTCTAAATATATTTGTTGGTTTAATTAAATAAAAGACGTTAAAAGATTAATTTGACATTTGTCGTAAAATCCTATTTATAATTTTATCGTCGAAACTAATAATAATTAGGGAATTTTAGCTTTATAACTTTCGAAAAACACCCTAATTAGTAATATTAAAATATTTAAGATGTTTCTAATCATTTTATACCACTTACACGATATTTTAATAGTTTCATAAAATCAAATGTTCTTACTTTAATAATTAATATCGTTAAGGCCGAAAGTATTAGTTTTATAAATCTATATCGTTTACAAAAATGTGGTATTAGTATGAACTAATATTTTCACTACTTTGATATGATGCTATTTTTAGAAGTTTCCTAAAATAGAAGTTTCCTAAAATAGAAGTTTCCTAAAATAGAAGTTTCCTAAAATAGAAAGTTTCCTCTTTTAGAATATAAATGTTTACTTCTTTTATCCTCATATTGTTTATGATGAATACATCTTTTAAATATCGATAATGGTTTGTTTTGGAGTTATGGAATAAGGACAAGTGTGGGTTTAGAGTAATATAGTCTGGGGTGTACATTTTGCCATCAACTATAAAGCTGGTGTGTCTATGTTGAGACACATTGGTCGTTGAACTGGGCATGGTTTGTGCTCAGGAGTGTGTATATTTTGACCTTAAACTTAGATATCGCATCGTGTAAGTCGCCGTCGGGTTGAACTGGATTACGGTTGGTGTCCAGGAGGGGTGTACATTACTTAAGCCAGGACCTCGCTGCACGCAGTCCTGTTATAGTTGAGTTGCCTAGTTAGAGACCAAAGTCTAATTTGTTTTGACTAAGTTCTCGAAACTAGTTTTTAGTATTATCCTGGTGAAAGTCTAGATTCTACATTAATCCTATCCATAACGCCCTTTTGATTATTTTATTTATTATCGATATAAATTGGTTTGCAGGTTGACAAATATTTTTATGTTTCTTCGGAAACCCTTTTGATTATTTTGTTTTACGCTAAAGCTTATTTTAATATGATGTTTTAATGTTTTCCTTTTTACTATTTTTCTATAATAGTAATTACTGTTTTAAAATCCTGTTATACGGCTGGGAGAACGTTGGCGTTGCTCCCCACTGATTGTGGCTGTTATGTTTTAACATGGCAGGTATACGTGTTTATTTCCCGGTGGGTGTGGGCTAGCGAGCAGTCTTGAATCCTGCTGTTTTTTTTTAATCATGTCTTGAGGATTGTTAACCTTTTTATGGATTATTTTATTTCATTTTTTTTAAAGCCATTTTTATGTATGGCGCACGTTGGACTTTACCAATTTAATTTCTTAAGACATAGTTCTGTGTGCTTTAATCCCGACTCTACAGTGTTTCCGCCACTGTATCGCGCTAGAATTTTTAGGGGATTACAGTTGGTATCAGAGCATCACTGCTCCCGACGCTTACACACCTGAAATTAGGGAAAAATACCAGTAAATTATTTAAACAGTAAATAAAGATATTATTAGAAATGGGTAGAAACAGATAAGGACTTAACTGTTAAGATTGTCTGTTCCTGAACTCGATGATTAGCATTGATTTTATGTTGTTATTTGTGAACTTCAAGATGGCCGGAAGAGGTAACCGAAACCACAACAACCGCAACAACGACAACAACAATGATCAAGGAGGTATCGAAGCTCTGACTGAGACGCTACGCAATATAGCGCAGGCTATGAACGAGATGAACAACCGGAACCAGCAGAGGCCCTTCAACTTCTCTCACGCTGCTGAAGGAATGGCTAAAAGCAGGTTGGACTACTATAACGGTTCCGTGGACCCTGAAGTCATGAACCGTTGGTTTCGAGTGATGGAAAGACAGTTTGGAATTTACTCCGCTCCCGAGGAACAGAAGGTGGGCCTAGCTGTGTTGTACTTGTCAGACGATGCAGACAGATGGTGGAGCCAAGTTGGCCCGACTGCTCTTCAGACTCCAGGATTCAACTGGACTCAGTTCAAGGCTCTCTTAGAGCAGAGATTTTATCCCGAGGAGCTGAGGCGTCAGAGGATGACTGAATTCAACACTCTAAGTCAGAATAACATGTCAGTTGAAGCTTACACCACTCGATTTCACTTTCTGGCGAATTATGCTGGTGATCTGCTACCCAATGAGAATTCCCGAGCTTTCTTTTATCGTGGAGGACTTCGAGCCGATATCACTCTTAACATGCCCCGGAGTCTCTCAACTGTTAATGAGCTTTATAATGCCGCGCTATACGCGGAATCTTCGATTGAGCGGGTGAAATCTATGAACCCACCATCTGGTTATAAGAGACCTTTCACCCATTCTGGGAATAACTCTTCTTCTTCTTCTAAGAAGTTCAACTCTGGAGGTCTGGATTATTCTTCCTTTCTCTTCTTCTTCTACTTTCTTTTCTTTTAAATTTCTGACTCTACTGTATGCTATTACAGGTAGTGGTTTCAAGAAAAACAATTTCAACTCGAGGCCCAATAACAAGAAGGATTCTAACTGTTTCAAGTGCAAGAAGGCTTATCATCCTGGTTTGAATTGTGACGGCACCCCTGTAGTTTGCTACACATGTGGAGAAGCCGGGCACCGCTCTACCTTTTGCCCGAAGAAAGCAGCCACCAACACCGCTACTGCAGCTGGCGCTGTCTCTACTCCTACTCCTCGTAAGGTGATGTGAGTTGATATGAACTTTGAAACAAGAATATGAAGTAGTATTAGTATTCTGAAATGGAACGTGAATGAGTAACCAAAACAGAAAGAAAGGATAGTTTTAAGGAAGGATAAACCGTAACCAAGGATAGTATGCTAGGTGAAGTAGACCTATACTTCAACAAAGCGGTTTGCTAGATCAAACACTCGATTGAAATAGCGAGTTTAGAGCTTGTAACGCGACTCACTCTAGACTTTGTCTTGTAAACTACAAGGACGAAACAGAAAGCTTAGCTTTACTCAAGTTTTAATTTGCAAATTGGATGTCTTATTCATTCAACTAAGTGGCTATTTATAGCCTACAAAGGGCCCTTAAACCGGTTGGTTAAGGGTGACAAAAACAAAGACTAAAGCTATGTGAACATGGAGCTAATTACAAAGTAGGGAGCTAATAACAAAGAGATGTGAACTTGGAGCTAATAACTATGCTAAGTGAAGAGTAATCAGCCGTGGTCTTCTTATGTGAACATGGAGATGAAAACAAAGCTTGAGTAGGAGTAATGAGGCGCGGCAAAGGTGTGAACAAGGAGCCAAAAACAAGGCTAACAAGAGAGCCTTTTGACCGTGTAAGCCATGAGAACACAATCAGCTCTAAAACCTTCTTAACTTCAGTCCATTACTCATGCTTGAATGATTGAGACCCTAAGTTAATGTCTTCACTTTATCTTGATTAGTTGCTCCTTTATCCAGCTCAAATTCGAGCTAGCTCCATTATTGAAGATAACTTCTTATTATTGCACATCTAGCTGGCCTAAGCTTAAGTACGAGCTAGTATTCTTCAGTTGAGCTCTTTAGAACTTCCTTACTTGGATTAGTGGCTTCTTGATTCGGATCATCTCCTCCCCCTTGACAAGGAATTGTCCTCAATTCTGAAACGTTATCTTTATCAAGGTATAGAAGAAGTTCTTCTTTTAGGAAGGTGACTTGAACTCCATACCCATCCGACAACTTCAACTTGTAAGTTCTGTGATTACCCTTGTGCGGAACTTCTGGTTGTGACTTCCATTTGCCCTTTCCTTGGTTTGGGAACTCCTTCATACTTACATTAGCCAAAGACAAGTCATCCCTTATGAAGAGCCTTGCGCTTTTGTTTTTGTTGTGCTCTCCTTTGTAGGCCGTTCTCATTATGTATCCTGAATTAGGATGCCTTGAGGTGCAAAGGAGGTTTCCTTTAGAAGGAGGTCTTACCTGCAAAATAAGCTCATCAAAAGTATCAAAAGAGTTAGTCTTGTGTTTGGTAAGTGCTTCAGCCTCCATGGAGTAGTAGTCCTTCCAAATCTCAAATCCAATTGTGCCTGCATCCAAGGTGGTTGAATGTGTGTTGTTACAAACTAAGGTGTTATCCATGTCCTTGACCTTACCCTCCTCATACTTTAAGATCTCATGATCTTTACTAGGCATTAAACAGGATGGTATTCCGTTAGAGATAATAGCATCTTGTTCCTTTTGCCACTCTTCTTTACTACCACTCTTAATCTTAATGGGTTCCTCCTTGGTGGCTTCCAACTCCCCCTCTTCTACAGCAAGTCCTCCCAACTCTTTATTAGCAAACATTGAAAGGCTGGGTTTTCCGACTTTGTTAGCTAACATGTTACACACACTTTGAGGGGTCATGGGTTTGAGTATAATTTTCTTTCCCTTATCATTCAACTCATACTCATTCCTCCTCCCATGGTGAACTACGTCCCTATCAAACTGCCAAGGACGGCCTAATAGTATGTGACAAGCGTCCATAGGTATAACATCACATAGAACCTCATCAACGTAGGATCCCATGGTTAAACCAACCCTCACTTGTTTATTGACCCTTACCTTGTTCCCGTTGTTTAACCAATGTAATGCATAAGGGCTAGGGTGATTGGTAGTAGCTAGACCTAGTTTGTCCACCATTTCAGTTGAGGCAACGTTGGTACAACTTCCTCCATCAATGATTAGACTACACCATTTGTTTTTAACTTGACACTTAGTATGGAACAGTTGGTCTCTCTGTTCAGTGTCATGTTGAATTGGGTTAGTATGTAGAGTACGTAGTACTAGGAGTGTGTCATAAGCCGGGGGTTCATAAGCCTCAAAGTCTTCTTCCTCTTCCTCCCCTTCCTCATTAACATTAAAAACGGCTCCTATACGTTGTTCCTCCTCCCATATTTCATCCCTAATGGTGATTACCTCTCTTAAGGTCACAACTCTTTTGTTAGGGCATGCGTTTTTGTAATGACCAAACCCTTGACATTTGAAACAACGTACCTTAGATAGACTAGTTTCAGTGGTTGTTTTGGGGGTAGACTGAGGTGGGGGTGCGGGGTTACCCTTAATCACAAGGGGTTGATTAGTATTAGTAGGATTGACTCTATTACTATCATCCGTTCGTGACCAAGTATGATTCTTACTAGACTCACCCTCATGTCTTCCCTTCCCTTGTGCCTCAATTTTTAGACACAACCCACATAAGGTGTCAAAATCAGAATAAGGACACAAATCAACCGTATTGGCTATACTACGATTTAAACCACGCAAGAACCTAGCCATTTTTATTTCTTCATTCTCCTCTACTTCTCCCATTAGAACCAAGTTCTCAAACTCATCTATGTATTCACTAACACTCATTTTACCTTGCACAAGGTTAGCAATCTTTTTGTATAAGGATAACTTGTGTGTAGTTGGGACATACCTCTTACGTAGTTTACGTTTTAAGGACTCCCAAGAAGTAATCTTACCCTTTCCACTTCTGGTGCGTTGTACCTTAAGCCCTTCATACCAAAGGGAAGCCCCTTTGCTTAGCTTTAGGATGGCGTATTTGCACCTCTCTTCGTCCTCCAAATCCTTGAAGTCAAAGAGCTTCTCTATGTTTCTTTCCCACTCCAAGTAAGCTTCAGGATCAGTACCACCATTAAACTCAGGGAGTTCATTTACCTTGATCCTATCCACCAGTTTCCTCCTTGGTTGGAAGCGAGAATTCTTGGGCTGGAAGTTCTCCAATGCCTTCTTTAGTTGTTCCAGGAAGGTAGGATCTTCAAAGTTCAACACTCCTGCCATTCTTACGTTTGCTTGATGACCAAAGCTCTGATACCACTAATGATGTGAGTTGATATGAACTTTGAAACAAGAATATGAAGTAGTATTAGTATTCTGAAATGGAACGTGAATGAGTAACCAAAACAGAAAGAAAGGATAGTTTTAAGGAAGGATAAACCGTAACCAAGGATAGTATGCTAGGTGAAGTAGACCTATACTTCAACAAAGCGGTTTGCTAGATCAAACACTCGATTGAAATAGCGAGTTTAGAGCTTGTAACGCGACTCACTCTAGACTTTGTCTTGTAAACTACAAGGACGAAACAGAAAGCTTAGCTTTACTCAAGTTTTAATTTGCAAATTGGATGTCTTATTCATTCAACTAAGTGGCTATTTATAGCCTACAAAGGGCCCTTAAACCGGTTGGTTAAGGGTGACAAAAACAAAGACTAAAGCTATGTGAACATGGAGCTAATTACAAAGTAGGGAGCTAATAACAAAGAGATGTGAACTTGGAGCTAATAACTATGCTAAGTGAAGAGTAATCAGCCGTGGTCTTCTTATGTGAACATGGAGATGAAAACAAAGCTTGAGTAGGAGTAATGAGGCGCGGCAAAGGTGTGAACAAGGAGCCAAAAACAAGGCTAACAAGAGAGCCTTTTGACCGTGTAAGCCATGAGAACACAATCAGCTCTAAAACCTTCTTAACTTCAGTCCATTACTCATGCTTGAATGATTGAGACCCTAAGTTAATGTCTTCACTTTATCTTGATTAGTTGCTCCTTTATCCAGCTCAAATTCGAGCTAGCTCCATTATTGAAGATAACTTCTTATTATTGCACATCTAGCTGGCCTAAGCTTAAGTACGAGCTAGTATTCTTCAGTTGAGCTCTTTAGAACTTCCTTACTTGGATTAGTGGCTTCTTGATTCGGATCATAAGGGACGCATCTTTGTGATGAGCCGTGCCGACGCTGAGGCTAATCCTGATGTGGTTACGGGTATGTTTCTGATATCTGGTGTTAGTGCTTATATATTATTTGATACCGGCGCTTCCACGTCTGTAATATCTTCTACTCTGGCTCCAAAACTATCCTTAACCCCCTGTCTAGCTGAGCCTATAGCTATTTCCCTCCCTTCTGGTGAAGTCGTTGACTGTTCTAAAGCTTATCAGAATGTACCTATTCTCTTTGCTGGTACTATTCTTCCTTCTACTCTCCTTGAGTTTCCTCTCGCTGAGTTCGACGTTATTTTGGGAATGGACTGGTTAGCTCAGTATGATGCAAGATTTCAGTGTCGAGATCAGAAGATTTCTCTGAAGACCCCCGAAGGTGTTCGAGTGACTTACCGTGGTGGTCGAAGACAGAAGGGTATCAAGATTATTTCTGCCATGAAGGCTATCAGAATGCAGAGAAAAGGTTGCCAAGCATTTCTATGTACGGTGACTGTAACTGCTGAACTCCCCAAGCTCGAAGAGGTGCGCATAGTGTGTGATTATGCAGATGTATTTCCTGAGGAGTTACCAGGAATTCCACCCGAACGAGATGTGGAATTCACTATTGAACTCGTGCCTGGTACAGGCCCAATCGCCAAAACACCTTACAGAATGGCTCCTGCTGAGTTGCAAGAGTTACGCAAGCAATTAGATGAAATGATTGAGAAAGATTTCATTCGTCCAAGTTCTTCCCCTTGGGGCGCTCCTGTACTTTTTGTCAAGAAGAAAGATGGTTCAATGCGCCTGTGTATCGATTATCGTGATCTCAACAAGGTTACGATCAAGAACAAATATCCTCTGCCCAGAATTGATGATCTCTTTGATCAACTTAAGGGTGCTTCCGTATTTTCCAAGATCGATCTAAGGTCTGGATATCACCAAATTCCCGTCCGTGAATCAGACATTCCTAAGACGGCTTTCCGTTCGAGGTATGGACATTATGAATTCAAAGTCATGCCTTTTGGACTAACCAATGCTCCTGCTGTTTTTATGGATCAGATGAACAGAACTTTCAGGGAGTATTTGGATCAGTGTGTTGTTGTCTTTATTGATGACATCCTGATTTATTCTAAGTCAGAAGTTGAACATGCAGAACATCTCAAGGTTATTCTTGGCATCCTACGAGATCAGAAGTGGTATGCTAAGTTTTCCAAGTGTGAGTTTTGGCTTTCCGAGGTAGCTTTTCTGGGTCATGTTATCACAAAGGAAGGTATTAAGGTTGACCCTGCTAAGATTTCAGCTATCGAGAGCTGGGCAAGTCCCAAAGATGTTGGCGAGATCCGAAGTTTCCTAGGTCTTGCCGGCTATTATCGTAGATTTGTGCAGGACTTTTCTAAGTTAGCACGACCTATGACTCAATTACTCAAGAAGGAGAATAAATTTCTGTGGAGTCAAGCTTGTGAGGATGCTTTTTCTGAGCTCAAGAGAAAGCTCACTTCTGCTCCTATCCTGACCCTACCTGAAGAAGGCGTTGGTTTTGATGTGTACTGTGACGCTTCTAAGAATGGTTTGGGTTGTGTCCTTATGCAGAACGGTAAGGTGATCGCTTATGCCTCTAGACAGTTGAAAGTTCATGAGGTGAATTACCCTACCCACGACTTGGAGTTAGCAGCGGTGGTGCATGCCTTGAAGGTTTGGAGGCATTATTTGTACGGAGTAAGATGCAAGGTTCACACTGACCATAAGAGTCTGCGATATCTCTTCACGCAGAAAGATCTGAATGCGAGACAGAGACGCTGGATCGAGTTAGTGAATGACTATGACCTTGAATTGGTTTATTGTGAGGGAAAGGCTAACGTGGTTGCTGATGCCCTTAGCAGAAAGATCCTTCATTCCTTGTCTCCGTGCTCTAGCTTACCTGAGAAGTTGTCCCGAGAATTTGCCAAGATGACTATTGATGTTGTGGATGAAGATTATGATGGTCGCCTGGGTGCCCTTGTTGCTGAACCAACCCTGTTCCGTGAGATTCGTGAGAAGCAGTTGGATGACCCTTTTGTGGCTGGCATCCGAGAAAAGATGAATCTTGGTAAGGCTCTAGATTTTTCTGTGGATTCCAGTGGAGCACTGAAATTTAAGAACCGCTGGGTTGTCCCTGGAGATGCTGAGGTGAGAAAGCAAGTTCTAACCGAGGCACATAAGACGAGGTATTCTATTCATCCTGGTGGTGACAAGATGTATCGGGATTTGAAGCTCCATTTCTGGTGGCCTCATATGAGAGAGGACATTGCAGAGTTTGTAAGTAGGTGCTTGACTTGTCAGCAGGTGAAGTTCGAGCACAAGAAGCCTGGAGGTTTGCTACAACCACTCCCTGTTCCAGAGTGGAAATGGCAGTGCGTATCGATGGATTTTGTGATGGCTTTACCTAGAACCGTGAATGGTAGAAACGGTATTTGGGTTATTGTGGACCGCTTGACCAAATGTGCACGATTCGTCCCAATTCGCGATACTTGGAGTTTGGAGAAGCTCGCAGAAGTGTATATCGCCGAGATCGTCCGTCATCACGGCGTACTGCTCGAGATTGTTTCGGATCGAGACCCGAGGTTCTGCTCTAAATTTTGGAAGGCTTTGCAAGATGCTTTGGGAAGCAAGTTATTGATGAGTACCGCTTTCCATGCTGCTACAGATGGACAGTCCGAGAGAACAATCCAAACTTTGGAGGATATGTTGCGGGCTTGTGCCTTGGATTTCCAAGAGAGTTGGATCCGACATCTTCCATTGGTAGAGTTTTCCTATAACAACAGCTACCATGCTTCTATTAAGATGTCCCCGTTTGAAGCACTTTATGGTCGAAAGTGCCGTAGTCCCGTCTGTTGGGATGTTCCCGGTGAAGTAAAGATTTTGGGCCCGGATTTGTTGGCCCAGACTATTGACGTTGTGAATGTGGTCCGATCCAGGATGAAGTCTGCCCAGGATCGACAGAAGTCGTATGCTGATGTCCGTCGCCGACCTTTGGAGTTTTCGGTTGGTGATCTGGTGTTCCTGAAGGTATCACCTATGAAAGGGGTGAAACGGTTTGGGATCAAGGGCAAGCTCAGCCCTAAGTTCGTTGGCCCATACCCTGTGATCGAGAGAGTGGGCGAAGTTGCTTATAAACTGGAATTGCCTGCATCCATGGGTAAGGTTCACGATGTATTTCATGTTTCTCAGTTAAGGAAATATGTTAGTGACCCCGAGCACGTGTTGGAGCCCGAGATTATGGATCTCGAGCCGGATTTGACTTATGAAGAAAGGCCGGTGAAGATTACTGATCGCCGCGAGAAGCGTTTAAGGAACAAAGTTGTACCTCTGGTGAAGGTTTTGTGGCGCTGTAATCGGTTTGAGGAAGAAACATGGGAAACCGAGTCTTCGATGCGAGCTAAGCATCCTCAACTCTTCGAGTAAGGTAAACCTCGATTTCCTATCTGCTTATTCTTAGTTTCGAGGACGAAACTTTCTTTTAGTGGGGAGGATTGTAACACCCGCTATATTTCTAGCAGCTTATTCCTTACCGTTATGACATCGTTATAACTCTATCACATTTTGGCTTAGGTGTCATCATTTTTCCAAACTTATCTTCAATTTTGAGTTTAATGACATTTATTTTTATTTTAAAAGATTTTAATTCTTTTACATCTATTTATTTGATTTTCTTCGTAAACTAAGTAATCTTCCGCGAGGAATTCTATTTTTCTCCGAATTGACATTTTTAAACTTGGATTTAAGTTATTCCGTTTTCCTAAAAATATTTGAATATGTTTATGGAATATTTTTTTTACTAAGATATATTTTAGTTACTAAAAACAAGCCATTTATGATTTTATTACGAAGCTTCGCGAATAATTATTTTCTTACGCGAGGTTTACTCGAATTACTTTGAAATGCCTTTAACTATTTTACGACTATACTTTTTATCAACTTACAAATTATTTGAGACTGTTTTCTCACATTTTTGGACCGACTAAGCTCTTGGTCACAAGTTTTATTACATTTTATTTAAACGATTCATTTTATCACATTAAAACGTAATCATAAGATAAATCATTTTCATTCATTGTAGCATTTATGTTCAAGCTTATCCTACTCCCTCTCTATCCTTTTTGGCCGGCCAAACCAAGGCTAGGTTCATTCTTGCATTTTTTGTAAGCCTTAATGCATGCTTACTCTTTTAAGTAGTGTATCACCCATCTCCACATTCATTCTCTACATTCATTCTCTACATTCATTCTTTTACATTCATCAAAACATTCATCACTCCTTTCTTCCCTCTTTGGCCGTGTAATCCTTAGCCTTTTTAGGCAAATTTTTGCTCCATTTCTAGTCTCAATCACATCATTCTTATCGTCACAATCATCCTCTTTCCGATTCCTTCGTTAAGGTATTAATCATCATCATTTTCGATCAATTTTTACCTTGTTTTTTTTAGTTTTCTCATGGTACTTTTGCCATGATTTTCGTGATTGGTAGGATTCTTGGACGATCCCGAAGCCGACGAATACATTGTTGATTCAGACTTGGAGTAGAGGTAACGTCGATGTTACTCGGTATTTCAAGGTTTTAATTGAGTATTTGCATGTATATATTTTTATATATTTTATTTTGACAATATATGTATGTCTCGAATTCTGGAAAATTTTTAAAGTTGAAATTTTGCATGTTTCGATATTTTTATCGCTTTTACGAGATTAACGATTAAATTGTTATATTAATTTGTAAAATCGTAATAATCGGCCTAAACATGTAATATATATTTATATTCTGGAAAAATGTTGTTTTTGATGATTTTTAGTAATTTAGTATTTTTCTGATATTTTTATATCGATTAATGAATTATTATCGTTTTCGGACAAAAACGATTAAAAACCGATTTTTAGTTCTAGTACTTAAACATTTTATTTTAATCTGATTTTTGACGTGGTAAAACTTTCTGGTGAAATAGAATTTTATGAATTTTCTCATAATTTTTCGGAATTGTTAAGTGGATGAATTAATTAATCACCTTAAATCATCGTTTATCGTTAAAACCGTGTTTGTTGTTTAAATTCTCGATTTCTGGTTTTTGGTTTAAATCTGGAAAAATTTATGATTCTGATGATTTCATATTAAAATGTATTATTATGATTTTTAGTGCCTTAATAAAATGTTTGGAACGATAGGTTTGTTAATAAAATCGTTAATTGCGAAAACGGGTTTAAATGACGGTTTTATTGAAATTTGTTGAATCCGAGTTTTGGAAAAATCTGGAAAAATTTATATTCTGTAAAATTAGGATTTTAAAGTGTAATAATAATTTTTGGATATTAATACTTAAATCGTTTTGTAATTATTATTTTTATTAATCGTTATTGTCGAGATTGGACGATTAACGAGAAAACGCTTTAAAAACCGAGTTTTTAGAATTCTGGAAATTTTCTTTTCTGGACAGAATGTCCATAGATATAATTTAACTATTTTACGTAATTTTTGTACTATTTATTAAAGTCTTTAATTAATAAATATTGAGTTTTCGGACAAATTGTGATTTATCGTTAAATGCTTCGTATTAACTAAAAGAATTATTTTTCCAGCAATTTTGAAAGTATTTAAATCTGAAACTTTAGGAGTTATCATCCCTTAACATACTCTAAATATATTTGTTGGTTTAATTAAATAAAAGACGTTAAAAGATTAATTTGACATTTGTCGTAAAATCCTATTTATAATTTTATCGTCGAAACTAATAATAATTAGGGAATTTTAGCTTTATAACTTTCGAAAAACACCCTAATTAGTAATATTAAAATATTTAAGATGTTTCTAATCATTTTATACCACTTACACGATATTTTAATAGTTTCATAAAATCAAATGTTCTTACTTTAATAATTAATATCGTTAAGGCCGAAAGTATTAGTTTTATAAATCTATATCGTTTACAAAAATGTGGTATTAGTATGAACTAATATTTTCACTACTTTGATATGATGCTATTTTTAGAAGTTTCCTAAAATAGAAGTTTCCTAAAATAGAAGTTTCCTAAAATAGAAGTTTCCTAAAATAGAAGTTTCCTAAAATAGAAGTTTCCTAAAATAGAAAGTTTCCTCTTTTAGAATATAAATGTTTACTTCTTTTATCCTCATATTGTTTATGATGAATACATCTTTTAAATATCGATAATGGTTTGTTTTGGAGTTATGGAATAAGGACAAGTGTGGGTTTAGAGTAATATAGTCTGGGGTGTACATTTTGCCATCAACTATAAAGCTGGTGTGTCTATGTTGAGACACATTGGTCGTTGAACTGGGCATGGTTTGTGCTCAGGAGTGTGTATATTTTGACCTTAAACTTAGATATCGCATCGTGTAAGTCGCCGTCGGGTTGAACTGGATTACGGTTGGTGTCCAGGAGGGGTGTACATTACTTAAGCCAGGACCTCGCTGCACGCAGTCCTGTTATAGTTGAGTTGCCTAGTTAGAGACCAAAGTCTAATTTGTTTTGACTAAGTTCTCGAAACTAGTTTTTAGTATTATCCTGGTGAAAGTCTAGATTCTACATTAATCCTATCCATAACGCCCTTTTGATTATTTTATTTATTATCGATATAAATTGGTTTGCAGGTTGACAAATATTTTTATGTTTCTTCGGAAACCCTTTTGATTATTTTGTTTTACGCTAAAGCTTATTTTAATATGATGTTTTAATGTTTTCCTTTTTACTATTTTTCTATAATAGTAATTACTGTTTTAAAATCCTGTTATACGGCTGGGAGAACGTTGGCGTTGCTCCCCACTGATTGTGGCTGTTATGTTTTAACATGGCAGGTATACGTGTTTATTTCCCGGTGGGTGTGGGCTAGCGAGCAGTCTTGAATCCTGCTGTTTTTTTTTAATCATGTCTTGAGGATTGTTAACCTTTTTATGGATTATTTTATTTCATTTTTTTTAAAGCCATTTTTATGTATGGCGCACGTTGGACTTTACCAATTTAATTTCTTAAGACATAGTTCTGTGTGCTTTAATCCCGACTCTACAGTGTTTCCGCCACTGTATCGCGCTAGAATTTTTAGGGGATTACAGTAGTTTGTAGTGCCTATTTGTTGTGTTTGGTCCCGGTTTCTCTTGTGGAATCGCTCTTTGGAGCGGTTTCTAGGCTACTTACGCTTATTCTAGTTTGTTTTAGGCTCCTAAGACTAATATTGGAGAAATGGTACGATTCCGACTCGTTTCCGACACATTTGGAGCCAACGAAGAGAAGCGACGATCACTCGGTGGCTTAGACTCGATCCCGAGACCTTGGGACCCATTCCCGAGCCCCTTAGACTCGATCCCGAACACCGAGAATCGATGAGAAGCCTATGAAGAGCAAATAGGGACCTTTATGATCATCTTGGAGGCCTACAAAACCCTTCCCGGGCGGGAAGAGTAGCCTTCCCGGTCGGGAAGGAGTGCAAGAAAGAAGCGCATTCTGATGAACCATCCCGGTCGGGATCATCACCCTTCCCGACCGGGAAGAGCATAACACCGTCCGGTGTTATTCATCCCGGTCGGGACCAAGTTTTCCCGGTCGGGACCATCTCGTCCCGGTCGGGACCTCCACCTTCCCGGCCGGGAAGGAGCAGCTGTAGCCGTGACTCTTTCTTTTCTTCTCCTTCACTCTTGTAACCTTATAAATACCCCTATTAAGAGAATTCTTCAAGATTCATCCAAGATTGACAACCTTGGGAGATTGATTTGGGTTTTTCTTATTAATACAAGTTCTTATCTTTTCATCTTCTTGTTAGTAGGTATAATCTTCTTACTCTCTTTACTCTTAATCCTTGTTTAATTCTTCAAGTTTTAATCTTTGATTATTGTTCTTGTTCTTGCTAGTTCCATTATGAATGTTTTGTTGTTTGTGTTGATTCCTCTTGTTATGGTTAGGGTTAGTTTCATTATGTGTGAGTAGACTTATTGTGGGGTTAGTAGGGGGATTAAGTGTGGATTATGGGTAATTAGGGTTTGATTGAGGGTAAAGATGAATCCTTTGTTACTAGTCACATATTGAGCACTCTATGTGTTTGTTGAATTGCTTGTTTGAGTTGTAGTGGCCATGCTTCTCATACTTGTTTTCATCTTCTCATTGTGTGATTGATTTGTGGTTGAATTCTTGTGTATTGGGTAATATCTTGCATGAGTATTCGGGTCTTGTCTTAGACACGAGAGTGCGGACATTGGCTTTGACGCGAGAGCGCGGACCGACCTTAGAAACTAGGTGAAACCTACACCCCTTGATTACCCAACTATCCTACTACACTTATGAACCCAAACTAACCATACTCCTTTCCATATTTGATTTACCCATCTTGTTAGTAATCATTCTTCTAGTTTATTGTTTCAATTTAGATTTAGTTAATTCATTAGTTCATGTTAACCTAGTCTATTGATAGTCATAGTTCCTTTCTCTTGTCATCATTCTAGTTTGTTCTTCCTTGTCAATTCTCTTCCTCTTTGTGTTGTTTTGGTAGCCTAGCCTTGTTTTTAGGTAGACCATAGTCTAGACACCCTCTACCGTCCCCGTGGACTCGACCCGACTTACCCTAGCTACGTGTTAGATTTAGTTTGCATTATTTGATCGGTAGGACTGACGCGAGTTCATTTTGCAGCATTGTTTTGATCGGTCCATATCTTGAGTTATACTTGGAATTTCGTAGTCACTCAAAATGGAGGAGATAGATTTCGAGCTTATCTTTCCAATGACTACTCATGAAGGTTCATTGAACAAGTATTGACGAAGTTATGCCCCAAACAAGTCAGCTGTGCTTTGAAAAACGCTGCTGTTTAATTCTTTGACGGAATTGTTTCTCTTGCCTCGACTTTCTTTAAAGCTTTCAATAATTTCCCGAGGAGAAGAGCTGCTATTTTCAAGTCCGTTTAATCAAGACTACTCAAGCAAACAAGGGCTGTGCATCGGATTTAGTAGGCTGATTGTAGGCTGATTGTGTTCCCATTCATGCTTTGTCTAAGTTCTTTTCCTTTGCTTTGTTTGTATCACCCTCTTTATGGAGCTTGACCATTCTGGTTGGGGACGTTTGTAGGCTATATATAGCCATCCATTTGATGAATAAAATCATTCAACTTGCATAAAACAAACCTGAGTGAAGCTTGTGCTTTTCTTTTTCGTCTTTGTAGCATACAAGACAAAGTACTAGAGTTAGTCGCGTTACAAGCTCTATACTCGCTATTTGATGTGAGTTAATATGAACTTTGAAACAAAAACGTGAAGGTTGATAGTATTCTGAAATGAACGTAAACAAAATAACAAAATAGATAGTAAGGATAGTTTGTGATGATGAATAAACCGTAACCAAGGGATAGTATGCTTAGTGAAGTAGACCTATACTTCAACAAAGCGGGTGCTAAATCAAACACGCGATTGAAGTAGCGAGTTTAGAGCTTGTAACGCGACTAACTCTAGACTTTGTCTTGTAAGCAACAAGGACGTAAAAGAAAGCAATGCTTTACTCAGTTTTGTGTATAAATCTTGTGTATAATGTGTGTCTTATTCATTCCAAATGATGGCTGTATATAGCCTACAACATGACCCTAAACTCGGCTGGTTAGGGTGACAAAAACAAAGCTACATGGTGACAAAAACAAAGCGTAAATCTATGTGAGCTAGGAGCTAATAACAAAGCTAACAAGAGAGCATTAAGACGCGGCCCCTATGTGAACTAGGAGCTAAAAACAAAGCTTAACAAGGAGCCATTCAAACGTGCACTTATGTGAACACAATCAGCTTCAAACATCCTCTTTAACTCCGGTGCATTCCCATGTTTGAATGAGTGTGAACCCAAGTTAATGCCTTCGTAAGACCTTGACTATTAGCTCTTTTATTCGGTCCAAGCTCGAGCTAGCTCCATAATTGCAAACGGCACACTACTAGGCTTGAAGGATGTGCTAAGGTGTTTAGACTAGGACCAATTGGAGCTAGTGTTACTTTGTTGAACTCTTTAGTAGCTTCCTTATTCGGATCATCTCCTCCCCCTTGAAAAGGAATTGTCCTCAATTCTGAAATGCCATTATCATCAAGATAAGGAGCAAGATCTCTTACTTTGAACGTGGCATGAGCTTCATAACCACCCGGCAACTTCATCTTGCAAATATTGTTGTTTCCCTTGTGTGGAGCTTCTGCTTGGGGCATCAATCTGTTCTTTCTTTTGCTAGCTTCATCCGTTGTGTAACAAACACTAAGGTGAGTCATTTTGGAGAATGGCAAGTACTCTCTTGGTTTGAGAGGACTCTTTGAGAAAGGACTTGTTAAGTATTTGCTCTTGATGCTTAGAATACTCCCTTGTGTCTTTAGCAAAAAGAAGTGCTCTTTTAACGTCTCTAAGGTCTTGGTTATGCCACAACATCCAGCTGGTCCTCCTCCTTGAGCTTCCCTAGTTATACACTCTGAAATATGATGTTTTGGGACACAAAGATGGTTCCCTTTAAGAAGAGGATCGTCCTGCAAAACAACTTCATCAAAAGTATTAAGGGTAACAGCCTTGCACTTGGTGAGTACATCAGCCTCCGTGGAGTAATAGCCCTCCAAAGTCTTAAGTCCAAGCGTGCTTGCATCTAAAGTGGATGAGTGTGAGTAGTGACAGGATAGAGCATTGGCCATGACATTGTTCTTAACATCCTCATACCTTAGGACTTCATGATCTTTACTAGGCGTTAAACAGGCTGGTATTCCATTAGAGATAACAACACTTAGTTCTTTTTGCCACTCCTCAAATCGTTTCCCTTCACAACCACTATTAACCTTTACTGATTCTTCTTTAGGAACCATGACGGTACCACACTCCCCCTCTTCTATGGCATGTTCTTCCACAATTTTACTAGCAAATATGGAGAGTTTGGGTTTCTTGACTCGATTAGCTAACATGGTGCTTAACTCTTGAGGTGTCATGGGTTTTAGCACAATTTTCTTTCCCTTATCCCTCAATTCATACTCATTCTTTCTCCCATGGTGTACTACATCCCTATCAAACTGCCAAGGGCGACCCAAAAGTATGTGACAAGCATCCATAGGAATAACATCACATAAGACCTCATCAACATAAGAATCCATGGTTAAACCAACCCTAACTTGTTTAGTGACCCTCACTTTGTTCCCCTTGTCTAACCATTGTAGTGCATAAGGGTTTGGGTGATTAGTAGTAGTTAGGCCTAGTTTGGTTACCATTTCAAGTGAGGCAACGTTGGTACAACTACCTCCATCAATTATTAAACTACACCATTTGTCGTTAACTTGACACTTAGTATGGAATAGTTGGTCTCTTTGTTAGGTGTCATGTTGGATGGGGTTAGCATGTAGAGTACGTAGTACTAAGAGTGTATCATAAGCCGGGGGTTCATAAGCCTCAATATTTTCCTCTTCCTCTTCCTCTTCCTCGTTAACATTGAAAACAGCCCCTATACGTTGTTCCTCTTCCCATATTTCATCCCTAATGGTGATCACTTCTCTTAAGGTCACAACTCTTTTATTGGGACAAGCGTTTTTGTAGTGACCAAACCCTTGACACTTGAAACAACGTACTTTGGATAGACTAGTTTCAGTGGGTGTTTTGGGAGTAGCTTGGGGTGGGGCTGCGGGGTTATTCTTATTAGTGAGGGGTTGATTAGTATTAGTAGAATTGACTTATTAACTTCATCCGTTCGTGGCCAAGTATTACTCTTACTAGACTCACCCTCATGTTTTCCCTTCCCTTGTGCCTCAATTTTTAGACACAACCCACACAAAGTATCAAAATCAGAGTATGGACATAAATCAACTGTATTAGCAATACTACGGTTTAACCCACGTAAGAACCTAGCCATTTTTATCTCTTCGTTTTCTTCTGCTTCCCCCATTAGAACCAAGTTCTCAAATTCTTCAATGTACTCACTAACACTCATTCTTCCTTGTACAAGGTTAGCAATCTTTTTGTATAAGGATAACTTATGTGTAGTTGGAACATACCTCTTACGTAGTTTACGTTTTAAGGACTCCCAAGAAGAAATCTTACCCTTTCCATCCCTAGTGCGTTGTACCTTAAGCCCTTCATACCAAAGGGAAGCTCCCTTGCTTAGCTTTAGGATGTCATATTTGCACCTCTCCTCGTCCTCCAAGTCCTTGAAGTCAAAGAGCTTTTCCATGTTTCTCTCCCATTCCAAGTAAACTTCAGGATCAGTCCCACCATTGAACTCAAGAAGTTCATTCACTTTGATCTTGTCCACCGGTTCCCTCCTTGCTTGGAAACGAGAATTCTTGGGCTGGTAGTTCTCCAACGCCCTCTTTAGGTGTTCCAAGAAGCTAGGGTCTTCAAAGTTCACAACTCCTGCCATGCTTTACGTCTAATGGATGACCAAAGCTCTGATACCACTAATGATGTGAGTTAATATGAACTTTGAAACAAAAACGTGAAGGTTGATAGTATTCTGAAATGAACGTAAACAAAATAACAAAATAGATAGTAAGGATAGTTTGTGATGATGAATAAACCGTAACCAAGGGATAGTATGCTTAGTGAAGTAGACCTATACTTCAACAAAGCGGGTGCTAAATCAAACACGCGATTGAAGTAGCGAGTTTAGAGCTTGTAACGCGACTAACTCTAGACTTTGTCTTGTAAGCAACAAAGACGTAAAAGAAAGCAATGCTTTACTCAGTTTTGTGTATAAATCTTGTGTATAATGTGTGTCTTATTCATTCCAAATGATGGCTATATATAGCCTACAACATGACCCTAAACTCGGCTGGTTAGGGTGACAAAAACAAAGCTACATGGTGACAAAAACAAAGCGTAAACCTATGTGTACTAGGAGCTAATAACAAAGCTAACAAGAGAGCATTAAGACGCGGCCCCTATGTGAACTAGGAGCTAAAAACAAAGCTTAACAAGGAGCCATTCAAACGTGCACTTATGTGAACACAATCAGCTTCAAACGTCCTCTTTAACTCCGGTGCATTCCCATGTTTGAATGAGTGTGAACCCAAGTTAATGCCTTCGTAAGACCTTGACTATTAGCTCTTTTATTCGGTCCAAGCTCGAGCTAGCTCCATAATTGCAAACGGCACACTACTAGGCTTGAAGGATGTGCTAAGGTGTTTAGACTAGGACCAATTGGAGCTAGTGTTACTTTGTTGAACTCTTTAGTCGCTTCCTTATTCGGATCACTATTTCAATCGAGTGTTTGAATTAGCACCCGCTTTGTTGAGGTATAGGTCTATCTCACTAAGCATACTATCCTTGGTTACATTCTATCATCCTTACAACAACCATTACATTCTGTTTTTGTTGCTTGTTTTTCGTTCATCTCAAAATACTATCAACCTCCATATAACTTGTTCAAAGTTCATTATAACTCACATCATAAGTGGTATCAGAGCTACAACTCTTGATTTTTCTTAAAATCAAGACGGTCCAAGGTGTGTCGAAGCCAAGTTGTTAGTTGAATTTCTGATTGCGATTGGAATTCAAAGGTTAAACTCGTGCGGGTAGTTCGAGGGTTAATCGGTTTTGATTGTTTCGTGGTTCTTGTTGAAGTTCGATTTTTTTTTCAAAAAAAAAAAAATTTGTTCATGAATTAGTACTGTTCACGTACTACTATTCACAAAAAAAAAGATGGCTTGAAATTTCTCGTTGGATAATACAAGCGAGGAAAGTTTGGTTTTTGATCCGTCGTTACCTCCTATTTTCGACGAATATGAAGATCATTGTGAGCCAAATGGGTTGCGCATGAAGAAAAAAATTCTGATCTTAGCCAAAACAAACATGGAGAGTAAAGGGATTGTGCTTGTGGAATACTTTGAGGAGCAACAAAAGATACTTAATCCATCCTTGTTCACAACAAGCAAAGTAGAGTTCACAAGCATTCAAAACAGTACCTATTTGAAAAGGAGTCGAGCTTGTGGTCGAGCCATAATACCAACGTTACCCACACTTATGTCTATTTGGAGTGAGGATATGTTGATCCTAACAAATTTTGTATTTGATCCAGGTGGGATACTTGTTACAAGAATTGAGGACAACTCTTTTTCAAAGAAGGAGAGTATGACGCGAGTTCATTTTGCGGCATTGTTTTGATCGGTCCATATCTTGAGTTATACTTGGAATTTCGTAGTCATTCAAAATGGAGGAGATAGATTTCGAGCTTATCTTTCCAATCACTACTCATGAAGGTTCATTGAACAAGTATTGACGAAGTTATGCCCCAAACAAGTCAGCTGTGCTTTGAAAAACGCTGCTGTTTAATTCTTTGACGGAATTGTTTCTCTTGCCTCGACTTTCTTTAAAGCTTTCAATAATTTCCCGAGGAGAAGAGCTGCTATTTTCAAGTCCGTTTAATCAAGACTACTCGAGCAAACAAGGGCTGTGCATCGGATTTAGTAGGCTGATTGTAGGCTGATTGTGTTCCCATTCATGCTTTGTCTAAGTTCTTTTCCTTTGCTTTGTTTGTATCACCCTCTTTATGGGGCTTGACCATTCTGGTTGGGGACGTTTGTAGGCTATATATAGCCATCCATTTGATGAATAAAATCATTCAACTTGCATAAAACAAACCTGAGTGAAGCTTGTGCTTTTCTTTTTCGTCTTTGTAGCATACAAGACAAAGTACTAGATTTAGTCGCGTTACAAGCTCTATACTCGCTATTTCAATCGAGTGTTTGAATTAGCACCCGCTTTGTTGAGGTATAGGTCTATCTCACTAAGCATACTATCCTTGGTTACATTCTATCATCCTTACAACAACCATTACATTCTGTTTTTGTTGCTTGTTTTTCGTTCATCTCAAAATACTATCAACCTCCATATAACTTGTTCAAAGTTCATTCTAACTCACATCAAGGACCCACGGCAAATCCCTACCATCAGTAGGTGTGCAGGTCACTAGAATCTCGATTAGATATAAGTCGACACATGGCTAGGACTCGAGGTATACTACACTACTCGCGTCGGCACGTACTTGATCTTCGTGTGTGTGCTCCATCTTGACAACTTAACTTGACTTGGTACTTCAACGTGATTTAGTTTGACTTGGCTCATATAGTTGATTTGGATAAGCCTTCACTTGTGCTCCGCAATACTGATGTCCACGTCTCGAGCGGTTGATGGCTCAAAATGTCAACGTCTTCCTTCTTAGTCATCGTATGGATCAAAAATAAATTTAAACTAGCCAATAGGCTAAGGTTAGGCAGTCAATTTACAAACAATTAAGCAGATAGCATATCAACAATTATACAGGTAGATATCGTATTTCCCCTTAATTACAATTCTACCTCGATAAATCATTTGATAGGATCCTAATTGTTTCTAAGTGAATCTCTCATTTGGTGATCTAATATTGTATTATTATTTTATTAAATCTACCTAGGCGCGCTCCTTGTTAGGTAAATGAACCTCAATCTTCACTTACGGGTCACAAGGTCGCTCTGATACCAACTGTAATGACGGTTGGATTTGTCGTGGATCCCGCCGATCAAATTAAACCAACTATTCCTAACTGGGTAGATAGGGCAAGTCGGGTCGAATCCACAGGGACGGGGTGTCGGACTAATGGGTGCTACGGTCCAAGGCTAGGTCCGAGACAAGCTAAACTAGGGTGATGGCTATTGACTAAACTAGGTCTAAAACATGAAAAAGGAAGACAAAACAGGCAACTAATGACTAATGGAAGCAAAGATAAATCAACAAGAAGGAAACTAGAGCTAGGTCGGGTTCATGGATGCCAAAGAGACCAAAAGGGGAAAACGGGGTTACTAGCATGCTTTCGTAGCCTAGGTCCCGATCGGGCTCTCGCTACTTGAACGGCCAAGGGGTCATCCTCACCACACTCTCGCTACTAATGAGGGAACCAAACCAACCAACCAAACAAACACATACAAGAAAGGAGGCAAGAAAAACAAGGATTGATCGTCTCAAGTCTCACAAGCATTTCATCGAGCATGTAGAGTGCAAGGCAATTAGTAATCAACAAAAACAACATCTAGTACCACCCATCTCACCCTAATCATCCCTAATCGCACCCAATCCCCCTACTAACCCTAGGGGATGACTACTCACACATATCTAAACTAAAACAAGCACAAACAAGAGAAACAATCACAAGAACAAAAGAAACATTCATAATGAAGAACAAGGATGAACAACAAACATAAACAAAGATGAAAACTTGAATAACAATAAAGATTAAGAGAAAAGAGTAGAGAAAGATTATACCAAACTACAAAGGATGAAAAGATGAGAACTTGTATATAAAGAACACCCAAAACATCCACCAATGTTGTCAAGATTGAATGGATTCTTCAAGAGATCCCTTAATACAAGATTAACTAACTAGATTAAGGACTAATCTACACTAGTCTAAGCTAATCTAACCTAAAGTAGTCTAGGGTTTAGTGGGTAATGTCTAACATAACATAAGATAGTGTAACAATACAAGAGGGGGGTATTTATAGGGTTACAATGCAAAGGAGAAGAAAAGAAGTGACGCGGGGCTACAGGTGGCCAATCTTGGACGAGAAGAGAATGATCTCGGTCGAGATGGGATCCATCTCGGTCGAGATGAGATGATCTCGGTCGAGATCGCTGGTAGTGGCCGTGCTTTGCTTTCCTTCTTCATCCCGGTCGAGATGGCCCTCATCCCGACCGAGAGGGGTCTTGTAAGCTTCAAATAAGATCTCAAGGATCCCTACTTGCTCTTCATAGGCTTCTCATCGATTCTCGGTGCTCGCGATCGAGTCAAAGGGGCTCGGGAATGGGTCCCAAGGGCTCGGGATCGAGTCTAAGCTACCGAGTGATCGTTACTTCTCTTCGTTGACTCCAAATGTGTCGAAAACGAGTCGGAATCGTTCCACCTCTCCAAGATTAGTCTTAGGAACCTAAAACAAACAAGAAGAAACATAAGTAGCCTCGAAACCGCTCCAAAGAGCGATTTCACAAGAGAAACCGGGACCAAAACACAAGGAAAATAAGCACTACAAAACACACTTATCAATTCCCCCACACTTAACCCTTACTCACCCTCGAGTAAGCACAAACTAACTACTAAACTAAAATAAACTAGTCTACTAACCGAGCGGGTATTAGCGCACCCTATGACGCGAGTTCATTTTGCAGCATTGTTTTGATCATTCCATATCTTGAGTTATACTTGGAATTTCGTAGTCATTCAAAATGGAGGAGATAGATTTCCAGCTTATCTTTTCAATGACTACTCATGAAGGTTCATTGAACAAGTATTGACGAAGTTATGCCCCAAACAAGTCAGCTGTGCATTGAAAAACGCTGCTGTTTAATTCTTTGACGGAATTGTTTCTTTTGCCTCGATTTTATTTAAAGCTTTCAATAAATTCCCGAGAAGAAGAGCTGCTATTTTTGATCCGAATGAAGAGGCTAAAGAGTTCAATGAAGTAACACTAGCTCCTATTAGCTCTAGTCAAGCCATATTAGCACCTCCTACCAGCCTAGTAGTGTGCCTCCTCCAAGTATTAAGTTAGCTCGTATAGGAGCTGAATAAAGGAGCAAAGAAGTCAAGGTTGATTATGGGCTGATTGCTAACTTCGTGTTTAGCTCCATGTTCACATGGTGTGTTCACTCAAGCTTTGTTGTTGGCTCCATGTTCACACAAGGTTCCACGGCTGGTTACTCTTGGTGCAGCTTTGGTTTTAACTCCCTAGCTTTGGTTATAGCTCCATGTTTACATCTCTTTGTTTTTAGCTCCCAAACTTTGTAATTAGCTCCTTGTTCACATAAGGGTCACTTTGTTTTTGTCACCCTAAACCAACCGGTTTAAGGGCTCTTGTAGGCTATATATAGCCGGTCATTTAAAGGAATAAATCATCCAATTTGCATAACAAAAACTTGAGTAAAGCTGAGCTTTCTGTTTCGTCCTTGTAGTTTACAAGACAAAGTCTAGAGTGAGTCGCGTTACAAGCTCTAAACTCGCTATTTCAATCGAGTGTTTGATCTAGCAATCGCTTTGTTGAAGTATAGGTCTACTTCACCTAGCATACTATCCTTGGTTACGGTTTATTCAACCTTAAAAACTATCCTTTCATTCTGTTTTGGTTACTTGTTTTACGTTCCATTTCAGAATACTAATCCTACTTCATAATCTTGTTTCAAAGTTCATATCAACTCACATCATTAGTGGTATCAGAGCTTTGGTCTTCTATTTAGACGCAAGCATGGCAGGAGTTGTGAGCTTTGAAGACGCTAGTTTCTTGGAAGGCCTAAAGAGAGAATCAGTGTGCAAGATGAACAAGCTTTCTGAGTCCATTGGCGCATCTGGTCCTGTAGTCTGCTTGGGAGGAAAGGAGGAAGAAGGAATAGACTATGAGCTCCCAACGTATGGTAATGTTTTAGTACTACGTACACTCCATGCTAAACCCATCCCACACAACACCGAACAAAGAGACCAACTCTTTCACACAAAATGTCTAGTTAATACCAAATGGTGTAGTTTGATCATTGATGGAGGTAGTTGTACGAATGTTGCCTCTACTGAAATGGTAGCTAAGTTAGGTCTAACCACTACTAATCACCCTAGACCGTATGCATTACATTGGTTAGATAACGAAAACAAGATAAAGGTCACAAAACAAGTAAGAGTAGGTTTAACTATGGGGTCTTATGTTGACGAGGTTCTTTGTGATGTTATCCCTATGGATGCTTGTCATATACTTTTGGGGCGTCCTTGGCAGTTTGATAGGGATGTGACACACCATGGTAGAAAGAATGAATACGAATTGAGGGATAAGGGAAAGAAAATCATTCTAAAACCTATGACTCCCCAAGCTGTTAGAGCTATGACCTCCAACAAAGCTAAGAAACCTAACCTCACCATCTTTGCAAGTGAGAGTGAAGTAGAACAGGCTTTACAAGGGGGGGAGCGTGTCTTTGTCATGATGGCTAAAGAAAAACCCGTAGAAGTTGAGAATGGGCTTGGAGGAAAGCCATTTGAGGAGTTGTTACACGAGTTTAAGGATGTCTTCCCTGAGGAATTACCCGTTGGTTTACCACCTATTAGAGGTATAGAACACCAAATCGACCTCATTCCAGGATCAACCTTACCCAATAAGGCTGCATATAGGTGTAATCCGGAGGAAACTAAGGAATTACAAAGACAAATAGATGAGTTAATGAGTCGAGGGTATGTGCGGGAGAGCCTTAGTCCTTGTGCTGTTCCAGTCCTTTTAGTACCTAAGAAGGATGGAACTTGGAGAATGTGTGTAGATAGTAGAGCCGTTAACAACATCACCATTAAGTATAGGTTTCCTATTCCAAGGTTGGATGATATGTTAGATGAGCTTCATGGGGCAGTGGTATTTTCCAAAATTGATCTAAGAAGTGGGTACCATCAAATCAGAATGAGGGAAGGGGATGAATGGAAGACCGCTTTCAAAACCAAACATGGACTTTATGAGTGGACGGTCATGCCATTTGGTCTTACCAACGCTCCAAGCACGTTCATGAGGTTAATGAACGAGGTACTTAAGGCCTACTTAGGTCGCTTTATTGTGGTTTACTTGGATGATATCCTTGTGTATAGCAGGTCTTTGGAGGAACATATGGAGCATTTAAGACTACTATTCACAACACTTCGCAAACAACAGCTCTTTGGGAAGAAGGAGAAGTGTGCCTTCTTTGTGGAAAGCGTAGTGTTCCTTGGCTACGTAGTGTCCAAAGAAGGGGTGTCAGTTGATCAAACCAAAGTGGAATCCATACGCACTTGGCCAATCCCTTCCACCATTACAGAAGTAAGGTCATTTCATGGTTTGGCTTCTTTTTACAGGAGATTCATCAAGGACTTCAGCACTATCACAAGTCCTATAACCGAATGCTTGAAGAAAGGCGCATTTGTTTGGTCAAAAGCTGCCCAAGAAGCCTTTGAAGCCATTAAAGAGAAGCTGTGTTCCACTCCTATCTTAGCCCTTCCTGATTTCTCTCAACCATTTGAGGTGGAATGTGACGCTAGTGGAGTAGGAATTGGTGCTGTTCTTGTACAAAATAAGCGCCCCATTGCCTACTTCTCAGAAAAACTCAATGGAGCAAGGCTGAACTATTGCACCTACGACAAGGAGTTCTATGCCATAGTAAGAGCTCTTGATCATTGGAGTCATTACCTTCGTACTAACCATTTTATTCTCCATTCAGATCATGAGTCCCTAAAGTACATCAACGGCCAACAAAAGTTAAGTCCAAGGCATGCCAAATGGGTGGAGTTCTTGCAATCCTTTCATTTCTCTTCAAAATACAAGGATGGAAAAAGTAACGTAGTAGCTGATGCACTATCCCGCCGCTACACTTTACTAACCACTTTGGATGTGAGGTTGCTCGGATTTGAAACTCTAAAAGACTACTACAACAATGATGCTGACTTTGGTGAAACCTTCACCAAATGCAAGGAGGGAGCCTTTGAAGATTTTGTTTTGCAGGAAGGATTTCTATTCAAAGGAAACCGCCTGTGTGTTCCCAAGCACCCCATTAGAGAGCTACTGGTTAGAGAAGCTCATGGAGGAGGATTAGCGGGTCATTTTGGCATTACAAGGACTTTGGAGGTCTTAAAGGAGCACTTCTTTTGGCCAAAGATGCAAGGGAGTGTCCAACATGTAGTGAGCAAATGTGTGACTTGCCAATTTGCCAAAAGTTCTTTCAAACCCGGAGTCTACACGCCCTTGCCCACTCCCAATAGACCATGGGAAGATGTATCCATGGATTTCATTGTAGCCTTACCAAGAACCGCTAGGGGAAAAGATGCTATCATGGTGGTGGTAGATCGGTTTTCAAAGATGGCTCACTTCATTGCTTGCCACAAAACAGATGATGCTAGCAATGTTGCTGATTTGTACTTCAAAGAAGTGGTGCGTCTCCATGGAGTACCCAAGTCCATTGTCTCTGATCGTGATTCTAAGTTCCTTAGCTACTTTTGGAACACATTGTGGAGGAAGGTGGGAACCAAGCACTTATTTAGCACTTCTCATCATCCACAAACAGATGGACAGACCGAAGTTACCAACCGCACTTTGGGGACGTTGTTAAGAGGCCTTGTAAGTAAGACTCAAAAGGATTGGGATATCAAGCTTGCCCATGCTGAATTTGCCTACAATCGCTCTCCTACTTATGCTACCTCTCATTCTCCCTTTGAGGCTGTATATGGGGTCAATCCTTACATGCCTTTGGACCTAATTCCTCTACCTAAGGATGAATTAGTCCAGAAAGATGCGGAGTCCAAACTGAAGGCTATGATAAAACTCCACGAGCAGATTAGAGAAAGGATCAAGGAGGTAAATGAAGCATACAAAAGAAGGTCCAACAAGAACCGGAAACCAAGACTTTTTCAAGAAGGTGACTTAGTTTGGGTTCACTTGAGAAAAGAGAGGTTTCCAAGCAAAAGGAAGAATAAGTTGATGCCACGAGCAGAAGGTCCTTATAAGATCATATCCAAGGTTAACGACAATGCTTACAAAGTGGAATTACCGGATGATTATGGAGTCCATGCCACGTTCAATGTGGGGGACCTTTCTCCCTATCTCGATGATGATGGCATTTCAGAATTGAGGGCAATTCCTTTTCAAGGGGGAGGAGATGATCCAAATGAAGAGGCTAAAGAGTTCAATGAAGTAACACTAGCTCCTATTAGCTCTAGTCAAGCCATATTAGCACCTCCTACCAGCCTAGTAGTGTGCCTCCTCCAAGTATTAAGTTAGCTCGTATAGGAGCTGAATAAAGGAGCAAAGAAGTCAAGGTTGATTATGGGCTGATTGCTAACTTCGTGTTTAGCTCCATGTTCACATGGTGTGTACACTCAAGCTTTGTTGTTGGCTCCATGTTCACACAAGGTTCCACGGCTGGTTACTCTTGGTGCAGCTTTGGTTTTAACTCCCTAGCTTTGGTTATAGCTCCATGTTTACATCTCTTTGTTTTTAGCTCCCAAACTTTGTAATTAGCTCCTTGTTCACATAAGGGTCACTTTGTTTTTGTCACCCTAAACCAACCGGTTTAAGGGCTCTTGTAGGCTATATATAGCCGGTCATTTGAAGGAATAAATCATCCAATTTGCATAACAAAAACTTGAGTAAAGCTGAGCTTTCTGTTTCGTCCTTGTAGTTAACAAGACAAAGTCTAGAGTGAGTCGCGTTACAAGCTCTAAACTCGCTATTTCAATCGAGTGTTTGATCTAGCAATCGCTTTGTTGAAGTATAGGTCTACTTCACCTAGCATACTATCCTTGGTTACGGTTTATTCAACCTTAAAAACTATCCTTTCATTCTGTTTTGGTTACTTGTTTACGTTCCATTTCAGAATACTAATCCTACTTCATAATCTTGTTTCAAAGTTCATATCAACTCACATCAATTTTCAAGTCCGTTTAATCAAGACTACTCGAGCAAACAAGGGCTGTGCATCGGATTTAGTAGGCTGATTGTGTTCCCATTCATGCTTTGTCTAAGTTCTTTTCCTTTGCTTTGTTTGTATCACCCTCTTTATGGGGCTTGACCATTCTGGTTGGGGACGTTTGTAGGCTATATATAGCCATCCATTTGATGAATAAAATCATTCAACTTGCATAAAACAAACCTGAGTGAAGCTTGTGCTTTTCTTTTTCGTCTTTGTAGTTTACAAGACAAAGTACTAGAGTTAGTCGCGTTACAAGCTCTATACTCGCTATTTCAATCGAGTGTTTGAATTAGCACCCGCTTTGTTGAGGTATAGGTCTATCTCACTAAGCATACTATCCTTGGTTACATTCTATCATCCTTACAACAACCATTACATTCTGTTTTTGTTGCTTGTTTTTCGTTCATCTCAAAATACTATCAACCTCCATATAACTTGTTCAAAGTTCATCTTAACTCACATCATAAGTGGTATCAGAGCTACAACTCTTGATTTTTCTTAAAATCAAGACGGTTCAAGAAGCGTCGAAGCTAAGTTATTAGTTGAATTTCTGATTGCGATTGGAATTCAAAGGTTAAACTCGTGCGGGTAGTTCGAGGGTTAATCAGTTTTGATTGTTTCGTGGTTCTTGTTGAAGTTCGATTTATTTTCATTTAAAAAAAAAAAAAACTGTTCACGAATTAGTACTGTTCACGTAGTACTATTCAGAAAAAAAAAAGATGGCTGGAATTTTCTCGTTGGAAAATACAAGCGAGGAAAGTTTGGTTTTTGATCCGTCGTTACCTCCTATTTTCGATGATTATGAAGATCATTGTGAGCCAAATGGGTTGCGCATGAAGAAAAAAATTCTGATCTTAGCCAAAACAAACATGGAGAGTAAAGGGATTGTGCTTGTGGAATACTTTGAGGAGCAACAAAAGATACTTGATCCATCCTTGTTCACAACAAGCAAAGTAGAGTTCACAAGCATTCAAAACAGCACCTATTTGAAAAGGAGTCGAGCTTGTGGTCGAGCCATAATACCAACGTTACTCACACTTATGTCTATTTGGAGTGAGGATATGTTGATCCTAACAAATTTTGTATTTGATCCAGGTGGGATACTTGTTACAAGAATTGAGGACAATTCTTTTTCAAAGAAGGAGAGTATGACGCGAGTTCATTTTGCAGCATTGTTTTGATCGGTCCATATCTCGAGTTATACTTGGAATTTCGTAGTCAATTAAAATGGAGGAGATAGATTTCGAGCTTATCTTTCCAATGACTACTCATGAAGGTTCATTGAACAAGTATTGACGAAGTTATGCCCCAAACAAGTCAGCTGTGCATTGAAAAACGCTGCTGTTAAATTCTTTGACAGAATTGTTTCTTTCGCCTCGACTTTCTTTAAAGCTTTCAATAAATCCCGAGACTTATTCAACTTTCATCAAACAAATCTGAGTTAAGCTTTGCTTTCCTTTTCGTCTTTGTAGTTCACAAGACAAAGTATTAGAGTTAGTCGCGTTACAAGCTCTATACTCGCTATTTCAATCGAGTGTTTGAATTAGCACCCGCTTTGTTGAGGTATAGGTTTATCTCACTTAGCACACTATCCTTGGTTACGTTCTATCATCCTTACAACAACTATTCCAATCTGATTTTCGTTGCTTGTTTTTCGTTTATCTCAAATTACTATCAATCTCCAAATCACTTGTTTGAAGTTCATTCCAAATCACATCACCCTACGCCCTTTCAACTCAAGCGAGAGCACTTAGGGGAAAAGTGCTCTCCACAAGGCAAGTGAGGTCTTGCGACAAAACTGTGGATGCAAGCGAACACGAAAACACACAACAAACACACAAACAAACAAAAAAACACCAAACGGTTGCATCCAAGAACAAACAAAATACTGCTTCCCTCCATAAAGCGGTGAAAGAAACACCGGTTAGGGACTCAAGGCAAGTGACAACGTTCCCAAGCTAGTAATATAAACCGAAATGGACAAAACCCTAATAGTATGACAACAAAGCAATAAAAACGTTGGTAACTTACCTAGGTTCCTCCTAACCTTCTAAGAACGTACCACGGGACGATAGGCGGGATGGAAAAAGGATGAACCACGGAGTTAGTCGACACTGTAGGTAAGTGAAGCCCCGCCCCCTTTAGCGATGAGCAAAGAGGGTCGTCCCATACTCAAAATCGCCCAACTAGTCCATGTAAAAAGAGGTGGATAAGGTTGGAAAATGAGGGAAGACCGACTAATTACCGCTATCATTCTTCCTAGGGACTCGGTCCTTTGGTAGGCTCTTCACGGTAGTAGTCGGAAAAAGGCTTATTTTGAGGGGTGAGAATTCTTTTTGTGAGATGATTTTCTTTGGCATCTTTCTTTTGCATTTGGCTTTTGAGTTTCTATGCCATTTCTTTTTCTTCTTTTGTATTTTGTTTTTCTTTTGTTGTGCCTTTTCTTTTTCTTCTTTTTCTTCTTTCTTTTCTTTCTTTCTTTTCTTGTCTTTCTTGGTTTGCCCTTTTGGCCAAATTTTGTTTTGTAAGCATTTCTTGCAACCAAGTAAGAGTTTCAACAATTTTGCAACTTATTTGTGAAAAATGTGTAGGAGGTGGGGAGATGGGTAAGTCGGGGGTCGCGATTTTCCTTCAAACCCACAAAAAGGTGGAGAACTTGGACTAATCACACAATTTCGAACATGGTCACCTAAGGGACAAGACTCGGCAACCAAGGCCTTTTCACTCTGTGGGTGGTCAAAATGCATGGTCAAAATGCAAATCCCGTAGTAAATCCCTAGTAGACTAGGTGGACTCGAGGTAAGAAACCAACAAAATCATTGAATTAAAGTCATTCTACTAGACTAAAGTCCAAGGCTCGACTCATTTTGCTAGAAAGGGAAAGTAAACACTTGCTGATGTGAGTTAGAATGAACTTTGAACAAGTTATTTGGAGATTGATAGTAAATTGAAATAAACGAAACCAAGCAACGAAACCAGATTGAGATAGTTGCTGTAAAGGAATTATAGGACGTAGCCAAGGATAGTGTGCTAAGTGAGATAAACCTATACCTCAACAAAGCGGGTGCTAATTCAAACACTCGATTGAAATAGCGAGTATAGAGCTTGTAACGCGACTAACTCTAATACTTTGTCTTGTGAACTACAAAGACGAAAAGGAAAGCAAAGCTTAACTCAGATTTTGTTTGATGAAAGTTGAATGCTTTTTTCATCAAGTACTTGGCTATTTATAGCCTACAAAAAGACCCAAAGAGAGGCCAACCAGAATAGTCAAGCCTCTTAAAGTGGGTGATACAAACAAAGAAAGGAAAAAGAATTTAGACAACTAGATACAATGAACAAGTGTGAACACTAGCAGCCACTATTTTGCTCCATTTCAGATGCATGCTTCTTTGTTTGCTCGAGTAGTTTTGATTAAACGGACTTGAAAATAGCAGCTCTTCTCCTCGGGAATTTATTGAAAGCTTTAAAGAAAATCGAGGCAAAATAAACAATTCCGTAAACGAATTTAACAGCAGCGTTTTTCAATGCACAACTGACTTGTTTGGGGCATAACTTCGTCAATACTTGTTCAATGAACCTTCAAGAGTAGTCATTGGAAAGATAAGCTCCAAATCTATCTCCTCCATTTTGAATGACTACGAAATTCCAAGTATAACTCGAGATATGGACCGATCAAAACAATGCTGCAAAATGAACTCGCGTCACTTGCGCACTAGCCTGAAAACCGGGTTTTCGAAAACTTTTTTACACACTAGACACAACTAAACAAGACAACACAAAGACACAACAAAACAAAAGGAAAAGAGACAAACACAACACAACAAAACAAAACAAAACAAGGGAAAAGAGAACAAGCACATAAAGAAAACAAACACCACCCCAGAACTTCCAAACAAGTCACCACATCAACCACAAACTTCACAAAGCTCCACCCGAGCACACCATCACAAATCTCCTCCAAACTCCACAAAAAAGGGAAAAAGGAGAAAGAATTGAAGGGGTATTACCGGATGTCTTGAGCCTTTCGAAACTCACGGCGAAGATCACGCAACCTACAAGGAATGGGGAGGCAAAACACACACAATACAACAAAAATACGACACAATGACACAAAAGGAAAAGACACAAAGGAAAAACTTTTTGGCTTTTTTATGAAAATTTTCAAATTTTTAGAGATTTTTAAGATTTTTTCGAAAAAAAAAAACTACGAAAATAAAACTAAACTAGCTTAAGATATCGCTCCCCCACACTTAATGATGTGAGTTAGAATGAACTTTGAACAAGTTATTTGGAGACTGATAGTAATTTGAAATAAACGAGACCAAGCAACGAAATCAGATTGAGATTGACGCGAGTTCATTTTGCAGCATTGTTTTGATCGGTCCATATCTCGAGTTATACTTGGAATTTCGTAGCCGTTCATAATGGAGGAGATAGATTTTGAGCTTATCTTTCCAATGACTACTCATGAAGGTTCATTGAACAAGTATTGACAAAGTTATGCCCCAAACAATTCAGCTGTGCATTGAAAAACGCTGCTGTTAAATTCTTTGACGGAATTGTTTCTCTTGCCTCGACTTTCTTTAAAGCTTTCAATAAATTCTCGAGGAGAAGAGATCCTATTTTCAAGTTCTTTTATTCAAGACTACTCGTGCAAACATGGAGCATTGTACCCAAAATGTACAATGAATGTGATGTGAGTTGTAAATCAGATTAGAGCCATGTATGTTCTTGCTCTTTTATTGAAAGTCGATACAAAAGAAACAGTCCCGTCAAATAAATAACTTCTGCGAAATTCCCATGCACAACTGACTTGTTCGGACCATAACTTTGTCAATACTTGTTCAATGAGCCTTCATGAATAGTCATTGGAATGACTACAAAATTTCAAGTATAACTCCAGATATGGACCGATCAAAACAACACTGCAAAATGAACTCGCGTCACTCCTTAAAGAGGGTGATACAAACAAAGCAAAGGAAAAGAACTTAGACAAAGCATCAGTGGGAACACATTCAGCCTACTAAATTCGATGCACAGCCCTTGTTTGCAAGAGTGTGAACCCAAGTTAATGCATCCATATGGTCTTGATTATTTGACTTGTAAATCAGATTAAAGCAATGTATGTTTTTGCTCTTTTATTCGGTCCAAGTAGGTGCTTGCACGAGCTAGTTCAGCACTTGAAGAAGGCACACTACTAGACTTGAAGGAGGGGCTAAGGGGGTTGGACTAGGACCATTTGGAGCTAGTGTGATTTCATTGAACTCTTGGTTTGTTGCTTCTTCATTCGGATCAGATACAAAAGAAACAGTCCCGTCAAATAAATAACTTCTGCGAAATTCCCATGCACAACTGACTTGTTCGGACCATAACTTTGTCAATACTTGTTCAATGAGCCTTCACGAATAGTCATTGGAAAGATAAGCTCGAAATCTATCTCCTTCATTTTGAATGACTACAAAATTCCAAGTATAACTTGAGATATGTACCGATCAAAACAACGCTGCAAAATGAACTCGCATCACTTAAACCGAGCAATGTCGTCATGCTCGGTCGATAGTGTGTGCGGAGACACTAAAAAGAAAAGAAAAAGGTCAAATAAAGCTAAAAATGAAAAATGAAAGTGAAGAAAGGGTCGAATTTATCCGGTCGGGGTGTAATCAAGTCACCAAGGGCCGAGACGAGAAAAGATATGGATGGGGAAGAAATAAAAAGAAGAAAATAAAAGGAAATGGGAGGGGAGGGCTAGGTGTAATCAAGTCACCTAGCCCGGATTCCGCCTAAATCCGATTAAATTCTACCAAAAAATAAAGAAAAAGTGAAAAGACTCGTTAATTTGGATTTTTCAAAGGACTCTCGATGTAGTCACGTCATCGAGAATCGGGAGCAATAAACAAACACCAAGGGCCCTGAGGGCCTCCAAGACACCATAATGATAAAGGGAAGGGGAACAAACGAAGAAATACTAAGCAAACAAAAGACGGAAAAGGAGAGTCGCCTTACCAAACGGTTAGCAACTTGACGCGAGTTCATTTTGCAGCATTGTTTTGATCGGTCCATATCTCGAGTTATACTTTGAATTTCGTAGTCATTCAAAATGGACGAGATAGATTTAGAGCTTATCTTTCCAATGACTACTCATGAAGGTTCATTGAACAAGTATTGACGAAGTTATGCCCCAAACAAGTCAGCTGTGCATTGAAAAATGCTGCTGTTAAATTCTTTGACGGAATTGTTTCTCTTGCCTCGACTTTCTTTAAAGCTTTCAATAAATTCCCGAGGAGAAGAGATGCTATTTTTAAGTTCGTTTATTCAAGACTACTCGTGCAAACATGGAGCATTGTACCCAAAATGTACAATGAATGTGACGTGTTGGTCCTTGGTAGTTGGCTGATTTTAGTCATCCTAGTTCTTTGTAGTTTCTTTTTCTAATTCTTTGTATTTTTATTTCCTAGTTCTTTGTTTAAGCATTTAAGGAGGTTTGACTTGGGTGGCTGATTTGCCTTGCCCTTCTCGTGCTTAATGGCTATTTATAGCCTTTAGTTTGTTTGTGAACTGGCAGATTGAAAAAGAAAGAAAATTGTAAGCTTTTGCTTGTTTTTTAATTGTCGAGTTACAATTAAGAGTCTTAGAGTTCGACGCGTTTTTGAGTTCTAATTCCCGCTTATTCAATCGAGTGTTTGAATAGCGACCCGCTTAGTTGAGATATAGGTCTATCTCACTTAGCATACTATCCCTTTTGTTTTACTTTTATCTATTTTTGTTTGTTTCTTGTCGTGACCAGCAACTTTGTTTTGTGTCCTTGTGATACGAGACCAAGGTCCGTGCCAAATCACATCACAACTCAATCAACTTCATTGTCTCAATGATCGTTATCGGCACATTTTGCTTGTTGTCATCGATATTCCTCCTCTTCCTCAGTGTAGTCTCAAGTATCGGGCTTGAAATGGTGTAAATGAGGTTGGGATTTGAGGGAAAACTCAGTGTATAGTGGAGAGAAGATGAGATGAAGGTATATAATTGAGGCTCAAGGGTAAAATTGATGTGAGTTGATATGAACTTTGAAACAAGAATGAGAGATATGATTAGTATTCTGAAATGGAACGTAAACAAGTAACCAAAACAGAATGAAAGGATAGTTTTAAGGATGAATAAACCGTAACCAAGGATAGTATGCAAGGTGAAGTAGACCTATACTTCAACAAAGCGGTTGCTAGATCAAACACTCGATTGAAATAGCGAGTTTAGAGCTTGTAACGCGACTCACTCTAGACTTTGTCTTGTAAACTACAAAGACGAAACAGAAAGCTTAGCTTTACTCAAGTTTTAATTTGCAAATTGGATGATTTATTCATTCAAATGGGTGGCTATATATAGCCTACAAGACCCTTAAAACCGGCTGGTCAAGGGTGACAATAACAAAGTACAATGGTGACAAAAACAAAGCTTAAGCCTAATGTGAACTAGGAGCTAAGAACAAAGCTAGGAGCTAATAATAAAGTAATGTAAACATGGAGCTAATAACAAAGCTAAGAGAGCATTAAGGTGTGGCTGGTGTGAACATGGAGCTAATAACAAAGCTTCATTTGGACGTGCACACCAAGTGAACACAACCAGCTTCAAACGTCCTCTTTAACCCCGGTGCTTTCCCATGCACAACTGACTTGCTCGGACCATAACTTTGTCAATACTTGTTCAATGAGCCTTCATGAATAGTCATTGGAAAGATAAGCTCGAAATCTATCTCCTCCATTTTGAATGACTACGAAAATCCAAGTATAACTCGAGATATGGACTGATCAAAACAATGCTGCAAAATGAACTCGCATCAGAAATTCCCATGCTTGAATGGGTGTGAACCTAAGTTAATGCCTTCATATATCCTTGACTATTTGCTCCTTTATTCCGCTCAAACTCGAGCTAGCTCCATAATTGAAGACGACTCTTTATTAGTGCTAATGTAGCTGGACTATAGTTAAGTAGGAGCTGGTATTACTTCGTTGAGCTCTTTAGTACTTCCTTACTAGGATTAGTAGCTTCTTGATTCGGGTCAATTGTAGTAGGCATACTACTAATCTGGCAAGAGGTGTTAGTGTGGCTGAACTAAGACTATGAGGAGCTAAGGTGACTTTAATGAACTCTTTGGTAGCTCCTTGATTCGGATCATCTCCTCCCCCTTTAGAAGGAATTGTCCTCAATTCTGAACAGCCATCTTCATTAAGATAAAGAGCAAAATCTCCCACTTTGGACGTGGTATGAACTTCATAACTATCCGGCAACTTCATCTTGCAAGTATTGTTGTATACCTTGTATGGAACTTCTGTTTGTGGCTTCCACTTGGTCTTCCTTTTGCTTGGAAACCTCTCCTTTCTCAAGTGAACCAAAACCAAGTCATCCTCTTGGAAAAGTCTCGGTTTTCTGTTTTTGTTGGACCTTCTTTTGTAGGCTTCTTTGATCCTTTCCCGAATCACTTCTCTAACGTACAAGTCAGGCCCTTTGCTAGCTTCATCTGTTGGGTAACAAACACCGAAATGAGTCATTTCAAAAAATGGTAAGTACTCCCTTGTTCTGAAAGGACTCCTTGAGAACGGCTTTGTTAAGCATTTGCTCCCAATGTTCTGATTAATCCCTTGTATCTTTAGCAAAAAGAAGTGTTCTTTTATCACCTCTAAGGTCTTGGTCATGTCAAAAGTTTCAGCTGGTCTTTCTCCATGAGTTTCTCTAGTTATACACTCTGAAATAGGATGCCTTGGGACACAACGATGGTTTCTTGTAAAAGGAAGATCTACCTGCAAAACAAACTCAACAAAAGTACCAAGAACACCAGCCTTGCACTCGGTGAGTACATCAGCATCCATGGAGTCCTTCAAGGTCTCAAATCCAAGCGTGCTTGCATCTAAAGTGGATGATTGTGTGTAGTGACAAGATAGAGCATTAGCCACGACTTTGTTCTTAACACCTTCATGCCTTAAGACTTCATGATCTTCCCTAGGTGTCAAACCAGCTGGTAATTCATTAGGAATGACTAAACCCAGTTCCTTTGGCAACTCCTCGAATTGTTTCCTTCCAAACCCATTATCCATCCTAAATGGTTCTTCTATAGTACCCATGTCAAGGACACGTTCCCCCTCTTTTAAAGCCTGTTCTACTTCACTCTCAATGGTAAGGTTAGGCTTATTGGTTTTGTTGGAGGTCATAGCTCTAACAGCTTGGGGAGTCATAGGTTTTAGAATGATTTTCTTTCCCTTATCCCTTAACTCGTATTCGTTTTTTCTCCCATGGTGTACTACATCCCTATCAAACTGCCAAGGACGTCCCAAAAGTATATGACAAACATCCATAGGAATAACATCGCAAAGAACTTCATCGACATAAGACCCCATAGTTAAACCTACTCTTACTTGTTTTGTGACTTGTATTTTGTTTCTATCATCTAACCAACGTAATGCATATGGTCTAGGGTGATTAGTAGTGGTTAGACCTAACTTAGTTACCATTTCAGTAGAGGCGACATTCGTACAACTACCTCCATTAATGATCAAGCTACACCATTTGTTGTTAACTAGACACTTAGTGTGAAAAAGTTGATCTCTTTGCTCGGTGTTGTGTGGGATGGGGTTAGCATGAAGTGTACGTAGTACTAAAACATTACCATACGTTGGGAGCTCATGGTCTTTTCTTTCTTCCTTCTTTTCTCCCAAGTAGACTTCCGGACCAGATGCGCCATGGGACTTAGAAAGACTAATGATGCTTGATTCTTCAAAGCTCACAACTCCTGCCATGCTTACGTCTAAATGGATGACCAAAGCTCTGATACCACTAATGATGTGAGTTGATATGAACTTTGAAACAAGAATGAGAGATATGATTAGTATTCTGAAATGGAACGTAAACAAGTAACCAAAACAGAATGAAAGGATAGTTTTAAGGATGAATAAACCGTAACCAAGGATAGTATGCTAGGTGAAGTAGACCTATACTTCAACAAAGCGGTTGCTAGATCAAACACTCGATTGAAATAGCGAGTTTAGAGCTTGTAACGCGACTCACTCTAGACTTTGTCTTGTAAACTACAAAGACGAAACAGAAAGCTTAGCTTTACTCAAGTTTTAATTTGCAAATTGGATGATTTATTCATTCAAATGGGTGGCTATATATAGCCTACAAGACCCTTAAAACCGGCTGGTCAAGGGTGACAATAACAAAGTACAATGGTGACAAAAACAAAGCTTAAGCCTAATGTGAACTAGGAGCTAAGAACAAAGCTAGGAGCTAATAACAAAGTAATGTAAACATGGAGCTAATAACAAAGCTAAGAGAGCATTAAGGTGTGGCTGGTGTGAACATGGAGCTAATAACAAAGCTTCATTTGGACGTGCACACCAAGTGAACACAACCAGCTTCAAACGTCCTCTTTAACCCCGGTGCTTTCCCATGCACAACTGACTTGTTCGGACCATAACTTTGTCAATACTTGTTCAATGAGCCTTCATGAATAGTCATTGGAAAGATAAGCTCGAAATCTATCTCCTCCGTTTTGAATGACTACGAAAATCCAAGTATAACTCGAGATATGGACTGATCAAAACAATGCTGCAAAATGAACTCGCATCAGAAATTCCCATGCTTGAATGGGTGTGAACCTAAGTTAATGCCTTCATATATCCTTGACTATTTGCTCCTTTATTCCGCTCAAACTCGAGCTAGCTCCATAATTGAAGACGACTCTTTATTAGTGCTAATGTAGCTGGACTATAGTTAAGTAGGAGCTGGTATTACTTCGTTGAGCTCTTTAGTACTTCCTTACTAGGATTAGTAGCTTCTTGATTCGGGTCAATTGTAGTAGGCATACTACTAATCTGGCAAGAGGTGTTAGTGTGGCTGAACTAAGACTATGAGGAGCTAAGGTGACTTTAATGAACTCTTTGGTAGCTCCTTGATTCGGATCAAAAATGATAGTTGCTAGGGGTAGTAGGGAGGTTGAGAGGGGGTATAAAGTGGTTGGGTGGGATTTAAATGAAGTAAAGCCTTCATTCAATACTAGTTCCACCCAAAAGACAAGTAATACCTCGGGATCCAAAATCCCGTCCCCAAAAGCTTGTACAAAGCTCAAAAACCGACTTCCTCCACCAAGCCTTGAAGCTTCTATCATCCATAACCCTTTCTAACTCTTCATCTTCACTTCAAACCTATCAAGTAAGCTCAATAACCACAATCAAGAATCCCTCCCTCACATCGCTCAAGAAAATTCCAAATTACAAGAATTCCACAAAAACTAACAAATCCTAGAAACCAAACTATCCAATCAAACATATACAAAAACAAAAGCTCAAAAGAAAAGGAAAAAGATATTTACAATAAGATACTCTCACCATCTACACCTCCATAGCCATCAAGAGCTCAGAGAAGTAAGTCAAATGCTCTAGCAACATCTTCGTTAAAGCTCATGTGGCCGATCCTAGCTATCAACAAGAGTTTCCAAGTCGGAGTCAAGAAGCAATCATCTAATCCATTACGCTCGGGTTTCTTGTGATCTTCCGGGTCTTCCGAACCAACATAGCAACGACTCTTATGACCATCCGGTAGGTATAGTGGTCTAGAGTCAAGCTTGGCATTATGAGTTGGGAGATCACACCCAAAGGGGGTTGCTTCTTCTACGGGGTCAAGAATAGAATTCTTTTCCACCGCTCGACAAGGATCCACTTCATCAACCGTCTCACAAGACAAGAGACTTGAAATCGAGTGCGATAAAGGAGAGGAAGGCATCAAGTTTTCTTCATTGGAGGCTTTAGGGGAGACCTCATCGTCATTCTTACTAGAATTCTCACCATGAAGAGGCTCAAGGCCTTCGATGGTTTAGTCTAGCATAGCATCTCCATATCCCCTAATTGGCTCCTCCAATTTCCCATTCAAGGCGAGTTCTAAGGCATCTACCTCTTTTTCCCAAGTATTACGTTCCTTTTCACTCACCTTGTCAATTTGGTCTTGAGGGATCATCTCTTCACTTGGGTTTGGATTGTCAACATCCGGTTCATCACGAAGAAAATCATACAAATCCAATTTAATAGCCAATACATTGGCTACCCAAGAGTTACCTTGATAATCATTTTCAAATCCCTCCTCATTGTCGACCCTTAAAGCTTCAACTTCCTCCATTCTTCCCATATCTTCACTATCCAAGCAACACTCAACAATGATCTCTTGATTTACCCTCTCTTCTTCATTCGTGGCTTCATGATCGGGTTGATTTCAATGTGGAGACAACCGATCTTCTTCCCCAAATGAACCTTCCTCAACAAATTGTGGAGCTCGAGTGGCCAACATCGTGAAACGAGCCATGAGTGCATTGATTCGAGCATCTTGCACCTCTATTTGGGCCTTGAACTCCTCTTTATCCCTTTGCATTTGAATCATCATCTCATGTTGACTCTTTTGCAATTGAACCATCATCTCTTGTTGAGTCTTTTGCGTTTGAATCATCATTTGACAAGTCTAAAAGTTGGGGATTTTTGGTTGTGGGTTGTGTGAGGGTATTTGGTAGTTGTTAGGATGTTGGAGTGATCCTTGACAACTTTCTTGGTAACCATATGGAGGGGGTTCATAAGATTGTTGATGAGATTGGTATGGTTGGTAAAGTTGTGGGTCTTGGTAATTAGCCCCATGATTGTCCCATGATGATTGATGGTAGCTTGGATGCCACATTGTCGTAACGTTGCCTTGATACATTGAATGTACTAGAAGCACTTGAGCAAACGTTAGTAGCCTAGTGCTTTTGAGGCACTAGGATGAGAGAATAGCACACAAGAAGTAGAACGGAGATACACAAGGAGAAGAAAACACAAAAATCAAGAACCAAATCTAAAACTAAGCACACAAAAGTCTAAACTACGCCGTCCCCGGCAACGGCGCCAATTTGACGGTTCGATTTATCGTAGATCCCGCCGATCAAATTAAACCAACTATTCCTAACTGGGTAGATAGGGCAAGTCGGGTCGAATCCACAGGGACGGGGTGTCGGACTAATGGGTGCTACGGTCCAAGGCTAGGTCCGAGACAAGCTAAACTAGGGTGATGGCTATTGACTAAAATAGGTCTAAAACATGAAAAGGGAAGACAAAACAAGCAACTATTGACTAATGGAAGCAAACATAAATCAACAAGAAGGAAACTAGGGCTAGGTCGGGTTCATGGATGCCAAAGAGACCAAAAGGGGAAAAACGGGGTTACTAGCATGCTTTCGTAGTCTAGGTCCCGATCAGGCTCTTGCTACTTGAACGGCCTAGGGGTCATCCTCACCACGCTCTCGCTACTAATGAGGGAACCAAACCAACCAACCAAACAAACACATACAAGAGAGGAGGCAAGAAAAACAAGGATTGATCGTCTCAAGTCTCACAAGCATTTCATCGAGCATGTAGAGTGCAAGGCAATTAGTAATCAACAAAAACAACATCTAGTACCACCCATCTCACCCTAATCATCCCTAATCGCACCCAATCCCTTAACTAACCCTAGGGGATGACTACTCACACATATCTAAACTAAAACAAGCACAAACAAGAGAAACAATCACAAGAACAAAAGAAACATTCATAATGAAGAACAAGGATGAACAACAAACATAAACAAAGATGAAAACTTGAATAACAATAAAGATTAAGAGAAAAGAGTAGAGAAGGATTATACCAAACTACAAAGGATGAAAAGATGAGAACTTGTATATAAAGAACACCCAAAACATCCACCAATGTTGTCAAGATTGAATGGATTCTTCAAGAGATCCCTTAATACAAGATTAACTAACTAGATTAAGGACTAATTAAGGACTAATCTACACTAATCTAAGCTAATTTAACCTGAATTAGTCTAGGGTTTAGTGGGTAATGTCTAACATAACATAAGATAGTGTAACAATACAAGAGGGGGGGCTATTTATGGGGTTACAATGCAAAGGAGAAGAAAAGAAGTGACGCGGGGCTACAGGTGGCCAATCTCGGGCGAGAAGAGAATGATCTCGGTCGAGATGGGATCCATCTCGGTCGAGATGAGATGATCTCGGTCGAGATCGCTGGTCAGTGGCCGTGCTTTGCTTTCCTTCTTTATCCCGGTCGAGATGGCCCTCATCCCGACCGAGAGGGGTCTTGTAAGCTTCAAATAAGATCTCAAGGGTCCCTACTTGCTCTTCATAGGCTTCTCATCGATTCTCGGTGCTCGGGATCGAGTCTAAGGGGCTCGGGAATGGGTCCCAAGGGCTCGGGATCGAGTCTAAGCTCCCGAGTGATCGTTGCTTCTCTTCGTTGACTCCAAATGTGATGTGAGTTAGAATGAACTTTGAACAAGTTATATGGAGGTTGATAGTATTTGAGAGTAACGACGAACAAGTAACAAAAACAGAATTAATGGTTGTTGTAAGGATGATAGAATGTAACCAAGGATAGTTATGCTTAGTGAGATAGACCTATACCTCAACAAAGCGGGTGCTAATTCAAACACTCGATTGAAAAAGCGAGTATAGAGCTTGTAACGCGAATAACTCTAGTACTTTGTCTTGTAAGCTACAAAGACGAAAAAGGAAAAGCAAGGCTTTTACTCAGGTTTGTTTTATGCAAGTTGAATGATTTTATTCATCAAAAGGATGGCTATATAGAGCCTACAAACGCCCCAAACCAGAATGGTCAAGGGTGATACAAACAAAGCTTAAGGAGATACAAACAAAGCTAATGAAAAGAACTTAGACAAAGCAAGAATGTGAACACAATCAGCCTACAATCAGCCTACTAAATCCGATGCACACCCTTTGTTTGAATGATGTGAACCCAAGTTAATGCATCCATATGGTCTTGATTATTTGCTCTTTTACTCGGTCCAAGTAGGTGCTTGCACGAGCTAGTTCAACACTTGAAGAAGGCACACTACTAGACTTGAAGGAGGGGCTAAGGTGGTTGGACTAGGACCATTTGGAGCTAGTGTGACTTCATTGAACTCTTGGTTTGTTGCTTCTTCATTCGGATCATCTCCTCCCCCTTGAAAAGGAATTGTCCTCAATTCTGAAATGCCATCATCATCAAGATAAGGAGAAAGGTCTCCCACATTGAACGTGGCATGAACTCCATAATCATCCGGTAGCTCCACCTTGTAAGCTTTGTCGTTTACCTTTGATATGATCTTGTATGGACCTTCTGCTCGTGGCATCAACTTGTTCTTCTTTTTGCTTGGAAACCTCTCCTTTCTCAAGTGAACCCAAACTACATATTAAATTCTGTGGAAAGCCGTATTCGACGAAAGTCGTATGTACGGCTTGGAGGGAGATCTTTCATATCTTTCGAGATCCACCCTACAATATGGGGTCAAAAAGCCAAAATAAGTGATTTTAGCCCTTATAAAAAGAAAACTGACTCTTGAACCCCTTTCACGCTCATGTCACGTCGAGGTACTGTAGAAGAAAAAACTGCAAAATCCGATCCAAGTCACCCTCTTGGAAAAGTCTTGGTTTCCTGTTTTTGTTGGATCTTCTTTTGTAGGCTTCATTTACCTCCTTGATCCTTTCTCGAATTTGCTCGTGGAGTTTTATCATGGATTTAAGTTTTGACTCCGCGTCTTTGTGGACTAACTCATCCTTAGGTAGAGGAATCAGGTCCAAGGGCATATAAGGATTGATTCCATACATGGCCTCAAAAGGAGAATGAGAGGTAGCATAAGTAGGAGAACGATTGTAAGCAAACTCAGCGTGGACAAGCTTGACATCCCAATCCTTTTGAGTCTTGCTCACAAGGCCCCTTAGCAACGTGCCTAAGGTGCGATTGGTAACTTCGGTTTGTCCATCTGTTTGTGGATGATGAGAAGTGCTAAATAAGAGCTTGGTTCCCACCTTCCTCCATAATGTGTTCCAAAAATAGCTAAGGAACTTTGAATCACGATCCGAAACAATGGATTTAGGTACTCCATGGAGGCGCACCACTTCTTTGAAGTACAAATCGGCTACATTGCTAGCATCATCGGTTTTGTGACAAGCAATGAAGTGAGCCATTTTTGAGAACCGGTCTACCACCACCATGATAGCATCTTTCCCCCTAGCTGTTCTTGGCAAGGCCACAATGAAGTCCATGGACACATCTTCCCATGGTCTATTAGGAGTGGGCAAGGGTATGTAGGCTCCTGGTTTGAAAGAACTCTTGACAAATTGGCAAGTCACACACTTGCTCACTACATGTTGGACGCTCCCTTGCATCTTTGGCCAAAAGAAGTGCTCTTTTAAGACCTCCAATGTTCTTGTGATGCCAAAATGACCCGCTAATCCTCCCCCATGAGCTTCCCTAACCAGCAACTCTCTGATGGGATGTTTGGGAACACAAAGTCGATTTCCCTTGAAAAGAAATCCTTCCTGCAAAACAAACTCGTCAAAGGCTCCCTCCTTGCATTTGGTGAAAGCTTCACCAAAATCAGCATCATTTTTGTAGTAATCCTTTAGAGTTTCAAATCCAAGCAATCTAACATCCAAAGTATACAATAGAGTGTAGCGGCGGGATAATGCATCAGCCACCACGTTACTTTTACCGTCTTTGTATTTTGAAGAGAAATGAAAGGATTGCAAGAATTACACCCACTTGGCATGCCTTGGACTTAGTTTTTGTTGGCCATTGATGTACTTTAGGGACTCATGATCTGAATGGAGAATAAAGTGGTTAGTACGAAGATAATGACTCCAATGATCAAGAGCTCTTACTATGGCATAGAATTCCTTGTCGTAGGTGCAATAGTTCAGCCTTGCTCCATTGAGTTTTTATGAAAAATAGGCAATGGGGCGCCTATTTTGCACGAGAACATCACCAATTCCTACTCCACTAGCGTCACACTCAACCTCAAATGGTTGAGAGAAATCAGGAAGAGCTAGAATAGGAGCGGAACACAACTTCTCCTTGATGGCTTCAAAACCAACTTGGGCAGCTTTGGACCACACGAACGCACCTTTCTTCAAGCACTCGGTGATAGGACTTGTGATGGTACTAAAGTCCTTAATGAACCTTCTGTAGAAGGAAGCCAACCCATGGAATGATCTTACTTCCGTAATGGTGGAAGGGATTGGCCAAGAACGGATGGATTCTACCTTGGTTTGATCAACGGATACTCCATCTTTGGACACCACATAGCCAAGGAACACCACACTTTCTACAAAGAAAGCACACTTCTCCTTCTTGCCAAAGAGTTGTTGCTTGCGAAGTGTTGTAAATAGTAGCCTTAAGTGCTCCATATGCTCCGCCAAAGACCTGCTATAAACAAGAATATCATCCAAATAAACTACAATGAATCGACCTAAATAGGCCTTGAGTACTTCATTCATTAGCCTCATGAATGTGCTTGGAGCGTTGGTGAGACCAAATGGCATAACCGTCCATTCATAGAGCCCATGCTTGGTCTTGAAGGCTGTCTTCCACTCATCCCCCTCTCTCATTCTAATTTGATGATACCCACTTCTTAAGTCGATTTTGGAGAAGATCACAGCCCCATGAAGCTCATCCAACATATCATCCAATCTTGGAATAGGAAATCTATATTTGATGGTAATGTTGTTAACTGCCCTACTATCCACACACATTCTCCAAGTTCCATCTTTCTTAGGTACTAAGAGGACTGGAACAGCACAAGGACTAAGGCTTTCGCGTACATACCCTCGACTCATTAACTCATCAATTTGTCTTTGCAATTCCTTAGTCTCCTCTGGATTACACTTATAGGCTGCCTTATATTTGGTAAGGCTGCTCTTGGAACGAGGTCGATTTGGTGTTCTATGCCTCGAATAGGTGGTAAACCAACTGGTAATTCCTCAGGGAAAACGTCTTCAAACTCATGCAACAATTTCTCAAATGGCTTTCCCCCAAGCCCATTCTCAACTACTAAGGGTTCATCTCTAGCAACCATGACAAAGACACGTTCCCCCCCTTGTAAAGCCTGTTCTACTTCACTCTCACTAGCAAATATGGTGAGGTTAGGCTTCTTAGTTTTGTTGGCTGCCATAGCTCTAACAGCTTGAGGAGTCATGGGTTTTAGCACGATTTTCTTTCCCCTATCCCTTAACTCGTATTCATTCTTCCTCCCATGGTGTACTACATCCCTATCAAACTGCCAAGGGCGTCCCAAAAGTATATGACACGCATCCATAGGAATGACATCACATAAAACCTCATCGACATAAGACCCCATGGTTAAGCCTACTCTCACTTGACGGAACTCGTATAAGAACGTGTTTACGAGAAAGTAGTATTAAAATCACGTTTCAAAAATAATTATGTACGAAATCGCGTAGAAAAAGATTAAATAGCAATTTCTCGATATTAATAAAAATTCTTGCGAATGAGGTAATTAAAATGGGTTTCGAGTTTAAAATAAGAATTCAAGTTTATATAAAGATAAACTCGGGAATATAAACCGTAAAAACGGAAACTCGAATAGAAATAAAATGCGTAAATCGAATGAAACGAAAGTAAGATACATTTTAAGCATAAAAATGACTTTTCGGGGTAAATAGGACTTTACGAGTTTAAACGATTGAAAAAAATGAATCTGTTTTATAATTATATTATTTTAAGAAATACGAGTTAAATCGCAAACAAAATAAAATATTAATAAAATCTAATATATAAAAATCAGGGGTGTTACAATTCTACCCTAATTCAACGAGGGGACCAAGAGTAAGCATCGAAACAAAGCAAAACCAAGATACCCAAATCCATTCTAGGGTTTAGCAAAATCGACCCACAACTAGGGATGGCAATGGGTCCGGGACCCTACCCGGACCCGCCGGGTCTTACCCTAACGGGTCGGGTACGGGTCCTCTTTTTTTTAGACCCTGCGGGTAGTGGTCGGGTATGGGTCCTTCAATAATTTTTTGGGTCCGGGTCCTATAGGTTGGACCCGGACCCGACCCTTGGACCCGTTGAAATTATTATTTTTTTTTAAAAAGAAAAAAAGAACTTAGTGGATGCGGAAATTCAATGTGTAATATAAGTAAATGAAACTAATACAAACCACAATCGGAGAGGGAGACTTTACATTAGCAATAAAAAATTAGAAAATAACAGCTAGTTATTCTAATACGTGTACCGAAACTCATTAAATACCAAATTTCACCTCCTTTATCAGTACGTCAGGCCTTTTTAGCGTCAGGTTTAAAGTCATACAACTTCTGTTTTATTCATTTATTTGCCTTTATATTTATTGCGAATAATATTTTAATCAAAGGCGAACAAATAAAGGAGACGAAAGAGTATATATTAAAAAAATGTACAATCGGGTCCGGACCCGGACCCTACCCGGACCCATCGGGTCCGGGTAAGGGTCTTAAAATTTTGTACCCTTACGGGTCCGGGTCCGGGTCTTGCCGGACCCGACTCATACCCTACCCGTTGCCATCCCTACCCACAACTACACCAATTAAGCACAAATCGACAATAGGTGAGTAAGGAACACTTACCCGGAGTCAACATGATCGAATATGACGAAAATTAAGTCGGAAATCGGTTGAGCAAAATCAAAAGTGCGAGTTTGATGCGATAGGGGTCGTGCGCTCGGATTTTAGGGCGAATAAACCCCCTCTCTCTTCCTTCATAGCCTTCAAACAAAATCCGATAACCAAAAGCCAAAACGCCACAGCGCGGGTGCCTGAATTTCAGGGCGCAGCAGGATAGGCGATTGAGTTCTAAGCTTCTAGAGGCTAGGCGCCTCAATTTCAAGTCGCCCTATAACGCGCGCCTGACCATGCAGTCCAAAATGAAAACCAAGATAATCCGGACGTAATTCTCGATACTCACAAGACGTACACCCACGTACTAAACAAAGTAAACGATGACGGGTCACTTAGTCCTCCTCACCAGACTAAGCAAGTCTTATTACCTTCCCCTAACGGAATAACTAAAATCAATCTACCTCATCCCCAACGGAATAAGCAAAACACATGAAATCCTCAGCTAGTACGACAACCCGTACCAAAACCTATGGCAACCCCGAAAACACTATGACGCGAGTTCATTTTGCAGCATTGTTTTGATCGGTCCATATCTCGAGTTATACTTGGAATTTCGTAGTCATTCAAAATGGAGGAGATAGATTTCGAGCTTATCTTTCCAATGACTACTCATGAAGGTTCATTGAACAAGTATTGACGAAGTTATGCCCCAAACAATTCAGCTGTGCATTGAAAAACGCTGCTGTTAAATTCTTTGACGGAATTGTTTCTCTTGCCTCGACTTTCTTTAAAGCTTTCAATAAATTCCCGAGGAGAAGAGATGCTATTTTCAAGTTCGTTTATTCAAGACTACTCGTGCAAACATGGAGCATTGTACCCAAAATGTACAATGAATGTGACGTGTTGGTCCTTGGTAGTTGGCTGATTTTACTCATCCTAGTTCTTTGTAGTTTCTTTTTCTAATTCTTTGTATTTTGATTTCCTAATTCTTTGTTCTAGCATTTAAGGAGGTTTGACTTGGGTGGCTGATTTGCCTTGCCCTTCTCGTGCTTAATGGCTATTTATAGCCTTTAGTTTGTTTGTGAACAGGCAGATTGAAAAGAAAGAAAATTGTAAGCTTTTGCTTGTTTAATTTTAATTGTCGAGTTACAATTAAGAGTCTTAGAGTTCGACGCGTTTTCGAGTTCTAATTCCCGCTTATTCAATCGAGTGTTTGAATTAGCACCCGCTTTGTTGAGGTATAGGTCTATCTCACTTAGCATACTATCCCTTTTGTTTTACTTTTATCTATTTTTGTTTGTTTCTTGTCGTGACCAGCAACTTTGTTTCGTGTCTTTGTGATACGAGATCGAGGTCCGTGCCAAATCACATCACACTATACTAGCAAGAGCATCTCACAAGCCCGCACAGCCCGTCATGCAAACCCATGAAAACCCCAAAGCGGTACCTATCGACTCGGAATGACCAAATTCAAGCACAAACCAATTATCCTAGCAAATCCCTAATCTAGAGCAACCCATTTACACCCCCATAGGAAAGCCATAGGTCCGCAAAGCAAATGCAAACACAGGAACCAATATAAAAACCATTATGCACTCGCAAGAGTTTTTACGACAAGAATTAGAAACAAATTTATCACCAAATCTAAACAATCGTTCACCAATGCAGAATAGTCCAGGGATAGTCGGAAACTATCCCAAATAAAGCAATGGACCAGGGATAGTCGGAAACTATCCCAAATAAAGCAATAGTCTAGGAATAGTCGGAAACTATACCAAAGAAAGCAATAGGCCAGAGATAGTCGGAAAATATCTCGAAGAAACCAATAGTCCAGGAATAGTCGAAAACTATCACAAAAAAAAGCAATAGGCTAGAGATAGTCAGAAACTATCTCGAAGAAACCAATAGTCCAGGAATAGTCGAAAACTATCACAAAAAAAAGCAATAGGCCAGACATAGTCGGAAACTATCTCGAAGAAAGCAATAGACCAGGGATAGTCGGAAACTATCTCAAAAAAAGCAATAGACCAAGGATAGTCGAAAACTATCCCAAAGAAAGCAATGGACCAGGGATAATCGGAAACTATCCCAAAGAAAGCAATAGACCAGGGATAGTCGAAAACTATCCCAAAGAAAGCAAAAGTGTAATCCCCTAGAAAAACTAACGCGATACAGTGGCGGAAACACTGTAGAGTCGGGATTAAAACACACTGTAACTATGTCTTAGTAATATTAAAATGGTAAAGTCAAACAATAGGCCTTAACTAAAATGGCCAAAATTTAAAACAATCCACAAAAAGGGGTTTGAACAATCCATAAGACATAATTATTAAAATAAATAAGCAGGATCCATAACTGCTCGCTAGCCCACCCGAAGAGAAACACATATACCTGCCATGTTAAAAACATAACAGCCACAATCATTGGGGAGCAACGTCAACGTTCTCCCAGCCGTATAACATGATTTTAAAACTGTAATTACTATTATACGAAAATAGTAAAAACGGAAAACAGTAAAACATTACTCATAAAAATAAGCTTTTAGTGAAAAACTTCACGTATCGAAAAAATATAATAAAAACGAGTTTTCCGGAGAAAACATAAACATTTGCCAACCTGCAAATCAAATTATATCGATAATAATAAAAATATTCAAAACGGCCTTATGGATAGGATTAGCGTAGAAGGCCAGACTTTCACTAGGATAATACTGGAAACTAGCTTTGAGAACTGTAGACTTAACTCATAACAGAATCCAGTCTCTAACTAGGCAACTCAACTAGGACTGCGTGCAGCGAGGTCCTGGTTTAAGTAGTATACACCCCTTCTGGATACGAACCATATCCAGTTCAACCCGACGAGACTTACACGATGCGATATCTAAGTTTAAGGGCACAATGCACACTCTCCTGAACACAAACCATGCTCAGTTCAACAACCAATGTGCCCCATAACGACACACCAACCTTACAGTTGATGGCAAAAAAGTACATCCTAGACTATATATTACTCTAACCCCACACTTGTTCTTATTCCATAACTCCAAAACCAAGCCATTATCGATAATTAAAAAGATATAATTATTATAAACAATATGGAGATAAAAGGAGTAATCATTATATTCTAAAAGAGGAAACTTTCTATCTTAGGAAACTTCTACTTTTAGAAACCTTGTTAAAAATAGCATCATATCAAAATATCAAAAATATTAGTTCATACTAACACAACATTTTTAGTAAACGATATAGATTTATAAAACTAATACTTTCGGCCTTAACGATATTAATTGTTAAAGTGAGAACATTTGAGTTTATGAAATTATTGAAATATCGTACACGTGTTATAAAATGAAAAAATGTCTTAAACGTTTTAATACTACTAATTAGGGTGTTTTCAAAATTTATAACTACAATTCCCTTATTATTATTAGTTTCGACAATATGAACTTAAATAGGATTTTACGCCAAATGTAAAATAAATATTTTAACGTCTTTTATTTAATTAAACCATTAAACAAATTTAGAATATGATAAGGGGTGATTTAACTCTCAAAGTTTCAGATTTAAATATTTTTAAAATTGCTGGAAAAATAATTCTTTTAGGTAAGACAAAGCATTTTAACGATAAATCGTAATTTTGTCCAAAAATCATTACTATTAATTAAAGACTTTAATAAATAGTACAAAAATGACGTAAAATAGATAAAATATATTTTTGGACATTCTGTCCCGAAAAGAAATTTTCCTGAATCCTTCAACTCGGTTTTTAAAGGGTTTTCTTGTTAATCGTCTAATCTCGACAATAATGATTAATAAAAATAGTAATTACAAAACGATTTAAGTATTAATATGCAAAACCTATTATTAAACTTAAAAATAATGATTTTCCAGAAACTACTATTTTTTTCAGATTTCCAAAATTCTAGATTTAGCAAATTCCGTTAAAATCGTCTTTTAAAACCCGTTTTCACAATTAACGATCTCATTAATAAAACTTATCGTTCCTAACATTTTATTAAAGCACTAAAAATTGTAAAATTACATTTTATTATGAAACCATCAGAAACATATTTTTTTTCCAGATTTAAACAAAAGACCAGAAATCGAGAATTTAAACGACAAACACGGTTTTAACGATAAACGATGTTTTAAACTGATTAATTAATTCACCCACTTAAAAATTCCGAAAAATTATGAAAGAATTCAGAAAATTATTTTTCATCATAAATATTATCCACGTCAAATTTCAGATTAAAATAAAATGTTTAAGTGCTAGAACTAAAAAACGGCTTTTAATCATTTTTGTTCGTAAACGGTAATAATTCAATAATCGATAACTAAAATATCAGAAAAATACAGAATTATTAAAAATCACAAGAAACCTCATTTTTACAAAATATAATCATATATTAAAAGTTTAGGCCTGATGTGGGTTAAAATGAACTTTGAACAAGTTATTTGGAGGTTGATAGTACTTTGAGATAAACGAAAAACAAGCAACAAAAACTGATTGGAATAGTTGTTGTAAGAATGATAGAATGTAACCAAGGATAGTGTGCTTAGTGAGATAGACCTATACCTCAACAAAGCGGGTGCTAATTCAAACACTCGATTGAAATAGCGAGTATAGAGCTTGTAACGCGACTAACTCTAATACTTTGTCTTGTGAACTACAAAGACGAAAAGGAAAAGCAAAGCTTCACTCAGATTAGTTTGATAATGGTTGAATGATTTATTCATCAAATGGATGGCTATTTATAGCCTACAACGTCCCCAAGGAGAGGCCAACCAGAATGGTCAAGCCCCTTAAAGAGGGAGATACAAACAAAGCAAAGGAAAAGAACTTAGACAAAGCATCAATGGGAACACATTCAGCCTACTAAATCCAATGCACAACCCTTGTTTGCATGAGTGTGAACCCAAGTTAATGCATCCATATGGTCTTGATTATTTGACTTGTAAATCAGATTAGAGCAATGTATGTTTTTGCTCTTTTATTCGGTCCAAGTAGGTGCTTGCACGAGCTAGTTCAGCACTTGAAGAAGGCACACTACTAGACTTGAAGGAGGGGCTAAGGGGGTTGGACTAGGACCATTTGGAGCTAGTGTGATTTCATTGAACTCTTGGTTTGTTGCTTCTTCATTCGGATCAAGGCCGAATATTACGATTTTACAAATCAATACAACAATTTAATCGTTAATCTCGTAAAAGCGATAAAAATATAGAAACGTGCAAATTTTCAACTTTTAAAATTTTTCCAGATTATATGACATACATATATTGTCAAAAATGAAATATAAAAATATACATGCAATTACACAATTAAAATCAAGTAATACCGAGTAACATCGACGTTACCTCTAATCCAAGTCGGAATCGATAATATACTCGTCGGCCTCGGGCTCATCCACAGATCCTATAGTGCACAAAAATCATGGCAGAAAAATACCGTGAGAAAAACTAAGAAAATCAAGGTGAACAACGATCGAAAACAACATCGATTATTACCTTAACGATAGGCTCAGAAAGAGGATTAATTTGACGATAAAAACGAGATGATTATGACTCGAATTAGAGCAAGAACCAGCCTTGGAAAGGTGGTAGAAGTCACGGCCAAAGAGAGAGCAAGGAGTTGCAATATTTTTTTTATGAACAATGAATGTAAGAGAAGATGGATGGTTTTTAAGGTTAAATGAAAATAAATAAGTTGATAAATCCAATGTGGTATCACATCAATATAGTCGGCTAAAGAGGATAAGAAGGAGTATGAAGGGTTTGCTCATTAAGCCATGGTTAAATGCAGAAAAAGAATCCTATGCAACAACATTTAACGTAACGAAATAAAACGTATCATAAAAACGTAGTAAGAGTGTGACAAAAAGATGTGTCGGTAAAAAAGGGGAAAAAGGTCCTAAGTATTCTTTAAATTGATAACAAGAAGTATATCGTAAAATAGTTAAAGGCATTTCAAAGTAATTCGAGTAAACCTCGCGTAAGAAAATAATTATTTATGAAACTTCACAATAAAATCATTAATGGCTAAATTTTCGTAAATAAAAATATTTACTAGTTGAAAATATTATAAAAATATGTTTGGACATCCGTAGAAAAAGGAATAACTCAAATCCGAGCTTAAATACGTTAATTCGTAGAGAAATAAAATTCCTCGCGGAAAAATAATCAGTTTACGAAGCAAATCAAATAAATAGATTTAAAAGAATTAAAATCTTTTAAAAATATTAATAAATACCATTAAACTCAAAATGAAAATAAAGCTTGGAAAAATGAAGAAATATAAGACCGAAATGTGACAGAGTTATGACAGAGTCATAACGGAAAGGATAAAAATGCTAGGAAAAATAGTGGGTGTTACAAAAAGTCCTGGAACAAAGATCCGTTCCAAAGAGTAGGCCAGAGATAGTCGAAAACTATCTCAAAGAAATACCAGGAATAGACAGGGTTCTACTCCAAAGAATTTAAACCTAAAACCAACGCAACCAACACGGGAGGGATAAATCTAATTTAATGCAATCACCCGCAAGGGATTAAATCAAAACCAAGTCACTCCATGTCAAAGACCAAAACACTAAGCAATTATAACAACCCAAAACAAGACAAGCAGACACCAAACCAGAGCTTCGACAGACGACCGCAGGTGAGGAGGTCAGGTATGATTTCTAAGCCTTAGCTGACGAGCCTTAATACGTTGTCTAACAGACTTAAAACGACCCGAACGGATAGCCACCAGGTCGTAATCCTCGATTGACCTAGGCGGCAATACTTTGACTTTTGCTTTCTCCATGCCTTGGTCAAACCAGGGACTTCTGTAGACACCTTGTTTCTGACTTGGTGGCTACAGGAGTGCCCAATGAACACCCGATGACAATCGGACTACAACACGTAACGATTTTACGATGTTTTAGATAGTTTTTCTATAGAACAAATCAAACAATTACTTAGAAAAATTAATTAAACATCAAGACGGTCTTAGTCGTGTCTTTACGGTTGCATCGACACTAATTTGTGTCAATTCTGACACCGGGGCCTCGAATCAGTCCTGAAATACGCAAAGTCAAACCTGAGTCAGGGCGTTAGGCTGAGCGAGCCTCCAGACGCATGCCCGAGGCCTATCGGCGCACAATGCACTAGGTCACGGAGGAAGCCTTAATGACCAAGCAAACAAAGATTACGTATAATCTCTGCTTTGGAAAGTTTTGAAAACAGATCTTCAAAATCCTAACCGCCTCACTCCAGGCGCCTCAATTCCACTACGCCTCACTTTAGGCGCCTCAGTTCTGATGCGCACACCACCAAGCGCCTGAGATCTCGAGTTGAGCTACGAGAAAAACTATAAATACCCCTCCTTCTCCGCTCATTTCAACACAATTCAGAATTCCAATTCTCCTCCTCCTCTGTACGAGCTCCTTGCTCTTCCTTAGCGTTGCACTCCGACATTAAGTACGATCCACTCGATCGTTTTCTTTCCGATACGTGAATCAACACTAATCCTCGTAGTTCCTCGAGTCCTTGGCTCAATCCAAACGAAAAGGGGCACCTGTGATCGACTAGCCAACACAAGCCACCGTAGCGAAGCTCTGTCGGATTTGCCGTAGGAAAGCTTGGAGGATCCGCCTTATGAAGTTGTATCATCATTAGGTTGTCATCTAAACACAACTTTACATTCCGTACATTTAATTATGCACTTCAATAACGTCGAGTCATATGGATACTAAGTCCATGACGCATCGTAAACATACGTAACGCCTATAACTTCCACCATAAGCACTAAAACACCCTAAACTAAACCCGAGTAGCTCCGAGATCCGTTCTCGACCATCTGTGCATCGTGTCTCTTTTAGTGTACACTCTGAGGGTGGAACTCTTCACGATGTGATTTACTTACATTTAGCATTTATCGCTTTCGTATGATTTATCGCTTTTATGACCATAATAGAATGCTAAATCACCTAACACGGAATTCAAAAGGTAAACAAACTAAAACTGAACAGGTGGTGGTCGGGTTCCCTCTTAATCCCAATACTCACCCCTCACACATGGTTCGACACATCCTTATTTATACCAAACCAACGCATCTTAAGCAGAAATACTAGGTAGGGTATACCACGAGAATGACTAATATCCGTATTATCACCTTAAAACTGATTTGCTAATACGTATAATATCTAGTACTCTCTACTCTCCTACGTGCATATTTTCAAGGTCTGCTTGTCACGTGAAATCGCATGCAAAAATGTAAAAACAATTACTTCGACGACAAAAACTTACTTGTCCTAAAACAGCCGACAAAGCAAAGACATAGGGTTTAAAACAACGGATGTTATCGTACTTTCGCCATAATTAAGGAACGAAGTTATCAGCCTACCGATTGATTAGTAGAGGTCGCTACGCGTGGGCGGGATTGGGTGTTGATGTCTATCAGACGTTCGCTTCCCAATTCGTACCCTCACCCCTTACTCAGAATCTACGGTTTTCGGATGCCCGAAACCATTGGCAATGAGAGTCATTCTAGACATGGAATGCTTAAGGGTACAAGTTTTTATCTTTAGGTCCCCATGTCACTCAACTTTGAGCCGACTAAGGATTAAAGTTGACATGAACGGCTTCCGAGTTCCCAAAATTACTCGATGGCGACTCCACAAATCGGCGGCGAATTTGGTTCACTAAAAAGGTTGTCTTACCAAATATATCGGCCTTTAAACATTTACAACCACGTCTCGATCAATTCTAACGGAAATGCGGATGTCCCCACGTCTGTCTAGTACAATTCAAATCATCAACCAAATCGAGGTCCGACACGTCGCCTCGTACGCGAGATCTGATTGGCTCCCGATGACGGGCCGCGTGGTTGGCCGCCGCGACCGGATCCCGCGCGGGTGCGCGCGGGGCAAGCTGTGTGGGTGAGCGTCCGCAATAGAAAATGAAAAAATGAAGGAAAAAATACCAAAAACATGAGTCAATTCTTCTTATGTTGATTGATTGGGAGTTATAAGAAGACAGTGATAAGGAGGATTGGAAGGGTGTGATAGATTTTTCTTTTGTTTGGATAAAAATTTATTTTATTTTGTTTTGGGTGGTTTTTGCATGATCATATGGTATGGAGATTTGATCATAATTTTTTTTTGGTGTGAATGTGAGTCTTATGTTTCATAACAACAATAATTGGTGACCACTTGATCATTTTTCTTTTGGATTGATAAGAAGGGAGATATAAGGAGAAGATGATGAATGAACATGAGATTAGGTCACCTCGCTAGGTGTTTCGATAAGACCAAGGTGACCATAAACACCTTACTTGGAGAGATAAGAAGGTGGTTTTGAAAATGAACAACTTCGGGATGGGGATTGAGTCTTCATGTCGAGGGAGAAATATAATGGTTTTTTGAGTGACTGTTTACACATCATTTTGAGTCTTTCTTGTTTTTCTTTCTATTTTATGATGGAGTTGTCTTTCTTGAGGGAGTCTTTAAGGAAGGAAAAGGTGTGAGAGAAGAGTGATCGATATCCCATGCTCACTATTTGGGCTTTGGTTTCTTCTTTTAGTCCACGAGTTTACTCGAGACGAGTAAAGTCCAAGTGTGGGGTATTTGATTGATATGCGTTATACCCTTCTTTTTAGGCTCATTTTGTTATCATTTGGGGTGGTTTTATTGCTAATTACACACATTTAAAGTGTTGTGTAGATTTGCACCTGTTTTGCTTTTTTCTGCGTTTTACAGCTTATTTCATGCGTAGCTGATAAGTGTGTTATGTAGTGCTTATTTCTTGTGTTTGGTCCTGGTTTCTCTTGTGGAATCGCTCTTTGGAGCGGTTTTGAGACTACTTACGCTTCTTCAAGCTTGTTTTAGGTTCCTAAGGCCTATCTTGAAGAAATGGAACGATTCCGACTCGTTTCCGATGGATATGGAGCCAACGAAGAGAAGCGACAATAACTCGGTGGCTTAGACTCGATCCCGAGTCCCTTGGAGCCTAGTCCCGAGCACCGAGAGTCAATAAGAAGCCTAGGAAGAGCAAGTAGGGACCTACATGACCATATTTGAAGCCTACAGGACTCATCCCGGTCGGGAACACATCCATCACGACCGGGATGAGATGATGAGCAAAGACGGACTCCTGGAGGGTGATCCCGCCCGGGATCACTGTCTTCCCGACCGGGATGGACCCCTTCCCGACCGGGATCATCACCTTTCCGGCCGGGAAGGGCCCAACTCCACCCGGTTTCGCTTTTTCGCCCCCCTTCACTCGTGTACCCCTAATCTTTTGTTAATCTTAGCTTAATCTTAGCATTTACTCTTGTATTAAGGGATTTCTTGAAGAATCCAACCAAGATTGACAACCTTGGTTGATGTATTTGGGTTTTCTTATTATACAAGTTTCAATCTTTCCTCCTTGCTAGTTTGGTATAATTACTCTTCTCTCTTTTCCTTTAATCATTGTTTATCATTCAAGTTTCAATCTTTATCATTTGTTTATTGTTCATCTTGGTTTATTCTTCATTATGAATGTTTTAGTTATTATGTTGATTTCTCTTGTTATTATTAGTGTTAGTTTGAACATTTGTGAGTAGATTTATTGTGGGGTTAGTAGGGGGATTAGGTGTTGTTTGTGGGTGATTGGGGTTTGATTGTGGGTAAAGGTGGATTCTTTGTTGCTTGTCACTTGTTAAGCATACCATGTGTTTGATGAAATGCTTGCTAGAGTAGTAGTGGCCATGCTTCTCTCGCTTGTTTCCTTCTTCTCATTGTATGGTTGATTGGTGGTGGAATCCTTTTGTATTGGGTAGCATCTTGCATGAGTATTCGGGTTTGTCTTTGACACGAGAGCGCAGACCGACCTTAGTAACTAGGTGAAACCTACCCCCTCGATTTCCCAACTATCCTATTGCACTTATGAACCCGACCTAACCCTACTCTTTCCCTATTTGATTTCTTCATCTTCTTAGCTATTATTCCTCTAGTTTATTGTTCCCTTTAGTCTTAGTTCATTCATTTAGTTTAAGTCATCATCATCCTAGTTTGTTCACTCTTGTTCCTTAGCCTTGTATTAGTTTGTTTTGTTGCCTCCTAGCTAATCAATTCTTGTTTGTTCTCCTTCCCTTGTTTCTTTGTGACCTAGTCTAGTATTTAGGTAAACCCTTGTCTAGACCCTTTTTCCGTCCCCGTGGATCGACCCGACTTCCCTAGCTACCTAGCTTAGGAGTATTTGGTTTTATTTGATCAGTAGGATACACGGCGAATCCCTACCATCAATTTGGCGCCGTTGCCGGGGACGGTGTGTGTTTAGATTTTTGTTTGCTTATTTGCTTGACTTAGTTACCGTTTTGTGTTTTTCTATTAATTGTGCATATTTTGCTGTCTTTTTCCTTGTTTTTTTTGTGTTCTTCTCTATTTGTCTTTTGCTGTGTTCGTTTATTGTCTCTACCTACCTAGTGCCCATAAAGCACTAGGTGTTCTCACGTTTGTTCCAAGTGTGTAGTGCATTCCTAGGAGGAGAGCCGACTTCTTATTCTTCAATCCAGAGCCGGAGAGGCTCTTTAGAGCCTTTCGCCAACAGACAATTGATCGAGTTAGAAATTCTCAACCGGGTACTAGCACTAACATCGAGGAGCAAGCACAAGGATTTGACTTAAACGAAGCACCTCGAGAGACCACCGAAGGGACCTTCATCAATCCCTTTGGTACATCTAGTCACTCTTCTCCACCTAATTATCCTTCAACATTTATATCAACACCATCAACAGCGTCATCTCCCTTGTATCCAAACATGCCTAAGTTCTCATCTCACTCTACTTTTACCGAGGATGTCTTGTCGGGACTGAGCACTTTACCGGATACATACACCGGAAATTTTGTGTCAAAGACACAATTCATTCAACTTGTGGAGTGAAATCAATTTAGTGGTTTGCCTACCCAAGACCCGCACCAACATATGGAGACATTCTCCGATTATTGTGATGCTATTTCTCAAACCGGGATTACTCAAGATCAAATTCGATGGGTTCTTTTACCGTTCTCTCTTATTTGAAAAGCTAAGCAATGGATCAAGAGTCTCAATAGGGCAACCATGGGGATCGATACTTGGAAGAAGCTTGCATTGGCATTCTACCAAAAGTTTTACCCTCCCGAGAAGACAAATTTGCTAAGGGCCTCCATTACCGGTTTCCAACAACGGGATGAGGAGAGTCTTTATGAAGCATGGGAGCTGTTCAAGGCTTTGGTTAGATCTTTCCCCCATCATGGGCTTTCTCAATGGTTTTTGGTCCAACAATTTTGGAATGGGTTGTATGAAGATTCTAGAGCCGTACTCAACATGGGCTCTAATGGAAGGTTCACCGTGGTAGATGATGACCAAACTTGGTCTAGGATTGAAGAAATGGCGGTCCATAATTCTCAATATTCTAGGCCTAGAAAGGCAAATAGAGGGGGAAAGCATGAGATTGATGCAATTACACAACTTAGTGCCGATCTTGGAGTACAATTGAAGACCCACATGGATATCATTGATAAGAAGCTTGAAGGTCAGTTTAGTCAAGGTCAAGGCACAAGTTTCTCCAATCAATAATCTATTTATCAAGTTAATGCTACGGGAGTGGTTTCTCCTACTTCTTATTATGGGATATGTGAGATTTGTGGGATATATAAACATGAGCCTCAACATTGTCGAAGTAGCATTGAGCAAGTGAATGCTTTCCAAGCATACAAGCAAGGTGCCCCATACTCTACTTACAAGGCTCAAAATGTGCCAAATCCTCATATGTTCCAAGCTTCCCAACAACAAGCTCAACAACAATACCGTCTACCATATGTTGCTCCTCCCTTAAGGGACAACCAAGGCTACCAAGGTTATCAAGGCAATCAAAGGCCTTATAACAATTTCTAACAACAAAATGCTTACCATAACCAAGGTGCCTTCAATCATCAAGGGTTCCATAATCAAGGGAACTTCAATCATCAAGGTGGTTTCCAAGGAAACCAACACTCTCAAGGGTTTCAAAACAACAACCAAGGTTACCAAAATCACAATCAAGCTAATCTCCATGGCCTAAATCAAGGCAATTCTCAAGGGTTCCAAAGGAACTTCCAAAATCAACAAGGGGTTCAAAATGCTCAACAAGAAAACAAGCCAAGGAGCCGATCTTCAACTCATGACTATGGCCTTCCCCTAAGCCTCACTAATATTCCACACAACCATCAATCCCCACCTCGGGATTTTGACATGCAAAAGACGATGTTGGATATGCAAAGGAGTAATAAAGAGATGCAAAGGAGTCAAATGAAGATGCAATGAACCCAACAAGAATTGTATGCTCAATTTCAAAAGGAAAACAAGGCACTTACTACTCATGTGAAGATGCTCGAAACCCAACTAGCTCAGTTGTTTCGGTTAATTCTTCAAGGCAAAAGGGTCAACTATCTCCTCAAGGTGTACCAACGAAATTTGAACATGTGAATGCTATCACCTTGAGGAGCGGTACATCCCATGATTCTCCCTTGTTTCCTAATGAGCAAGAAGCCATGAAAGAAATGGAGTCTCCATCTCAAGACAATGCAAATTGGGGAAATCTCATGGTGGAGCAAGTCTTGTGGGAAGTTGAAAACCTATTGAAGACAAGCTTCCCCCACCCCAAGAAGAAGATAAAGCAAAGAAGAAGGTGTCAAATGAAAAATCCAAACCTAGCGAATTTGAAAAGATCAACATCAAGTTGCCATTCCCATCAAGGCAATTGAAGACAAAGGTGGATGTTCAATTTGACAAGTTTGTCGATATTGTGAAGAAATTAGATGTGAGCATTCCTTTCACCGAACTAATTACCCAAGTTCCGGCCTATGGAAAATTCATGAGGGAAGTTTTGGCTAGGAAACGATCCTTGGACAAGGAAGAGACAATAGCATTTACAAGAAAGGTGAGTGAACTTATTCAAGGCTCCACCTTACCTAAGCTCAAGGATCCGGGTAGTTTCTTAATCGCATGCACCATAGGGAATTTGAAGATTGATAGAGCGTTATATGATTTGGGGGCGAGTGTAAGCATTCTCCCTTATTCTGTTTGTGAGCGACTCGGAATGAAAGAGCTCAAGTGTACCTCAATTACACTCCAAATGGCCGATCGTTCACTTAATCGACCATTAGGAATGTTAGAGAATGTGCCGCTAAGGATCGGGAAATTCTTCATTCTGGTTGACTTCCTCGTACTCGACATGCCCGAGGATGCAATCACCCCCATTATCCTTGGGCGCCCATTTCTACACACCGCCGGTGCAATGATCGATGTCAAGAAGGTTAGGATCACTTTTGAGTTAGGCGACGAGAAGCTTGTGTTTGACCTTCAAGGCAACACCTCGCCTACAAATGAAGAATCGTGTCATATGATCCATGTCGTCGAAGACATCGAGATAGAGAATGAAGTGGGTGAAAGCTTGGAGGTTGCCAACAAATTGTGTAAAAATGATGTAAATGTAATTCCCTTGTGTGATAATCTGAATGCTTGTGATATGCTTGAATGTGAAAAGCTTGAGAGTAGCTCGGAGATGAATGAACTCACTTGCTTGAGTTTCAAATCTCCCCTTCTTGACCATGTGCTAGATGATGATGCTTTTGAGCTTCATAACTCTTCATCTTCACTTCCAACCTATCCACCTACTCAATATACACAATCAAGAATCCCTCCCTCACCTTACTCAAGAAAATTCCAAATGACATGAACTCTACAAAACACATAAAACCAAGAAACAAACAAACACAAATATAAAAACAAAAAACTCAAAAGAAGAGGAAAGAGATATATACAGCATGACGATTCTTGAGGAACTCCGTCAAACCAAGGATGGTGGATCTTCATTCTTTATCAACACAATTGCACACAATTCCGTAGCAACAAGTCGAAAGCTCTTGAACAATCTTCATTAAAGCATGAGGAACACCAACATACACTCCAAGGTTCTTCATAACCTTGTCTTGACGTTCCCGAGGCATCCCGATCCACTATGTTCAACGGCTTGAACTTGTATTTGCAATCTTTTGGGATATACCCAAACTTCCATTCCTCTTCATGGGGCCTCAAGGGAGGCTCAACTTTCCTCTTTCCAATCGACTTGTCCACATTTACATTATAAGGGCATTCATCCACCCCAAGCTCAAAAGCCAAGTGACATGGTCATGTCACTCTCCTAGATCTTCATTCTTCATTATCATCCCAAGTCTTCCACCCTAAGAACATTACCAACTACGGGATCAAATTCCCGTCCCCAAAAAGCTTACAATAAGCTCAAAACCCGAGTTCCTCGCCCAAGCTGCTGTCTTGCGACATGGCCATGTCGAGGTCGACAGGGCCGTGAGGCGTCATGGCCGTGATGCCCCCCTTCACGGCCGTGAGGGGTGTTGTCCGTGGCCACTTTGCTTCTTCTTCTACATTTAAGCCAACCCCACCTTATTACACCTCCACCAAACCTCCCTACTCACCTTTACCTCTATCATTTTATCCTTGTACTTCACTTATACATCTTCGTCGTATCTTCACATCACTAAACTCTAGATTTCCTCTTAAATCCCGACACCTATACACCAATGCAAGCCCGATGCTCCAACCATGTGACAACCTTTAAAAAGAAGAGGAATAACGATGATGAAGACAAGCAAGGTGCCGATAACGATCATTGAGACGATGGAGATGATTGAGTTGCTAACCGTTTGGTAGGCGACTCTCCTTCCTTTTCCGTCTTTTATTGCTAGTCTCTCTTTGTATGTTCTTCTTTCCTTTATCCTTTTGGTGTCATGGTGGCCCTTGGGGCCTTTGTGGTCTTCGCTCCCGATTCTCGATGACGTGATTACATCGAGAATCACTTGAAAAATCCAAATTGAAGTCTTTTCATTTTTTTCCTAATTTTTATTTCCTCTTTTGGTAGAATTTAGCCGGAATCGGGCGGAATCCGGGCTAGGTGACTTGATTACACCTAGCCCTCCCCTCCCATTTCCTTTTATTTTCTTCTTTTTATTTCTACCCCATCCATATCTTTTCTAGTCTCGGCCCTTGGTGACTTGATTACACCCCGGCCGGACACATTCTACCATTTCTTCACTTTCATTTTTTGTTTTTTAGCTTTATTTTCCCATTTTCTCTTCCTTGTAGTGTCTTCCACACACTACCGATCGAGCATGAGGACATTTCTCGGTTTAAGTGTGGAGGAGCGATATCTTAGTCTAGTTTAGTTTTATTTTCGTAGTTTTTTTTTGAAAAATCTTAAAAATTCCTAAAAATTTGAAAATTTTCATAAAAAAAACAGAAAAGATTTTCTTTTGTATCTTTTTCTTTTTTGTCTTTGTGTCGTATATTTGTTATGTTGTGTGTTTTGCTCCCCTGAATTCCTTGTAGGTTGCGCGATCGTCGACAAGTTTCGAAAAGCTCAAGACATCCGGTAATATCCCTTCATTTCTTTCTCCTTTTTCCTTTTTGTGGAGTTTGGAGGACGTGTTGTGATGGTTTGTGCTCGGGTGGAGCTTTTTGGGGTTCGTGGTTGATTGGTTGCTTGTTTGGAAGTTTTTGGGGTGGTGATTGTTTATTTCCTTTGTGTGTTTGTTGTATTTTGTTTTGTTTTGTTTGTCTCATTTTCATTCATCTTTGTTTTGTCTTGTGTAGTTTGTGTCTAGTGTTGAAAATGTTTTCGAAAACCCGTTTTTAAGGCTAGTGCGCAAGTGTTTACTTTCCCTTCCTAGTGATATGAATCGATTCTTGGACTTTAGTCTAGTAGAATGACTTTAAATCAATAGTTTCGTTGGTTTCTTACCTTGAGTCCACCTAGTCTACTAGGGATTTACTGTGGGATTTGCATTTTGACCACTTTGACCACCCACGGAGTGAAAAGGCCTTGGTTCCCGAGTCCCGTCTCTTAGGTGACCATGTTCGAAATTGTTTGATCAGTCCAAGTTTCCACCTTTTTGTGGGTTTGAAGGGAAAGCGCGCTCCCGACATACCCATTTCCCTACCTTCTACACATTTCCACAAATAAGTTGCATCGCCGAGATTTCTACACTTGGTTGCAAGAAATGCCTACAAAAAAATTTAGCCAAAAGGGCAAACCAAGGCAAAAAGAAAGAGAAAGAAAGAAAAAAAGAAGAAGAAAAAAAAGAAAAGGCATAACAAATTAAAATCAAAATACAAAAGAAGAAAAAGAAATGGCATAGCAAATCAAAGCAAAATACAAAAGAAAGATGCCAAGAAAATAGTTTCATAAAAAGTTCTTACCCCCTCAAAAATAAGCCTTTTACCGATTGTTATCGTGAAGAGCCCACCAAAGGACCGAGTCCCAAGGAAGGATGATAGCGGTAATGGTCGGTATTCCCTCACTTTGCAACCATATCCACCTTTTTACTTGGACTAGTTGAGCTATTTTTGAGCATGGGACGACCCTCTTGGCTTATCGCTAAAGAGGGCGGGGTTTCACTTTACCTACAGTGTCGACTAACTTCGTGGTTCATCCTTTTTCCATCCCGCCTATCGTCCCGTAGTACGTTCTTAGAAGGTTAGGAGGACTTAGGTAAGTTACCAAAGTTTTTATTGCTTTGTTGTCATACTATTAGGATTTTGTCCATTTCGGTTTGTGTTATTAGCTTGGGAACGTTGTCACTTGCCTTGAGTCCTTAACCGGTGTTTCTTTCACCGCTTTGTTAAGGGAAGCGGTATTTATTTCTTCTTGGATGCAACCGATTGTTTGTTTGTTTGTTCGTGTGTTTGTTTGTGTGTTTTCGTGTTCGGTTGTATTCACAGTTTTGTCGCAAGACCTCACTTGCCTTGTGGAGAGCACTTTTCCTCTAAGTGTTCTCGCGTGAGTTGAAAGAGCGTAGGGTGCGCTAATACCCGCTCGGTTAGTAGTCTAGTTTCTTTTAGTTATTAGTTAGTTCGTGCTTACTCGAGGGCGAGTAAGGGTTAAGTGTGGGGGAGTTGATAAGTGTGTTATGTAGTGCTTATTTCCTGTGTTTGGTCCCAGTTTCTCTTGTGGAATCGCTCTTTGGAGCGGTTTCGAGACTACTTACGCTTCTTCTAGCTTGTTTTAGGTTTCTAAGGCCTATCTTGGAGAAATGGAACGATTCTGACTCGTTTCCGATGCATATGGAGCCAACGAAGAGAAGCGACGATGACTCGGTGGCTTAGACTCGATCCCGAGTCCCTTGGAGCCTAGTCCCGAGCACCGAGAGTCGATAAGAAGCCTAGGAAGAGCAAGTAGGGACCTACGTGACCATATTTGAAGCCTACAAGACCCATCCCGGTCGGGAACACATCCATCACGACCGGGATGAGATGACGAGCAAAGACGGACTCCTGGAGGGTGGTCCCGGCCGAGATCACTGTCTTCCCGACCGGGATCATCACCTTCCCGGCCGAGAAGGGCCCAGCTCCACCCGGTTTCGCATTTTCACCTCCCCTTCACTCGTGTACCCCTATATATACCCCCCCTCTTGTATTGTTTTAAATACCTTACATTATTCTAAACCCTAGATAGTGAACTCCTATCATTAGCTTATTTTATCCTTAATCTTTCCTTAATCTTATCTTAATCTTAGCATATACTCTTGTATTAAGGGATTTCTTGAAGAATCCAACCAAGATTGACAAGCTTGGTTGATGTATTTGGGTTTTCTTATTATAAAAGTTTCAATCTTTCCTCCTTGCTAATTTGGTATAATTACTCTTCTCGCTTTTCCTTTAATCCTTGTTTATCATTCAAGTTTAAATCTTTATCATTTGTTTATTGTTCATATTTATCTTGGTTCATAACTAAGTAGCGGAGCCTCGGGAAGTGCGCGAAGAATAAACGAGCAAAGCATGCGAGGAAAACCTAAGGAAAAATAAAAGTGGAAAAGAAAATAAGGTTGAAGACCAGGCTGTCAGGTTGAAAATTCTGGCACAGTCTGCGCAATTCCTGCGCGGTCTGCGCATCAATGTTGGCGCAGTCTGCGCTGGAACTAGTGTAGCCTATGCGAATTCACTTAAACCCAGATTTCAAATTTATATTACGCGAATTACGGGTTCTCTCTCTTAAGCTTCTAATTTCCAACTTCGAGTTTCGGCATTAATATATAAGCCATGTAACACACCTTGTGTATGGTTTATGAGGAATTTTAGACATCATTAGCCTCTCTAATCTAGTTTTAATTCTATTTTGCTTTGGAGACCAAGAATTATTATTATTATTATTATTATTATTATTATTATTATTATTATTATTATTATTATCTGAGATATTATTATCATTATATTATTATTATTATTATTATTATTATTATTATTATGCATTAACACCAGAACAAATTACAAGAAGTTAGAGGGGAGCCGAGATACTATCTGGGCCCCCACTCCCTTAACAATAGAAAAACTAATTCTAGTGAAAATATGAACTGCGGCACGCGCTCCAGCATCCTGTGACATAACGAATTTACGAATCCGCTGGAGCAGAGAGACAGCCTCCGTTTCGAGCTCACCAAGAGAGCAGAAGGAGAAAGGAAGGAAACCATACCCAATGGCCTTGCAGCGTGCCTGATACTTGGCACACTTACGACAAGCAGCATCAGCAATGACCCGTCCGGGCTCAAAAGAAGTCAAGTCGGACAGATCCGGGTAGATCAACACAAACATCACGCCCCCTGTCCCACGAGTAAAGCAGAAGATCGGCAGGTCGCAAGGGCTAGTCGATATTGTCGCAAAGGCCAATGTCCACCTCCTTGCCTGCAGAGATCCCCGTCCGGAAGCAAATATCCAACAGTGTGTCACGGACAAGGTTATGGCGATGTTTAATCCCCACAGTACCAGCACAGGAAACCGCGTGATCCCCAAAAATATCCTCTCTGAGGGCCCTGGAGCAGGAAGAGCAAGTCCCGGATAGCGGAAACAAAGGGACTCTCAGACGGTAACTAAGCACACCGCGATATGTCCGACCGTTAATGGTTTGCCCAAGCCCATTATTATTATTATTATTATTATTATTGATACTATTATTATTGTTGCTATTATTATTATTATTATTATTATTATTTTTTTTTTTTTTTTTTTATAAAAACGGAACTTTCATTAAACACCAGAACAAATTACAAGAAGTTAGAGGGAAGCCGAGATACTATCTGGGCTCCCACTCCCTTAGCGATAGAAAAACTAAGACGAGTAAAAATAAAAGCAGCTGCCCGAGCTCCCGCGTCCTGAGAGATAGAGAATTTCTGAATCCGCTTGAGTAAAGCAGCGGCCTCCGCGTCGAGCTCCCCTAGGGAAGAGAAAGAGAAAGGTAGGAAACCATACCCAATCTTGGTGCACAAATCTCCATACTTGGCGCACTTGCGCTGAGCAGCATCAGCGACTGCGCGGCCAGGTAGAAAATCAGACATCGCAGACTGGGTCAAAGGGGACGACCCCGTCAAATCGACACACACATCACGGCCCCTATCCCAGGAATAAAGAAGCAAATCCGCGGGGCGTAGGGGCCTATCGTGCCCATCAATCAAACCGACATCTACCTCCTTACCGGCCGAAATACCAGATCGGAAACAGATATCCAAAAGGGTGTCACGAACCAAGTTATGTCTATGCTTAATACCAACGGTACCAGCACACGACACAGCATGATCTCCAAAAATGTCCCCCTCAAAGACACGGGAACAAGCAGAACAGGGCTTGGGTACCGGGAACAAAGGGACACCCAAACGATAGCTAAGGACAGATCGATAAGTCCTCCCATTCATGGTCTGTCCCAGCCCGGAGATAGGAACTGCGCGCAACCAGTCAGACGTGTGAGCACCCTGCAGAGACTTCCACAAAGCCACCTGTCGCCGAGTCAAGGAGAAAACCGATTCTAAAGAAGCAGCAACCTTCGTGAAGTATATATCTGCCAATTTCTTCATGAGTTTGGGGGCAGCGACTTCACTAGGATTACGGAAGACGTCGGAACCGGTGGTCTCGCTGAACAGAGTCAAGGCCGCATCGAAGGTCGGCCCGGGAGTAGAGACAGCTGAAGGCCGAAGGAGCGTAGCCTGCAACTCAGAGGTCTGAAGGCGAGAAGCCAAAAAGGCATAGTGCATGACATCCCCGGCGCTATACACACCCAAACCCCCGAGATTAAAAGGCAGTGTGGAAAGACGCCACTGCCAGTCCCCGAACCCGGGGCCAGACGCGGTGACAATGCGTTCCAGGCTAGACCGCAATGCCGCATCAAAGGTCTTAGCCGAGTCGAAGACCGTAGGGGGACAGGTTCGCAGAGAGAAAGAGAGCTTAGAAATACCGGCACAAGCACGAAGTAACAACAGCTCGCACTGCGGGTCCTCAATCCTGGCAACCGAATCCATAAGCTCAATGGTTCTCGTAACTCTCTTTGACACAAGCTCACTGCTGAAAGTACGGCAGATACTGACGGGGCCACCAAGAACTTTGACACCACGCAGCGGTCGAGAAATATCAGGGGGGAAAACACCAGGAAGTCGACTCCTAGGATCTTCCTTAGGCCAAAAAACCTCGGTTTTTCCGACATTAAGGTGAAGGCCCAAGCGAGGACCATCCTCCATAATCAGCTCCAAAACCTTCCCCACGACCAAAGTATCCCCAACGATGGTGCCGTCGTCCAAGTACCAAGCTTGCAAGCTCAAGGGAAAAGAGTCTCGGATCTTACAAATCAAGGGATGTAAGACCAAAGCGAAAAGAAGAGGGCCCAAAGGGTCACCCTGCTGGACCCCCTGACAAGACCAAAGGCTGTGCTCCCCGTAGAAAAGCCTGGCAGGCCGAGAGTAGCAAAACTCGACCCAGCGGGAAAGAACAGGGCAACAACGACGAACCTCACGCAACATGATCTCCCGGTCGACCAAATTAAAAGCATTCTGGAAGTCGACCAAAAGCATGGAAAGGCCGACATCACTACCACGATCCTCAATAAACCGATTCAAGGCGTGCAGAATGGCCTCTCCTCCACCTGAAACCCCGACCCCAAACTGGAGGCCCTCAAAATAACCACAAAGCGACGGCCCAATCAGAATAGCCCCAACCTTTGAGACAAGACGTCTCCAAACCGTACCCACAGCAATAGGACGGACCCCACCACCTGGTTTAACAAGCGGGGTGAGCGGGGCACTGGCGATGTACTCACTGAGAACCTGCGGGCATCTGCCCTCGAGAAACAGGTTAACCACCCTAGTGATAGAGGTGATCAGATCATCCGAGATAGCTACCGCGGCCCCGCTCAAACAATCCAGAAGATGTTGGGCACGAAAACCGTCTCGTCCACAAGAAGTGCCACGCGGAAAACTCCTGATCATATCCAACACGACGGTCGTGGACGCGATGAGCTGCGGGTGAGCGGCAGGCAAAGGCGGCAAGGAAGGGGGCGGAATAGTGGGGTGCTTGTCTTTCAAAGCCTGCAGAGTATCGGCCGAGTAAGGGGCAACGCCAGACGAAGAAAGCACCCGGACAGCGGCGGCGTAATGACCATCACAAATCTTCCGCCGACACTGCCGCAAGTTAACCTCACTAGAGTCAATGTCCTCCTCCAAACGAAGAGAAGGACCCTCCTCAGCTAAGGTCTCCTGCAGAAGCAGAGCAATACCACCAGGGGCACCCCAAGTGCGAATGGCACTAGTAATACACTCCTCCTGACGCTGACGCTTCACGACAGCTCTACACTCAAGGTTACTCCTGGGAGAAAAAGACTAAAGAACACAGAGAGGCAAAATAAGCAAGCTAACCCACCGAGAAAGATCATTAGGGGAGTCAGCCACAGCATCAAGGGCCCCCCTGAAGATCCTAGAAAACCCAAGGCGACATCTGGGAGGGATAGATTTCACAGTGCGCACCCCTACCGACATCAAGCGATCCAGAGAAGCCACGTCAGGACAACCCAACCCAACAGGCCCCACAACAACGCCAGGAGACGAAGATGGAGCGAGCGGCCGAGGGATGCCAAAAACAAAAAAACGAGCAACTCCGTCACCACAATCAGGGGGTGCAACAAAATCAGACCCCGGCCCGTGCCGACACTTAGCAGAAAGAGAATGTGTAGTAAAGCAAACCCCACAAAGCCAAAGACTCATACGCTTAAGGGTAATCTCGGCCTCAGAAAAAATAGATGAATTAGAGGAAAGGGCTTGACGCGTGGTTACCTGAGCCTTTCCAAGGCCATGTCGATTTCGGAGATGGATGATCATGGAGGTTTTAACCAGACCTTTCCCATTATTGTCACAACACTCAGAAAGACCAACGAAGGGGCAATGGAAACGCGCGATTCCCGACATGAAATCAGCAAGGCACGAAAAAACCAACCACAAAGCACACAAACCGCCACCAAGAAAACCGACAACACCCGACACCGGACACAAAGAGAAACGACCAAAGGAAAACAGAACAAAACAGCAAGAAGCAGCGAGCAAACCCGACACTGGGCAAGGGCAGGCCACCAAGAGGGAGAAGACGAGAGACCCACCGCGGCGACAGAGAGACAAAGGAACAGCAGCGAAACCCGACCCGAAACCGGCAGGAGAAACCGCGGAAGCAAGGCGGAGGAAAAGGTGAAAACCGAAAAAAGAAACTAAACACAACAGCTTCTAGGAACTGAGACCGGAACCCGACAGCAGCCAGAGCAGCGGCGACAGAGAGAGAGAGCAGCAGCAGCCGGCAAGGACAGAGCAAATCTGGCGCAATTCCGGCAAAGAACAGAAAAGAGCGGCGGAAGCAGACGGGTGAGGAAGAGACGGGAGTAGCAGACGGAATTCGACAGGAAGACGGCAACCCCAGTCGAAATCCGGCAACCACCGGCGAGAAAAAACAGAGGCACCACACGAATCTGACGAGACGGACCTCCGGCAGCAGCGACAGGACCGACGGGAAGAGAAGGCGGAGGCAGGAAGAGGAGGCGGAGAAGGGTGTAGCGACGGCAGACAGAGGCGGCCGCCGCAGCAGCGGCGCCGGAAAAAACCCCGAAAACCGACGCAGAGGAAGAAGAGGAACGCCAGAGGAGGAGGAGGGAAGGACGCCGGCGACGGCGCAACGCCGGCAGGGACCTCGGGGAGCGTCGACGTTCGGCAGGAGGGCCGCCGCTGGCAGCGGCCGGCGGTCGGCAGGACCCTAGGGGCAGGGGCGGTCGGCAGATCGCAAAGCCCAGCTCTCAATCCCTCTCTAACAGCTGTTGAACACGCGTTTATTATTATTATTATTATTATTATTATTATTATTATTATTATTATTATTATTATTATTTTATAAAACCCGAAACTTGTATTAAGAACGAAACAAATTACAAGAAGTTAGTGGGATACTATCTGAGTAATCACTCCCTTAGCAATAGCAAACCTAAGTGTAGTGAAAATAAAAGCAGCAGCGCGAGCCCCTGCGTACTGAAAGATAGAAAATTTCTGAATCCGCTTGAGCAATGCAACAGCCTCTGCGTCAAGCTCCCCCAGCGAAGAGAAGGAGAAAGGCAAGAACCCATAACCAATCTTGGTGCACAAATCTCCATACTTAGCGCACTTACGCTGAGCAGCATCAACGACCACGCGGCCAGGCAGAAAATCAGACATCGTAGACTGAGTCAAAGGGGACGACCCCGTTAAATCGACACACACATCACGCCCCCTATCCTGAGAATAAAGAAGCAATTCCGCCGCACGTATGGGCTTATCGTGCCCATCAATCAAACCGACATCCACCTCCTTACCGGCCGAAATACCAGATCGGAAGTAGATATCCAAAGGGTATCGCGAACCAGGTTATATCTATGCTTAATACCAACGGTACCAGCACACGACACAGCATTATCTCAAAAAATGTCCCTAACAAAAACTCAGGAACAGGCGGGACAAGGTTTGGGTACCGGGAACAAAGGGACACCCAACCAATAGCTAAGGACAGAGCGGTAAGTCCTCACATTCATGGTCTACCCCAGCCCAAAGATAAGCACTGCGCACAACCAATCAGACGTGTAAGCACACTGCAAAGACTTCTACAATGCAACCTGCCGCCGAGTTAAGGAGAAATCTAATTCTACATAAGCATCAACCTTCGTGAAATATATATCTGCCAATTTCTTCATGAGTTTGGGAGTAGCGATCTCACTAGGATTCCGGGGAAGGTCGGAACTGGTGGTCTCGTTAAACAGAGTCAAGGTCGCATCGAAGGTCGGCCCGGGAGCTAAGACAGCTGAAGGTCGAAGAAGCATAGCTTGTAACTCAGAGGACTGCAGGCAAAAAGCGAAAAAGGCATAGTGGAGAACATCCCCAGCACTATACACACCAAGCCCTCCAAAATTAAAGGGCAGTGTGGAAAGACGCCACTGCCAGTCCCCAAACCCAAGGCCGGACACGATGACAATGCGCGCTAAGCTCGACCGCAGTGCCGCATCGAAGGTCGAATCAAAAACCGTAGGGGGGTTGGTGCGTAGAGCAAAGAAAAGCTTGGAAATACCTGTATATGCAAGAAGTAGCAACAACTCGCACTAAGGATCCTCAATCCTGGCAACAGAATTCATAAGCTCAATCGTCCTTGTAACTCTCTTAGCCACAAACTCACTGCTGAAAACACGACAGACACTGACGGGGCCACCAAGAACTATGACACCACACAGCGATCGAGAAATATCGGGGAGGGGGGGGGGGTAAACACCAAGAAGTCGACTCCTAGGATCTTCCTTAGGCCAAAAGACCTCGGTTTTGCCGACATTAAGGTGAAGACCCAAGCGAGGACCATCCTCCATAATCAGCTTCAAAACCTTCCCCACGACTAAAGTATCTCCAACAATGGTGCCGTCGTCCAAGTACTAAGCCTGCAAACTCAAGGCAAAAGAGTCATGGATCTTACAAATTAAAGGATGTAAAACCAAAGCGAAAAGAAGAGGGCTCAAAGGGTCACCCTGTTGGACCTCTGACAAGACCATAAGCTGTGGTCCCCGTAAAAAAGCATGGAAGGCCCAGAGTAACAAAACTCGACCCAGCGGGAAAGAACAGGGCAACAACGATGAACCTCGCGCAACATGATCTCTCGGTCGACCAAATTAAAGGCATTCTGGAAGTTGACCAAAAGCATGAAAAGGCCCACATCGCCCCCACGATCCTCAATAAACCGATTCAAGGCATGAAAAATAGCCTCTCCTCCACCGAAGACCCCGACCCCAAACTGGAGACCCTTTAAATAACCACAAAGTGACAGACCAATCAGAACAGCCCCAACCTTAGTGACAAGGCGTCTCCAAACGGTGCCAACATCAATAGGACGAATCACACCACCTGGTTTAACAAGCGGGGTGAGCGGAGCACTAGCGATGTACTCACAGAGAACCTACGGATATCTGCCCTCAAGAAAAAGATTAACCACCTCAGTGATAGAGGTGATCAAATCATCCGAGATAGCAACCGCGGCTCCGCTCAAACAATCCAGAAGATGTTGGGCACGAAAATCGTCCCACCCACAAGAAGTGCCACGCGGAAAACTCCTGATCATATCCAACACAATGGTCGCGAACGCGATGAGCTGAGGGTGAGCAGCAGAAAAAGGCGGAAAGGAAGGAGGCGAAACAGTGGGGTGCTTATCTTTCAAAGCCAGTGAAGTATCGGCCGTGTAAAAAGGCGACGCCATACGAAGAGAGCACCCGAATAGCGGCAGCATAATGACCATAAAAAATCTTCCGCTGACGTTGTCGAAAGTTAACCTCACTAGCATCAACATCCTCCAAAAGAAAAGGACCCTCCTCAGCTGAGCAATACCACCAAGGGTACCCCAAGTACGAATGGCGCTGGTAATACACTCCTCCTGATGTTGGTGCTTCACAACAGCTCTGCACTTAAGGTTACTCCTGGGGGAAAACGTCTTAAGTATACAGAGAGGCAAAATAAGCAAGCTAACCCAACGTTAAAGATTACCAGAGGAGTCAGCCACTGAGTCGAGGGCCCCCCTAATGACCCTAAAAAACCAAAGACAGGATCTGGGAGGGATAGATTTCACAGTGCGCACCCCCAAAGAAAGCATGCGATCTAGAGAAGCCACGTCAAGACAACCTAACCCAGCAAGCCCCACAGCTTCGCCAGGAGACGAAGATGGAACCGGCCGTCTGGAGATGCCAAAGAAAAAAAAGAGTAACTCCATCACCACAATCAGGGGGTGCAACAAAATCAGACCCCGGCCCGTGCCGACACTTGGCAGAAAGAGAATGTGAAGTAAAGCAAACCCCACAAAGCCAAAGAAACCATACGCTTAAGCGTAACCTCCGCCTCAGAAAAAATAGACAAATTGGAAGAAAGAGCTTGACGCGAAATTACCTGAGCATCTTCAAGGCCATGTCGATCTCGGAGGTGGACGATCATGGAGGTTTTAACAAGACCCTTCCCATTATTGTCACGACACTTAGAAAGACCGACAAAGGGGCAATGAAAACGCGCGATTCTCGACATAAAACCAGCAAGACACGAAAAGAGGAACAGAGGACAAAGCAGAAAAAACCTACATGAAACGCGCGATTATTATTATCATTATCACTATTATTATTATTATTATTATTATTATTATTATTATTATTATTATTATTATTATTATTATTATTATTATTATTATTATTATTATTATTATTATTATTATTATTATTATTATTATTATTATTATTATTATTATTATTATTATTATTATTATTATTATTATTATTATTATTATTATTATTATTATTATTATTATTATTATTATTATTATTACTATCATCATCAGCATCATCATCATCATCATCATCATCATTATTATTACTATTACTCTTACTCTTACTCTTACTGTTAGTATTATTAAATTATTATTAGTAGTAGTAGTACTAATAATAATAATAATAACAACAACAATAATAATAATAATAAAGCAGAAAAACCTTTCTCTTTCTCTTCTTTAGGGGAGCTCGATGCGGATGCCGCTGCTTTGCTAAAGCGGATTCAGAAATTCTCTATCTCTCAGGACGCGGGGGCACGCGTAGCTGCTTTTATTTTCACTAGACTTAGTTTTTCTCTTGCTAAGGGGGTGGGTTCCTAGATAGTATCTCGGCTACCCACTAACTTCTTGTAATTTGTTTTGATCTTAATACAAGCTCCGGTTTTATTAAAAATTAAATAAATAAATAAAATAATACCAAACTGATAGTTTTATCTTTTCTCTTTGTGTTTAGATTAGTTTTATCTTTTCTCTTGTTTATCTTAGTCTTTCTAGTAGATAGTTGTTTTACACACTTTAGTTTATTTTCACTAGTTTCTCTTATCCTAGATAACCGACCATCATCCTTGTAGTTCGACACCCTTTTCTTACCGATGGCTATGTGTTTCTATGCTTAGTATTTGGTTTGTGGTTGGTAGGACGATAAATTCTCTTGCATTGAGTTGGTTTTTGTCTAGTATGACATATATACGTCAATAATCCCTCGATCAACATACAACTAATAAAAACAAGTTAAATGGACAATGCATGAAAATTAGAGGATGAGATGATGTCGCAATTTAACTGCAAAATAAAGCTTGAAACCAAGGCTAAGGTTTATACATCAACTGAAAGTAAACAAGGTCGTAGCCCTTACAAACGTCTGATTCATAACCGAAAGCCTACTTTACAGCTTAGAAGGCCAAAATCCTCGACTATACCAAAAACTTCAAAAGCTACTTACGCGAAAGATGCCCATGAACAAGCCAATATTCGTACTTCTCCAAAATTGATATTCCCCCGAACCTTCTCCAAGGGAACAAGGTGTGGAAGAATATAGGCGAGAAGCAGTACGCCGTGATGGAGAATTGTAGTAATCGTCCTTTTCTCCAGAGCTACACAAACAACAGGCATAGTGGACATGCAGAGGCGGCAAGAGGCTTCGACTAGAGGCCCGAGAAGACGAAGAGCCACTAGAGCCCACATCAGGCAGAGGAGATGGGCACTTCGGCCCCTCCACCCACTAGTACAAAAAGTACTTGTGCCTTCGATTAAAAAGGACATATGGCTACGGTTAAATGGGCGTAGTAAATCAAGGCGTAGCATTAACTATAAAAGTTGTGGCTTCGGTTATGAGGCAAAGCAAAAAACTAATTTTGGCAACGGTTATTTATAAAAACCGAAGCCAAAAGTGTAATAAAGGCTTCGGTTGTTAAGTTGAACCGTAGCCAATAGTGAAGCAATGACATTGGTCAACTGTAACAACCGAAGTGAAAAGTAGGGATGAGGCTTCCACTATTACTACACCCAACCGTTGCCTATTTTTCAGATATTACAATTTCTTCTACGACGAACATGCATGCATTAACGTGTAATTTAACTGCCCATTATTCCTTTTGATGCTAATTTAATTGCATATTATTAAAAACAATATTATCACCAAATCATGTGATACAAAAAAATTGATTAAATCTAGAAGCAAATCTTTAACATTAAAATAAATTTATCCAATATATCAATTCAATGTTTTGAAAATACAAATCAAATGTGTAATAATAATAAACTAGAAAGATTTCAATTCAGTAATAACTTAAAAGCAATAACCATCCGCCATTCAATGTACCTTAAAAAAAGCATAATATAACTAAATATAGTTGTCCATAAAATACGTTGTCCACAAGTCTCGAACTTCATTAATCTCTTCAGCTATGTAAGCAACCTCGGATCCAAACCACTACAAATATATCAAAGAGGTATATATATAAGTAACATAACATGAGTTTAATTTTTGGAAAAGGGTTATAAAATAAATCTTCATTCGTGTAATGTATACCTTTTTAGGATCTTTTATGGTCCAATAATGTCTAACTACATCCAACATGTAACGCATCACATAATATTCTCTTTCGGTGCTTCCGATTTGTTGATGACATTATATAAAAATATTAGTAAAAGTTCGCATCATTAACATCAATGACAAATGTTAATGTTATGGATACATCTATCACTATAAAAGAACAAAAAAAATAACAAAAAAAAGTACTTACTACAATGTTCTTCCATTTCATTGACGAGTCTGGCTTCAATGTTGAACCTCCTTGAGCCACGAAAACTCGAAATGCACTACGCCTCGATGAAGAAAAATGGTATGTTACTATTACGCGAGTAATTAAAAATAAAGAAAGTAATGAAAAAATGAGTAAAAGTAATTATATGTTGGTAGTACATAAATACTTACATCTGTAACACGCGTTTAAAGGCTAAGTCGCGCTTTCTGCTACTTTGTGAATCACAAAAATAAGTCTCATGAGTAGACGAACAAAAAAATACCATCAAAAGGCATGAAGACAAATAGAATTCAAGATGCATCATCACCAACAAAGACTTAGTAAAAGCCTAGTCATTTTGCAATGGTAGCATTATATTCAGGTCTAGAAACAAAAACTAATGATGTGGAACACCGCTTAACGCATCCTACAGGTATATTTTTAGGATCCAAAATGGACTTCCAAGTCCCATTCCAATATCAACTTTCAACAACAAATAGAAGGCGATGTCTCGAGAATTTGAGCTTGTACACATACTAACAAGACCTAGTGCAAGTGTGCCACTGTAGAGAAGCTATACTATCGAAAGATAAACAAGACTGTTGAGGTGTACGCCATGAGTGTATGACAAAGTAAAAACAAGACTTTCAAATGTATACCAGGTAGGGTAGAAGAACAACCAAAATTACCTTAACAAATGTGGAATATAGTGGATAAACTAAGAATTCATAGTCTCATTCAAAACAAGAAGCGTGATACTCAAACTGTCGTCAGTTAGCCACAGACTCACACATGGTTACTAAAACTTGCATTTCACTAATTTTGGTATGCCAAAGTAGAGAACTCGAGATAAAAATGGACAAAATCTAGTGGAGGGTTCAGTAGCAAAGGAATAGACCTTACCTGATCATAGGATTGTATAGATTTGTCGAATCTTTGACGAGAGTCCTGTAGAAAGGAAAGAACTGAGGTGAACATAAAATCTGAGTAGATTTCCATAATAACCATTTTTTATCTTGAGAGTGTGAGTGTTGAACATAGGAAGACAGTAACTGGAGTAGATCATTATTCAATTGATTATGCCAATATCACAAATAATATGTGGATAGCATTTGAGCGTGTGCGGCGTGTTTACCTTTGCTTCTTCTAGATTAATGGACAAGAACTGTGTGAGACGATCAACTAAGACATGCTCCACCTGAATAAAATGGAATTAACGGTCAAATAAGATGAGATCAACTGGGTGAGACGATCGAGGGACATGAACGGTATATGAATACGGAGTATGTTGTTGAGAGTATTCTGTTTTGTTTTCATAAAATTCAACAAGATTAAAAAGTGAAAGAGGTGAAAAAGGTACAAATATGCAGTTAGGGCCACCATTTTACTGTCCATATACTAGTAGTAATACAGTAGCTAGCTTCTATTCACCAAAGTATTCCCCAATGTTCCAAATGTTATGGTTTTACCTTCTCCATAGAATCTTCTCAAGTCTCAACTACCTCTTTGACTTGCTCTCATAAAACTTACATCCTTCTCCCTCAATGAAAGGAAAGACATAGTTGTATGTACTAGGTTATAACCATCAATTTCGGAAATAGGGTCAGTCATCTGTACTGTCTCAACACGTACTGTCATTTACTGCTATTTTCATACTGTAACAATGACTCATGTCCAAGGAATCTCTGAGCAATTTAATGCAACATCATATGTTTGTCATATCATATCACATCTACGTAAAAAATTTGCTTAAATAATGTTCCTATAGTTTTATGTCCTTATATTTCACCATAGTGTTCACAACCTAGAAGAACGAAAATAGATTCTTAATACTCCTAATTACTCGTATGTGTTAATCTTTGATTAAAATACCGTAATTTAGCTCTTGGCATAATTCTTAAACTAGAGATGGGGGAAGAGGGGATGCCTTGGAAAACCAAAGGAAATCAATGAAAAAAGGAGAATAGGAATTACATAAGCAACAATTGCAGCATTCCTAAGCCAGAATCATCCAGCTTTCTAAGAAACCCAAATGGATATCTGGTAATTCATTAATCTTGTACGGAGTATATAGCAAATCTAACATGTCCTATATGTAAAAATTCAGCAACGAACTGTTAAAACAAGCAGTAAAAACTCATCACTTTTCGAAATACTTGAAAAAAACAACTCTTGAAGCTCTGACAGATGATGCATTAATAATTACTCCGTAATATTTAGAGAGACTATAGTACCTTAAGGAGATGCACACGGACAATACATGGAACTGCATACTCATCATATGAAAAACTAGAAACTAGTCGGAACAATCTTATTTTGATCACGTTCATCAATGTGATAATGAAGAACTATCATGAATGTAATAATGCAATGCAAAAAAACTTACAGCTCAAAAATTAAACTTTGATAGAGATTCAATCATATTCAAACCAACTAATAACACAAAGATAATCTTAAAGATACTGAAAAAGAGGCAATTGAGGGGAAACATACTGAGAATAAGATAAAACAACAGTTGAGGGAGCGGAGAGATGTAGAGATGCCATGATCCCGGAAGAAGAGAATCCACAGTTGCAGAAAATTTCTCAAAAATTGCACCTAAATTTGAATTATTCATAAATCCTAATAAATAATATGAAATACGGAGTATGTGAAGAAGCATCAGAGTACAACCTATTATCAAAGGTAGACCAAAGAAAGCACCAGACTTAACAACGTGACCTCACACTGAACATTATGAACACTCTCAAGTGTCATTATGAATGCTTTCTAAAAGGATGATGAAAGCGAAGGCAGCATGACAAAAAGAGGAGAGACGAGAAGAGATGGCAATAGAAGGAACTTGTGCAAACCCGAAGAAGCAAAATTGCGATGAGAAACTGAAATAAGATCCCGAATCCAAAAATCACCAAGAAACTGAACAACAATATCAAAAAGAAGACATGAAAACCCTAGAAAGTGAACAAAAACCAATAGAAACATACAAAAAAATCAAATGAATTCGAAAATTGAAACAAAATTTTCAAAATTCAAGAGAAAGAACAAACCTTCATTGCGAGTTGTTTGCAACGAGATTTGTCATTGATGGATTTAAAAGCAGTTTGTTGTTTGGTACGACACATTTCTCATCAATTGCTTAAGAAATTGATCCAAAATTTATGAATAATGCAGAAAAATCGATAAACCAATTGAACTCAACACTTTAAGTTCCTAAATTCAAGGACAATTGAAGAAATTAGGGTTGAGGGAAGATCGAATCACCTATTGTTGCCGGTGTTAATTTGAGCGAAGAGAAGTGCACGCGCGATCGAGTTTGAGAGATACACACAGGTGGGCTAATTAGGGATTTAATAGGAATTTGGGGTAAAATTCAAAGAAACTGGTCACCGACTCACCGGTTTCCTATATTGATCTAAGAAATCGGTTTTTTTAACCGGTTTCATATATTAGTATAAGAAACCAGTTTTATTTATAACCAGTTTCTTAATTTAAAAGAAACCGGTTTGAAAATACAACTGATCTCTTAGGAGTGGTTTCATTTCCCCTTTTTGTGGTAGTGATTAATCAGTAATTCTCCTGTGATACCATCATACGATAACTTATTTGTAAGAATTAAATTGGCAACTTTTTTATATGCAATTAATTTTATTTTTGTTAACAATAAAAGGTTACAGTTCCTTAATTACATTTGTTACCATTTATAATCACTTATGGTTACGGTTAAAAACTCAACCGAAACCTTTTATATTTTGCTACGGTTCTTGATTAAACCCGCTACTCTTTAAAATCATTTTTGGCTACGGTTTATAAACTCAACCGAAGCAATTTATATTTGGCTACGATTTTTTTATACAACCGTAGCCATTTATAAATCCTATTCCTACAGTTACTTGTGGTTACGGTTATTATATGCAACCGTAACCTTTTCCACAAACCAAATGTGTTTTTTGTACTAGTGACCAACAAAGGATCACGGATCGTCCCCTAGAGGAGGACGAGAAACTTGTGTTTGGGCAGAAGCACCACGAGCCACTCGTGGCCCTTTCCACACAACACGACGAGGGATGACCCTACCCCTAAGGTGCCTCCCTCCCTGAGGAAGCAACCGCCATGCAACGGAGGTACGTACGATGCCGGTTACGCCTAGTCCCCCTGCGGTAAGCCTGAAGTCAAATGAGAAACGCTACCTAGGGTGAACATTTTTTGAGATGAAGAAGAGTCTAAAGGAGGAGATGTGTGAACAATGACAAAAAAAGAACCCTCTCCCTTCTATAAGGGGAACCACATTTATTACTCAGAGTCATCCCAACTTACCGACAATCATTACCATGACAGAAAGATGGTACCTCACGAGTGGAATGGAACAAACGTCACAACGGGAGAGAGGCTGCGCTGCCTTACGTCAACACAATCTTGACGAACATATACTTGAGTACCTCGAGCACAATCATGACCAAAGGTCTTTCGCAAGACAATTAGACTGACTTAGATATCAGAGAGGGCCCACTCGGACACCCTCCGAGGGCATGTTTGCTACCTTGTACAGAGGCAGCCCCCTCAGGCAGACTAGGAACGTCGAAGGGCTCTACAGAAGAAAGAGAAGGAAATCGGTTCAACAAGAAACCCGAAAATGAGTAAAATTAACCCAGATCTAACCCGAAGTTAGGTCTGATTGTTTGGTACCCAAACAACCACAAATTCGAATTTGATTGCCAATCATGTAAAAAATGAAACAAACACCAAGTATAAGAAATCAAGTTCCAAACTCATACCACCCTAATTTGATTCTTAATTTCAACCTCATACCTTTTTGCGAAACAAACTTCCTCTTAGTGTTTTCCTTCTTGTTTAAAAAAATACAAAGCTGAAATGACACCATATTTAATTAGATAGACTTGAATGGACATTCGTAGCAGACACTTTACATGACATGAAATTACCTGAAAGAATGATTCGAACTGTCATGGTGTGCCTTAGATCCGCCAATTTAAGCATCTTGTGGAATGGGGAACGTACATCGAACTTTTTTCCGACAAGAGGTATTAGGCAAGGTGATCCGCTATCACCGTATCTCTTCACGATTTGTATGGAGAAATTAAGCCAATTGATATGTCAATCGCACGAAGGTAAGAAATGGAGAGGTTTCCGTACCTCACGAGAGGGGCCGGTACTTACTCATCTATTTTTTGCTGATGATCTAATTTTATTTGGAGAAGTTACGGTGCAAAAAGCCAAAGAGATTAAGAGGTGTCTAGATGTTTTCTGTAAAGCCTCGGGACAAAAGGTGTCGCTTGCTAAGTCGAGAGTATTCTTTTCATCGAATACGAATGCTATTTGCAGGAATCAAGTTACTACTGAACTACAAATGGAAGAAACACGTGATCTTGGCACATATTATTTGGGTATGCCGACGATTAATGGCCGGGTCACAAAGGCCACATTTGACAATATTGTCCGCAAGGTTGACAAACGATTATCGGGGTGGAAAACAAAGTGTCTATCCTTGGCTGGGCGTGCTACATTGGTGCAATCCACGTTAGCCTCCATACCTACATATGCAATGCAATCGGCAAAACTTCCTCGGACTCTTTGTGATGAGCTCGATCGAAAATCCCGTAAATTCTTATGGGGAGGACAAGGGAACAGCAAAGGCCTAAGCCTTGTCAAATGGGATGAAGTCACGAAAGAAAAAGAACACGATGGACTCGGGATTAAGTCCATGCGCCAAAAAAACGTTGCTTTCATGGCAAAACTTGGGTGGCGTATTTTGACGGAACCTAATGCTTTTTGGGCACGTGTCTTGAGACATAAGTATTGCAAAGGAAGATGTGACTTAGAAATGTTTGAACCCAAAGTTAGTGCCTCAAATGCTTGGCAAGGTATAGTTGAAGGAGTGAACAAATTGAAAAATGGGTTTAATTCGACCATTAATAATGGGCGTAAAACTTTATTTTGGAAGCATTCGTGGATGATGGAAGCCCCCCTTGAGCAGTTAGCCGACTCTGAAATACCCCAAGAAACAGAGTTTAGTGTGGCGGATATGTGGGAAGAGGGTGTGGGTTGGCAGTGGGATTTATTCGCGGAATGGTTGCCGGCAGAAATTTTACAGACCATTGCTGCTGTTGAAGTTCAGCAAGGAGAGGAGGAAGATTCAGTGTTCTGGGCCAAAACACACAATGGTGCGTTCACGATTAAGTCTGCTGTTAGGCTTTTGCGTGACCCACTAGTTGAAGATTCTAGTTCGGGTTGGAAGCTCCCCTGGAAAGTTTGTGTCCCGCAACGAATTAGAGTGTTCCTTTGGCTCCTCATGCATGATAGAGTGATGACCAACGCAAATAGAGTAAAACGTGGTATGAGTGATGATCCACTCTGTAAAGCTTGTGGGATAGCGGAGGAGTCGGCTTTACATTTGTTACGAGATTGCAGGGAAGCGAGAAAAGTGTGGGCTACCTTTAATGTTGTGAATATTATATTAGCCCAACAACAAGCAGGATCTATCAAAGAGTGGGTACTATTAAACATTTCAACGGAACGGTTGGAGCGTATTCAAAAATGGCCGATTACTTTTGCAACGACTCTTTGGTGGCTATGGAAATGGCGGAACTGCCGCACTTTTGGAAGATTGGAGGAAATCCCGACTGATACTTCTGGGTTCTTACTTCGAAAAGTTTATGAGATTAGGAAGGCGATAAGTGGAGGAACAGTCCAGATTGATAGAGCGGTGAGCGAGAGAACCAGTATATATGTTAAATGGATTGCTCCATCGTATGATTGGATTGCCTTAAATATTGATGGTGCGTCGAAGGAAAATTCGGGAAGTGCAGGGGCCGGAGGGGTGTTGAGAGATAGCACGGGTCAAATGGTATATGCGTTTGCAGAAAAATTGGGCCATGCCTCAGTCACTCGGGCCGAAATTATGGCCACCTACGCGGCCCCGTCGTCCTGAGGCCGGTCCGATCTCGCGTACGGGGTGATGTGTTGGACCTCGATTTGGTTGACGATTTGAATAGTACTAGACGGATTCGGACAACCATGTTTCCATTAGAATCGATCGAGACATGGTTGTAAGTGTTTAAAGGCCGATATATTTGGTAAGACGACCTTTTTAGTGAACCGAATTCGTTGCCGATTTGTGGAGTCGCCACAGATTTATTTTTGGGAACTCGGAAACCGTTCAAGTCACTTTAATCCTTAGTCGGGTCTAAGTTGGGTGACATGGGGACCTAAAGATAGAGACTTGTACCCTTAAGCATTCCATGTCTAGAATGACTCTCATTGCCAATGGTTTCGGACATCCGGAAACCGTTGATTCAGTGTAAGGGGTGAGGGTACATATTGGGAAGCCAACGTCCACTAGACATCGACGCCCAATCCTGCCTGCACGTAGCGGCCTCTACTAATCAATCGGTGGATTGATAGCTTCGTTCCTTAATTGTGGCGGAAGTACGATAACATCCGTTGTTTTAACCCTATGTCTTTGCTATATTGGTTGTTTAAGGACAAGTAAGATTTTGTCGTCGAAGTAGTTGTGTTTACATTCTTTGCATGCAATTTAACGTGACGGGCATGCCATGAAAAGATGCACGTAGAAGAGTAGAGAGTACTAGATATTATTCGTATTAACATATCAGTTTTAACGTGATAATACGGATATATGTCATTCTCATGGTATACCTGGTATTATGCATAGGGTGCGTCGGTTCGGTATTAATAATGATGCGTCAAACCACGCGTGATGGGTGAGCATCAGGATTAATATGGAACCCGACCACCATTGTTCAGTTTTAGTTTGTTTATGTTTTGCATTCCGTGTTAGGTGATTCAACATGCTATTATGGTCATAAAAGCGTTAAATCATACGAAAGCGATAGATGCGAAATGTAAGTAAATCACATAGTGAGGAGTTGTACCCTCGGAGTGTACACTAAACGAGACACGATGCATAGATGGTCGAGAACGGATCTCGGAGCTACTCGGGTTTTGTTTAGAGTGTTTTAGTGCGTATGGTTGATGCTGTGGACGTTATGTATGTTTATGACGTGCCATGAACCTAGTGTCCATATGAGTCGGACTCGACGTTATCGAAGTGTACAAATAAAGAATATGGAATGTAAAGTCGTGTTTGATGAAGACCTAGTGACGATGTGACTTCTTAGACGGATCCTTCAAGCTTCCTGCGGCAAATCCGGCAGAGCTTCGCTACGGTATTGTAAAGTGGCTAGTCGAACACGGGTGCCCCTTTTCGTTCGGGTCGAGCCAATGACTCGAGGAACTAGGAGGAATAGTGTCGATTCGTGTATTGGGAACAAATGATCGAGTGGATCGTACTTAAAGTCGGAGTGTGACACTAAGTTTAGAAGAAGCTTGTAGAGAGGAAGAGGGGGATTGAGAATTATGAAGTGTTGTGTCGAAATGAGTAGAATAGGGGGTATTTATAGTTTTTCTCGTAGTTCAAATCGAATTTCCAGGCGCCTGGTAAGCGGCGCACCAAAACTGGGACCCTGAGTGTATGAGTGGGAAGACTCAGTCGCCTGGAGGGGACGGCTGGAGTTTTAAAGATACGATTTCAAAACTTGCCAAAATGGCAATTATACATGATCTTATACCTTTCTTAGGGGTTAAGGTTTTCTGTGACCTAGCGCGTCATGCGCCAATGAGCCTCGGGAACTTGTCTTGAGGCTCGCTCGGTCAGACGCGCTGACTCGGGTTTGGCTTTGCGTGTTTCGGGACTGATTTGGAGTCTTGGTGTCGGAATTGACTCTAATTAGTGTCGACGCGGCCGTAATGACACGACTAAGATTGTCTTGATGTTGAATTAATATTTTCAAGTAATTATTTTATTCATTCCATAGAAAAAGCATCTAAAACATCGTAAACTCGCGTCGCGTTGCAACCCGATCGTCATCGGGTGTTTGTCGGGTACTCTTGTAGCCACCAGGTCAGAATCCGAGTGTCTACATAAGCCCTCACTTTGACTGAGGCTTGGACAAGGCGAAAGTTAAAGTATAGCCGCCTAGGTTAATCGAAGATTACGATTTGGTGGCTTTCCGTTCGGATCGTTTTGAGTCCGTTAGAATACGTACTGAGGCTCGTCAGCTAAGGCTTAGAAATCATACCTGACCTCCTTTCCTGAGGTTGCGTGTTGGAAATCGGGTACGGGCTTTCTTGCTTTGCTTCGGGTCGCTTAAAGTTGAATAGTGTTTGAGTTTTTCAGATGGGTGATTTGTTTTGATTTAATTCTTGACAGATGGTTGCATTAAGGTTTAGACTTATCTCTCTTGGGTGGTTGCGCTGATTTTGGGTTTGGTTTTAGCTTTAGGTACTCCTTTGCGGATTTGAATTGAGTGCTTAGGGACTCGCTAAGATAACGGGCTTTTGCTTTTGAGTGCTTAGGGACTCGCTATGATAGTGGGTTTACATTTTCTTTTTAGTGCTTAGGGACTCGCTAGGATAACGGATTTATGTTTTCCTTTGAGTGCTTAGGGACTCGTTAGGATAATGGATTTATGCTCGCCTTTTGAGTGCTTAGGGACTCGCTAGGACTAGTGTTGGCTTTGAGTACTTTGGGACTCGCCATGATTGAGTGCTTTGGGACTCGTTAGGGTTGAGTGCTTTGGGACTCGTTAGGGTTGAGTGCTTTGGGACTCGTTAGGGTTGAGTGCTTTGGGACTCGTTGGGACTCGTTAGGAGTGCTTTGGGACTCGTTAAGATTATGGATTTATGTTTGCCTTTTGAGTGCCTTGGGACTCGTTAAGATTGAGTGCTTTGGGACTCGTTAAGGTTGAGTTCTTTGGGACTCGTTAGGGTTGAGTGCTTTGGGACTCGTTAAGATTGAGCGCTTTGGGACTCGTTAAGATTGCAAGTTTGTGTTTGCTTTGTTTAGATAGCGTCTTTGGATTGTCATGTGCTTTGGTATGAGTTGTCACACTAGTTGGGGGTTTAGTATTTACTCCGCTAGGGGGACGTAGATTGAGTTTAATCACCCCATTAAAGGAGGTATTAAGGTTTGCTTGATCCACTGGGGAGAGGTGGATCGACCTGAATCACCTCGTTTGAAAAAGTGTTAAGGTTTTTTTAGTCTGCTGGGGGTTGACTTTAATTCTCTGGTTATAAGGGGTTTTAAGGTTTGCCCTATCCGCCAGGGGGATGTAATTTTGATCCGAATAAAGAAGCAACAAACCAAGAGTTCAATGAAATCACACTAGCTCCAAATGGTCCTAGTCCAACCCCCTTAGCCCCTCCTTCAAGTCTAGTAGTGTGCCTTCTTCAAGTGCTGAACTAGCTCGTGCAAGCACCTACTTGGACCGAATAAAAGAGCAAGAACATACATTGCTCTAATATGATTTACAAGTCAAATAATCAAGACCATATGGATGCATTAACTTGGGTTCACACTCATGCAAACAAGGGCTGTGCATCCGATTTAGTAGGCTGATTGTGTTCCCATTGATGCATTGTATCTTAGTGTCTAAGTTCTTTTCCTTAGCTTTGTTTGTATCACCCTCTTTAAGGGGCTTGACCATTCTGGTTGGGGACGTTTGTAGGCTATATATAGCCATCCATTTGATGAATAAAATAATTCAACTTGCATAAAACAAACCTGAGCGAAGCTTTGTGTTTCCTTTTCGTCTTTGTAGTTCACAAGACAAAGTACTAGAGTTAGTCGCGTTACAAGCTCTATACTCGCTATTTCAATCGAGTGTTTGAATTAGCACCCGCTTTGTTGAGGTATAGGTCTATCTCACTAAGCACACTATCCTTGGTTACATTCTATCATCCTTACAACAACTCTTACAATCTGATTTTGTTGCTTGTTTTTCGTTTATCTCAAAGTACTATCAACCTCCAAAAGTTCATTCTAACTCACATCAAATTTGTCCTGTCCTTGCTTATTTTGTTTAGTATGGGAAGGTGAATCTTGTGGGTATTGGGTATTGTGTCTAGGTTGTTTCCGCTCTCGTTTTAGGCTACAAGATCAGGCGCGGGTCTTGAGGCGCCTTGAAATTCAGTGGCTCCAACCACAACGCCCTAAAATTTGGACGCCTATTCTGAGGAACTCAAGGTTTTGACTCAGATTTTTTAAAGGTTGCGAAGGAAAGAGGATGATTTATTTCGTCTGAAAAATCGAACGCGACCCTACCATCGTCTCAACCTCGCTCTTTCAATTTTGCTCAACCGATTCCCGACTCGATTTTTGTTGCATTCAATCATGTCGACTCCGGGTAAGTGTTCCTTACTCACCTATTGTCAATTTGTGCTTAATTGGTGTAATTGTGAATCGATTTTGCTTAAACCCTAGAATCGATTTGGGTGTTTTGATTTTACTATGTTTCAATGTTTACTCTTGGTCCCATTGTTAAATTAGGATAGAAGGGGGCTTGATAGGGTACTTATTAGCTTGAGATGAAGCTTGGAGGTGTTTTAATGGCTCTCTATGAGTAAAAAGTTGGAATTCTAGGGTTTAGGGTTTGATTTCCCGTTCATTCCTGTACTTGACTCTTGTAACCTTGCTTGATTATTGCTTGTGGTGTTATGGGTAGTTCATACATCGATTCTTGCGAACCAGAATGTACTCTAGGTCATTCCGTGAGAGTTTGTGAAGCTTATGACAGACCAAATGATACCGTAACGATGTCGGATTTTCCCGAAACCACTTTTATCGTGACCAGGGACGAAAATAGGTGCTAGTGGGTCTTCCGGAATATTGAAATCATTATCCAAAATTTTGAGCTTATTTTGACCTGTTTGGGCTGTCTTGTCCTGACCCGAGGTGCGTCTTTTATTTTGTTTTGCAACTGAAGATGGTACAGGACGTCCCAAGGGGGTCCCTACGGTGAGGCCACCGGGTCAAGCTCGCTGACTCCCCTGGTGGCTCGTAAGAGGCGACGGAGCGCTCCTTCGCAGCGCCTAGAGCCTGGAGCTGCGGACGAGGCTAACTTTGACAGAGTCACTAGGCGCCGGTTGCCCGTGACAGTTGCTAGGAAGGTGCACGTCCCTAGGCTTGTTGAGGAGGGTGAGGAGGCTTTTTATGAGGATCCCGTTTGGGCTCAGAATTCAGACAGTCGGCAATTATTGATACGTCCGAACTTACACGTATCCAGTCGTGTCGTAAACGGCCAGATGAGTGCCCCGATTTATGTTATTGGCCCAAGTTTTGGCTTTGGTTTATGCTAGCTAGTGTATTTATATTCGTATCGTCTCAGTTTGCAGCCCCCAGGTCCGATGAGGACCTTCTCTGGCTTTACGACATGCCTGGAGATTTACGCATAGAAGCTTAGCCCTAAGGCTAAGGAGATAATCATGGGGACGACTCTAGATCCCTTGGTTGGACATTGGGTCCATTTGGTGGGTTGCAAGATGATGGTAGGGATTCGCCGTGTATCCCCACACCAAGTAAACCAACTAATCCTAACAAGTAGCTAGGAAAGTCGGGTCGATCCACGGGGACGGAAAGAGGTGTCTAGACTAAGGTTACCTAAGGACTAGACTAAGTCACAAAGAAACAAGGGGAGGAGAACAAACAGGAATTGATTAACTAGGAGGCAACAAAACAAACTAATACAAGGCTAAGGAACAAGAGTGAACAAACTAGGATGATGATGACTTAAACTAAATGAATGAACTAAGACTAAAGGAAACAATAAATTAGAGGAATAATAGCTAAGAAGATGAAGAAATCAAAAAGGAGAAGAGTAGGGTTAGGTCGGGTTCATAAGTGCAATAGGATAGTTGGAAAATCGAGGGGGTAGGTTTCACCTAGTTTCTAAGGTAGGTCCGCGCTCTCGCGTCAAGACAAACCTGAATACTCATGCAAGATGCTACCCAATACAAAAGGATTCAACCACCAATCAACCATACAATGAGAAGAAGGAAACAAGCAAGAGAAGCATGGCCACTACTACTCTAACAAGCATTTCATCAAACACATGGTATGCTTAACAAGTGACAAGTAACAAAGAATCCACCTTTACCCACAATCAAACTCTAATAACCCATAATCAACACTTAGTCCCCCTACTAACCCCACAATAAATCCACTCACACATGTTCAAACTAACACTAACAATAACAAGAGAAATCAACATAATAACTAGAGCATTCATAATGAAGAATAAACCAAGATGAACAATGAATAAGAGAAAAATAATGAAACTTTACTAATAATGAAGGATTAAAGGAAAAGAGAACAGAAAGATTATACCCAACTAACAAGGAGGAAAGATTGAAACTTGTATAATAAGAAAACCCAAATACATCAACCAAGGTTGTCAATCTTGGTTGGATTCTTCAAGAAATCCCTTAATACAAGAGTAATTACTAAGATTAAGCCTAGATTAAGGAAAGATTAAGGATAAACTAAGCTAATGATGAAAGATGTCTATCTAGGGTTTTGTCTAATGTATTGTAATGAAAAGTGTTTAAAACAATACAAGAGGGGGGTATATATTGGGTTTCACAAGCAAAGGAGTTGAAAGAATGACGGAGCGGCTGAACTGGGCCCTTCCCAGCCGGGAAGGGGTTGATCCTGACTGGGATGGGGTGGTCCCGACTGGGAAGATTAGGATCCCGGCCGGGATGGACCTCCAGAGGCGATGTCTTGCTTTGCTTCTCGTCCCGGTCGTGATGGTGATGGTCACGACCGGGATGGGTCATGTAGGCTTCAAATATGATCTCATAGGTCCTTACTTGCTCTTCCTAGGCTTATTATCGATTCTCGATGCTCGGGAATGGGTCCCAAGGGCTCGGGATCGAGTCTAAGCCACCGAGTCATCGTCGCTTCTCTTCATTGGCTCTATATGCATTGGAAACGAGTCAGAATCATTCCACTTCTCCAAGATAGGCCAAAAGAACCTAAAACAAGCTAGAAGAAGCGTAAGTAGCCTCGAAACCGCTCTAAAGAGCGATTTCACAAGAGAAACTGGGACCAAACACAAGAAATAAGCACTACATAACATACTTATCAACTCCCCCACACTTAACCCTTACTCGCTCTCGAGTAAGCACAAACTGACTAATAACTAAAAGAAACTAGACTATTAACCGAGCGGGTATTAGCGCACCCTACGCTCTTTCAACTCACGCGAGAACACTTAGAGGAAAAGTGCTCTCCGCAAGGCAAGTGAGGTCTTGCGACAAAACTGTGGATACAACCGAACACGAAAACACACAAACAAACAAACAAACAACCGGTTGCATCCAAAAAGAAACAAATACCGCTTCCCTCAATAAAGCGGTGAAAGAAGCACCGGTTAAGGACTCAAGGCAAGTGACAACGTTCCCAAGCTAATAACACAAATCGATATGGACAAAACCCTAATAGTATGACAACAAAGCAATAAAAACGTTAGTAACTTATCTAGTTCCTCCTAACCTTCTAAGAACGTATCACGGGACGATAGGTGGGATGGAAAAAGAATGAACCACGGAGTTAGTCGACACTGTAGGTAAAGTGAAACCTCGCCCCCTTAACGATGAGCCAAGAGGGTCGTTTCATGCTCAAAAATAGCCTAACTAGTCCAAGTAAAAAGGTGGATAATGGTTGCAAAATGAGGGAAGACCGACCATTACCGCTATCATCCTTCCTAGGGACTCGGTCCTTTAGTAGGCTCTTCACGATAACGATCGGTAAAAGGCTTATTTTTGAGGGGGTAAGATTTTTTTGTGAAATGATTTTCTTTGACATTTTTCATTTGTATTTTGCTTTTGATTTGCTATGCCATTTCTTTTTCTTCTTTTGTATTTTGTTTTTGATTTGTTGTGCCTTTTCTTTTTCTTCTTTCATTTCTTTCTTTTCTTTGTTTTCTTTCTTTCTTTTTCTTTTTCTTTCTCTTTTTGACTTGGTTTGCCTTTTGGATAAATCTTGTATTGTAGGCATTCAATCACAACCAAGCATGAAACTTCAACAAATTGCAACTTATTTGTGGAAAATGTGTAGAAGGTGGGGAAATGGGTAAGTCGGAGGGGCCTTCCCTTCAAACCCACAAAAAGGGGAAAACTTGGACTAATCAAGACAATTTTGAACACGGTCACCTAAGAGACAGGACTCGGCAACGAAGGCCTTTTCACTCCGTGGGTGGACAAAGTGGTCAAAATGCAAATCCCGCAGTAAATCCCTAGTAGACTACATGGACTCAAGGTAAGAAACCAACGAAACTATTGATTTAAAGTCATTCTACTAGACTAAAGTCCAAGACTCGATTCATATCACTAGAAAGGGAAAGTAAACACTTGCGCACTAGCCTCAAAACCGGGTTTTCAAAAACCTTTTTAGACTAGACACAAACTAAACAAAACAAAACAAAGATGAAAGAAAATGAGACAAACAAAACAAACAAAATACAACAAACACATAAAAGAAATAAACAATCACCACCCAAAACTTCCAAACAAGCAACCAATCAACCACAAACTCCAAAAAGCTCCACCGGAGCACACACCATCACAACACATCCTCCAAACTCCACAAAAGGGAAAAAGGAGAAAGAAATGAAGGGATATTACCGGATGTCTTGAGCTTTTTGAAACTTGTCGACGATCGCGCAACCTACAAGGAATTCAGGGGAGCAAAACACACAACACAACAAATATACGACACAAAGACACAAAAGAAAAAGACACAAAAGAAAATCTTTTTGATTTTTATATGAATTTTTTTTCAGATTTTTAGGGATTTTAAAAAAATTGCAAAAATAAAACTAAACTAGACTAAGATATCGCTTCCCCACACTTAAACCGAGCAATGTCCTCATGCTCGATCGGTAGTGTGTGGAAGACACTACAAGGAAGAGAAAATGGGAAAATAAAGCTAAAAAATGAAAAATGAAAGTGAAGAAATGGTAGAATGTGTCCGGCCGAGGTGTAATCAAGTCACCAAGGGCCGAGACTAGAAAAGATACGGATGGGGGAAGAAATAAAAAGAAAAAAATAAAAGGAAATGGGAGGGGAGGGCTAGGTTTAATCAAATCACCTAGCCCGGATTCTGCCCGAATCCGACTAAATTCTACTAAAAGAGGAAATAAAAATAAGGAAAAAGTGAAAAGGCTTGTCAATTTGGATTTCTTTTCAAATGATTCTCGATGTAATCACGTCATCGAGAATCGGGAGCAATGACTACCAAAGGCCCCGAGGGCCACCATGACACGAAATGCATAAAAGGAAGAGGAACAAACGAAGAGTAAGCAACAAAAGACGAAAAAGAAAGGAGAGTCGCCTTACCAAACGGTTAGCAACTCAACCAACTCCATCGTCTCAATGATCTATCTTGGTACCTTGCTTGTCCTTGTCATCGTTTTCCTCTTCTTTCTCAATGTAGTCGCATGGTTGAAGTACCGGGCTTGTAATGTTGTAAATGAGGTCGGGATCCATGGAGAAAACTCGGTGTGTAGTGAAGAGGAGATGAGATGAAGGTATATAATTGAGGTGCAAGGGTGAAATGATAGTTGCAAGGGTGAGTAGGGAGGTTGGAGGGGGTATAAAGTAGTTGGGTGGGGCTTAACTGAAGAAAGGAAGGCGAAAGGCGCTGCTGGGGTCAATCCCGGGTGGGAAAAACACGATCCCGGTCGGGATTCCTTGGTCCCGGTCGGGAAGAGACTGATCCCGGTCGGGATGGCTCGTCAGAAGCTCCTGTTTTCATGCTCAACTCATCCCGGTCGGGATGGCACCCATTACGGTCGGGATGGCTCCTTTCCCGAGCCTTGAAGCCTTCGTTCAATACTAGTTCCACCCAAAAGACAAATAATACTTCGGGATCCAAAATCCCGTCCCCAAAAGTTTGTCAAAAGCTCAAAAACCGAGTTCCTCCACCAAGCTAGCTTCTATCATCCATATCCCGTTCTAGTTCTTCATCTTCACTTCACACCTACCAATCAAAAGCTCAAAAACTTCCATCAAAGATCCCTCCCTCACATCGCTCATCAAAAATTCCAAATTACAAGAATTCCACAAAACACACAAATCCTAGAATCAAACTCGATGGTTCTTGAGGAACTCCGTCAAACCTAGGATGGTGAATCTTCATTCTTTATCAACACAATTGCACAACTCCATAGCCTTCAAGGGCACGGAGCAACAAGTCGAAAGCTCTTGAACAATCTTCATTAAAGCATGTGGAACACCAACATATATCCCAAGGTTCTTCATAACCTTGTCTTGATGTTCCCGGGGCATCCCGATCCATCATGTTCAACGGCTTGAACTTGTATTTACAATCTTTTGGGATATACCCAAACTTCCACTCCTCTTCATGGGGCATCCCTTCTTGACATCAATCATCGCACCGGCGGTGTATAGAAATGGGCGCCCTAGGATAATGGGGGTGGTTGCATCCTCCGACTTATCAAGTACAAGGAAGTCAACCGGAATGAAGAATTTCTCAATCCTTAATGGCACATCCTCTAACATTCCTAATGGTCGATTAAGTGAACGACCGGCCTTTCGGAGTGTATTTGAGGTACACTTGAGCTCTTTCATTCCAAGGCGCTCACAAATAGAGTAAGGGAGAATGCTTACACTCGCCTCCAAATCGCGTAACGCCATATCGATCTTCAAATTCCCTATGGTGCATGGGATTGAGAAACTACCCGGATCCTTGAGCTTAGGTAAGGTGGAGCCTTGAATAAGTTCACTCACCTCTCTTGTAAATTCTATGGTCTCTTCCTTGTCGAAGGATTTCTTCCTAGCCAAAACTTCCCTCATGAATTTTCCATAGGCCGGGACCTGGGTAATTAGCTCGGTGAAAGGGATTCTCACATCTAACTTCTTCACAATATCCACGAACTTGTCAAATTGAACATCCACCTTTGTCTTCAATTGCCTTAATGGGAATGGCAACTTGATGTGTATCTTGTCAAGTTCATTAGGTTTGGATTTTTCATTTGACACTTTCTTCTTTGCTTTGTCTTCTTCTTGGGGTGGGGGAAGCTTGTCTTCAATAGTTTTTTCAACTTCCCACAAGACTTGTTTCTCCATGAGATTTCCCCAATTTTCATTGTCTTGGTTTAGAGATTGCACTTCTTTCATAGCTTCATTTTCATTAGGAAACAAGGGAGAATCATAGGATGCACCACTCCTCAAGGTGATAGCATTCACATGTTCAAATTTCGTTGGTACACCTTGAGGGGGTAGTTGACCCTTTTGCCTTGAAGAACTACCCAAAGCGACTTGAGCTAGTTGGGTTTCGAGCATCTTCACATGAGTAGTAAGTGCCTTGTTTTCCTTTTGAAATTGATTGTAAAACTCTTGTGATGTGATTTGGCACGGACCTTGATCTCGTATCACAAGGACACAAAACAAAGTTGCTGGTCACGACAAGAAACGAACAAAAATAGATAAAAGTAAAACAAAAGGGATAGTATGCTAAGTGAGATAGACCTATATCTCAACTAAGCGGGTCGCTATTCAAACACTCGATTGAATAAGCGGGAATTAGAACTCAAAAATGCGTCGAACTCTAAGACTCTTAATTGTAACTCGACAATTAAAATTAAACAAGCAAAAGCTTACAATTTTCTTTCTTTAAAATCTGAATTGTTACAACAATGTAGGAGGCCATAAATAACCATCCCACAAGTTAGAACCGAGGCAAAAGATCAATACAATAAGCCTTACTTGGTCAAGCTATTTAATGAAGGAACAAAGAATAAGAAAACAAGTGCAAGGAACTAAGACTTATTAATCACACTACAAAGAACTAAGCACTTCATTTAATCTGCCACATACATTTTACACGGTTGTACAATGTATTTCGTTGCACAAAATGATCTTGATGCTTCCATCTTGGTATGGTTGAATAAGTGACGCGAGTTGAATGAATTGTGTCTTGGCCACAAAATTTCCAGTGTACGTATCCGGTAAAGTGCTCGGTCCCGGCAAGACATCCTCGGTGAAAGTGGAGTGAGATGAGAACTTATGCATGTTTGGATGTACGGGAGATGACGGGGTAGAACGTGCTTGAGAGGTTGAAGGATAACTAGGTGAAGAAGAGTGACTAGATGTACCAAAGGGATTGATGAAGGTCCCTTCGGTGTTGCCTTGAGGTGCTTCGTTTAAGTCAAATCCTTGAGCTTGCTCCTTAATGTTAGTGCTAGTACCCGGTTGAGAATTTCTAACTCGATCAATTGTCCGTTGGCGAAAAGCTCTAAAGAGTCTCTCCGGCTCTGGATTGAAGAGAAAGAAGTCGGCTCTCCTCCTAGGCACACACTACACACTTGGAACAAACGTGAGAACACCTAGTGATTTATGGGCACTAGTTAGAGACAATAAACAAACACAACCAAAGACAAAGAGAGAAGAAAGCTATAAAAACAAGGAAAAAGATAACAAAATATGCACAATGGATAAAAGAAGAACACAAACGGTAACTAAGTCAAGCAAATAAGCAAACTAAGTCTAAACAAACATCGTCCCCGGCAACAACGCCAAATTGATGGTAGGGATTCGCCGTGTATCCCCACACTAAGTAAACCAACTAATCCTAACAAGTATCTAGGGAAGTCGGGTCGATCCACGGGGACGGAAAGAGGTGTCTAGACTAAGGTTACCTAAGGACTAGACTAAGTCACAAAGAAACAAGGGGAGGAGAACAAACAGGAATTGATTAACTAGGAGGTAACAAAACAAACTAATACAAGGCTAAGGAACAAGAGTGAACAAACTAGGATGATGATGACTTAAACTAAATGAATGAACTAAGACTAAAGAAAACAATAAACTAGAGGAATAATAGCTAAGAAGATGAAGAAATAAAATAGGAGAAGAGTAGGGTTAGGTCGGGTTCATAAGTGCAATAGGATAGTTGGGAAGTCGAGGGGGTAGGTTTCACCTAGTTACTAAGGTCAGTCCGCGCTCTCGCGTCAAGACAAACCCGAATACTCATGCAAGATGCTACCCAATACAAAAGGATTCAACCACTGTGGACATGACATAGGTCCACCCCGACGCGGCCACGCGCGGGTTTGGGGAGGCGAATGAATCTCCATATGAGATGGGTCGAATCGAAATTTAAATCGAAGTGGAGTCGCCACTGAACTTTGTGGGAATTCGGGCCCATTCGAACCCACTCTATATCTTAGTGGGCCGTGTACAAAATACGGCCCATTCGGATGTCAGAGTTTATTGGGTTCGTCCCTTTGCATTTGATACCAATACCAACATTATCGGATACCGTGTATTGAATGACTCTCGTGTGCCAATGGATTCGGATATCCGGAAACCATGGTTTTGAGTAAGGGGTGAGGGTACGTGTTGGGAAGTTCACAAAGAACACCCAACCCCGCCCACACATTGGCGGCCTCTACTAAGATATCGTTTGACTCTCTAATACGCGTGTTAGTAGAAGGATAAAATGATAGGCAAACATTGTTTTACCTAAACGTGCGAGAATTTGAATGGGTTGCTAAGTCGATTTAATGCATCTAAATTTAACGTCAAAGTTGTATTTAGCATGCGAGGTTTATTTTAGTACAATAAAATAAACAACGAGAAAAAAAAATCGACAAAGATAGAAACAAACACATTAGTAACGGTATAACGATAATAACGATTTGCAAAAAAAAAAAGAATGCTATAAGATAATGTAAACATGATGCATGATTTTGGAAAATCGATAATTTTGCTAGTTGTGTAAAAAATATGGTATGATTTATACTCGACTTTAAAAATTCGATGCTCGTCATATTCGATATTTGATTATGGAATCAATATCAAATATTAGGAGCGAGTTTAGAAAAGATGTTATAAGTCGTTTTAAAATTAAACTAAAAAAAATCCTTTACATGGTATCCGAATTGCCCACGAGGCACCAATTATTTCACACCTGTTCTTTGCGGATGATAGTCTGATCTTCTGCAAGGCTAATATGGCTGAAGCGCGGGAATTAAAAAGCATTATTAAATGCTATGAGGACGCTTCGGGACAGCTTGTGAATCTGGATAAGACGACTGTGTCTTTTAGTAGGTGTTCGGGGGAGGATCAACGGACTATGGTTGCAGGAGTGCTAGGAGTACGTGTGGTTAATAACCCAGGTAAATATTTGGGTTTACCTACTATTGTAGGAAAGTCGAAACATGAACTAACGGGATTACTCCGTGACAAACTCAATAAGAAACTTCAAGGGTGGAAGGGACTGCTGCTTTCGAAGGCAGGTAGAGAAGTAATGATAAAGGCCGTGGCCCAATCGATCTCTACTTATGTGTTCAAATTACCCAGGAGTTTCTGCGAGGAGCTACGGTCTATGGTCTCACGGTTCTGGTGGGGTTCGGAGAATGGTAAGAGGAAAATACCTTGGATTGCATGGCGGAAGCTGTGTAAATCTAAGGATGCTGGTGGTCTTGGGTTTCGGGATTTCCATACGTTTAACTTGGCTTTGTTAGGAAAACAGGGTTGGAGGCTTACGGTTGATACGGGGAGTTATCTAGATCGGCTCTTACAAGCTAAGTACTATAAAGGCGGGTCGTTTTTGCAGTCTAGGCTGGGACAAAATCCTAGTTATACATGGAAGGGTATATGGGAGGCTAAGGAAACGGTGCTAAGAGGGCTTAGGAAGCGAGTTGGAAATGGTCTTGGGACACGGGTATGGGCGGATCCCTGGATGCCGGAGAGTAGTACGGGTTGAGTCATTTCTCCGCGAGGGACGCATTGCATGGAGATGCGTGTTGCTGAATTATTCAGGAGTGATGGTTCTTGGGATGTCTCGAAGGTACGCGCTATTTTTCTCCCTTTTGAGTGTGATATTATTATTAATATGCGTACGAGACGGAGTCAAATGGACGACATTTGGTTCTGGGCTGAGGAGAAGAATGGGCTATATTCTGTGAAATCAGCTTACCGGCTGCTTATGAATGGTGAGGTGGATAGCCAGGGCCCGTCGGACTTTGCTCGCGAGAAATGGTTGTGGTCGAAAATTTGGCCAGCATGTGTTTTGCCACGCACCAAGCTCTTCTTTTGGCAGCTTTGTTTGGAGGCTATTCCGACTAATGAAAATATAGCACGACGGATTCCTGGTAAGGATCCGACTTGTCCAATATGCGGTTATGAAACGGAGACTTGTCTCCATATTGTGAAGGGGTGTGGGTGGGTGGCAGGGGTTTGGGATGGGCTGGGATTGGAGATAAAGAAGGGGAATGGGCATGAGCGGGTGAGGGAGTGGGTGGAAGATGTGTGGAGGGAGATGGGGGATGAGGAGCGAGGGAAGTTTATGATCGGATGTTGGGCTATGTGGGAGAGCCGTAATAAATATGTGTTTGAGGGCCGGAGACCGAGTGTGATGGAGGTGGTACGAAGGGTTCAGGATGTAATGTGTGAATTGGAGAACAATGACCAGGCGGGAAGGAATGCAGGTAATTGCGGGCTGAGGAGGGAAGCAAGGAAGTGGTGTGCACCTCCGAGGGGTATTATAAAAATCAATTGTGATGGTGCCATGGGAGGGGGTGGGGTCGATGTTGGGGTCATTGCGAGGGGAGATGATGGGTGCACGTTGTGGGCCGTGAGTAGTGGGAGAGGTGGGAGAGCCACGGTGAACGAAGTGGAGGGGATCGTATGTGGGAGGGTGCTGGTCCGGGCTTTATTGAAGCTATTGTATCTGATGATTATATGCAATCTACTTAATCCCGAGTTCGGGGTTTCAAAAAAAAAATCCTTTTGTATCGCAATTTCCAGGCAATCGCGCGACTTGTATGAACTCCGCGCGACTTGCACAGGTGCGCGACTCGCATGACACCCGCGCGACTCGCATGATATCCGCGCGAGTCGCATAGAGGGCTGTTTTGGCTTTTTCGATTAATTCCGTTAGATTTGATATACGACTACGGAGTCGGTATCGCATCTTTGGTATGATGATTTTTATTGAATCGGGCAGAAATATTGTATGATTTATGCTCGATTCGGATTTGGATACTCGTCGTATCCGATATTCGATTATTGAATCGATATCGAATATTTAGAGCGAAATCTATAAAGTAAATTTGTAATTCGTTTTAAATCAACTAAAACGAAATAAATTGTCTCCGCGTTTTATAGTGTCGGATTTAATTCTTGCGAATTATGATCACTATATTTAGCATCAACGAAAATCGTATTAGTCGGATTTGTTGACTAGATCGTTTAAATTTAACATCCAATTACTGAATTGGTATCGAACCTAGTGGATCGACATTTGAATTAAAAAAAGACTCGACTTGATTCCCTCCGCATCCCGACATCGTAATAAATCCTTGCGGATTGTGTGATGTCGGATCCGCATCAACGGGTTTCGGCCTTAACTAAAAAAAAAGATGCCTTGAAAAAAATAGTTTCGAAATTGATAAAGTATGCGATTAATGATGATGCAAACAAAAATAAGAAAACTATTGTTTACGTTGACTTACTTCAACAATCAAGCGCTAGGGGTGTCGGGATAAGCGACCGGCAACGTCGGGTGAAACACCCTTGTATATTCGGATATCCTTATCCTGTCATCATTCGCACTCGACACGAATCCATAAGTATTTTAATGTTTTTATACTAGTATTTATTATCGATATTATAGACGCGACGATAAAAAATAAAAAAACGAAAAAAAACGACAATGACGACGACAACGCGCGGACGACACGAGGAAAGGAAGGAGAAGAGAAAAGGACGGGATTTTGCACCCTCAACCTACATGTTTCTTGTCTCGGATAGAACTCGCTAGTTGTGGCTTTAGCACGGGAGTATCGAGGTCGATGCAGGTTAAGTTATGGTGGTTTAGGGTTTCTATATGCTAGGGTTTAAGGTTGAAGATGATGAGTTGTGATGGGTAGAGATTAGGGTTGTAGAGGATTGATTAAGGTTGTCTTAGGGTTTTTTTAAGTTGTGTTAGGGTTTTTTTTGTAAAGTGTTGAATTGTGCATGCAAGAGGGTGTTTATATAGGCAATTGCTCCCCCTCCTTGTCTAGGGTTACTCGATCAAGTGCCCTGATGGACTTGATCGAGTGGCCCACCTGAAAGAGGACCGCGGGTTTGCTCTCGGAAACGGCTTTGAGCTAAAAGACGGTTTTATTTCCGGTGTCAGTTTTGACCCAAATTAGTCTTATTTGATTGGAAATGACCCACTGGGCCTGAATTTGAGGTCAGTTTTATGAGATTTGTACTCCGTAAAAAGTCCAAGCTAGAAACTAATGGTTTCGAGCCCACATCCGAGCGCGTAAAAACATGTGCGTCCGATCATCATCGGGTGTTTTTTGGAAACTACTATAGACACCTGGCGGTCAAAATGTGGGTGTCTACAGAGCCCCTACTCTGACTGAGGCTTGGACAAGGCGAAAGTCAGAGTAGCTACCAGGCCAATCAAGGATTAGGACCTGGCAGACTTCCGGTCGGGTCGTTTATAGTCCATTAGTCCTGCGTGAAAGGGCCCGCCAGCCATAAGACAGAAGCCATACATGGGTTGATGATGATAACTCCGTGGGGAATCGGGCTTGTCGCATAAGTCTTGGGTGCGCTTATATATGGGCTCATCCCGTGCTATTCCGGGGAAAATGCCGCCTAGGGCTTTCCACTGGAGAGATATATGAGTTGTGCGGGCTTGCCTCCAAAGCCTTGAGTCGTACCTGTATCAGTTACATAAATTTTTGCATGCAACACGTAGGTAAAAATATGACTCGCGCTGGGGAATAGTGATTTTTGCTTAGTTTTTGAAATTGAAATCCTGAGAGCAACTCACGTGCTAGGTTTTCAAAATGGAAAGGGGTAGAAAAGAAATTTGCAGTTTAAGTAGACCTAAATTTGACCTTGTCGAAAAGTTTTTTTTCAAATGGCTAAGTTTTGCAAATTTTGAAGTGAGAATTTGAAAAGAGAGGTATACCGACAGACTCAACACTGGACGCGACAGGACGAGTTGACAGACACGACTTGACTCTCGAGAGGTTGGACCGTGACTCGGTAGGGGGGTGGGCCACCTAACAAGACTCTTAAGTTGCGCTATTCCGTAGCCTAGGCGAGTGGTAACATGGTCAAACATCAAAATGGGAAGGATGTGCTATAGGGGAATTGCAGTAGTCTGTAATGAGACTGTTGTAGCCTAGTGTTCTTTTTTATTTTAGGGTTTTGGGGAAATTTTCCCAAAGTAGGGTGTAGCTTCGAGTCCTGACAGATTCTCGCCTTCGACTGAGCCGAGTACTAGGACACACTACAGAAAGGAAGCTAGTTTTTGAAAGTATTTTGGATTTTGTGAGTGGAAGGAGAACTTCTGTCTAATAGAAGCCCCCAGGACGACAAAGCTATCTATTGAGAACATGACAGTGTCGTGACCGGAATGATGGTGTTTTGCAAATTTTGACCTTGTCGAAAAGTTTTTTTTCAAATGGCTAAGTTTTGCAAATTTTGAAGTGAGAATTTGAAAAGAGAGGTATACCGACAGACTCAACACTGGACGCGACAGGACGAGTTGACAGACACGACTTGACTCTCGAGAGGTTGGACCGTGACTCGGTAGGGGGGTGGGCCACCTAACAAGACTCTTAAGTTGCGCTATTCCGTAGCCTAGGCGAGTGGTAACATGGTCAAACATCAAAATGGGAAGGATGTGCTATAGGGGAATTGCAGTAGTCTGTAATGAGACTGTTGTAGCCTAGTGTTCTTTTTTATTTTAGGGTTTTGGGGAAATTTTCCCAAAGTAGGGTGTAGCTTCGAGTCCTGACAGATTCTCGCCTTCGACTGAGCCGAGTACTAGGACACACTACAGAAAGGAAGCTAGTTTTTGAAAGTATTTTGGATTTTGTGAGTGGAAGGAGAACTTCTGTCTAATAGAAGCCCCCAGGACGACAAAGCTATCTATTGAGAACATGACAGTGTCGTGACCGGAATGATGGTGTTTTTTGAATGTCTGTCAATGTGAGTGGTTGTGCCTCTGTTGAAAGGCTGCCTACGTATTCACGTGTAGTGAAATCAAACCATGCCGTAGTTCAGTGAAGAAAGATATATTATGGTGCCTAGTCTAATAGGACTTTGTGTGTAACTAGCCATGATGGTGTAGGCTAGGTGCATTCCCAATGATGTCTTGATCAAAGGGCTAAAATAGTTAGGATGTTGATCCGGTGACCGTGAGCGTTCTCCGGGGTAGCCCCCAGAGGTGGTGTGAACTATTTGGGCATGTTCTATGCCGACTGCAATTTGAGTTCCCGTGTTTGGGGTTAGTAACTGGTTTGGATGAGAAGAATTGGGATGGGATTTGACGAGTTTTGCTCTCGGGTCTTTGACGAGTTTTGATCTCGGGTCTTTGTATGGTGATTGTGAATTCTGTTATGTCGTGTTGTGTTGTAGTTGTTGTGCAAGGGAGAAGTCGAGTAAAAATGGCTCGAAATTTGAACGAGGTAGGTTTGATAATGCGGGATCTGGTTTCCATGTCTGGCCCTAATGGTCAAGGGTATCCTATGGAGCTTGAATCCTCAAAATTCCGGGCTGTCTCTAGCCTAGGTCTCGGGAAGGTCTTGAGGGTTGTAATGTGGGAAGGCTAAATGTGGTGTTAGTTGACCAACTTGATCGTTTCTCCCCTATTGGATGGTATGGATATCGATAATTTTGAATTGATCGTATTCGGTCAAAGGACTTTCATTTGGGCCGGCCGTTGACCCCGGTCATGGGCTTTTTTAATTTTTTTGGTTGACCTCTTAGCTTCGGTCATGGGATTCTTCATTTGGATTAACCGCTTAACCTCGGTCATGGGTGCCTCTTTTTTTTTCTTTGATAATGGCCTGCTTTTTGTTTTGGCCTTTTGCTTTTTCCTGGACTTTTGATTTTTTTTGTCCAATTTTTCTATTTTTCTTGGACTTTTGATTTTTTTCGTCCAGTTTTTTTTTTTGACTTTTGATTTTTTTTGTTGGTCAAACTAACACCTGAGGTAGGGATTGGTTGATCTTGTTGGATGGGTGTTTATTGTGGGAAATGGGCTTGCCTCCCGTCTTGAACCCAAACTAGGAGATTACCTAGATTTGTCATAGGATTCGATACCGCTCCTGCTAAGTGTAGTTTTGTGGCTTTCTATGTCAGACATGGAACAGGTAAAAGGGAAACACGGGCTCAGTTTCCAGCAGTCATTATAGATGTTGATCCGAATGAAGAAGCAACTAAAGAATTCAATGAAGTCACACTAGCTCCAAATGGTCCTAGTCCAGCCACCTTAGCACCTACTTCAAGCTTAGTAGTGTGCCTTCTTCAATCATTGAGCTAGCTCGTGCTTGGACCGAATAAAAGAGCAAATAGTCAAGGCAATATGGATGCATTAACTTGGGTTCACACTCATTCAAGCATGGGGAGTGCACCGGAGTTAGGAGGGTGATTGTGGGCTGATTGTGTTCACATGCTTACCCCGTCTGAATGCTCTTCTTTAGCTTTGTTTTTAGCTCCTAAGCTTTGTTTGTATCACCATTAAGCTTTGTTTGTATCACCCCTTGACCAGCCTGGTTTAGGGACATTTTGTAGGCTATATATAGCCATCAACATTGATGAATAAGACATACAATATTCATAACACAAAACTGAGTATAGCATTGATTTTCCTTTCGTCCTTGTAGCTTACAAGACAAAGTACTAGAGTTAGTCGCGTTACAAGCTCTATACTCGCTATTTCAATCGAGTGTTTGAATTAGCACCCGCTTTGTTGAAGTATAGGTCTACTTCACTAAGCATACTATCCCTTGGTTACGGTTCTATCATACTCACAAACCATCCTTACATTCTGTTTTGTTGTTTATCTTTCGTTCATTTCAGAATACAATCAACCTTCACGTAATTTGTTCAAAGTTCATTCAAACTCACATCATTAGTGGTATCAGAGCTTTGGTCTTCCTTTAGACGTAAAGCATGGCAGGAGTAGTGAACTTTGAAGACCCTAACTTCTTGGAACACCTAAAGAAAGCATTGGAGAACTACAAGCCCAAGAATTCTCGTTTCCAAGCAAGAAGAGAACCGGTGGACAAGATCAAAGTGAACGAACTTCCTGAGTTCAATGGTGGTACTGATCCTGAAGTCTACTTGGAATGGGAGAGAAACATGGAGAAGCTTTTTGACTTCAAGGACTTGGAGGACGAGGAGGAGAGGTGCAAATATGCAATCCTAAAGCTAAGCAAAGGGGCTTCTCTTTGGTATGAAGGGCTGAAGGTACAATGCACCAGGGATGGAAAGGGTAAGATTTCTTCTTGGGAGTCCTTAAAACGTAAGCTACGTAAGAGGTATGTTCCAACTACACATAAGTTATCCTTATACAAAAAGATTCCTAATCTCGTACAAGGAAAAATGAGTGTTAGTGAGTACATTGAAGAGTTTGAAAACTTGGTACTAATGGGGGAAGTAGAAGAAAATGAAGAGATAAAAATGGCTAGGTTCTTACGTGGGTTAAATCGTAGTATTGCTAATACGGTTGATTTATGTCCATATTCTGATTTTGATACTCTGTGTGGATTATGCTTAAAAATTGAGACTCAAGGGAAAACTAAGTATGAGAATGAGTCTAGTAGGAGTCATACTTGGTCACGAGGTGAGGGGAGTAACAAGACCAATTCAGTAAACACTAATCATGATCCGAATGAAGAAGCTACTAAAGAGTTCATTGAAGTAACACTAGCTCCCAATGTTCCTAGTCCAGCCACATTAGCATCTCTTTCAAGCTTAGTAGTGTGCCTTCTTCAATCAGTGAGCTAGCTCGTGTGTGGGTCTGATCCGAATGAAGGAGATACCAAAGAATTCAATGAAGTAACACTAGCTCCTAATGGACCAAGTCAAGCCACATTAGCACCTCCTACTAGCTTAGTAGTGTGCCTACTTCAAATGGTAAGCTAGCTCGTGTATGGACGAATAAAGGAGCAAATAAGTCAAGGTCTTATGAAGGCATTAACTTGGGTTCACACCATGGCTATGTTCACATAGTGTGCACGTCCTCAAGCTTTGTTTTTGGCTCCTAGTTCACATGGTGCCGCGTCCACATGCTCCTTGTCAAGCTTTGTTTTTATCTCCTAGTTCACATAGGTTTAAGCTTTGTTTTTGTCACCATGTAGCTTTGTTTTTGTCACCCTTGACCAGCCGGTTTTAAGGGTCTTTTGTAGGCTATATATAGCCATCTACTTGAATGAATAAGGCATCCAATATTGACATCACAAAACTGAGTAAAGCTAAGCTTTCTTTTACGTCCTTGTTGCTTACAAGACAAAGTCTAGAGTTAGTCGCGTTACAAGCTCTAAACTCGCTACTTCAATCGCGTGTTTGATTTAGCATCCGCTTTGTTGGAGTATAGGTCTACTTCACTAACCATACTATCCTTTGGTTACGGTTTATTCATCCTCAAACTATCCTTACAATCTGTTTTGGTTACTTTGTTTACGTTCATTTCAGAATACTAATCATTCTTCACGTTCTTGTTTCAAAGTTCATATCAACTCACATCATTAGTGGTATCAGAGCTTTGGTCATCCATTAGACGTAAAGCATGGCAGGAGTTGTGAGCTTTGAAGACTCTAGTTTCTTAGAAAACCTAAGGAGAGAATCGGTGGACAAAGTGAACGAGCTTTCTAAGTCCAATGGTGTAACTGGTCCTAAAGTCTACTTGGGAGAAAAGGAGGAAGAAGGAAAGGACTATGAACTCCCAACGTATGGTAATGTTTTAGTACTACGTACACTTCATGCTAACCCTATCCCACACAACACCGAACAAAGAGATCAACTCTTTCACACTAAGTGTCTAGTTAATAGCAAATGGTGTAGTTTGATCATTGATGGAGGTAGTTGTACGAATGTTGCCTCTACTGAAATGGTAACTAAGTTAGGCCTAACCACTACTAATCACCCTAAACTGTATGCATTACATTGGTTAGATGATGGAAACAAAATAACGGTCACAAAACAAGTAAGAGTAGGTTTAACCATGGGGTCTTATGTCGATGAAGTTCTTTGTGATGTAATTCCTATGGATGCTTGTCATATACTTTTGGGGCGTCCTTGGCAGTTTGATAGGGATGTAGTACACCATGGGAGGAAAAATGAATACGAGTTAAGGGATAAGGGAAAGAAAATCATTCTAAAACCTATGACTCCCCAAGCTGTTAGAGCTATGACCGCTAACAAAACTAAGAAACCTAACCTTACCATCTTTGCAAGTGAGAGCGAAGTAGAGCAGGCTTTACAAGGGGGGGAGCGTGTCTTTGTCATGGTGGCTAGAGAGGAACCCGTAGTAGTTGAGAATGGGCTTGGAGGAAAGCCATTTGAGGAGTTGTTACACGAGTTTAAGGATGTCTTCCCCGAGGAATTACCGGTTGGTTTGCCACCTAGAGGTATAGAACACCAAATAGACCTCATTTCAGGTGCAGCCTTACCCAACAAGGCAGCCTATAGGTGTAATCCCGAAGAGACTAAGGAGTTACAAAGAAAAATTGATGAGTTAATGAGTCGAGGTTATGTACGAGAAAGCCTTAGTCCTTGTGCTGTTCCGGTCCTCTTAGTACCTAAGAAAGATGGGACTTGGAGAATGTGTGTGGATAGTAGGGCCGTTAACAACATTACCATCAAGTATAGATTTCCTATTCCAAGGTTGGATGATATATTGGACGAACTTCATGGGGCTGTGATCTTCTCCAAAATTGACCTAAGAATGGGTACCATCAGATAAGAATGAGGGAAGGAGATGAATGGAAGACAGCTTTCAAAACCAAGCATGGACTCTATGAGTGGACGGTCATGCCATTTGGTCTCACCAACGCTCCAAGCACATTCATGAGGCTAATGAACGAAATACTTAAGGCCTACTTAGGTCGTTTTATTGTGGTTTACTTGGATGATATTGTTGTATATAGCAGGTCTTTGGAGGAGCATATGGAGCACTTAAGACTACTATTTACAACACTTCGCAAACAACAACTCTTTGGGAAGAAGGAGAAGTGTGCTTTCTTTGTGGAAAGTGTAGTGTTCCTTGGTTACGTGGTGTCCAAAGATGGAGTATCCGTAGATCAAACCAAGGTGGAATCCATACGTACTTGGCCAATTCCTTCCACCATTACAGAAGTAAGATCATTCCATGGTTTGGCTTCCTTTTACAGGAGGTTCATTAAGGACTTTAGCACTATCACAAGTCCTATCACCGAATACTTGAAGAAAGGCGCGTTTGTTTGGTCCAAAGCTGCCCAAGAAGCTTTTGAAACCATCAAGGAGAAGTTGTGTTCCGCTCCTATCCTAGCCCTTCCTGATTTCTCTCAACCATTTGAGGTGGAGTGTGACGCTAGTGGAGTAGGAATTGGTGCTGTTCTTGTGCAAAATAGGCGTCCCATTGCCTACTTTTCAGAGAAACTCAATGGAGCAAGGCTGAACTATTGCACCTACGACAAGGAGTTCTATGCAATAGTAAGAGCTCTTGATCATTGGAGTCATTATCTTCGTACTAACCATTTTATTCTCCATTCAGATCATGAGTCCCTAAAGTACATCAATGGCCAACAAAAGTTAAGTCCAAGGCATGCCAAGTGGGTGGAATTCTTGCAATCCTTCCATTTCTCTTCAAAATACAAAGATGGTAAAAGTAACGTGGTAGCTGATGCACTATCCCGCCGCTATACTCTACTATCTACTTTGGATGTGAGGTTGCTCGGATTTGAAACTCTAAAAGATTACTACAACGATGATGCTGATTTTGGTGAGACTTTCGCCAAATGCAAGGAGGGAGCTTTTGATGAGTTTGTTTTGCAGGAGGGATTTCTTTTCAAAGGAAACCGCCTTTGTGTACCCAAGCATCCCATTAGAGAATTGCTGGTTAGGGAAGCTCATGGGGGAGGATTAGCGGGTCATTTTGGCATCACAAGAACTTTGGAGGTCTTAAAGAAGCACTTCTTTTGGCCAAAGATGCAAGGGAGTGTCCAGCATGTAGTAAGCAAGTGTGTGACTTGCCAATTTGCCAAAAGTTCTTTCAAACCCGGAGTCTACATGCCCTTACCCACTCCTAATAGACCATGATAAGATGTGTCCATGGATTTCATTGTGGCCTTACCAAGAACCGCTAGGGGAAAGGATGCTATCATGGTGGTGGTAGATTGGTTTTCAAAGATGGCTCACTTCATTGCTTGCCACAAAACGGATGATGCTAGCAATGTAGCTGACTTGTACTTCAAAGAGGTGGTACGTCTCCATGGAATACCCAAGTCCATTGTCTCTGATCGTGATTCAAAGTTCCTTAGTTATTTTTGGAACACTCTATGGAGGAAGGTGGGAACCAAGCTCTTATTTAGCACTTCTCATCACCCACAAACAGATGGACAAACCGAAGTTACCAATCGCACTTTGGGAACGTTGTGAAGAGGCCTTGTGAACAAGACTCAAAAGGATTGGGATATCAAGCTTGCCCATGCTGAATTTGCCTACAATCGCTCTCCTACTTATGCTACCTCTCATTCTCCTTTTGAGGCCGTGTATGGGATCAATCCTTACATGCCCTTGGACCTGATTCCTCTACCTAAGGATGAGTTAGTCCATATAGATGCGGAGTCAAAACTGAAGGCTATGATAAAACTCCACGAGCAAATTCGAGAAAGGATCAAGGAGGTAAATGAAGCATACAAAAGAAGGTCCAACAAAAACAGGAAACCAAGACTTTTTCAAGAAGGTGACTTAGTTTGGGTTCACTTGAGAAAAGAGAGGTTTCCAAACAAGAGGAAGAATAAGTTGATGCCACGAGCAGAAGGTCCTTACAAGATCATATCAAAGGTGAACGACAATGCTTACAAAGTGGAATTACCGGATGATTATGGAGTTCATGCCACGTTCAATGTGGGAGATCTTTCTCCTTATCTTGATGATGATGGCATTTCAGAATTGAGGACAATTCCTTTTCAAGGGGGAGGAGATGATCCGAATGAAGGAGATACCAAAGAATTCAATGAAGTAACACTAGCTCCTAATGGACCAAGTCAAGCCACATTAGCACCTCCTACTAGCTTAGTAGTGTGCCTACTTCAAATGGTAAGCTAGCTCGTGTATGGACGAATAAAGGAGCAAATAAGTCAAGGTCTTATGAAGGCATTAACTTGGGTTCACACCATGGCTATGTTCACATAGTGTGCACGTCCTCAAGCTTTGTTTTTGGCTCCTAGTTCACATGGTGCCGCGTCCACATGCTCCTTGTCAAGCTTTGTTTTTATCTCCTAGTTCACATAGGTTTAAGCTTTGTTTTTGTCACCATGTAGCTTTGTTTTTGTCACCCTTGACCAGCCTGTTTTAAGGGTCTTTTGTAGGCTATATATAGCCATCTACTTGAATGAATAAGGCATCCAATATTGACATCACAACACTGAGTAAAGCTAAGCTTTCTTTTACGTCCTTGTTGCTTACAAGACAAAGTCTAGAGTTAGTCGCGTTACAAGCTCTAAACTCGCTACTTCAATCGCGTGTTTGATTTAGCATCCGCTTTGTTGGAGTATAGGTCTACTTCACTAACCATACTATCCTTTGGTTACGGTTTATTCATCCTCAAACTATCCTTACAATCTGTTTTGGTTACTTTGTTTACGTTCATTTCAGAATACTAATCATTCTTCACGTTCTTGTTTCAAAGTTCATATCAACTCACATCAGGGTCGAATAAAGGAGCAAATAGTCAAGGTCATATGAAGACATTAACTTGGGTTCACACTCCTTCAAGCATAGGGAGTGCACCGGAGTTAAGAGGATGATTGTGGGCTGATTGTGTTCACATGGGTGCCGCGTCTAAATGCTTCTTGTTAACTTTGTTTTTAGCTCCTAAGCTTTGTTATTATCACCATTAGAACTTTGTTTTTATCACCCTTAACCAGCCGGGTTTAGGGTCATTTTGTAGGCTATATATAGCCATCAACTTAGTGAATAAGACACACAAGATTTATACACAAAACTGAGTAAAGCATTGCTTTCTTTTACGTCCTTGTTGCTTACAAGACAAAGTCTAGAGTTAGTCGCGTTACAAGCTCTAAACTCGCTACTTCAATCGAGTGTTTGATTTAGCACCCGCTTTGTTGAAGTATAGGTCTACTTCACTAAGCATACTATCCCTTGGTTACGGTTCTATCATCCTCACAAACTATCCCTACAATCTGTTTTGTTGCTCTTGTTTACATTCATTTCAGAATACTATCATCCTTCACGTTTTTGTTTCAAAGTTCATATTAACTCACATCAAATCAACCCCTTTTCATTAAGAGTAACCCGACTCCACCCACAAATAAGACACCCACTGAAACTAGTTTGTCCAAGGTACGTTGCTTCAAGTGTCAAGGCTTTGGTCATTACAAAAATGCGTGTCCTAATAAAAGAGTCGTTACCTTAAGAGAAATCATGCCTCTTAGAGAGGAGATGTGGGAGGAAGAGCAACGTATAGGGGCTATGTTTAATGAGGAGGAGGAAGAAGAGGAGGAAGAAAGAGAGGACTATGAACCCCCAGCGTATGATATTGTTTTGGTTCTACGTACACTTCATGCCAACCCCATCCCACACAACACTGAACAAAGGGATCAACTCTTCCACACTAAGTGTCAAGTTAACAATAAATGGTGTATCTTCATCATTGATGGGGGTAGTTGCACAAATGTTGCCTCTACTGAAATGGTAACTAAATTAGGCCTAACCACCACTAATCACCCTAGACCGTATGCACTACATTGGTTGGACGATGGAAACAAAGTAAGGGTCACTAAACAAGTGAGGGTATGTTTAACCATGGGGTCTTATGTCGATGAAGTTTTATGTGATGTCATTCCTATGGATGCGTGTCATATACTTTTGGGACGTCCTTGGCAGTTTGATAGGGATGTAGTACACCATGGGTGGAAAAATGAATACAAGTTAAGGGACAAGGGAAAGAAAATCGTTCTAAAACCCATGACTCCCCAAGCTGTTAGAGCTATGGCAGCCAACAAAACTAAGAAGCCTAACCTTACCATATTTGCTAGTGAGAGTGAAGTAGAATAGGCTTTACAAGGGGGGGAACGTGTCTTTGTCATGGTGGCTAGAGAGGAACCCTTAGTAGTTGAGAATGGGCTTGGAGGAAAGCCATTTGAGGAATTGTTACACGAGTTTGAGGACGTTTTTCCTGAAGAATTACCAGTTGGTTTACCACCTATTCGAGGCATAGAACACCAAATCGACCTCGTTCCAGGAGCAGCCCTACCAAATAAGGCAGCCTATAGGTGTAATCCGGAGGAGACTAAAGAGTTGCAAAGACAAATTGATGAGTTAATGAGTCGAGGTTATGTACGTGAAAGCCTTAGTCCTTGTGCTGTTCCAGTCCTCTTAGTACCTAAGAAAGATGGAACTTGGAGAATGTGTGTGGATAGTAGAGTCGTTAACAACATTACCATCAAATATAGATTTCCTATTCCAAGGTTGGATGATATGTTGGACGAGCTTCATGAGGCTGTGATCTTCTCCAAAATCGATCTAAGAAGTGGGTATCATCAAATTAGAATGAGAGAAGGGGATGAGTGGAAGACAGCTTTCAAGACCAAGCATGGACTCTATGAGTGGACGGTCATGCCATTTGGTCTCACCAACGCTCCAAGCACATTCATGAGGCTAATGAATGAAATACTCAAGGCCTATTTAGGTCGATTCATTGTGGTTTACTTGGATGATATTCTTGTTTATAGCAGGTCCTTGGAGGAGCATATGGAGCACTTAAGGCTATTATTTACAACACTTCGCAAGCAACAACTCTTTGGCAAGAAGGAGAAGTGTGCTTTCTTTGTGTAAAGTGTGGTGTTCCTTGGCTACGTGGTGTCTAAAGATGGAGTGTCCGTTGATCAAACCAAAGTAGAATCCATCCGGACTTGGCCAATCCCTTCCACCATTACAGAAGTAAGATCATTTCATGGTTTGGCTTCCTTTTACAGGAGGTTCATTAAGGACTTTAGTACTATCACAAGTCCTATCACCGAATGCTTGAAGAAAGGCGCGTTCGTTTGGTCCAAAGCTGCCCAAGAAGCTTTTGAAGCCATCAAGGAGAAGTTGTGTTCCGCTCCTATTCTAGCTCTTCCTGATTTCTCTCAACCATTTGAGGTTGAATGTGACGCTAGTGGAGTAGGAATTGGTGCTGTTCTCGTGCAAAATAGGCGTCCCATTGCCTACTTTTCAGAAAAACTCAATGGAGCAAGGCTAAACTATTGCACCTACGACAAGGAATTCTATGCCATAGTAAGAGCTCTTGATCATTGGAGTCATTATCTTCGTACTAACCACTTTATTCTCCATTCAGATCATGAGTCCCTAAAGTACATCAATGGCCAACAAAAGCCAAGTCCAAGGCATGCCAAGTGGGTGGAATTCTTGCAATCCTTCCATTTCTCTTCAAAGTACAAGGATGGTAAAAGTAACGTGGTGGCTGATGCATTATCTCGCCGCTACACTTTATTGTCTACTTTGGATGTTAGATTGCTTGGATTTGAAACTCTAAAGGATTACTACAACAATGATGCTGATTTTGGTGAAGCTTTCACCAAGTGCAAGGAGGGAGCCTTTGACGAGTTTGTTTTGCAGGAAGGGTTCCTTTTCAAAGGAAATCGACTTTGTGTACCCAAGCATCCCATAAGAGAATTGCTGGTTAGGGAAGCTCATGGGGGAGGATTAGCGGGTCATTTTGGCATCACAAGAACCTTGGAGGTCTTAAAAGAACACTTCTTTTGGCCAAAGATGCAAGGGAGTGTCCAACATGTAGTAAGCAAGTGTGTGACTTGCCAATTTGCCAAAAGTTCTTTCAAACTAGGAGTCTACATGCCCTTACCCACTCCTAATAGACCATGGGAAGATGTGTCCGTGGATTTCATTGTGGCCTTGCCAAGAACAGCTAGGGGGAAGGATGCTATCATGGTGGTGGTAGATCGGTTTTCAAAAATGGCTCACTTCATTGCTTGTCACAAAACCGATGATGCTAGCAATGTAGCTGACTTGTACTTCAAAGAGGTGGTACGTCTCCATGGAGTACCTAAGTCCATTGTTTCGGATCGTGATTCAAAGTTCCTTAGCTACTTTTGGAACACGTTATGGAGGAAGGTGGGAACCAAGCTCTTATTTAGCACTTCTGATGTGAGTTAATATGAACTTTGAAACAAAAACGTGAAGGTTGATAGTATTCTGAAATGAACGTACACAAAATAACAAAATAGATAGTAAGGATAGTTTGTGATGATGAATAAACCGTAACCAAGGGATAATATGCTTAGTGAAGTAGACCTATACTTCAACAAAGCGGGTGCTAAATCAAACACGCGATTGAAGTAGCGAGTTTAGAGCTTGTAACGCGACTAACTCTAGACTTTGTCTTGTAAGCAACAAGGACGTAAAAGAAAGCAATGCTTTACTCAGTTTTGTGTATAAATCTTGTGTATAATGTGTGTCTTATTCATTCCAAATGATGGCTATATATAGCCTACAACATGACCCTAAACTCGGCTGGTTAGGGTGACAAAAACAAAGCTACATGGTGACAAAAACAAAGCTTAAACCTATGTGAACTAGGAGCTAATAACAAAGCTAACAAGAGAGCATTAAGACGCGGCCCCTATGTGAACTAGGAGCTAAAAACAAAGCTTAACAAGGAGCCATTCAAACGTGCACTTATGTGAACACAATCAGCTTCAAACGTCCTCTTTAACTCCGGTGCATTCCCATGTTTGAATGAGTGTGAACCCAAGTTAATGCATTCGTAAGACCTTGACTATTAGCTCTTTTATTCGGTCCAAGCTCGAGCTAGCTCCATAATTGCAAACGGCACACTACTAGGCTTGAAGGATGTGCTAAGGTGTTTAGACTAGGACCAATTGGAGCTAGTGTTACTTTGTTGAACTCTTTAGTAGCTTCCTTATTCGGATCATCTCCTCCCCCTTGAAAAGGAATTGTCCTCAATTCTGAAATGCCATTATCATCAAGATAAGGAGCAAGATCTCTTACTTTGAACGTGGCATGAGCTTCATAACCACCCGGCAACTTCATCTTGCAAATATTGTTGTTTCCCTTGTGTGGAGCTTCTGCTTGGGGCATCAATCTGTTCTTTCTTTTGCTAGCTTCATCCGTTGTGTAACAAACACTGAGGTGAGTCATTTTGGAGAATGGCAAGTACTCTCTTGGTTTGAGAGGACTCTTTGAGAAAGGACTTGTTAAGTATTTGCTCACGATGCTTAGAATACTCCCTTGTGTCTTTAGCAAAAAGAAGTGCTCTTTTAACGTCTCTAAGGTCTTGGTTATGCCACAACATCCAGCTGGTCCTCCTCCTTGAGCTTCCCTAGTTATACACTCTGAAATATGATGTTTTGGGACACAAAGATGGTTCCCTTTAAGAAGAGGATCGTCCTGCAAAACAACTTCATCAAAAGTATTAAGGGTAACAGCCTTGCACTTGGTGAGTACATCAGCCTCCGTGGAGTAATAGCCCTCCAAAGTCTTAAGTCCAAGCGTGCTTGCATCTAAAGTGGATGAGTGTGAGTAGTGAAAGGATAGAGCATTGGCCATGACATTGTTCTTAACATCCTCATACCTTAGGACTTCATGATCTTTACTAGGCGTTAAACAGGCTGGTATTCCATTAGAGATAACAACACTTAGTTCTTTTTGCCACTCCTCAAATCGTTTCCCTTCACAACCACTATTAACCTTTACTGATTCTTCTTTAGGAACCATGACGGTACCACACTCCCCCTCTTCTATGGCATGTTCTTCCACAATTTTACTAGCAAATATGGAGAGTTTGGGTTTCTTGACTCGATTAGCTAACATGGTGCTTAACTCTTGAGGTGTCATGGGTTTTAGCACAATTTTCTTTCCCTTATCCCTCAATTCATACTCATTCTTTCTCCCATGGTGTACTACATCCCTATCAAACTGCCAAGGGCGACCCAAAAGTATGTGACAAGCATCCATAGGAATAACATCACATAAGACCTCATCAACATAAGAACCCATGGTTAAACCAACCCTAACTTGTTTAGTGACCCTCACTTTGTTCCCGTTGTCTAACCAATGTAGTGCATAAGGGTTTGGGTGATTAGTAGTAGTTAGGCCTAGTTTGGTTACCATTTCAAGTGAGGCAACGTTGGTACAACTACCTCCATCAATTATTAAACTACACCATTTGTCGTTAACTTGACACTTAGTATGGAATAGTTGGTCTCTTTGTTCGGTGTCATGTTGGATGGGGTTAGCATGTAGAGTACGTAGTACTAAGAGTGTATCATAAGCCGGGGGTTCATAAGCCTCAATATTTTCCTCTTCCTCTTCCTCTTCCTCGTTAACATTGAAAACAGCCCCTATACGTTGTTCCTCTTCCCATATTTCATCCCTAATGGTGATCACTTCTCTTAAGGTCACAACTCTTTTATTGGGACAAGCGTTTTTGTAGTGACCAAACCCTTGACACTTGAAACAACGTACTTTGGATAGACTAGTTTCAGTGGGTGTTTTGGGAGTAGCTTGGGGTGGGGCTGCGGGGTTATTCTTATTAGTGAGGGGTTGATTAGTATTAGTAGAATTGACCTTATTAACTTCATCCGTTTGTGGCCAAGTATGACTCTTACTAGACTCACCCTCATGTTTTCCCTTCCCTTGTGCCTCAATTTTTAGACACAACCCACACAAAGTATCAAAATCAGAGTATGGACATAAATCAACCGTATTAGCAATACTACGGTTTAACCCACGTAAGAACCTAGCCATTTTTATCTCTTCGTTTTCTTCTACTTCCCTCATTAGAACCAAGTTCTCAAATTCTTCAATGTACTCACTAACACTCATTCTTCCTTGTACAAGGTTAGCAATCTTTTTGTATAAGGATAACTTATGTGTAGTTGGAACATACCTCTTACGTAGTTTACGTTTTAAGGACTCCCAAGAAGAAATCTTACCCTTTCCATCCCTGGTGCGTTGTACCTTAAGCCCTTCATACCAAAGGGAAGCTCCCTTGCTTAGCTTTAGGATGGCATATTTGCACCTCTCCTCGTCCTCCAAGTCCTTGAAGTCAAAGAGCTTTTCCATGTTTCTCTCCCATTCCAAGTAAACTTCAGGATCAGTCCCACCATTGAACTCAGGAAGTTCATTCACTTTGATCTTGTCCACCGGTTCCCTCCTTGCTTGGAAACGAGAATTCTTGGGCTGGTAGTTCTCCAACGCCCTCTTTAGGTGTTCCAAGAAGCTAGGGTCTTCAAAGTTCACAACTCCTGCCATGCTTTACGTGTCTAATGGATGACCAAAGCTCTGATACCACTAATGATGTGAGTTAATATGAACTTTGAAACAAAAACGTGAAGGTTGATAGTATTCTGAAATGAACGTACACAAAATAACAAAATAGATAGTAAGGATAGTTTGTGATGATGAATAAACCGTAACCAAGGGATAGTATGCTTAGTGAAGTAGACCTATACTTCAACAAAGCGGGTGCTAAATCAAACACGCGATTGAAGTAGCGAGTTTAGAGCTTGTAACGCGACTAACTCTAGACTTTGTCTTGTAAGCAACAAGGACGTAAAAGAAAGCAATGCTTTACTCAGTTTTGTGTATAAATCTTGTGTATAATGTGTCTTATTCATTCCAAATGATGGCTATATATAGCCTACAACATGACCCTAAACTCGGCTGGTTAGGGTGACAAAAACAAAGCTACATGGTGACAAAAACAAAGCTTAAACCTATGTGAACTAGGAGCTAATAACAAAGCTAACAAGAGAGCATTAAGACGCGGCCCCTATGTGAACTAGGAGCTAAAAACAAAGCTTAACAAGGAGCCATTCAAACGTGCACTTATGTGAACACAATCAGCTTCAAACGTCCTCTTTAACTCCTGATCCGATTGTGGAGCCCAAAAAATTAGTCAACGGTCCTGATAAAGCAATTGACTACGCATGTGAACCATCCTATCACAAATCGTTATGGGTAGGCGTGTATTGGCCCAAACATGGCCAGATTCGTGCAACTAAACAAGGGATCTATCAAGAGAATATTTCTTATTCTAAAAGGATATGGAGGATCTCGTGGGATTGGCAAGATATCCACCATAATGGTAGGAGGATAAAAAGAGATATGGCTAGTATCTTTTATGATACACCAATTTCACATAAAAGGCAACAAGAGGATCTCCAAATATTTGGGATATCAAACTATCTTGAATATGTGGCAAGAAATAAACAAAAGGATCTTCATCAAATAATTGGAGCTGTGGAAATCTCTCATATATGGCAAGGAATCAAGCTAGTGGATCTTCATCAAATAAGTGGGGATGTCGTGATCTCCCATGATACACACTATCTTTTATTTAAAGCAAGTAGAATAAAGATCACACCCATAGGTGGCATGTGATACTAGTAGTTATATTTCGTAGTATTTGTTTCTTTTTATATTAGTATTATTATATTCTAGAATATCACTCGGAATATAACGAGGATATTATGCATTGTAGGCTATATAAGCCAATGTCTTTCATCGAATAATGCATCGAATATTTATGAATTTACAAACAACTTGTCAAACTCTGGATTAATTTATTAATCACGTGTTTAAACTTCGAGAAGGTGCTTCGAAGTGTTTAGAGGGTTGGTGTTCCAAACTCTGAGCTATTAATTCCGGGTTCAAGGTCGAACTACGGGTTAAATATCCTTTGGTTACTCACCGATTAACATCGGATCACAAAATAAAGAAAATCGAAGCGTTTGCTTCCCAAAAATAGCCGAGCCACAAAACACAAAATCCTCACAGACCTTAACCACGAACCAAGGTTACATTAACCTTAGTTCAATTTCACTCCAAAATCCACGTCATCACTCAAGGTTACATTAACCTTCGACCCAATCTTCATATCTTAATCTAAACCGCTTCCGCATTCGCATCATTTGGTATCAGAGCTGTGTTTAGCGACATGGGAGATAACGAAATCAACGACAACAATGTCAACAATGACGCAAGCAGCTTCAATACTGGAGGAGGTAGTGACGACAATCTCATCCAACAATTGCTCCGGGCCTTGCGCAATTTACCCGAGAACCGAGCAGGAGGAGGAGCTAAGAGATTCTTGGACGTGCCAAAGCCTCGAGATGAATTCAAAGTCACGGAATTTCCGGAGTTTGAAGGAGGAGTCGATCCAGAGGAATACTTGGATTGGGAACGCAAGATGGAAAGAATGTTCGATTTCAAGGACGTTCCTGACGAAAAGCGTTGTAAGTATGCTATACTTAGACTCACAAAAACAGCATCTTTATGGTTTGAGGGCATGAAATTGAGAAGGACTAGAGACGGAAAGCCAAAGGTTAAAACTTGGGATGACCTTAAACGTAAGTTACGTAAGAGGTATGTGCCCAAGAGTTATAAAGTCGATTTGTATAGGAGAATTGCCGAACTAAGACAAGGGAGTCTAAATGTTAGTAGTTACATTTCAGAGTTTGAAAAAGCGTCTTTGATGTGTGAGTTAGACGAGTTAGAAGAACAAAAAATGGCTCGATTTTGTAGAGGTTTAAATCGTGGTATCGCGGATGTCGTTGACTTACATCCCTACGAGTCATTCGATACACTTTGTTCTTTGTGTCTTAAGGTCGAAACTCAACAAAAAAAGAAGTCTACCCCTAAGACGGATACTTGGAATAAATCCGAGGAAACCAAGTTTGAAGGGTCAAATTTGCATGTGACTCCTAAGACTACCCCTATTTCCCAAATGACACCCAATACACCCTATAAGGCTAAGGACATGTCTAAGGTCCGTTGTTTCAAGTGCCAAGGGTTCGGTCACTTTAAAACCGAGTGTCCCAATCAAAGAATCATCACCTTAAGGGAGGCGATTACATATCGTGATGATTTGTGGGAACAAGAGGAAAGTGACGAGGAGGGAAAAGTTTATATGGCAAAGGGAGGAGAGGAAGAGGTGGAAGAGGTATTAGAGTTTGAGGCTCCTACACACGTTGAGTCACTAGTCTTGCGTCGTACACTACACACACTTGCTAAATCGTCTATAATGAAGCAAAGAGACCAAATCTTTCATACTAAATGTCAAGTGAATAATAAGTGGTGTAATGTGATTATTGATGGGGGGAGTTGCACTAATGTCGCATCCCAAGAAATGGTGGACAAACTTGCATTGACCACTACGCCCCACCCTAAACCCCACACACTACATTGACTTGATGACGGAAAGAAGGTGAAGGTCACAAAGCAAGTGCGAGTTGGATTCACGATGGGTCCGTATAATGATGAAGTCACATGTGACGTGATTCCCATGGATGCATGCCACATTCTTTTGGGCAGACCCTGGCAATTCGATCGTGACGTACATCACCAAGGGAGGACTAACGAGTATATTCTGATGGTGAATGAAAAGAAAATTGTCCTAAGGCCAATGGCACCGAAGGATGTTCGTTCTATGCATTCTAACCGGACTACCAAGCCTAGTTTATCTGTGTTTGCTAGTGAGCAGGTGTTAGCAAACAAAGAGGAGAGGTACGCCCTTAAAGCGTCCAGCATGTCCGTAGTTTCAAGAGGGAACGACCTTGACCAAGGTTACATTAACCTTGACCAAGTTTACCCTAACCTTGACTCTAACGAACTTATGCAACCGCTAGTAGGTGGGTCTAAAGATGTACTTCCGAGTGACCTTGAGTCTAGCTTGTCTACAGTTATTAGTCAAAGCAGAATTGAACCGGTGATTGACCGAGAAGAAGAAGGCACTACGCTTATTGCGTCAAGGCACCCCGTGCCTCAAGAAGACCAATCCGGGCCCATACAACCATCAATTCGAATGAGGGACAAGTACTATGGGATCCGTATTTTCGTGGGGGACTTGGCTCCAGAATTGAAATTTGACGGCCTTACGGAATTGAGGTCAATTCCTTTTGAAGAGGGAGGGGATGATCCGATTGTGGAGCCCAAAAAATTAGTCAACGGTCCTGATAAAGCAATTGACTACGCATGTGAACCATCCTATCACAAATCGTTATGGGTAGGCGTGTATTGGCCCAAACATGGCCAGATTCGTGCAACTAAACAAGGGATCTATCAAGAGAATATTTCTTATTCTAAAAGGATATGGAGGATCTCGTGGGATTGGCAAGATATCCACCATAATGGTAGGAGGATAAAAAGAGATATGGCTAGTATCTTTTATGATACACCAATTTCACATAAAAGGCAACAAGAGGATCTCCAAATATTTGGGATATCAAACTATCTTGAATATGTGGCAAGAAATAAACAAAAGGATCTTCATCAAATAATTGGAGCTGTGGAAATCTCTCATATATGGCAAGGAATCAAGCTAGTGGATCTTCATCAAATAAGTGGGGATGTCGTGATCTCCCATGATACACACTATCTTTTATTTAAAGCAAGTAGAATAAAGATCACACCCATAGGTGGCATGTGATACTAGTAGTTATATTTCGTAGTATTTGTTTCTTTTTATATTAGTATTATTATATTCTAGAATATCACTCGGAATATAACGAGGATATTATGCATTGTAGGCTATATAAGCCAATGTCTTTCATCGAATAATGCATCGAATATTTATGAATTTACAAACAACTTGTCAAACTCTGGATTAATTTATTAATCACGTGTTTAAACTTCGAGAAGGTGCTTCGAAGTGTTTAGAGGGTTGGTGTTCCAAACTCTGAGCTATTAATTCCGGGTTCAAGGTCGAACTACGGGTTAAATATCCTTTGGTTACTCACCGATTAACATCGGATCACAAAATAAAGAAAATCGAAGCGTTTGCTTCCCAAAAATAGCCGAGCCACAAAACACAAAATCCTCACAGACCTTAACCACGAACCAAGGTTACATTAACCTTAGTTCAATTTCACTCCAAAATCCACGTCATCACTCAAGGTTACATTAACCTTCGACCCAATCTTCATATCTTAATCTAAACCGCTTCCGCATTCGCATCATTTGGTATCAGAGCTGTGTTTAGCGACATGGGAGATAACGAAATCAACGACAACAATGTCAACAATGACGCAAGCAGCTTCAATACTGGAGGAGGTAGTGACGACAATCTCATCCAACAATTGCTCCGGGCCTTGCGCAATTTACCCGAGAACCGAGCAGGAGGAGGAGCTAAGAGATTCTTGGACGTGCCAAAGCCTCGAGATGAATTCAAAGTCACGGAATTTCCGGAGTTTGAAGGAGGAGTCGATCCAGAGGAATACTTGGATTGGGAACGCAAGATGGAAAGAATGTTCGATTTCAAGGACGTTCCTGACGAAAAGCGTTGTAAGTATGCTATACTTAGACTCACAAAAACAGCATCTTTATGGTTTGAGGGCATGAAATTGAGAAGGACTAGAGACGGAAAGCCAAAGGTTAAAACTTGGGATGACCTTAAACGTAAGTTACGTAAGAGGTATGTGCCCAAGAGTTATAAAGTCGATTTGTATAGGAGAATTGCCGAACTAAGACAAGGGAGTCTAAATGTTAGTAGTTACATTTCAGAGTTTGAAAAAGCGTCTTTGATGTGTGAGTTAGACGAGTTAGAAGAACAAAAAATGGCTCGATTTTGTAGAGGTTTAAATCGTGGTATCGCGGATGTCGTTGACTTACATCCCTACGAGTCATTCGATACACTTTGTTCTTTGTGTCTTAAGGTCGAAACTCAACAAAAAAAGAAGTCTACCCCTAAGACGGATACTTGGAATAAATCTGAGGAAACTAAGTTTGAAGGGTCAAATTTGCATGTGACTCCTAAGACTACCCCTATTTCCCAAATGACACCCAATACACCCTATAAGGCTAAGGACATGTCTAAGGTCCGTTGTTTCAAGTGCCAAGGGTTCGGTCACTTTAAAACCGAGTGTCCCAATCAAAGAATCATCACCTTAAGGGAGGCGATTACATATCGTGATGATTTGTGGGAACAAGAGGAAAGTGACGAGGAGGGAAAAGTTTATATGGCAAAGGGAGGAGAGGAAGAGGTGGAAGAGGTATTAGAGTTTGAGGCTCCTACACACGTTGAGTCACTAGTCTTGCGTCGTACACTACACACACTTGCTAAATCGTCTATAATGAAGCAAAGAGACCAAATCTTTCATACTAAATGTCAAGTGAATAATAAGTGGTGTAATGTGATTATTGATGGGGGGAGTTGCACTAATGTCGCATCCCAAGAAATGGTGGACAAACTTGCATTGACCACTACGCCCCACCCTAAACCCCACACACTACATTGACTTGATGACGGAAAGAAGGTGAAGGTCACAAAGCAAGTGCGAGTTGGATTCACGATGGGTCCGTATAATGATGAAGTCACATGTGACGTGATTCCCATGGATGCATGCCACATTCTTTTGGGCAGACCCTGGCAATTCGATCGTGACGTACATCACCAAGGGAGGACTAACGAGTATATTCTGATGGTGAATGAAAAGAAAATTGTCCTAAGGCCAATGGCACCGAAGGATGTTCGTTCTATGCATTCTAACCGGACTACCAAGCCTAGTTTATCTGTGTTTGCTAGTGAGCAGGTGTTAGCAAACAAAGAGGAGAGGTACGCCCTTAAAGCGTCCAGCATGTCCGTAGTTTCAAGAGGGAACGACCTTGACCAAGGTTACATTAACCTTGACCAAGTTTACCCTAACCTTGACTCTAACGAACTTATGCAACCGCTAGTAGGTGGGTCTAAAGATGTACTTCCGAGTGACCTTGAGTCTAGCTTGTCTACAGTTATTAGTCAAAGCAGAATTGAACCGGTGATTGACCGAGAAGAAGAAGGCACTACGCTTATTGCGTCAAGGCACCCCGTGCCTCAAGAAGACCAATCCGGGCCCATACAACCATCAATTCGAATGAGGGACAAGTACTATGGGATCCGTATTTTCGTGGGGGACTTGGCTCCAGAATTGAAATTTGACGGCCTTACGGAATTGAGGTCAATTCCTTTTGAAGAGGGAGGGGATGATCCGATTGTGGAGCCCAAAAAATTAGTCAACGGTCCTGATAAAGCAATTGACTACGCATGTGAACCATCCTATCACAAATCGTTATGGGTAGGCGTGTATTGGCCCAAACATGGCCAGATTCGTGCAACTAAACAAGGGATCTATCAAGAGAATATTTCTTATTCTAAAAGGATATGGAGGATCTCGTGGGATTGGCAAGATATCCACCATAATGGTAGGAGGATAAAAAGAGATATGGCTAGTATCTTTTATGATACACCAATTTCACATAAAAGGCAACAAGAGGATCTCCAAATATTTGGGATATCAAACTATCTTGAATATGTGGCAAGAAATAAACAAAAGGATCTTCATCAAATAATTGGAGCTGTGGAAATCTCTCATATATGGCAAGGAATCAAGCTAGTGGATCTTCATCAAATAAGTGGGGATGTCGTGATCTCCCATGATACACACTATCTTTTATTTAAAGCAAGTAGAATAAAGATCACACCCATAGGTGGCATGTGATACTAGTAGTTATATTTCGTAGTATTTGTTTCTTTTTATATTAGTATTATTATATTCTAGAATATCACTCGGAATATAACGAGGATATTATGCATTGTAGGCTATATAAGCCAATGTCTTTCATCGAATAATGCATCGAATATTTATGAATTTACAAACAACTTGTCAAACTCTGGATTAATTTATTAATCACGTGTTTAAACTTCGAGAAGGTGCTTCGAAGTGTTTAGAGGGTTGGTGTTCCAAACTCTGAGCTATTAATTCCGGGTTCAAGGTCGAACTACGGGTTAAATATCCTTTGGTTACTCACCGATTAACATCGGATCACAAAATAAAGAAAATCGAAGCGTTTGCTTCCCAAAAATAGCCGAGCCACAAAACACAAAATCCTCACAGACCTTAACCACGAACCAAGGTTACATTAACCTTAGTTCAATTTCACTCCAAAATCCACGTCATCACTCAAGGTTACATTAACCTTCGACCCAATCTTCATATCTTAATCTAAACCGCTTCCGCATTCGCATCATTTGGTATCAGAGCTGTGTTTAGCGACATGGGAGATAACGAAATCAACGACAACAATGTCAACAATGACGCAAGCAGCTTCAATACTGGAGGAGGTAGTGACGACAATCTCATCCAACAATTGCTCCGGGCCTTGCGCAATTTACCCGAGAACCGAGCAGGAGGAGGAGCTAAGAGATTCTTGGACGTGCCAAAGCCTCGAGATGAATTCAAAGTCACGGAATTTCCGGAGTTTGAAGGAGGAGTCGATCCAGAGGAATACTTGGATTGGGAACGCAAGATGGAAAGAATGTTCGATTTCAAGGACGTTCCTGACGAAAAGCGTTGTAAGTATGCTATACTTAGACTCACAAAAACAGCATCTTTATGGTTTGAGGGCATGAAATTGAGAAGGACTAGAGACGGAAAGCCAAAGGTTAAAACTTGGGATGACCTTAAACGTAAGTTACGTAAGAGGTATGTGCCCAAGAGTTATAAAGTCGATTTGTATAGGAGAATTGCCGAACTAAGACAAGGGAGTCTAAATGTTAGTAGTTACATTTCAGAGTTTGAAAAAGCGTCTTTGATGTGTGAGTTAGACGAGTTAGAAGAACAAAAAATGGCTCGATTTTGTAGAGGTTTAAATCGTGGTATCGCGGATGTCGTTGACTTACATCCCTACGAGTCATTCGATACACTTTGTTCTTTGTGTCTTAAGGTCGAAACTCAACAAAAAAAGAAGTCTACCCCTAAGACGGATACTTGGAATAAATCTGAGGAAACTAAGTTTGAAGGGTCAAATTTGCATGTGACTCCTAAGACTACCCCTATTTCCCAAATGACACCCAATACACCCTATAAGGCTAAGGACATGTCTAAGGTCCGTTGTTTCAAGTGCCAAGGGTTCGGTCACTTTAAAACCGAGTGTCCCAATCAAAGAATCATCACCTTAAGGGAGGCGATTACATATCGTGATGATTTGTGGGAACAAGAGGAAAGTGACGAGGAGGGAAAAGTTTATATGGCAAAGGGAGGAGAGGAAGAGGTGGAAGAGGTATTAGAGTTTGAGGCTCCTACACACGTTGAGTCACTAGTCTTGCGTCGTACACTACACACACTTGCTAAATCGTCTATAATGAAGCAAAGAGACCAAATCTTTCATACTAAATGTCAAGTGAATAATAAGTGGTGTAATGTGATTATTGATGGGGGGAGTTGCACTAATGTCGCATCCCAAGAAATGGTGGACAAACTTGCATTGACCACTACGCCCCACCCTAAACCCCACACACTACATTGACTTGATGACGGAAAGAAGGTGAAGGTCACAAAGCAAGTGCGAGTTGGATTCACGATGGGTCCGTATAATGATGAAGTCACATGTGACGTGATTCCCATGGATGCATGCCACATTCTTTTGGGCAGACCCTGGCAATTCGATCGTGACGTACATCACCAAGGGAGGACTAACGAGTATATTCTGATGGTGAATGAAAAGAAAATCGTCCTAAGGCCAATGGCACCGAAGGATGTTCGTTCTATGCATTCTAACCGGACTACCAAGCCTAGTTTATCTGTGTTTGCTAGTGAGCAGGTGTTAGCAAACAAAGAGGAGAGGTACGCCCTTAAAGCGTCCAGCATGTCCGTAGTTTCAAGAGGGAACGACCTTGACCAAGGTTACATTAACCTTGACCAAGTTTACCCTAACCTTGACTCTAACGAACTTATGCAACCGCTAGTAGGTGGGTCTAAAGATGTACTTCCGAGTGACCTTGAGTCTAGCTTGTCTACAGTTATTAGTCAAAGCAGAATTGAACCGGTGATTGACCGGGAAGAAGAAGGCACTACGCTTATTGCGTCAAGGCACCCCGTGCCTCAAGAAGACCAATCCGGGCCCATACAACCATCAATTCGAATGAGGGACAAGTACTATGGGATCCGTATTTTCGTGGGGGACTTGGCTCCAGAATTGAAATTTGACGGCCTTACGGAATTGAGGTCAATTCCTTTTGAAGAGGGAGGGGATGATCCGATTGTGGAGCCCAAAAAATTAGTCAACGGTCCTGATAAAGCAATTGACTACGCATGTGAACCATCCTATCACAAATCGTTATGGGTAGGCGTGTATTGGCCCAAACATGGCCAGATTCGTGCAACTAAACAAGGGATCTATCAAGAGAATATTTCTTATTCTAAAAGGATATGGAGGATCTCGTGGGATTGGCAAGATATCCACCATAATGGTAGGAGGATAAAAAGAGATATGGCTAGTATCTTTTATGATACACCAATTTCACATAAAAGGCAACAAGAGGATCTCCAAATATTTGGGATATCAAACTATCTTGAATATGTGGCAAGAAATAAACAAAAGGATCTTCATCAAATAATTGGAGCTGTGGAAATCTCTCATATATGGCAAGGAATCAAGCTAGTGGATCTTCATCAAATAAGTGGGGATGTCGTGATCTCCCATGATACACACTATCTTTTATTTAAAGCAAGTAGAATAAAGATCACACCCATAGGTGGCATGTGATACTAGTAGTTATATTTCGTAGTATTTGTTTCTTTTTATATTAGTATTATTATATTCTAGAATATCACTCGGAATATAACGAGGATATTACGCATTGTAGGCTATATAAGCCAATGTCTTTCTTCGAATAATGCATCGAATATTTATGAATTTACAAACAACTTGTCAAACTCTGGATTAATTTATTAATCACGTGTTTAAACTTCGAGAAGGTGCTTCGAAGTGTTTAGAGGGTTGGTGTTCCAAACTCTGAGCTATTAATTCCGGGTTCAAGGTCGAACTACGGGTTAAATATCCTTTGGTTACTCACCGATTAACATCGGATCACAAAATAAAGAAAATCGAAGCGTTTGCTTCCCAAAAATAGCCGAGCCACAAAACACAAAATCCTCACAGACCTTAACCACGAACCAAGGTTACATTAACCTTAGTTCAATTTCACTCCAAAATCCACGTCATCACTCAAGGTTACATTAACCTTCGACCCAATCTTCATATCTTAATCAACCGCTTCCGCATTCGCATCAACTCCGGTGCATTCCCATGTTTGAATGAGTGTGAACCCAAGTTAATGCCTTCGTAAGACCTTGACTATTAGCTCTTTTGTTCGGTCCAAGCTCTAGCTAGCTCCATAATTGCAAACGGCACACTACTAGGCTTGAAGGATGTGCTAAGGTGTTTAGACTAGGACCAATTGGAGCTTTGTTGAACTCTTTAGTAGCTTCCTTATTCGGATCAACTTCCCATCATCCACAAACAGATGGACAAACCGAAGTTACCAACCGCACTTTAGGCACGTTGCTAAGGGGCCTTGTGAGCAAGACTCAAAAGGATTGGGATGTCAAGCTTGCCCACACTGAATTTGCTTACAATCGTTCTCCTACTTATGCTACCTCTCATTCTCCTTTTGAGGCCGTATATGGAATCAATCCTTACATGCCCTTGGACCTGATTCCTCTACCTAAAGATGAGTTAGTCCACAAAGACGCGGAGTCAAAACTTAAAGCTATGATAAAACTCCATGAGCAAATTCAAGAAAGGATCAAAGAGGTGAATGAAGCATACAAAAGAAGATCCAACAAAAACAGGAAACCAAGACTTTTCCAAGAAGGTGACTTAGTTTGGGTTCACTTGAGAAAAGAGAGGTTTCCAAGAAAAAGGAAGAACAAGTTGATGCCACGAGCAGAAGGTCCATACAAGATCATATCAAAAGTAAACGACAATGCTTACAAGGTGGAGTTGCCGGATGATTATGGAGTTCATGCCACGTTCAATGTGGGAGATCTTTCTCCTTATCTTGATGATGATGGCATTTCAGAATTGAGGACAATTCCTTTTCAAGGGGGAGGAGATGATCCGAATGAAGAAGCAACTAAAGAATTCAATGAAGTCACACTAGCTCCAAATGGTCCTAGTCCAGCCACCTTAGCACCTACTTCAAGCTTAGTAGTGTGCCTTATTCAATCATTAAGCTAGCTCGTGCTTGGACCGAATAAAAGAGCAAATAGTCAAGGCAATATGGATGCATTAACTTGGGTTCACACTCATTCAAGCATGGGGAGTGCACCGGAGTTAGGAGGGTGATTGTGGGCTGATTGTGTTCACATGCTTACCCCGTCTGAATGCTCTTCTTTGGCTTTGTTTTTAGCTCCTAAGCTTTGTTTGTATCACCATTAAGCTTTGTTTGTATCACCCCTTGACCAGCTGATGTGAGTTGATATGAACTTTGAAACAAAAACATGAAGATTGATAGTATTCTGAATTGAACGTAACAAAAGCAACAAAACAGAATGTAAGGAGGGTTTGTGAGTATGATAGAACCGTAACCAAGGGATAGTATGCTTAGTGAAGTAGACCTATACTTCAACAAAGCGGGTGCTAAATCAAACACGCTATTGAAGTAGCGAGTTTAGAGCTTGTAACGCGACTAACTCTAGACTTTGTCTTGTAAGCAACAAGGACGTAAAAGAAAGCAATGCTTTACTCAGTTTTGTGTATCAATATTGGATGTCTTATTCATTCAAATAGATGGCTATATATAGCCTACAAATGACCCTTAAACCGGCTGGTTAGGGTGACAATAACAAGGCTACATGGTGACAAAAACAAAGCTTAAACCTATTGTGAACTAGGAGCTAATAACAAAGCTATGTAAACTAGGAGCTAATAACAAAGCTATGTAAACTAGGAGCTAATAACAAATCTTAACCAAGAGTAATCAGCCGCGGCACACTATGTGAACATGGAGCCAAAAAAGAAAAAGCTTGAGGATGTGCACACTATGTGAACATAGCCATGGTGTGAACCCAAGTTAATGCCTTCAAATTACCTTGACTAATTGCTCCTTTAATCAGCCCACACACGAGCTAGCTCACCAATTGTAGTAGGATTACCACTAAGCTGGTAGGAGGTGCTAGTGTGGCTGAACTAAGACCATTAGGAGCTAAGGTGACTTCATTGAACTCCTTAGTAGCATCTTGATTTGGATCATCTCCTCCCCCTTGAAAATGAATTGTCCTCAATTCTGAAATGCCATTATCATTGAGATAAGGAGCATGAACTCCCACATTGAACGTGGCTTGAACTCCATAATCATCCGGCAACTCCACCTTGCAAGCATTGTTGTTTCCCTTGTATGGAACTTCTGTTTGTGGCTTCCACTTGTTCTTCCTTTTGCTTGGAAACCTCTTTTTTCTCAAGTGAACCCATACTAAGTCACCCTCTTGAAATAGTCTTTGTTTCCTGTTTTTGTTGGATCTTCTTTTGTAAACTTCCTTGATCCTTTTCCGAATCACTTCTCTAAAGTACAAGTCAGGCCCTTTGCTAGCTTCATCCGTTGGGTAACAAACACCGAAATGAGTCATTTCAAAAAATGGTAAGTACTCCCTTGTTTTGAAAGGACTCCTTGAGAACGGCTTTGTTAAGCATTTGCTCCCAATGTTCTGATTAATCCCTTGTATCTTTAGCAAAAAGAAGTGTTCTTTTATCACCTCTAAGGTCTTGGTCATGTCAAGAGGTTCAGCTGGTCTTTCTCCATGAGTTTCTCTAGTTATACACTCTGAAATAGGATGCCTTGGGACACAAAGAAGGTTTCCTGAAAAAGGAAGGTCTACCTGCAAAACAAACTCAACAAAAGTACCAAGAACACCAGCCTTGCACTCGGTGAGTACATCAGCATCCATGGAGTCCTTCAAAGTCTCAAATCCAAGCGTGCTTGCATCTAAAGTGGACGAGTGTGTGTAGTGACAAGATAGAGCATTAGCCACGACATTGTTCTTAACATCTTCATACCTTAAAACTTCATGATCTTCCCTAGGTGTCAAACCAGCTGGTAATTCATTAGGAATGACCAAACCCAGTTCCTTTGGCAACTCCTCGAATTGTTTCCTTCCAAACCCATTATCAATCCTAAATGGTTCCTCTATAGTACCCATGTCAAAGACACGTTCCCCCCTTGTAAAGCCTGTTCTACCTCACTCTCACTAGCAAATATGGTAAGGTTAGGCTTCTTTGTTTTGTTGGCTGTCATAGCTCTAACAGCTTGGGGAGTCATAGGTTTTAAAACGATTTTCTTTCCCTTATCCCTTAACTCGTACTCATTTTTCCTCCCATGATGCACTACATCTCTATCAAACTGCCAAGGACGTCACAAAAGTATATGACAAGCATCCATAGGAATGACATCACATAAAACTTCATCGACATAAGACCCCATGGTTAAACCTACTCTCACTTGTTTTGTGACCCTTATTTTGTTTCCATCATCTAACCAATGTAATGCATACGGTCTAGGGTGATTAGTAGTGGTTAAGCCTAACTTAGTTACCATTTCAGTAGAGGCAAGATTCGTACAACTACCTCCATCAATAATCAAACTGTGTGAAAGAGTTGATCTCTTTCACACAATAATCAAACTGTTTGCTATTAACTAGACACTTGGTGTGAAAGAGTTGATCTCTTTGTTCGGTGTTGTGTGGGATGGGGTTAGCATGAAGTGTACGTAGTACTAAAACATTACCATAAGTTGGGAGTTCATAGTCCTTTCCTTCTTCCTCCTTTTCTCCCAAGTAGATTTCAGGAAGTTGCACCATTGGACTTAGAAAGCTCTTTCACTTTGTCCACCGGTTCTCTCCTTAGGTTTTCCAAGAAGCTAGAGTCTTCAAAGCTCACAACTCCTGCCATGCCTTACGTCTAATGAATGACCAAAGCTCTGATACCACTAATGATGTGAGTTGATATGAACTTTGAAACAAAAACGTGAAGATTGATAGTATTCTGAATTGAACGTAACAAAAGCAACAAAACAGAATGTAAGGAGGGTTTGTGAGTATGATAGAACCGTAACCAAGGGATAGTATGCTTAGTGAAGTAGACCTATACTTCAACAAAGCGGGTGCTAAATCAAACACGCTATTGAAGTAGCGAGTTTAGAGCTTGTAACGCGACTAACTCTAGACTTTGTCTTGTAAGCAACAAGGACGTAAAAGAAAGCAATGCTTTACTCAGTTTTGTGTATCAATATTGGATGTCTTATTCATTCAAATAGATGGCTATATATAGCCTACAAATGACCCTTAAACCGGCTGGTTAGGGTGACAATAACAAGGCTACATGGTGACAAAAACAAAGCTTAAACCTATTGTGAACTAGGAGCTAATAACAAAGCTATGTAAACTAGGAGCTAATAACAAAGCTATGTAAACTAGGAGCTAATAACAAAGCTTAACCAAGAGTAATCAGCCGCGGCACACTATGTGAACATGGAGCCAAAAACAAAGCTTGAGGATGTGCACACTATGTGAACATAGCCATGGTGTGAACCCTAGTTAATGCCTTCAAATTACCTTGACTAATTGCTCCTTTAATCAGCCCACACACGAGCTAGCTCACCAATTGTAGTAGGATTACCACTAAGCTGGTAGGAGGTGCTAGTGTGGCTGAACTAAGACCATTAGGAGCTAAGGTGACTTCATTGAACTCCTTAGTAGCATCTTGATTCGGATCACCAGCCTGGTTTAGGGACGTTTTGTAGGCTATATATAGCCATCAACATTGATGAATAAGACACACAAGATTTATACACAAAACTGAGTAAAGCATTGCTTTCTTTTACGTCCTTGTTGCTTACAAGACAAAGTCTAGAGTTAGTCGCGTTACAAGCTCTAAACTCGCTACTTCAATCGAGTGTTTGATTTAGCACCCGCTTTGTTGAAGTATAGGTCTACTTCACTAAGCATACTATCCCTTGGTTACGGTTCTATCATACTCACAAACCATCCTTACATTCTGTTTTGTTGTTTATCTTTCGTTCATTTCAGAATACAATCAACCTTCACGTAATTTGTTCAAAGTTCATTCTAACTCACATCAGATGTGCCTATAATAGTCACGTGCATGTGCTCACAATGTATGATGGTGTTTATCATGTTCTCGGAAACACATAAGGAAAGTATATAAGAGAGAGAATATTGAAAGCTTATTTTATTGAATTTTGAAAAAGAGGACAGAATGCAAAAGACTCTGACTCTGATTTGGAAATGAGGATGTAGGGTATCCTAGACTCGGACTCAGACTTAGACTCGAATCAAATCCGGACTCGGATCCTCGGTTGGTTGTTTTTTTTGGTAAGGTCTTTGATTGGAGAGAACGACGGGTGCCACAACTCGCCTAAACTCGGCTTCGCGCAAGTGCAAGAGAGGGAGTCAAACTAGACACGACCCGGGGTGACGGGTCGACAAAGACTCTCGGACCGGGATACTCGAATATTGACCTAGACGAGGTAACGACCGCGAATTAGACTCGAGCTGCAGAAGAGTGAGTCCGAAAATGGGGCGACCGTGTTAGACTCGGGTTAGACTCTCCTAAGACAAATGTGTAGGGTGCGATTCTCAGAGTGACTGTGATTAATCGCTCCGTCGGAGAATAGCCCCCAAGTGAGGCCAAGGACTCAGATAGGACTCAGATGGTATGACATTTAAGTGACTCGAAAGTGGGGTATGGGAGATGACACGTGTAGGATACGACCCTTAGAGCAACCGTGATTGATCGCCTTGCTGGAGGGTAACCCCCGAGTGAGGAAAAGCCTGAAAAGGAAATGACTCAGAAAGGACACCTAGACGGGTGACTCATGAGAGGTGGGCCTTCCTTAGGATTCGGCGGGTGGGCCGAGTTGATGTGATTTGGAACGGACCTTGATCTCGTATCACAAGGACACAAAACAAAGTTGTTGGTCACGACGAGAGACAAACAAAAAATAGATAGAAGTGAAACAAAAGGGATAGTATGCTAAGTGAGATAGACCTATATCTCAACTAAGCGGGTCGCTATTCAAACACTTGATTGAATAAGCGGGAATTAGAACTCGAAAACGCGTCGAACTCTAAGACTCTTAATTGTAACTCGACAATTAAAATTAAACAAGCAAAAGCTTACAATTTTCTTTCTTTAAAACCTGAATTGTTACAAACAATGTAGGAGGCTATAAATAACCATCCCACACGTTAGAATCGAGGCAAAAGATCAATACAATAAGCCTTACTTGGTCAAGCTATTTAATGAAGGAACAAAGAATAAGAAAACAAGTGCAAGGAACTAAGACTTATTAATCACACTACAAAGAACTAAGCACTTCATTAAATCTGCCACATACATTGTACACGGTTGTACAATGTATTTCGTCGCACGAGATGATCTTGATCCTTCCATCTTGGTATGGTTGAATAAGTCTCGGGATTTATTGAAAGCTTTAAAGAAAGTGGACGCGAAAGAAACAATTCCATCAAAGAATTTAACAGCAGCGTTTTTCAATGCACAGCTGACTTGTTTGGGGCATAACTTCGTCAATACTTGTTCAATGAACCTTCATGAGTAGTCATTGGAAAGATAGGCTCGAAATCTATCTTCTCCATTTTGAATGACTACAAATTTCCAAGTATAACTCGAGATATGGACCGGTCAAAACAATGCTGCAAAATGAACTCGCGTCACGAGTCCTGTTCGAAGAAAGGTCCACGTGAGACATCCCCAGACTTTGGACTCGAATGTGTAGATGGGCCCTCCTTTGTAGGAGTATGTCCTACGTAGGTGGGCCTTGCCTAAGTCTAATAAGGCAGACTGGGATAGGGAAGAAACTAGTGATGTAAGATCGACAGAGTCTCGACGCTAAAGACCTCGACGACTTATGACACGACCCGACACATGCTAAATACGGGAAGTCCTAAGAAGAGGAAGGTTTTGAAAAGATTTTTTTTTTAATCCGAAAAAAATTCGGTGGAGGGGGGCCTAATTTTTCAAAAATTAGAAAAAATGTATTGGGCCTCAAATTTGAGAGTTCAAAAATATTTTCGAGTTTTGAAGTGAGCAGAATACCGGCTAGAAATAGGCTATTTTGAGTAAAATCATAAGTTCTAAATTCGGTATACGTCCCGGGTTTTGAAATTGGATATTTTGAGAAAGATGCAATCTTTGAAAAAGGACGGTTTTTGAAAGCGACTTTAGAAACCAAATAGCACATAGTCACGCAGGCATAGTAACGACACCATGTATGCTCTGTACTAAGTCTCGGTCGGTCTATAAAGGGTCTATACCAGTGCACATAGCCTAGACGTGAATCGGGACGGACTCTCTAAGTCGAGTTGAGCTTAGAACATGCCGCGAAACCCATACGAATCGACTATGGACACCTTTGACATATCCATATTGGAGTATATCACGGTATAGTGGGACGTCGTTCACCAGTACCGGCCCGGGAAAAAAAAAGGTTATCCATGAACCGTAAAACTAAAACGCGTATTGTACTAGTCAAACGATTTCTATTCGAGTCTCACCCTGAGGATGCCGATGGTAAGTCACGCATCAGTTAATCCCCAGCGGAGTCGCCAAATTGTGGACATGACATAGGTCCACCCCGACGCGGCCACGGGCGGGTTTGGGGAGGCGAATGAATCTCCATATGAGATGGGTCGAATTGAAATTTAAATCAAAGTGGAGTCGCCACCGAACTTTGTGGGAGTTCGGGCCCATTCGAACCCACTCTATATCTTAGTGGGCCGTGTACAAAATACGGCCCATTCGGATGTCAGAGTTTATTGGGTTCGTCCCTTTGCATTTGATACCGATACCGACATTATCGGATACCGTGTATTGAATGACTCTCGTGTGCCAATGGATTCGGATATCCGGAAACCATGGTTCTGAGTAAGGGGTGAGGGTACGTGTTGGGAAGTTCACAAAGAACACCCAACCCCGCCCGCACATTGGCGGCCTCTACTAAGATATCGTTTGACTCTCTAATACGCGTGTTAGTAGAACGATAAAATGATATGCAAACATTGTTTTACCTAAACATGCGAGAATTTGAATGGGTTGCTAAGTCAATTTAATGCATCTAAATTTAACGTCAAAGTTGTATTTAGCATGGGAGGTTTATTTTAGTACAATAAAATAAACAACGAAAAAAAAATTGACAAAGATAGAAACAAACACGTTAGTAACAAACTACGATAATAACGATTTGCAAGAAAAATATAATGCTATAAGATAATGTAAACATGATGCATGATTTTGGAAAATCGATAATTTTGCTAAGTCGTGTAAAAAATATGGTATGATTTATACTCGACTTTAAAATTTCGATGCTCGTCATATTCGATATTTGATTATGGAATCAATATCACATATTAGCGAGTTTAGAAAAGATGTTATAAGTCGTTTTAAAACTAAACTAAAAAAAAAATCCTTTTGTATCGCAATTTCCAGGCAATCGCGCGACTTGTATGAACTCCGCGCGACTTGCACAGGCGCGCGATTCGCATGAGATCTGCGCGACTCGCATGACACCCGCGCGACTCGCATGGAGGGCTGTTTTGGCTTTTTCGATTAATTCCTTTAGATTTGATATTCGACTACGGAGTCGGTATCGCATCTTTGGAATGATGATTTTTATTGAATCGGGCAGAAATATTGTATGATTTATGCTCGATTCGGATTTGGATACTCGTCGTATCCGATATTCGATTATTGAATTGATATCGAATATTTAGAGCGAAATCTAGAAAGTAAATTTGTAAGTCGTTTTAAATCAACTAAAACGAAATAAATTGTCTCCGCGTTTTATAGTGTCGGATTTAATTCTTGCGAATTATGATCACTATTTTTAGCATCAACGAAAATCGTATTAGTCGGATTTGTTGACTAGATCGTTTAAATTCGACATCCAATTACTGAATTGGTATCGAATCTAGTGGATCGACATTTTAATTAAAAAAAGACTCGACTTGATTCCCTCCACATCCCGACATCGTAATAAATCCTTGCGGATTGTGTGATGCCGGATCCGCATCAACGGGTTTCGGCCTTAACTAAAAAATAGATGCCTTACTTGAAAAAAATAGTTTCGAAATTGATAAAGTATGCGATTAATGATGATGCAAACAAAAATAAGAAAACTATTGTTTACGTTGACTTACTATAACAATCAAGCGCTAGGGGTGTCGGGATAAGCGACCGACAACGTCGGGTGAAACACCCTTGTATATTCGGATTTCCTTATCCCGTCATCATTCGCACTCGACACGAATCCAAAAGTATTTTAATATTTTTATACTAGTATTTATTATCGATATTATAGACGCGACGATAAAAATAAAAAAACGAAAAAAACGACAATGACGACGACGCGTGGACGACACGAGGAAAGAAAGGAGAAGAGAAAAGGATGGGATTTTGCACCCTCAACCTACATGTTTCTTGTCTCGGATAGAACTCGATAGTTGTGGCTTTAGCACGGGAGTATCGAGGTCGATGCAGGTTAAGTTATGGTGGTTTAGGGTTCCTATATGCTAGGGTTTAAGGTTGAAGATGATGAGTTTCGATGGGTAGAGATTAGGGTTGTAGAGGATTGATTAGGGTTGTCTTAGGGTTTTTTTAAGTTGTGTATAGATGTGTTAGGGTTTTTTTTTTGTAAAGTGTTGAATTGTGCATGCAAGAGGGTGTTTATATAGGCAATTGCTCCCCCTCCCTGTCTAGGGTTACTCGATCAAGTGCCCTGATGGACTTGATCAAGTGGCCCACCTGAAAGAGGACTGCGGGTTTGCTCTCGGAAATGGCTTTGAGCTAAAAGCCAGTTTATTTCCGGTGTCGGTTTTGACCCAAATTAGTCTTATTTGATTGGAAATGACCCACTGGGCCTGAATTTGAGGTCGGTTTTATGAGATTTGTACTCCGTAAAAAGCCCAAGCCAGAAACTAATGGTTTCGAGCCCACATCCGAGCGCGTAGAAACATGTTTGCGTCCGATCATCATCGGGTGTTTTTTGGAAACTACTATAGTCACCTGGCGGTCAAAATGTGGGTGTCTACAACCACCAATCAACCATACAATGAGAATAAGGAAACAAGCAAGACAAGCGTGACCACTACTACTCTAACAAGCATTACATCAAACACATGGTATGCTTAACAAGTGACAAGTAACAAAGAATCCACCTTTACCCACAATCAAACCCTAATCACCCATAATCAACACTTAATCCCCCTACTAACCCCACAATAAATCTACTCACACATGTTCAAACTAACATTAACAATAACAAGATAAATCAACATAATAACTAGAGCATTCATAATGAAGAATAAACCAAGATGAACAATGAACAAGAGACAAATAATGAAACTTTACTAATAATGAAGGATTAAAGGAAAACAGAACAGAAAGATTATACCCAACTAACAAGGAGGAAAGATTGAAACTTGTATAATAAGAAAACCCAAATACATCAACCAAGGTTGTCAATCTTGGTTGGATTCTTCAAGAAATCCCTTAATACAAGAGTAATTACTAAGATTAAGCCTAGATTAACAAAAGATTAAGGAAAGATTAAGGATAAACTAAGCTAATGATGAAGGATCTCTATCTAGGGTTTAGTCTAATGTATTGTAATGAAAAGTGTTTAAAACAATACAAGAGGGGGGTGTATATAGGGTTTCACGAGCAAAAAAGTTGAAAGAATGATGGAGCGACTGAACTGGGCCCTTCCCGGCCAGGAAGGGGTTGATCCCGACCGGGATGGGGTGGTCCCGACTGGGAAGATTAGGATCCCGGTCGGATGGACCTCTAGAGGCGCTTTCTTGCTTTGCTTTTCGTCCCGGTCGTGATGGTGATGGTCACGACCGGGATGGGTCATGTAGGTTTCAAATATGATCTCATAGGTCCTTACTTGCTCTTCTTAGGTTTTTTATCGATTCTCGGTGATAGGGAATGGGTCCCAAGGGCTCGGGATCGAGTCTAAGCCACCGAGTCATCGTCGCTTCTCTTTATTGGATCCATATGCATTGGAAACGAGTCGGAATCGTTCCATTTCTCCAAGATAGGCCAAAGGAACCCAAAACAAGCTAGAAGAAGTGTAAGTAGCCTCGAAACCGCTCTAAAGAGCGATTTCACAAGAGAAACCGGGACCAAACACAAGAAATAAGCACTACATAACACACTTATCACAAGACTAAGTGCAACCTAATGGTGATTAGAGCGATGGTCGATCACTTCCACGATACGACCTCGACCTTCCATATGTCGTTTGGGGTGGTCGGCATGACTTTGGAGGACTTCGGGGTTATCACTAGTTTGCCTTGGGGTCCCGAGATGATTAGGTGGGCACCTGATGGCTCTAGGTTAGAAAGCGACGAGGTTAAGGGTTTGATCGGGGACTGCTTAGATCCCTCGGCTTACAGCACGCCTCATGCTTTAGTGAGTTCTTACATTAACGTCCACTTTGAGAGGGTGGCGGTTCCAGAGGGTCGAGTGCCCAACACGACGGCGCAGGACGCCTGTCTATGGTTGTGGTACTCCTTGGGGTCGACCCACTTCTCGAACAAGGGCGAGAGGTTTAGCACTAGGATCTTACCTTTCTTGACTGACATGGGTCAGTTAGGACATTTTGACTGGGTGACCGCACCTTTCGCGGAGATGACTCGCTGCCTACAGGTCATAGTGAGGCCGCAGATGGTGGACTCTAGTTCTGCTATACCCATCGTGGATCCAGGTCTCATACTAGAGGTAATTCATTGGCCTCATACTTGACTTTTGAGGTTTTGCTTAGTTCGGTTTGGTTTTGCTGACGGTATTTCGGGTTTTGTAGGCTTAGATCTACTCTTATTTACCACGTTTGGCACCCAAGACGGTGCGCGTTGGCCTGGCTAGGTTTCCCGCTGGGATTGAGTGGAGGCTGGCTCAGGCTAAGAGTATGAAGAGTCAATATTCGTCGGAGACCGTGCTGGTGAACCTGCTGCGCCTTGAGGATGTAAGTTTTTCTTCTTACCATTTATCTTTTAGATAGCCCCCAAGGTTAGGAGTTTTTTAAATGAAGGCTTGCTTATGCAGTTTGTGGCTCATCCTTGGGCCGATTACGAGGCTTTTCCCGAGTATGTGAGGGCAGAGTTGAGGCCTAGAAACTACAGGAGGATGCTCCTTCCTGCCCTATTTTGCCCGGTGTGGTATTTGGGCGAGAGGTTGGTGCATCAGTGCTTATATGACGAGTTTAGGGTGCCGGTTGATCCTCCCCGGACCATGTTTAGGCCGCTGATCACCGCAGAGGCTCGCGAGGGCAGGGATGGAGAAGGAGGCGACGCGTTACTGGTGTCTAGCGCCTCCTACGTGCCTCACGTCTGCCGGCGGCTAGCTTGCCACCGCCTCGAGGTGAGTGTTTTGTTTTGTTTTTCCTGGCTTTTTTCATGGTTTAGTGTCTGTTTGTGTCCTGATCGGCTTGCTTTCCTACAGTTGGCCGATCCGGCCGATGTTGTTCAGCCCCCAGACTTCCCTTTGACACTGCTCAGGGTTGACGTGACTGGGGTGGCCTTTACGGAGACTTTTCCTCCTTGTTCTGCGGAGGAGATGGAGGTTGGGATGGAGTGGCGTGACCGGGTGTACCGGGTAAGTTTCGGGAATTTGCCTTGAACTTGGCTTCGAGGTTTAGGTTTTGTTAACTAGTTTGTTTGGTTTTGGTTTTCAATCGGCTTCCCACTAGCGGTTGTGGCAGGCTGCCAACTGCTTTTGGGCCTACGCTTTGAGGATGGTTGCTGCCTCTTCCCGTGATAAATCATGACCTCTATCGGTAAGTAGTGTTTTTTCTAGAGATGGTTTTCTAGGCTGGTGGTGTCTTTTCCTAAGAGGTAATTGTGTTTGCAGGATGTTCCGGATAAGGTAGCGCGGCTGGAGACTCGGGTGACCGAGCTCGAGGCGACTGAGGCTAGCTTGTTGTAATTTCTGCAATCTCGGGACAACGAAATCGCTAAGCTTAGTGAGCAGTTGGCTTGATCTCGCGGTGAGACCTCGGTGCAGGGTGAAGCTTGGTTCGGGGCCGAGGTGGAGACAGAGGCTGAGGCTGAGGGTCAGGCTACGGGCGCTACTGAGGATGTTGGAGGAATTCCCGAGACGGCTACCTCGGAAATGTTGATGGGTATGGGTGGTACCGAGTCTCCCGCCTTTGATCTGGAGGATCTAGGCTTGAATGACGGTCTCCGTGAGCTTGTACTGGCTGTAGCTGCAGCCTCTAGGGGTCCTCCCTAGATTGTAAACTTGATTTGCGTTTGGATTTTGTACATCTTGCATGATTAAAACTTATAGTGGTTTGATTGGCTCATTAGTCTTGTGTTTTTTTTTTGAAATGTTGACTTAGACGACAAGTAATCACTTCAAGTTTGGTTTGCTTGCGGTTTAGTCGTGGTTTAATATGTTTTAGATGTATTAGGATTGCATAGGAGTGTGAAAATGCATTTTTCATGATGCTTTTTAAATAGGTTAGTTTGAGTCGGGAGTTGGATCAAGTGATACGTTGATTAAAACGTTTGACTCGGTGTTGTGCGCAGTATTTGTAAAGCGTTTCGTGGCTAAAATATTTTAACCGAGTGTGTCCGGTGCTGGGAGACGAGTGTAATTGTTTTAACGCTCGTGTTCGAAGTGAAGTAAAAAAAAGTCGGACCACTTTTATGTTTTTATGACAATGCTGTGTAAGGCTACAGATGCATATCAATGATAAAAAAAGTTAGGCCACTTTTTATGGTTTAATGACGATGCCGTGTAGGGCTACAGATGCATATCAGCGATGCCACTCGGGAATACAACACGCCTAGGTGGGGTAGCTTATCCCCCTAAACAAAATTAAAACATCCAAGTCTGGTGGATCTGGTGGACGGAAACGAGTTGTCCACTTCTCCGTGCGGATATTTCATTTCTGTGCGGTGCTTGTAATGGGCGCTATGGTTTTAGGGAAAGGATTGAGTGACTTTAGGAGGTCGTTCCTATCATCCGGGGTTCTCGGAGGGTGAAGCGCGACTGACAGTATGGGGTTCAGGCGCCAGAGGACTAACGATCTTGGGTTTAGACGCCTGAGCTTGGGCGATTCGTTCCTGAGGGAGGCGCGTGGGTTTGGGCGGCCCGGTTTTGGGGCACCTGGGCTCGGGTGGTCTACTTCTCGGTTATGGAAACTTTCAGCAATTTCCTAATTATTGTGCGGTTAAGGCTATGATGGTTAGATTTTGCCGTGGGTCCCCACCGATCAATATATAGCCAACTAATCCTAACGGTAGCTAGGGTAAGTCGGGTCGTGTCTACGGAGACGGTTATAGGTGTCTAGACTAGGTCTAAGTCACACAAACAAACACAAAGAAGACGATAATTGACAAACTATGATGGTTGAAGAGGTATGAACTAGACTAACAATGAACTAGCTATAACAAGAACTAGTGAACAACTAAAGACTAAGGAGACTATTCAACTAGAGAAGATGGCTAAAGAGGTAGAGAAATCAAATATTGGGAAGGAGTAGGGTTAGGTCGGGTTCATGAGTGTAGTAGGATGGTTGGGTAATCAAGGGTGTAGGTGTCTCTTGGTCACTAAGGTTGGTTTGCGCTCTCGCGCCAAAGCCAAAGTCCGCACTCTCATGTTTAAGACTAGACCCGAACACTCAAGCTAGATGCTGCTCAAAACACAAGGATTCAATCACAAATTGTGATGTGAGTTAATATGAACTTTGAAACAAATACGTGAAGAATGATAGTATTCTGAAATGAATGAAAAGAAGCAACAAAACAGATTGTAAAGGTGGTTTGTGAGGATGATAGAACCGTAACCAAGGGACAGTATGCTTAGTGAAGTAGACCTATACTTCAACAAAGCGGGTGCTAAATCAAACACTCGATTGAAGTAGCGAGTTTAGAGCTTGTAACGCGACTAACTCTAGACTTTGTCTTGTAAGCAACAAGGACGTAAAAGAAAGCAATGCTTTACTCAGTTTTTGTGTTATGAATATTGTGTGTCTTATTCATCAAAGTTTACGGCTATATATAGCCTACAAAGTGTTCTTAAACCTGGCTGGTCAAGGTGATAATAACAAAGTTACATGGTGATAATAACAAAGCTTTAGGAGCTAAAAACAAAGCTTAAAGAGAGCATTAAGACGCGGCACCCATGTGAACTAGGAGCTAAAAACAAAGCTAACAAGGAGCAATTAGACGTGCACACTATGTGAACACAATCAGCCTCAAACATCCTCTTAACTCCGGTGCACTCCCCATGCTTGAATGAGTGTGAACCCAAGTTAATGCCTTCATAAGACCTTGACTATTTGCTCTTTTACTCGACCCACACACGAGCTAGCTCACCAATTGAAGTAGGCACACTACTAAGCTGGTAGGAGGTGCTAATGTGGCTGAACTAGGACCATTTGGAACTAGTGTTACTTCATTGAACTCTTTAGTAGCTTCTTCATTCGGATCATCTCCTCCCCCTTGAAAAGGAATTGTACTCAATTCTGAAATGCCATCCTCATCAAGATAAGGAGAAAGATCTCCCACTTTGAACGTGGCATGAACTCCATAATCGTCCGGCAACTCCACCTTGTAAGCATTGTCGTTTCCCTTGTATGGACCTTCTGCTTGTGGCATCAACTTGTTCTTCCTTTTGCTTAGAAACTTCTCCTTTCTCAAGTGAACCAAAACCAAGTCACCTTCTTGGAAGAGCCTCGGTTTTCTGTTTTTGTTGGACCTTCTTTTGTAGGCTTCCTTGATCCTTTCCCGAATCACTTCTCGAAAGTACAAGTCAGGCCTTTTGCTAGCATCATCCGTTGTGTAACAAATACTGAAGTGAGTCATTTCGGAGAATGGCAAGTACTCCCTTGGTTTGAAAGGACTCTTTGAGCTATGACTTGTTAAGTATTTGCCCACAATGTTTTGAATACTCCCTTGTATCTTTAGCCAAAAGAAGTGTTCTTTTAACACCTCTAAGGTCTTGGTTAAGCCAAAATGTCCAGCTGGTCCTCCTTCATGCGCTTCTTTAACCCGAAATTCTGAAATAGGATGTTTTGGAACACAAAGATGGTTTCCTTTAAGAAGAGTGTCTTCCTGCAAAACAAACTCATCAAAAGTACTAAGAGCACCAGCCTTGCATTCGGTGAGTACATCAGCATCCATGGAGTAATAGTCCTTCAAAATCTCAAATCCAAGTGTGCTTGCAACTAAGGTGGATGAGTGTGAGTAGTGACAAGATAAAGCATTAGCCACGACATTGTTCTTATCATCTTCATACCTTAAGAGTCCATGATCTCTACTAGGTGTTAAACAGGCTGGTATTCCATTAGAAATGACAACACCTAGTTTATTTAGCCACTCCTCAAATCGTTTCCCTTCACAACCACTATTAACCTTAACTGGTTCCTCTTTATTAACCAAGACGGCACCACACTCTCCCTCTTCTATGGCATGTTTTCCCACAATTTTACTAGCAAGTATGGAGAGTTTGGGTTTCTTGACTCGATTAGCTATCATGGTACTCAACTCTTGAGGTGTCATGGGTTTCAGCACAATTTTCTTACCCTTGTCTCTCAATTCAAACTCATTCTTTCTCCCATGGTGAACTACATCCCTATCAAACTGCCAAGGGCGGCCTAATAGTATGTGACAAGCATCCATAGGAATAACATCACATAAGACCTCATCAACATAGGAACCCATGGTCAAACCAACTCTTACTTGTTTAGTGACCCTCACTTTGTTCCCGTTGTCTAACCAATGTAGTGCATAAGGGTTAGGGTGATTAGTGGTGGTTAGACCTAATTTAGTTACCATTTCAGTTGAGGCAACGTTGGTACAACTACCTCCATCAATTATTAAACTACACCATTTGTCGTTAACTTGACACTTAGTATGGAATAGTTGGTCTCTTTGTTCGGTGTCATGTTGAATGGAGTTAGCATGTAGAGTACCTAGTACTAAGATTGTATCATAAGCCGGGGGTTCATAAGCCTCAAAATCCTCCTCTTCCCCTTCCTCTTCCTCGTTAACATTGAAAACAGCCCCTATACGTTGTTCATCTTCCCATAATTCATCCCTAACAGTGATTACTTCTCTTAAGGTCACAACTCTTTTATTAGGACAAGCGTTTTTGTAGTGACCAAACCCTTGATACTTGAAATAACGTACTTTGGATAGACTAGTTTCAGTGGGTGTTTTAGTAGTAGATTGAAGTGGGGCTGCGGGGTTATTCTTAATAGTGAGGGGTTGATTAGTATTAGTAGGATTGAACCTATTACCTTCATCAATTCGTGGCCAAGTATGACTCTTACTAGACTCACCCTCATGTTTTGCCTTCCCTTGTGCCTCAATTTTTAAACATAACCCACATAACGTATCAAAATCAGAATAAGGACATAAATCAACCGTATTAGCAATACTACGATTTAACCCACGTAAGAACCTAGCCATTTTTATCTCTTCATTTTCTTCTACTTCCCCCATTAGTACTAAGTTCTCAAACTCGTCAATGTATTCACTAACACTCATTTTTCCTTAAACGAGATTAGCAATCTTTTTGTATATGGATAACTTATGTGTAGTTGGAACATACCTCATACGTAGTTTACGCTTTAAGGACTCCCAAGAAGAAATCTTACCCTTTTCATCCCTGGTGCGTTGTACCTTAAGCCCTTCATACCAAAGGGAAGCCCCTTTGCTTAGCTTTAGGATTGCATATTTGCACCTCTCCTCGTCCCCCAAGTCCTTGAAGTCAAAGAGCTTCTCCATGTTTCTCTCCCATTCCAAGTAGACTTCAGGATCAGTACCACCATTGAACTCAGGAAGTTCGTTCACTTAGATCTTGTCCACCGGTTCCCTTCTTGCTTGGAAGCGAGAATTCCTGGGCTGGTAGTTCTCCCACGCCTTCTTTAGGTGTTCCAAGAAGTTAGGGTCTTCAAAGTTCACTACTCCTGCCATGCTTTACGTCTAAAGGAAGACCAAAGCTCTGATACCACTAATGATGTGAGTTAATATGATCTTTAAAACAAATACGTGAAAAATGATAGTATTCTGAAATGAATGAAAAGAAGCAACAAAACAGATTGTAAAGGTGGTTTGTGAGGATGATAGAACCGTAACCAAGGGATAGTATGCTTAGTGAAGTAGACCTATACTTCAACAAAGCGGGTGCTAAATCAAACACTCGATTGAAGTAGCGAGTTTAGAGCTTGTAACGCGACTAACTCTAGACTTTGTCTTGTAAGCAACAAGGACGTAAAAGAAAGCAATGCTTTACTCAGTTTTTGTGTTATGAATATTGTGTGTCTTATTCATCAAAGTTTACGGCTATATATAGCCTACAAAGTGTCCTTAAACCTGGCTGGTCAAGGTGATAACAACAAAGTTATATGGTGATAATAACAAAGCTTTAGGAGCTAAAAACAAAGCTTAAAGAGAGCATTAAGACGCGGCACCCATGTGAACTAGGAGCTAAAAACAAAGCTAACAAGGAGCAATTAGACGTGCACACTATGTGAACACAATCAGCCTCAAACATCCTCTTAACTCCGGTGCACTCCCCATGCTTGAATGAGTGTGAACCCAAGTTAATGCCTTCATAAGACCTTGACTATTTGCTCTTTTACTCGACCCACACACGAGCTAGCTCACCAATTGAAGTAGGCACACTACTAAGCTGGTAGGAGGTGCTAATGTGGCTCTTTAGTAGCTTCTTCATTCGGATCAAATTGATCAAACAATGAGAAGATGAATGCAAGTATAAGAAGCATTGGCCACTACTACCCACACAAGTAATACAACAAACACATAGTGTGCCCAATAAGTGACTAGCAACAAAGGAATCACCTTTACCCACAATCAAACCCTAATCACCCATAATCCACACTTAATCCCCCTACTAACCCCACAAGGAATCTACTCACTCATAATAAAATCAAAACTAAGACTAACAAGAGGAATAGACATAATAATCAAGACATCCATAATGAACAAACAAGAACGATGAACAATATGTAAAGATTCAAACTTGATGAATAAACAAAGAACAAGAGAAGAGATTATACCAACTACAAGAGGATGAAAAAGATGAGAACTTGAATTAATAAGAAACCCAAATAAATCTCCAAGGTTGTCAAGCTTGGAAGAGTCTTCAAGAATCTCCTTAATACAAGACTAATTACTAGACTAATCTAAGATTAACAAAAGTTTTAAAGGAAGATTAAGCTAATGAGAGGAGAACTAAATCTAGGGTTTAAACAATGTAGAGAGGCTTAAGATAGTCTAGGGTAATGTAAGATACTTAAACAATACAAGGGGGAAGTATTTATAAGGTTACAAGAATGAAGGAAGAGAAAAGAATAAGTTGCGTGCTGCAGCTCACTCATCCCGCCCGGGATGGAACGGTCCCGCCCGGGACGAGATGGTCCCGACCGGGACGAAGTTCTTCTCGGCCGAGACGGGTCCAAAACAGTGGCCTGCTCAATTGTGCACTCCTTCCCGGTCGGGAAGGCCACTATCCCGCCCGGGAAGGGTCTGTATGCCTCCATTATAGCCTCTAAGGTCCCTCCTTGCTCCTCATGGGCTTCTCATCGATTCTCGGGGCTCGGGATTGAGTCTAAGTGGCTCGGAAATGGGTCCTAAGGTCTCGGGATCAAATCCAAGGCACCGAGTGATCGTTCCTTCTCTTCGTTGGCTCCAAAAGCGTATGAAACGAGTCGGAATCGTTCCAATTCTCCATGTATGATCTTGGGGACCTAAAACGAACTAGGAGGAGCATGAGTAGCCCAGAAACCGCTCTAAAGAGCGGTTCCACAAGGAAAACGGGACCAAAACACAACAAATTAGGCACTACAAACTACACTTATCAACTCCCCCACACTTAACCCTTACTCGCCCTCGAGTAAGCACAAACTAACTACTAAACTAGCCGAGCGGGTATTAGCGCACCCTACGCCCTTTCAACTCACGCGAGAACACCTAGAGGACAAGTGCTCTCCGCAAGGCAAGTGAGGTCTTGCGACAAAACCGTGGATGCAACCGGGCACAAAAACACATAAACAAACAAACATACAATCAAACAAACAGAAGGTTGCACCCAAAAAGAAACAAATACCGCTTCCCTCTAAAAAGCGGTGAAAGAAGCACCGGTTTAGTACTCAAGGTAAGTGACAATGTTCCCAAGCTAATAGTACAAATCGAAATGAACTAAACCCTAATAGTATGACAACAAAGCAATAAAGACGTTGGTAACTTACCTAGGTCCTCCTAACCTTCTAAGAACGTACTACGGGACGATCGACGGGATGGAAAAAGGATGAACCACGGTGTTAGTCGACACTGTAGGTAAGTGAGACCCCGCCCCCTTTAGCGATGTGCCAAGAGGGTCGTCCCATGTTTAAGAACCGTCTAACTAGTCCAAGTAAAAAGGTGGATAAGGTTTGCAAAATAAGGGAAGACCGATCATTACGGCTATCATCGTTCCTAGGGACTCGGTCCTTTGGTAGGCTCTTCACGGTAACGATCGGAAAAAGGCTTATTTTGAGAGGGTGAGAATCTTTTTGTGAGACGGTTTTCTTTTGGCATTTTTCTTCTTTTGCATTTCTTGCTTTGTGTGTTGCTATGCCATTTCTTTTTCAACTTTTGTATTTTCTTTTTGGCTTTTTGCGCCTTTTTTTCTTCTTTTTCTTCAATCTTTTCTTTCTTTCATTTTCTTTCATTTTCTTTTCTTTGTCCTTTTGGCTTGATTTGAGTTGTAGGCATTTCTTTTTGCAACTAAGAAAGAGAGATTTCAACAAATTGCAAATTTATTTTGTGGATATGTGTAGTAGGTAGGAGAATGGGTGAGTCGGGACGGCGCCTTCCCTTCAAACCCACAAAAAGGGGAGAAACTTGGACTAATCAAACAATTCCGAACACGATCACCTAAGGGACGGGACTCGACAACCAAGGCCTTTTCACACCGTGGGTGGTCATAATGATCAAAATGCAAATCCCTAGTAAGCTAGGTGGACTCAAGGTAAGAAACCAACGAAATCATTGATTTAGGGTCATTCTACTAGACTAAAGTCCAAGACTCGACTCATACTACTAGAAGAAGAAAGTAAACACTTGCACACTAGCCTCAAAACCGGGTTTTCGAAAATCTGTTTACACACTAGACACAACTACACACCACAAAACAAAGGCACAACAAAAACGAAAGAAAAAGAGACAAAAGGCAACGAGACAAAACAAAACAAAACAAACACACAAAGAGAACAAACACCACCCCGAATTTCCAAACAAGTCACTGAATCAACCACAACCTCTACAAAGCTCCACCCGAGCACACAACATCACAAATCTCCTCCAAACTCCACAAGAGACAAAGAAGAAAAAAGGGATAGGAGATGTTACCGGATGTCTTGGAAGCCCTCCAAAGTTGACGGCGAATAAGCGACCTACAAGGAAAAAGGGGGCAAACACACACAATACAACAAAAGTACGACACAACGACACAAAAAGAGAAAGACACTAAAGAAAATCTTTTTGATTTTTGTGAAAAAATTTCAAAATTTTATGGTTTTTAAAGTTTTTTCGAAAAACTACGAAAATAAAACTAACTACGATAGAATATCGCTCCCCCACACTTAAATCGAGCAATGTCCTCATGCTCGACTGTAGTGTACGGAGACAAAAAAAAGAAAAAAAAAAGAAATTACGAAAATAAAGCTAAGAAACAAAAATGAAGCGAAGAAAAGGGTAGAATGTGTCCGACCGGGGTGTAGTCAAGTCACCATGGGCCGAGACAAGAAAGATATGGATGGGGGAAGAAATAAAAAGAAAGAAATAAAAGGAAATGGGAGGGGAGAACTAGGTGTAATCAAGTCACCTACCCCGGATTCCGCCCGAATCCGACTAAATCCTACAAAAAGGGGTGAAAATCTTGTAAATTTGGATTTTTCAAATGACTCTCGATGTAGTCACGTCATCGAGAGTCGGGAGCAACATTTACCAAGGCCCCGAGGGCCACCATGACACAAATGATAAGGGGAAGGGGAATATACAAAGGGAGACAAGCAATAAAAGACGGAAAAGAAAGGAGAGCCGCCTTACCGATAGGTTAGCAACTCACGAACTCCATCGTCTCAATGATCAATAAAGGCACTTTTGCTTGTCTTCTTCACTTTCATCCCACTTCAAACTCGATAAGCCCGCATGGTTGAAGTACAAAGGTATAAGGGGGGTGGGATTTGATGTGAAACTCGGTGTAAAGTGAAGAGAAAATGAGGTGAATGTGTGTATATGAAGTGTAGGGGTCATATGTTAAGGGCAAGGATAGGTAGGGAGGTTGGGAGGGGGTATAAAGTGGTAGGGTGGGCCCACATGACAAAGAAGAGGCAAAAGGAGGAGCAAGGGACCATCCCGGTCGGGATGGATGGTCCCGGTCGGGAAGACACGCCCGTCCCGGTCGGGAAGACACGCCCGCCCCGGTCGGGAAGCTCCCTTCCCGGTCGGGATGACACTCCAGGAGACCCAACTTTTGGCACCCTCATCCCGATCGGGATGACTCCTTCCCGGTCGGGATGGGTTATCCTTCCCGGTCGGGATGTTCTCTTCTCGGCCGGGAAGAGTCTTCTAACCCTCAACAACTCCAAAAGCTTGTCCCAAGCTTCAAAAACCGACTCCCTTTCGCACAATCCAAGCTCTAACAATAACCCCTCCTCTCTAGGATTCATCTTCACTTCACACCTATCAAATGGGCTCAAAACATTCATCAAAATCCCTCCCTCACATCACTCATCAAAATACCAAATCACAAGAATTTCACAAAACCTAAAAGTATTACAAGGAAGAGATATATACAATAAGACGGTTCTTCTGGAACTTCGTCAAACCAAGAGTGGTGCATTCTTCAATTATTTTTTCAACAACACTTGGCCAATTCCATCTCCATCAAGGGCACGAAGAAACAAATCGAAGGCTCTCGAGAAATCTTCGATCAAGCTAGTGGAATACCAACCTCCACTCCAAGGATCATCATCCTAACCTCGACGTTCCCGGGGCATCCCGATCTACTAAGTTCAAGGGCTTGAACTTGTACTTGCGATCCTTCGGTATATACCCAAACGTCCATCTATCTTCATGTGGCCCCAAGGGAGGCTCATCTTTCTTCTTGTCATGGCACTTGTCTTCAAAATCATGATGCGGGCATTCATCTGCCCCAAACTCGGAATCATCATCCTCAATTTCATAGAAATTGTTCTTCAAGCTTTTACTCGACCCATCCCCTAGATCGATGTCTTTCACGGCGTGGATCATTTTACAAGACTCATCATTAGTAGGCGAGGTGTTGCCTTGGAGGTCAAACACGAGTTTTTCTTCGCCTAACTCAAATGTGATCCTACCGTTCTTCACATCAATCATAGCACCGGCGGTATGTAGAAATGGGCGCCCAAGGATAATGGGAGTGATAGCATCTTCCGGCATGTCAAGCACAAGGAAGTCGATCGGAATGAAGAACTTCCCGATTCTTATTGGCACATCTTCCAACATCCCCAAAGGTCGGTTGAGGGAACTATCGGCCATTTGGAGTGTAATGGAATACTCTTGAGCTCCTTCATCCCAAGTCACTCACAAATGGAATAGGGAATGATGCTTACACTCGCACCCAAATCACATAGTGCTCTCTCAATCTTGAAGTTGCCTATGGTGCACGGGATCGAGAAACTATTCGGATCCTTCCACTTGGGAAGCGTAAAACCTTGAATAAGCTCGCTCACCACTCTTGTGAATGCTATGGTCTTTTCCTTGTCGACGGATCTCTTCCTAACCAAGATTTCTTTCATGAATCTTCCATATGCCGGGATTTGGGTAAGTAGATCGGTTAATGGGACACTTACATCCAATTTCTTCACAATATTGAGGAACTTGTCATATTGGACATCCACTTTGGTCTTCATTTGCCTTGTTGGGAAAGACAACTTAATATGAACTTTGTTTTGCTCAATAGGGGTGGACTTCTCAAATGACACTTTCCCTTTACCCTTGTCTTTTCCTTGACGTGGGGAAGCTTGTCTTCTTGGGGTTTCTCAATCTCCCACAAGACTTGCTCCTCTATTGGATTTCCCAAGCTTGGATCTTCTTGAATTGAAGACACAACTTCTTTCATTGGTACGTGCTCATTAGGGGATAAGGGGGAGTTATAAGATGAACCACTCCTCAAGGTAATAGCATTCACATGCTCAAATTTCGCCGTTTCACCTTGAGGAGGTAGTTGCCTCTTTTGCCTTGAAGAGCTACCCGAAGCAAGTTGAGCTATTTGGGTTTCGAACATCTTCATATGAGCATCTCATGCCAAGTTATCCCTTTGAAGTTGAGCAATGATTTCTTGTTGGGTTCTTTGTGTCTCCAATTGACTTCTTTGCATGTCCAACATTGACTTTTGCATGTCGAAATCCCGAGGAGGAGATTGTTGGTTATGAGGAGTGTTTGTGATGGCTAGAGGAATGCCATAATCATGAATAGGAGACCGACTCCTTTGCTTGCTTTCATGTTGAGTACCTTGAGATCCTTGTTGTTGTTGATGGTTCCCTTGGAACCCATGAGAGTTACCTTGATTAAGGCCTTGATTGTTACCTTGATTGTAGTTATGGTGTCCTTGGGAGTGTTGGTTCCCTTGGAAACCACCTTGATTGAAGTTCCCTTGTTGGAACCCTTGATTGTTGTTGAAGGTACCTTGGTTATGTGCTTGAAATTGTTGAATGGCCTTGGATTGCCTATATAACCTTTGTAGCTTCGATTGTTGTCTCTTAAGGGAGGTGGCACATATGGACGGTGTTGTAGAGATTGTTGTTGGGGAACTTGTTGGGAAGCTTGAAACATATGGGGATAGGGGGCACCTTGCTTAAACGCTTGAAAGGCGTTCACTTGCTTAATACTACCACGACAATGTAAAGGCTCATGTCCCACTATCCCGCGAGTATCGCATATCCCATAATAAGATGTAGGAGATACAACTCCCAAAGCATTAACTTGTTGAATGGACTGTTGGTGGGAGGCTTGCACTTTGACCTTGATCAAAATGGCTTTGGAGCTTCTTGTCAATAGATTCCATGTGGGTTTTTAGTTGAGCTCCTAGATCAATGCTTAGTTGTGTAATGGCATCGATCTCGTGCCTTCCTCCTCGATTCGCCTTCCTAGGCCTTGAGTATTGAGAGTTGTGTACCGTCATCTCTTCGATTCTTAACCAAGTTTGGTCATCATCCACCTCGGTAAACCTTCCATTCGATCCCATGTTGAGAATGGCCCTTGAGTCTTCATATAACCCGTTCCAAAATTGTTGAACAAGGAACCATTGTGATAGACCATGGTGAGGACAAGAGCGGATCAAGGCTTTGAATCTTTCCCACGCTTCGTAGAGGCTTTCTTCATCACGTTGTTGGAATCCCGTGATAGAGGCTCTCAATAGATTTGTCTTCTCCGGGGGATAGAATTGTTGGTAAAAATCCAATGCTAGCTTCTTCCAAGTATCAATATCAAGAGTCGCCTTGTCTAACCCTTTGAACCATTGCTTTGCTTTACCGATCAAAGAGAAAGGAAATAGTACCCACCGGATTTGGTCTTGGGTTATTCCCGTTTGTGAGATAGCATCGCAATAATCCGAAAAGGTTTCCATGTGTTGATGAGGATCTTCGGTTGGCAACCCACTAAATTGGCTTCGCTCGACCAATTGGATGAATTGAGTCTTAGCCACAAAATTGCCGGTATATGCCTCCGGTAAAGCGGTTGGACCGGGCAAGACATCTTCCGTAAACGTTGAGTGTGAAGAGAACTTAGGCATTATTGGATATGCGGGAGAGGACGGTGTAGATGGTGTTGATGTAGATGTTGAAGGAGAACTTGGTTGAGAGGAATGATTTTGAGAAGTACCAAAGGGATTTATGAAGATTCCTTCGGTATTGCCTTGAGGTTGCTCGATAAAGTCGGATCCTTGGGCTTGTTCTTCGGTGGTATTGCTAGCACTTGGTTGAGAGATTCTAACCCCAGTCAATCGTCCGTTGGCGAAAGGCTCTAAAGAGTCTTTCTGGCTCTGGATTGAAGAGAAAGAAATCGCCTCCCCTCCTAGGCATACACTACACACTAGAGCAAACGTGAGAACACCTAGTGCTTTATGGGCACTAGGCAAAGACAATAAACGAACACTACCCAAGACAAAGAGAAAAGGAAGCTAAAGAAACTAAGAAAAAAAACCTACAAAATATGCACAAGAGATAGAAGAAGAGCACAAGAAGGGTAACTAAGTCAAGCTAATAAGCAAACTAAGTCTAAACGTGCACCGTCCCCGGCAACGGCGCCAAATTGATGGTTAGATTTTGCCGTGGGTCCCCACCGATCAATATATAGCCAACTAATCCTAACGGTAGTTAGGGTAAGTCGGGTCGTGTCCACGGAGACGGTTATAGGTGTCTAGACTAGGTCTACCTAGAAACAAGGCTAAGTCACACAAACAAACACAAAGAAGACGATAATTGACAAACTATGATGATTGAAGAGGTATGAACTAGACTAACAATGAACTAGCTATAACAAGAACTAATGAACAACTAAAGACTAAGGAGACTATTAAACTAGAGAAGATGGCTAAAGAGGTAGAGAAATCAAATATTGGGAATGAGTAGGGTTAGGTCGGGTTCATGAGTGTAGTAGGATGGTTGGGTAATCAAGGGTGTAGGTGTCTCTTGGTCACTAAGGTCGGTTTGCGCTCTCGCGCCAAAGCCAAAGTCCGCACTCTCGTGTCTAAGACTAGACCCGAACACTCATGCTAGATGCTACTCAAAACACAAGGATTCAATCACAAATTGATCAAACAATGAGAAGAGGAATGCAAGTATAAGAAGCATTGGCCACTACTACCCACACAAGCAATACAACAAACACATAGTGTGCCCAATAAGTGACTAGCAACAAAGGAATCACCTTTACCCACAATCAAACCCTAATCACCCATAATCCACACTTAATCCCCCTACTAACCCCACAAGAAATCTACTCACTCATAATGAAATCAAAACTAAGACTAACAAGAGGAATAGACATAATAATCAAGACATCCATAATGAACAAACAAGAACAATGAACAATATGTAAAGATTCAAACTTGATGAATAAACAAAGAACAAGAGAAGAGATTATACCAACTACAAGAGGATGAAAAAGATGAGAACTTGAATTAATAAGAAACCCAAATAAATCTCCAAGGTTGTCAAGCTTGGAAGAGGCTTCAAGAATCTCCTTAATACAAGACTAATTACGAGACTAATCTAAGATTAACAAAAGTTTTAAAGGAAGATTAATCTAATGAGAGGAGAACTAAATCTAGGGTTTAAACAATGTAGAGAGGCTTAAGATAGTCTAGGGTAATGTAAGATACTTAAACAATACAAGGGGGAAGTATTTATAAGGTTACAAGAATGGAGGAGGAGAAAAGAATAAGTTGCGTGCTGCAGCTCACTCATCCCGCCCGGGATGGAACGGTCCCGCCCGGGACGAGATGGTTCCAACCGGGACGAAGTTCTTCTCGGCCGAGACGGGTCCAAAACAGTGGCCTGCTCAATTGTGCACTCCTTCCCGGTCGGGAAGGCCACTATCCCGCCCGGGAAGGGTCTGTATGCCTCCATTATAGCCTCTAAGGTCCCTCCTTGCTCCTCATGGGCTTCTCATCGATTCTCGGGGCTCGGGATTGAGTCTAAGTGGCTCGGAAATGGGTCCCAAGGTCTCGAGATCAAATCCAAGGCACCGAGTGATCGTTCCTTCTCTTCGTTGGCTCCAAAAGCGTATGAAACGAGTCGGAATCGTTCCAATTCTCCATGTATGATCTTGGGGACCTAAAACGAACTAGAAGGAGCATGAGTAGCCCAGAAACCGCTCCAAAGAGCGGTTCCACAAGGAAAACGGGACCAAAACACAACAAATTAGGCACTACAAACTACACTTATCAGGCTATATATGTGGGTTATGGGTGCTCATCTTAGACATAATTGAGCACCTGTAATGTCTTTATAGCTTCCTTTCATTATTTCAAGTCATGTCGGGTATTGGGAATCTTTTGACCAGGTGGATGGTGTAGACACCCACATTTGGCCGTTAGGTGTCTATAGTAGTTTCCAAAAAACACCTGATGATGATCGGACGCAAACGTGTTTCTACGCGCTCGGATATGGGCTCGAAACCATTGATTGCTGGCTTAGGCCCTTTACTTGAAAGGTTCGAGACCCACTAATTAGACTCCTCTAATTAGTTACCAAATTACTTGTTAATTTAGTATATAAAGATCTAGTTACATGCATGACATCAAATGACAAAAACTAGATATAAGAAGAGATTTCCTTACATAAACAATGAGGAAATATTGGGCACAATAAGAAAACTCCTTTTCTTATTGTTCTTGAGCTAATAATAATATGGATGATCCTCCAAAACCTTGAATCTCCAATGTAGAAGATCTCCTTTAAGTTGCACCAAGAATCAACCCAAATAATCACCACTATTATTAACTAGATAATAGTAGTGATAAAACAACACTAATATTATGAATCTATTACTACTTTAGTAATGAAGATGAATACTAGTATTAGAGAGAGTTTTGGAGAGATGAGGTAAAAAGCAAAAGCTCATGCATGCAAATGAATTGTTGTCTTCAAAAAGAACAAGGAGTCCCCTTTTTTACTACCCCAAAACCGGCCACCCCACATGGGGAAGACTAAAATGCATTATTTTATTTGCATGCTTAAAGTCTAGGGTCTAGGGTAATTATTACTATTATTTATGCATGTAGTAAAAATAAGACCAACCACTATTGCCATTATTTTTACTAGTGTACCATACACATGTACATAAAATGGGTCCATTTTATTTTGTCATTTGTCATACAAATGCAATGTGTGACATGATCAATTATCTCTATAATTGATCACATCAAATAATATACTCTTAACTCTTTAAGTAGTACATTACTATTATATCTATATATAATAGGTCCCATAATAATAATAATAATAATTAATTAGCTAAATTTACAACTCCTTGTAAATATATTAACGGCTAATTACCACAACTCATAAAAGCATACAAAACCTCCACTAATTTAGTAATTAACGTTTAAATACTAAATTAGGTCTTATTTAATCGTATTAAAATAAGACGTAAAATTTATTCAGTCAATTATCGTATAATAGACTAATAAGCTTAATCGGACAGAGTTCTAAACTCTATCTCCAATAAATAACTCTCATTACCAAACATATATCAAATATATACGCAAGGTGCTAATTAACTGTATCAGATACAAATAATTAGTCTTCTATTTGGGTCTCATCCTATAGGTGTGACCGAAAGGGATCAGCTGATCACCGCCGTCATACGACAGTAACGTCTAACTCTAGTCAGCTGAGCGTTACCGATTTACGTTAATCAACTGACGTGGAGTATCAATGTACTAATTATCCCAAATATATTCCGCTCATGAGATTTAATATATCAATGCACTATTGTGGAGGACACTCGCTCCAACAATCTCCCACTTGTCCGATACAAGTTGTGCATGTAGCCACTATATTGCGGAGTACTCCTACTCCATCAATGTCTCCCACTTGTCTACACAAGTTGTGCGCTACCGATTCTCTTGTCTCTTTGATGTCACATCCTCCCACTCATCACAAGGTGTCTTTCAGGTCGCACTTGTGATTTAAATATAATAAGAGTGGTTTTCTCGATCTGGAGAATAACTGTTTGACCGGAAAATCTACCATAGATCTATTTCCGAGCGTGGCCACGCATTTCCAGTTACTTCTCCTCGAGTGGCCCAAGGACGTATGTACCCGACGTGGGTGGACAATTCCTGTTGACCCAACTTATACTGTATAATGCAGATCACCATGACCCAGAAGATGCCCATCAGCCTCCTTTCACGGCACGACTTAGGACACCAACCTAAGCCAATCGGAAACTGCACTGACTCAGATAAATGGTCGCCAGTCTAAAGAATCGACTCATAGGAATAAAATAGAAATCCCCGCCACGACCAGGCTTCAACTAATTTGATAAGGGACTCTATTGTGGTCACTGCTCGGCAGAGTGACAATCAGTCTGCCTATGTAAATGACCAGTCATCTCCATGACCCCATGGTCTTGAACTAACCATCGATCAACTTACAATCTTGTCACTCCGAGTCGTCACCTCATTAAGTGACAAGGGGCAAAAATACTATGTTCAAACGTTCACTTGAATAGGGTTCAAGATTGTCTCACAATCCATTCGAATGAACAAAGTATGGGTTTAGTCAAACTAAACAAAAAAGTTCATATTGAAACTCGAACAATGAATGCTATTATCATAAATGTAAAAATTGCTACAATATCCAATTATTACATCTTAGATAACTTAAGGAAAATTCGGGACTTTTCTCAATCCCATTGCAACAACATGACCATCATGTTTAGCCTTTGAAAGAGGCTTGGTTAAAGGATCAGCGATATTATCGTCTGTCCCAACCTTACATATATCGATTTCCTTCCTTTCCTCGAGATCTCTTATCACGTGGTATTTCCTAAGTACATGTCTAGACTTATTGCTAGACTTGGGCTCTTTTGCTTGAAAAATGGCCCCGGTGTTATCACAATATATGGTGATAGGATCTTCGACGGAGTGGACTACTCCTAGTCCTTCCAAAAACTGACGAATCCAAACAGCTTCCTTTGCAGCTTCCGAAGCCGCGACGTACTCAGCTTCTGTTGTAGAATCCGCGGTGACACTTTGCTTGGAGCTCTTCCAACTAATGGCTCCTCCATTCAACATATAAACATAGCCGAATTGGGATTTCAAATCATCCCGATCGGTTTGGAAACTGGCATCCGTGTAACCTCTTACACGTAATTCAGTATCCCCTCCAAACACTAAGAACGAATCCTTGGTCCTTCGCAAGTACTTAAGGATGTTCTTCACGGCTGTCCAGTGACTTTCACCTGGATTGGCTTGATAACGACTCGTCATGCTCAAAGCATACGAAACATCGGGACGAGTGCACGTCATGGCATACATGATTGATCCAACCGCGGAAGCATATGGGATCAACTTCATGCGTTCAATTTCCTCGGGTGTGGTAGGACACTGTGACTTGCACAAAATGGTACCTTGACTCATGGGAAGAAAGCCTCTCTTAGAGTCTTTCATTTTGAATCGATCAAGAATCTTATCTATATAAGCTTCTTGACTTAATACCAACGTCCTTTTGGATCTATCTCTATGGATCCGAATACCCAAAATACATTGTGCATTTCCCAAATCTTTCATTTGGAAGTGTTTTCCTAGCCACTCCTTTACGGAAGCTAGCATCAGAACGTCATTCCCGATAAGAAGTATGTCATCCACATACAAGACAAGAAAGGTTACCTTACTCCCACTAAACTTCATGTACAAACAAGGTTCCTCGACACTTCGAGCAAAACCATATTGTTTGATAACATGATCAAAGCGATGATTCCAACTTCTGGACGCTTGCTTAAGACCATAAATGGATCTTTTAAGCTTGCATACCTTCCTAGGATTAGATGTATCTACAAAACCTTCTGGTTGTGTCATATACACTTCCTCTTCTAGAATCCCATTCAAGAAGGCGGTTTTGACATCCATTTGCCAAATCTCATAATCATGAAATGCGGCAATCGCTAGGATAATCCTTATGGAGCGAAGCATTGCGACTGGAGCAAAGGTTTCGTCATAGTGAAGACCATGAACTTGAGTAAAACCCTTTGCCACCAATCTAGCTTTGTAGACATCTCTATGTCCATCTATGCCATTCTTGATTTTAAAGATCCATTTACACTGAAGAGGTCTCACCTTTTCAGGTAAATCAACCAAATCCCACACTTGGTTTTCGTGCATAGAATCCATTTCGGATCGCATGGCTTGAAGCCATTGCATGGAATCACGACTAGATATGGCCGCCTTGTAGGTGTTAGGCTCGTCACTTTCGCAAAGCAACATGTCTAACGCATCTTCCTCGACAATACCAAGGTATCGATCAGGAGGATGACTAATCCTCGTGGATTTCCTAGGTTCAAAGGGAACAACAACCGTGTCCGAGGAGGAGGGAACGCTTTCCTCCACTTCATTTTCGGTTTGTAGCTCTTGGACTTCATCAAGTTCAAATTTTCTCCCACTCTGTCTTCTAGAAATGAAGTCATTTTCTAGAAAGACAGCGTCACGTGCCACAAACACTTTGTTTTCGTGACGATTGTAGAAGTAATAGCCTTGTGTTTCCTTTGGATACCCTACAATTAGACATTTGTCGGATCTTGGTGCGAGTTTGTTGTCAGACTTGTTCTGAACATATGCCTCACAACCCCAGATTCTCATGAACGACAAATAAGGAACCCTTCCCTTCCATATCTCATATGGTGTCTTATTGGCCGCTTTAGTCGGGCTTCGATTTAGTGAAAATATTGCGGACAAAATGGCAAAACCCCAAAATGAATCAGGAAGCTCAGTGAGACTCATTATGGACCGAACCATATCTAATAAAGTTCGGTTTCTCCTTTCGGCCACACCATTCAACTGTGGTGTGCCAGGAGGAGTCCATTGTGATACTATGCCACAATCTTTTAGGTGTGAATCAAATTCATTATTTAGGTATTCACCGCCACGATCGGATCGTAGTACTTTAATCTTTTTATCCAATTGGTTCTCTACTTCACTTTGAAACTCTTTGAACTTTTCAAAAGCATCGCTCTTATGCCTCATTAAGTAGACATACCCATATCTACTTAAGTCGTCGGTAAAAGTGATGAAGTAGTTGTAACCATCCCTAGCGGTGATAGTCATTGGGCCACACACATCGGTATGTATAAGGCCCAATACCTCACTTGCTCGTGTTCCTTTACTTGAGAAAGGAGCACGAGTCATCTTGCCTAATATGCAAGACTCGCATACACCATAAGATTCGTAATCAAATGGTTTGAGAAGTTTCGTTGAAACAAGTCTCTTTATGCGTTGTTCGTTTATGTGTCCTAAACGACAATGCCAAAGGTAGGATTGATTAGGTTCACCCGTTTTGAGCTTCTTGTTCTCTACATGATATACATCATTAACATTATCTAGAACATAAATACCTCCGATAGACGTAGCTTTACCATAAACCATGTCATTAAATGAAAAAGTACAACAATTGTCCTTAATCATAAAGGAAAAACCTTCCATATCAAGTACGGAAATGGAGATAATGTTCTTAGTTAAAGTTGGTACGAAATAACAATTATTCAAATACAACTCTAAACCACTAGCTAGAGTGAGTACATAAGTGCCTACGGATATAGCGGCTACTCTAGCTCCATTTCCCATGCGTAGGTCTACATCACCCTTGGCTAGTGCTCGCACGTCCCTCATGCCCTGTAAATGATTACAAAGATGAGAACCACATCCGGTATCTAATACCCAAGTGGAAGTGCAAGTATAGTTAATGTCTATCATATAGAGGGAAGTGAGGACAATACCTGACGGAGTCTCACTCTCGTCTTTCTTGTTCTTCAATTCCTTCAAATATTTGGGACAATTGCGCTTCCAATGTCCCTTGCCATTACAATGATAGCAATCGGCGTCGGCATGTTTGTTAACCTTAGCCTTAGGTTTGCTATTCTCAATAGCTTTCCCTTTGTTCTTGTTTTTTCATGTCTCTTGAATTTGGTCTTACCCTTGTTTTTACCCTTTTGAACCCCAAGGTTGAGATTCTTCATTTTCATGGAGAGCATGTCTCTCTTTTCACTCCCACTAGCCTCCATGTCCCTCTCTGCTTGGTTGAGGAGTGCATGAAGCTCTTGGAAACTCTTGTCCATGCCATGCATATTGTAGTTCACCCTAATTTGGGAGAACTTGGAGGGGAGTGAGTGAAGAATGCGACCGATCGCAAGCTTCTTGGGAATGCTACACCCTAGACGCTCTAGTGTGTCAATATGCTCAATCATCTTGAGCACATGAGGACCCACTTTTTGGCCCTTTTCTAGCTTACCCTCGAAGAATTTCATCATAGCCTCATATTGACGGATATCGGGTGATTGGGAAAAAGCCGTCGTAACCCTTGAGAATATCTCATATGCATTAAGGGTAATGTATTGAAGCTTGAGTTTTGGAGACATTGACCATATCAAGACATTCTTGATATCGTTGGATATCTTCAAATACTCCTCATAAGCGGTCCTTTGTGCCGGGGCGGCTCGAGGACCGGGTTCGTTGGGTGGTGGTTCGTTCAAGTAACGAAGGACGTTGTCGGACAACGCCGCACCTTTAATGGTAGACTCCCATTCGATGAAATTACTTCCATCGTCTTTCAAGATACATTTGTCCATAACGGACCTAAGCCAAGAATCCTTTCCGAGTTGAATGGTTGCATTAGTAGCCATAGCGAATTATAAACACTACAACAAAGTTTAGGAAATATTAACATTCATTGTTATATAATTTACTTGTAAAACAATTTTAACAAGTCACTCATATAATGACCCCTCACGAAATTATATAAGCGATTCCAAGACCCGTATCTAGATAAGAACTAACATCGCATGCAATCCTTATGTAAAAACGGTAAGTCATTACTTGACTAATTCTACCCTAGAACTCTCGGTCGACGGATTTCAACCAAATCCATCTTCTAGCCCCGAAATAACTTTTATCTCGTTGAGTCCAACCCAATCTTGGCATGTGATCTTATCACCCTATTTACCCTAGGTAAAAAGGGTCCACGTTGTGGTTGCCCTAATGAACAAGGGGTTCATAGGTGCTTTAATTGGTAAGGCTAAATCTCAATTCTTACGATGCATGTGAGAGGTCTTGTCAATATTAGGTTACTAATCACTTATAAGTGAACTAAGTTGGTGATTACGTAAATTGGTGAATTGACAATCGATGAATAAAATGCATGATTGGCGATTTTGGCATGAGCGAAAAATAAAGCAAGCATCAAACAAATAAATCCTAGTATGGCCATCTAGCTAATCTAATTAACTAGACTATTACAAAATCGGAAACCAACTCCTTGGTCCCTGGCCTCTTCAATGGAACACCACCAAAAGGCACCGTCTTTTGTCCACCATCTTGTGTAATCTCCGTCTTCATAATAATTAATTACAAATGATACAAATGATACATAGCATTTCCTATTATACATTTGTATGAATAAAACTATTAATTATTACAAACGGGCGATACGAGATCGCAATTAATTACAACCAAATCGATATTCCCTTACATTACGGGTAATATCGATTAAAAGACTAGGCCATACTAGGTACAATCTTGCAAAATAAACAATAAATGACATTCATTCATTCAACAACATTAAAATAAATAAAATGCTGTAAAAATCATGCCAAAATCGCCCCATAATTTATCAAGTTCATCCTAGCTCGGTTTTATGGAATTTATTGATTTTTAACCATTAAAAATCATTAATCAACACTTAATTCTCAATTAAGCTCAAACTAATTTTCCAAACCAATTTGGAATTTCAAGAATTAGTCTCCACCAATTTGAAAAATAAAAATTAGTTTGAATTGATTTTATTTGCTAATTTAATCGGTAAATGGTCAATTTTATGAAATAAATTCAAATTAAATCATAAAACGTCCAAAATTAAAAATGAATAATTTTGTTCATTCTGGAACATTTCCAGGAACTCCAAAACAAAAACTTGTCCACAAATATTCTCGAATAAAATAGGAACAAATAAATGCATGTTTATCGATTCTTATCTCATAAAAAACAATAAACATCCCAAAAGGACAAAATAAATTTCAAAAATTTACACATATGTCCATCAACATATGAAGATATGTACACCAAAAAACCATGCCCCAAAACAACATGAAACTATTTTTAGTTAACTTTTAACATCAAATAGGCACAAAAACTCGGTTTTTAAGGCATAAATGATTATAAATTAGCAAATAAATTCCAAAAATTACCAAACTCGACCACAACCATTTTGAGGTCATTAGGTATGCGTGTACCCAAAAATTTCGTGTGAAACCCATTTTACACACAATTCTCGGTTTTTCCAAAGTTATCATATAACCCGAAAAAAATGTCAAAAATCGACATGCATGCAACAACAAAGCTCTGATACCACTTGAAAGGTTCGAGACCCACTAATTAGACTCCTCTAATGTTACCAAATTACTTGTTAATTTAGTATATAAAGATCTAGTTACATGCATGACATCAAATGACAAAAACTAGATATAAGAAGAGATTTCCTTACATAAACAATGAGGAAATATTGGGCACAATAAGAAAACTCCTTTTCTTATTGTTCTTGAGCTAATAATAATATGGATGATCCTCCAAAACCTTGAATCTCCAATGTAGAAGATCTCCTTTAAGTTGCACCAAGAATCAACCCAAATAATCACCACTATTATTAACTAGATAATAGTAGTGATAAAACAACACTAATATTATGAATCTATTACTACTTTAGTAATGAAGATGAATACTAGTATTAGAGAGAGTTTTGGAGAGATGAGGTAAAAAGCAAAAGCTCATGCATGCAAATGAATTGTTGTCTTCAAAAAGAACAAGGAGTCCCCTTTTTTACTACCCCAAAACCGGCCACCCCACATGGGGAAGACTAAAATGCATTATTTTATTTGCATGCTTAAAGTCTAGGGTCTAGGGTAATTATTACTATTATTTATGCATGTAGTAAAAATAAGACCAACCACTATTGCCATTATTTTTACTAGTGTACCATACACATGTACATAAAATGGGTCCATTTTATTTTGTCATTTGTCATACAAATGCAATGTGTGACATGATCAATTATCTCTATAATTGATCACATCAAATAATATACTCTTAACTCTTTAAGTAGTACATTACTATTATATCTATATATAATAGGTCCCATAATAATAATAATAATAATTAATTAGCTAAATTTACAACTCCTTGTAAATATATTAACGGCTAATTACCACAACTCATAAAAGCATACAAAACCTCCACTAATTTAGTAATTAACGTTTAAATACTAAATTAGGTCTTATTTAATCGTATTAAAATAAGACGTAAAATTTATTCAGTCAATTATCGTATAATAGACTAATAAGCTTAATCGGACAGAGTTCTAAACTCTATCTCCAATAAATAACTCTCATTACCAAACATATATCAAATATATACGCAAGGTGCTAATTAACTGTATCAGATACAAATAATTAGTCTTCTATTTGGGTCTCATCCTATAGGTGTGACCGAAAGGGATCAGCTGATCACCGCCGTCATACGACAGTAACGTCTAACTCTAGTCAGCTGAGCGTTACCGATTTACGTTAATCAACTGACGTGGAGTATCAATGTACTAATTATCCCAAATATATTCCGCTCATGAGATTTAATATATCAATGCACTATTGTGGAGGACACTCGCTCCAACATTACGGAGTACAAATCTCACAAAATTGACCCCAAATTCAGGCCCAGTGGGTCGTTTCCAATCAAATAAGACTAATTTGGGTCAAAACCGACACCGGAAATAAAACCGACTTTTAGCGACCGGGTCAAAACCCGGTCAAAGCCATTTCCGAGAAGCAGACCCACGGTCCTCCCTCAAGCGGGCCATCGGATCAAGTCCGTCAAGGCACTAAACCCTAGACACCAAGATGCATAGCCATGCCTATATAAACATGATGTGATTTGGAATGAACCTTGAACAAGTTATTTGGAGATTGATAGTAATTTGAGATAAACGAAAAACAAGCAACGAAAATCAGATTGGAATAGTTGTTGTAAGGGATGATAAAACGTAACCAAGGATAGTGTGCTAAGCGAGATAGACCTATACCTCAACAAAGCGGGTGCTAATTCAAACACTCGATTGAAATAGCAAGTATAGAGCTTGTAACGCGACTAACTCTAATACTTTGTCTTGTGAACCACAAAGACGAAAAGGAAAGCAAAGCTTAACTCAGATTTGTTTGATGAAAGTTGAATGCTTTATTCATCAAGTGCTTGGCTATTTATAGCCTACAACTCAACCCAAGGATGAGGCTAACCAGCAAAGTCAAGCCTCATAAAGTGGGTGACAAAAACAAAGAAAGGGAAATGAACTAGGCTAGAACTAAATAGCTAGATACAATGAATAAGTGAGAACACAATCAGCCTACTTTCCACGCTCCAAATCAGATGCAAGGCCCTTGTTTGCTCGAGTAGTCTTGATTAAACGGACTTGAAAATAGCAGCTCTTCTCCTCGGGAATTTATTGAAAGCTTTAAAGAAAATCGAGGCAAAAGAAACAATTCCGTCAAAGAATTAAACAGCAGCGTTTTTCAATGCACAACTGACTTATTTGGGGCATAACTTCGTCAATACTTGTTCAATGAACCTTCATGAGCATTCATTGGAAAGATTAGCTCGAACTCTATCTCCTCCATTTTGAATGACTACAAAATTCCAAGTATAACTCTAGGTATGGACCGATCAAAACAACACTGCAAAATGAACTCGCGTCAAAACACCCCATTTGCAACACAATTAAACACTTTACACAACCCTAATCTATTATCCTTTACACATCAAATTCAACCCTAAGCAAACCCTAATCAACCTTAATCCTATACACTCAAACCCTAACCCTAGCAATTAGGACTACAAGCCCTAAAACCACCATAACTCCACCTACGTAAACCTCAAACTCCGGTGCCTAGGCCACAATCAAGCGAGCCCTATCCGAGACAAGAACATGTAGGTTGAGGGTGCAAAAACCCTTTCTTTTCCTTTCTCTTCTTCCTCGCACATTGTCCGTGTCGTCGTCATTGTCCCGTTTTTTTATGTTTTTTTTATCGTCATTATCGCATTCTAATATTATTAATAATTATTGGTACGAAAACATTAAAATACTTGTGAATTTGTGTCGAGTGCGAATGATGTCGAGATAAGGAAACCCGAATATACAAGGGTACTGCACCCAGCGTTGCCGGTCGCTTATCCCGACACCCCTAGCACTTGATTATTGAAGCAAGTCAACTTAAACAATAGTTTATTTTTACTTTTGTTTATATCATCATTCATCGCATATTTCGTCAATTTCAAAACTATTTTCGGAACAAACATTCTTTTTAGGGTCGAAACCCGTTGACGCGGATCTGACATCACATAATCCCTAGGGATTTATTACGATGTCGGGGAAGCCGAGGGAATCAAGTCGGGTCCGTCTTGATCAAATTCAGTCGCCAAGTGTCAATTTATTAAATTCGATGCCAATTCAATAATTGGATGTCGAATCTAAACGATTTAGTCAAATAAATTAACTAATGCGATTTTCATTGATGCTAAAATAGTTGTTATTTAATTCGTTAGAATTAATTACGACACTATAAACGCGGAGAAAATCCATATCGTTCTAGTTAATTCAAACGACTTATATTATTTTCTTCAAGTTATCGCTCTAACATTACATATCGATTTCATAATCGAATATGGGATATAACGAGTGGCACGAAACTGGGACCGAAGTCAGTCCGCCACGCGAGTCGCACGGACCATGTGCGAGTCGCGTGGTGGCGCGAGTCGCGCTCTTCTCGCGCTGGTCGCGTGGATCCCTAAAAATCGTGACATAAAATTAATTATTCCGTCTTACTTTGATTTAATTTTTTTTCAAACATCTTTTTTAGACGCACTCTAAAAATTTGATATCGGTTCCATAAATGAACATCGAATATTACGAGTATCACAAATTTAAGTCGAGTATAAGTCACGTCATATTTATACGCGATTTAATAAAACTATCGATTTTTCTAAAAAAAAATAATTTCGAAAACAGCCCGGGACACTGGTCGCGCGCATCCCGGGCGAGTCGCGCCGTCCCCTGAAAACGCGACATAAAAAAGCAATTTTCTATTTTTTCGAACATCGTTTCTTTAACGAAACAGCAAGTTTTCTCGGCATATTTTACTTTTTTGACCCCGGTCAACACGTGTCAAGTCCATCACGTGACCTACTTTTTTAAAACCCTACATCATGTTTACTTTTCTATAGCATCCTATACTTTTGCAAACTGTTATTATCGTTATACCGTTACTAACCGTTTGTTCTTTTGTCGATTTATCTCTCCGTTGTTTATTTTATTGTACTAAAATGAACCCGCATGCTAATTTTAACTTCGACGTTAGAATTAGTTGCATTAAATCGACATAGAAACCCATTCTTTTTTTTTCGCATGTCTAGGGAAAATAATGTTTGCATATCACTTTGACCGAACTACTAACACGCATATTAGAAAGTCATTTGATATCTTAGTAGAGGCCGCTAACGTGCGGGCGGGGTTGGATGTCTTTAGTGGGCTTCCCAACACGTACCCTCACCCCTTACTCAGAACCTCGGTTTTCCGGATGCCCGAAACCGTTGGCGCACGAGAGTCATTCAATACACGATAACCGGTAGTGACGGTATCGCTATCGCAATGCAAAGAGACGAGCCCAATAAACTCTGACATCGGAAATGGGCCATACTTTGTGCATGGCCCACTACGAAATAGAGTGGGTTCAAACGGGCCCGAACTCCCACAAAGTTCGGTGGTGACTCCACTTCGATTTAAATTTTAATTCGACCCATCTCATATGGAGATTCATTCGCCTCTCCAAACCCGCGCGTGGCCGCGTCGGGGTGGACCTATGTCATGTCCACAATTTGGCGACTCCGCTGGGGATTAACTGATGCGTGACTTACCATTGACATCCTCAGGGTGAGACTCGAATAGAAATCGTTTGACTAGTACAATACGCGTTTTAGTTTTACGGTTCATGCATAACCCCATATTTTCCCTGGCCGGTACTCGTGACCGACGTCGCACTATACCGTGATGTACTCCAATATGGATATGTCAAAGGTGTCCATAGTCGATTCGAGTGGGTTTCGCGGCATGTTCTAAGCTCAACTCGACTTAGAAAGTCCGTCCCGATCAACGTCTAGACTATGTGCACTGGTATAGACCCTTTTTATACCTACCGTGACTTAGTATAAAGCATACATGGCGTCGTTATAATGCTTGCCTGACTACGTGCTGCTTGGTTTCTATGTCGTTTTCAAAAACCGTCAATTTTTCAAAAATTGCATCTTTTCTCAAAATATCCAATTTCAAAACCGGGAAGCATACCGAATTTAGGACTTATGATTTTACTCAAAATAGCCTATTTTTAGCCGGTATGCTATCCATTTCAAAAATTCAAAATTTTCAACTTTTCAAAAAAATCGGGCCCGATGACATTTTCGCCAATTTTAAAAGTCGGGATCCTGTTTTCGATTCTCAAATTTTCGGAAATTCATCTTCGATATTTAAAATTCCGAAATTCCAAAAATGCATCTTTTCAAAAATATTCAATTTTCAAAAACTCGGAAAGCTGCCGAAATTTAGACTTAAGATTCGACTCAAAACAAGCCTATTTTCTAACCGGCAAGCTGCCCATTTCAAAATTCGAATTTCCGATCCACCATTCGATTTTCGAATTTTCAAAATTCAACTTCGATTTTCAAATCCCCGTGATGCCATTCGCGATTTCAAATTTTGAGATGCCATTTTCGATTTTCAAATCTTCGAGATGCCATTTTCAATTTTCAAATCTTCGAGATGCCGTTTTCGATTTTCAAATCTTCGGGATCCCGTTTCCATTTTTTCAAATTATCGGAAATTCTTTTTTTCGATATTCAAATTTCAAATTCCAATTATTCAACCTTCATAAACCCGGAAAGCTACAGAATTTAGGACTTATGATTTTACTCAAAATAGCCTATTTCTAGCCGGTATGCTACCCGTTTCAAGACTCAAAATATTTTCGAAACTCCAAAACCACGGCCCGATAACACTTTTCCGATTTTCGAAAAATCGGGCCATCCGTCGGTTTTTCCGGATTTTAAAAAAAAAATCTCTTTTCAAAACCTTCCTCTTCTTAGGACTTCCCATATTTAGTAGTATTGGGTCGTGTCGTAAGTCGTCGAAGTCCTTAGCGTCGAAACTCTGTCGATCTTACATCACGAGTTTCCTCCCTATCCCAGTCCGCCTTATTTGACTAAGGCACGGCCCACCTACGTAAGACATACTCTTACAAAGGAGAGCCCGTCTACACATTCGAGTCCAAAGTCTGATGAATGTCTCACATGGACCTTCCTTCGAACAGGACTCGGCCCACTCGCCGAATCCTAAGGGAGGCCCACCTTTCACAAGTCACCCGTCTAGGTGTCCTTTCCGAGTCATTTCCTTTTCAGGCTTTTCCTCAATCAGGGGCTACCCTTCAGCAGAGCGATCAATCACGGTTGCTCTAAGGGTCATGTCTTACACGTGTCGTCTCACGTACTTCACTTTCGAGTCACTTAGATGTCACACCATCTGAGTCCTATTTGAGTCCTTAGTCTCACTTGGGGGCTATTCTCCGACGGAGCGATTAATCACAGTCACTCTGAGAATCGCACCCTACACATTTGTCTTAGGAGAGTCTAACCCGAATCAAACACGGTCGCCCCATTTTTGGACTCACCCTTCTGCCGCTCGAGTCTAATTCGCGGTCGTTACCTCGTCTAGGTCAACATTCGAGTATCCCGGTCCGAGAGTCTTTGTCGACCCGTCACCCCGGACCGTGTCTAGTTTGACTCCCTCTCTTGCACTTGCGCAAAGCCGAGTTTAGGCGAGTCGTGGCACCCGTCGTTCTCTCCAATCAAAGACCTTACCAAAAAAACAACCAACCGAGCATCCGAGTCCGGATTTGATTCGAGTCTAAGTCTGAGTTCGAGTCTAGGATACCCTACATCCTCATTTCCAAATCAGAGTCAGAGTCTTTTGCATTCTGTCCTCTTTTTCAAAATTCAATAAAATCAGCTTTCAAATATTCTTTCTCTTATATACTTTCCTTATGTGTTTCCGAGAACATGATAAACACCATCATACATTGTGAGCACATGCGCGTGACTATTATAGGCACATCTATAATGACTGCAGGAAACTGAGCCCGTGTTTCCCTTTTACCTGTTCCATGTCTGACATAGAAAGCCACAAAACTACACTTAGCAGAAGCAGTATCGAATCCTATGACAAATCTAGGTAATCTCCTAGTTTGGGTTCAAGACGGGAGGCAAGCTCATTTCCCACAATAAACACCCATCCAACAAGATCAACCAATCCCTACCTCAGGTGTTAGTTTGACCAACAAAAAAAATTGGACGAAAAAAAAATCAAAAGTCCAAAAAAAAACTGGACGAAAAAAATCAAAAGTCCAAGAAAAAAAGAAAAATTGGACAAAAAAAAAATCAAAAGTCCAGGAAAAAGCAAAAGGCCAAAACAAAAAGCAGGCCATTATCAAAAAAAAAAGAGGCACCCATGACCGAGGTTAAGCGGTCAATCCAAATGAAGAATCCCATGACCAGAGCTAAGAGGTCAACCAAAAAAATTAAAAAGCCCATGACCTGGGTCAACGGTCGGCCCAAATTAAAGTCCTTTGACCGGAATACGATCAATTCAAAATTATCGATATCCATACCATCCAATAGGGGAGAAACGATCAAGTTGGTCAACTAACACCACATTTAGCCTTCCCACATTACTACCCTCAAGGCCTTCCCGAGACCTAGGCTAAGAGGCAACCCTGAATTTTGAGGATTCAAGCTTCATAGGATACCCCTAACCATTAGGGCCAGACATGGAAACCAGATCCCGCATTATCAAACCAGCTCAATCGAAGTCCGAGTCATTTTTACTCGACTTCCCCCTTTCCTACCGCATTTTAGTACCTTACCCTCGAAGCCTTAGCTCCAAAAAAAATCAAGCTCTAGATGTCAAAACATCAAAGCCACTTACAGCCTAGCTCCACATTTCCAAAAATATCCAAACCAGTTACCAACCTCAAACACGGGAACTCAACCTGCGGTCGGCATAGAACATGCCCAAATAGTTCACACCACCTCTGGGGCTACCCCGGAGAACGCTCACAGTCACAGGATCAACATCCTAACCATTCTAGCCCTTTGATCAAGACATCATTGGGAATGCACCTAGCCTCCACCATTGCTATGGCTAGTTACACACAAAGTCCTATTAGACTAGGCACCATAATATATCTTTCAATCCGCTGAACTACGGCATGGTTTGATTTCACTACACGTGAATCACGTGCTCTAATCCTCTGAGCTACAGGCCCCACCCCGCCTCCACTGGATCTGCTCCCGGGAGTATCCTCATAAAAAGAAACCTTTCCTCTCCCCATCCATTTCATTTCAGGTTAAGAAGATATGAAAGCGTGTTTCTCTCTATAAGAAGAACGGTGCATTCCGAGGTGTGAAGTGGGAGAGAAGGAATGTCATAATTGGGATTTTGAATAAGACGACCTTTTCATTCTTATTACTTTTTCAATATGAAAAAGTAATAAGAATGATAGGTGTTAAGCTTTTTATCATCCTGGCGTCGAGCTATTTTCCCGCAGGACCTCCCCTACAGTATCGTCACCGCAGTAGAGTACGTAGGCAGCCTTTCAACAGCGGCACAACCACCCACATTGACACACATTCAAAAAGCACCATTATTCCGGTCACGACACTGTCATGTTCTCAGCAGCTAGCTTTGTCATCCTGGGGGCTTCTCCTAGGCAGAAGTTCTCCATCCACTCACATAATCCAAATACTTTCAAAATTTAGCCTCCTATAGTGTGTCCTAGTACTCGACTCGGTCAAAGACAAGAATCTTCTAGGGACTCGAAGCAATACCCACTTTGGGAATGTACCCTCAAATCAAAGATCCAGAAGAGCACAAGACTACAACAGTCTCATTACAGACTACTGCAAGTCCCCTAGGCTACGGAATAGCGCAACTTAAGAGTCTTGTCATCTTAGGTGGCCCACCCCCCTACAGAGTCACAGTCCAACCCCTTTGAGAGTCCAAGTCGTGTCTGTCAACTCGTCCTGTCACGTCCAGAGTCGAGTCTGTCGGTAGGCCTCTCTCTTCAAATCCTTTTCACGACAAGGTCAACTTAGCCATTTGAGAAAATCCTTTTCGACAAGGTCAAATTTCGGTCTATTTAAAATGCAAATTTCTTTTCTACCCTTTTCAATTTTGAAAACCTATCTCCTAGCACGTGAGTTGCTTTCAGGACTTCGATTTCAAAATGAAGCAAAAAATCACTTTCCCCAGCGCGAGTCATATTTTTACCTACGTGTTACATGCAAAATTTTATGTAACTTGTACAGGTACGGTTCAAGGCTTCCGAAACAAGCCCGCGCAGCTCATATATCTCCCCAGCGAAAAGCCCAAGGAGGCATTTATCACGGGATGGGCCCATATATAGGAGCAACCAGGACTTATGCGACAAGTCTGATTCCCCACGGAGTTATCATCATCTGCTCAGGTATGATTTATGTCTTATGGCTGGCGAGCCCTTCACGCAAGTCTAACAGACTATAAACGACCCGACCAGAAGTCTACCAGGTCTTAATCCTCGATTGGCCTGTTAGCTACTCTGACTTTCGCCTTGTCCAAGCCTCACTCAGAGTGGGGGCTCTGTAGACACCCACATTTGGCCGTTAGGTGTCTATAGTAGTTTCCACAAAACACCCGATGATGATCGGACGCAAACGTGTTTCTACGCGCTCGGATATGGGCTCGAAACCATTGATTGCTGGCTTAGGCCCTTTACGGAGTACAAATCTCACAAAACTGACCCCAAATTCAGGCCCAGTGGGTCGTTTTCAATCAAATAAGACTAATTTGGGTCAAAACCGACACCGGAAATAAAACCGACTTTTAGCGATCGGGTCAAAACCCGGTCAAAGCCATTTTCGAGAAGCAGACCCACGGTCCTCCCTCAAGCGGGACATCGGATCAACTCCGTCAAGGCACTAAATCCTAGACACCAAGGTGCATAGCAATGCCTATATAAACACCTCCTTTGCAACACAATTAAACACTTTACACAACCCTAATCTATCATCCTTTACACATCAAATTCAACCCTAAGCAAACCCTAATCAACCCATCCTATACACTCAAACCCTAACCCTAGCAATTAGGACTACAAGCCCTAAAACCACCATAACTCCACCTACGTAAACCTCGAACTCCGGCGCCTAGGCCACAATCAAGCGAGCTATCCGAGACAAGAACATGTAGGTTGAGGGTGCAAAAACCTTTCTTTTCCTTTCTCTTCTTCCTCGCGCATCGTCCGTGTCGCCGTTATTGTCCCGTTTTTTTATTTTTTTTATCGTCATTATCGCATTCTAATATTATTAATAATTACTAGTATGAAAACATTAAAATACTTGTGAATTTGTGTCGAGTGCGAATGATGTCGGGATAAGGAAACCCGAATATACAAGGGTACTACACCCAGCAGTGCCGGTCGCTTATCCCGACACCCCTAGCACTTGATTATTGAAGCAAGTCAACTTAAACAATAGTTTTTTTTACTTTTGTTTATATCATCATTCATCGCATATTCCGTCAATTTCAAAACTATTTTCGAAACAAACATTCTTTTTAAGGTCGAAACCCGTTGACGCGAATCTGACATCACATAATCCCTAGGGATTTATTACGATGTCGGGGAAGCCGAGGGAATCAAGTCGGGTCCGTCTTGATCAAATTCAATCGCCAAGTGTCAATTTATTAAATTCGATGCCAATTCAATAATTGGATGTCGAATCTAAACGATTTAGTCAAATAAATTAACTAATGCGAATTTCGTTGATGCTAAAATAGTTGTTATTAAATTCGTTAGAATTAATTACGACACTATAAACGCGGAGAAAATCCATATCGTTCTAGTTAATTCAAACGACTTATATTATTTTCTTCAAGTTATCGATCTAACATTACATATCGATTTCATAATCGAATATGGGATATAACGAGTAGCACGAAACCGGGACCGAAGTCAGTCCGCCACGCGAGTCGCACGGACCATGTGCGAGTCGTGTGGTTGCGCGAGTCGCGCTCTTCTCGCGCGGGTCGCGTGGATCCCTAAAAATCGTGACATAAAATTAATTATTCCGTCTTAGTTTGATTTAATATTTTTTTCAAACATCTTTTTTAGACGCACTCTAAAAATTCGATATCGGTTCCATAATCGAACATCGAATATTACGAGTATCACAAATTTAAGTCGAGTATAAGTCACGTCATATTTATACGCGATTTAATAAAACTATCGATTTTTCTAAAAAAAATAATTTCGAAAACAGCCCGGGACGCGAGTCGCGCGCATCCTAGGCTAGTCGCGCCGTCCCCTGAAAACGCGACATAAAAAAGCAATTTTCTATTTTTTCGAACATCGTTTCTTTAACGAAACAACAAGTTTTCTCGGCATATTTTATTTTTCTTGACCCCGGTCAACACGTGTCAAGTCCATCACGTGACCTACTTTTTTAAAACCCTACATCATGTTTACTTTTCTATAGCATCCTATACTTTTGCAAACCGTTATTATCGTTATACCGTTACTAACTGTTTGTTCTTTTGTCGATTTATCTCTCCGTTGTTTATTTTATTGTACTAAAATGAACCCGCATGCTAATTTTAACTTCGACGTTAGAATTAGTTGCATTAAATCGACATAGAAACCCATTCTTTTTTTTTCGCATGTCTAGGGAAAATAATGTTTGCATATCACTTTGACCGAACTACTAACACGCATATTAGAAAGTCATTTGATATCTTAGTAGAGGCCGCTAACGTGCGGGCGGGGTTGGATGTCCTTAGTGGGCTTCCCAACACGTACCCTCACCCCTTACTCAGAACCTCGGTTTTCCGGATGCCCGAAACCGTTGGCGCACGAGAGTCATTCAATACACGATAACCGGTAGTGACGGTATCGCTATCGCAATGCAAAGGGACGAGCCCAATAAACTCTGACATCGGAAATGGGCCATACTTTGTGCATGGCCCACTATGACATAGAGTGGGTTCGAACGGGCCCGAACTCCCACAAAGTTCGGTGGCGACTCCACTTCGATTTAAATTTCAATTCGACCCATCTTATATGGAGATTCATTCGCCTCCCCAAACCCGCGCGTGGCCGCGTCGGGGTGGACCTATGTCATGTCCACAGATGGTCGTCTTAAGAAAGGTGATCTGGAGGGTGGTCTATCTATTGCTGCCACTCTAAGGCAAGTTATAGTTCAAGATGATTTTTTGTTAGCATGTTCTCGTTTTTAGGATGCTAAGAACCATGTTTTTGTTTTTCCGAGGGGTAATGCTTGTCCTCTCCACGAGGAGCTAAATGCTATAGGTGGGTGGCATTTGGTTCGTCCTTGTATTCTTATTGAGGGTGATATTCTCGTGGAGTGGCTTCACCATTTTTTGGAAATTCCTTTGTTGGAGGAGACTAAGACTTTCTTTGGAGAAAGTGGTATTAACTTAGAGTTAGTTGTTAGGGTATTTTTACGGAAAGACTCTCGTGACATTTCTCCTTTAGCCTGTAAACGGGCTCTTAGTATCGCGGTTGAGTGTTATTATCTATTTGAGGACGCGTCGGTGCACGAAGAGTAGGGTAGTCCTCGGGTTTTGGATATTGTGATGGGAATGGAGCATGGACGATCGCCCTCTTTGCCTATTATTGGTGAACTTATTATGGGTCTTGATACCAGTGCACGGATACATCATGCTGCTTTCTGAGGTTCTAGGATTGTTCTGCAGATACGTCAGGGTACTACTTTCTTTATTCGAAACTTGCCTTAGTTCGAAAGTTTGACGGTATGTTGTGATTATGAAGATTTGGCTACAAGAGAGGATGGGTTTGATCGAGTCTCCTCAGCTTCTTAAGGGTTATAGCTACAAAGGCTTCGCGGGTCGGAAGATGGCGCAGCCCTAGAATGACGGTTACACTGAAGAAGGATGGTTTATCTACTTGCAGGCTGCTAACGGAGGGGTCACTATTAGGTGGACAATTCTGTGGTGGCATATCAGTGGACATGTCGGGTTCCTGTTCTCATCACCGGCCCGAACTATGTAGATACTGTCATTAAGTGATTGTGTTTATATTTACCCTGGCAGGTTAACGCGCCAAATGGGTGTGCTGTATCAGAGGCTATTACTGCCGTTACTAAATCTCATTCGTGGACAGAAAGTTCATGTATGGAGTTTGAAATGTCTTGGAGACGGAGGATTCTGCATCCTGTCTTAATAGAAATTGTTCGATCGACAATCCCCACTCATGCCCGGCAGGAAGCTTACGGATATCCGACAGGGTGGGACAAGTCAAATGCTAGGAAGACCGTGATGCTACAGGATAAGGAGGTGACACGAGTTAATATCACTAAGCACTCGACAAAAGGCAGTCTTCTTCGGGAATGCCGCTTTCGGCTAGTATCCTTAGCGAGGGTATTTCTAATTCTATTGGATGTACGGCTTCGGAGCCGTAGGTTAGGTAGTAAGGTGTGGCTTCGGTGGGAGTTCGGTAGGAGGTTCAGTATCCCCATAATGCAAAGGGTATTTTGATGGGCCAATCTCGGTAATTGTCTATCATCTTCTTAAGGATGGTGATGATGGTTTTGTTTCTTGCTTCCACATCCTCGTTCGTTTGAGGCCTGTAGGGAGATGATTTGTGTTGTTGGATTTTGTATTTGTCTAGGAGTTTCTGGGTGTCGGCCCTAAAGTGAGCCCCCTGATCACTGATGATTTCGTGTGGTATGCCGTAGCGGCAAATATTAATAAATCGAGTCTCGACAAACTATTTTATATAGTAATATTAAATTCTTTTGCCTTTGGAACCTTTCTATTTCACTTCAATGTTTGCAAAACTGAAATTTCTATCGTTATTGCAATTCTGCGCGATTTCGTAAACCGGTTCCTATTTTCTCATATGGACTCCGATCGAGGCGTTTTAAAAGCCTAACCTTATTAATTTTACAATATCTAGACAATGGTGATATTCAAAATTACAATTTATAAGTTCATCATAAAAATATTGTACTGGACAACTCCTTTACTACGAAAATCGTCACCCGAAGAATCGTTTCTCGACATTCAATTTCCGTACTTCTTTCCTAACCATTGTGTGACCAAATAAACTCAAAAATATCATTCTAAGGCATTCCGTACCGTCACTTTGAAGTCCAAGCCTCAAAATATACTTTTCTAATCAAAAACACCAAATAGGGTAATGTACCTCTTAATGTATGATTAGCTACTTCGAGTAATTGTTAAATTCGTGTCCACCCTTTGCTCCCCCATCATTTGGACGACCAAGACCTTATATAATCACCCTCATATGATCCTTAAACTCATATTTTCATCCACCTAACATCCTTCTTAAAATCCTTTCTAAAAACCAAAGAAAAACCATCAAAATAATCCTAAGTTAAGCCTTTCAACCACCATTTTGAAGAGCTCTAATCCCTTTTTCTCTTATCTTATACTACTTATTTTCAATTTTATTTAATATTATAACTACTAACTTAGTTTTTTTGTCATTCTAACTAATTTATGAAGAGGAGCAAGAGAAAAGGAACATCGATCTTCGTTTTCTTGTATTTTGTAGAATCGATTATTTGTGCTTAAGGTAACCTAACTTTTCTTCGCCCTCAAATCTCGTAGTATAGTGTTTAGACTCTAACTAACATATAACATCAGTTTAGGACTAAATCATTAGATCACCAAGTTTAAAGTTAACTATTTATTGATTTATCACTTAACAATACATGCTGTAAAATGGATTATGTGATCTATGATGTATGTTCACGATTTTTCTGTGTAAATTATGTTTCGAATTAGCTTTAAGTTCCTTCATAAAGTTTGTATATCTGAATGTATATAATATGATAAAAATATGAAAAGTAAGTTTTTATGAAAATATATATTTAATAATGATTTATTTCGTAAACTGGTACAGTATGATTTTATGTACTGTCTGAGAAAATAATATGTTTCGTGATGTTAAACGTTTATTTTGGACTTGGAAAATTTATTTTATGTTCTTGATGATGTCTATTATGTGTATATCAAATTTCATATAAATCCATCATATATATTTTCATTTATAAAAGTTTTACTAAAATGGGTCAGATCTGGAAAGAATATTTTATTTAAGAAAATTTATAAAGTATTTTAATCTAAATTTATGTGGATAAGTTATGTACAAGAATAGGTATCCAAAATAAAAATTTGGTTCACTTTTCCGATGTTTAATTATTTTAAACGATTTAAAAGAAAGTATTGAAAACCGTACTGTTTTCGTTTTTAATTTGTTAAAAATAATAAACCACTTATTTTGCAAAAAATGATTTTATATCTGGAAACTTAACTCATAAAAGTATGTTGAGTATAAAAATCGAAAGTTAAAAATAACATTTGAAAAATGACTCATTTAGTATCCTTAATAATATTATCGATTTCGTTATTACTTAAAGTTATTTTTGTAAAACTCTAAGTTTTGAGAAATATGATACATAGTAAGGTTAAAAATGATTTTTATAATTATTATAGATTTATTTGATGTTTGAAATATTTTACAAAGTATAAATAGGCTTTAAGAGATAAGTATACTGATACAAATACGAAACCGTATAAAAATACTAAATACGTACACTTGAACAATAAATGTACTAAATACTTGTGCCCAAAAAGTATAGAGTACTAAAAGACGAATAACCCAAAAGTACTAAGTTAAACAGTGCTTAAATATGCAAGACAACACTTAAACTTTATAATACGCACTTAAGGACTAATTAATGACTAAGTCAAAACTAAGGGTTGACTAGTCCATCTTGGTCAAACTTTGGCTTTTTAAGTCAACATAGACCAAGTCAAGATAAAGGAACTCGTCTTAAATAATGTACTTATAAATAATTGAATTTTTAATCAAATTTCAAACAATGAACGTTCAAATAATATATATCAAATAAAACGTTCCAAATCTCTAACATCAAATATACTTAAGATGATCAGTCAAGTAAGATACACTTAACATAATTATGATGATCGTTTAGTAAATCGTTCCTAAATTAGCTTAAGGAACTGGTGTACCTTTGGGTCAGTCAGTGTCCTACATGAATCAATAGTGGACCTTCCAGTGTTCCATTTCTTGGGGCTTCTGTACCTACGAGACAGTATGCATCCTTCCGGTCATCTGAACTAAGGTCCTACGGAAGTCTGACCGTTCGATACCAAGTGACCCATATGTAGCAACTGTACCTTCGGGACGGTATGCGATCATTTTGGTTGTCTGAACCAATGATCCTACGGGAGTCTAAGTGTTCAGCATCCTTATATGTCTCCTATAGATAATCTATCGTAGTATCATTACGTGTTGGGCAATATTATGCCGACGTTTAGAGATTGACATGACGGGAGATTGCTCGGAGAGCTTTTGCTATGAGAGTACGGAAAGCACATCCTGAAGCTGCGTGTGGACGGATTGTCGTTAGAGTAGTAGTCACCGGCTATCACTGAGGGCCTGCGGGAGTCCGAGAGTTGTGTTAGGGGGTACGTGCGCATGTATTTGGCAAGGGCCTAGCTCTAATCTCTTTCTGATATCTTGGCACTTTTATTCACGGTTGTGTACGTGATTTTTTTCCCTGCTTCTGCGTGTTGTCAGTGGGCCTCGCGGTGGTGTGGGTAGGCTCCTTCGAGTTGTCGTCTACATCATCAGCAGTCTGTTCTCCCCCGCGATTAGAGGTCTAAATCAAATCATAGTTGTTGTTCGATCCTATCGAGCACTAGGGGTGAGATGTAAACCTCCTAGTATCGATATGATTGGCGGGATTGATGTTCCCATCCGTACTTATGGTGAGATGAAAGCCGTAAGTGTGCATGAGACATTAGTAGTCACATCCCGTGCATTATGTGAAAGGAAACCATTATTTTTAAAAGTAAATGACTACAGTTTTCTAAATCACTTGTGTTGGTTACGCTCTGTTACTGTTCTATACTCTCATGACTGTAATGTGATTGAAATACCTGAAAATGGGAAGTGGGTTTCGTTATATGTCTCGCCTGAATATTGATCATGATTGATATTATGTTACATATGATTTGCATTCTACATGTCTTATTGTACTTTATTCACATGGTACTTCATGATATACGCTACTGTAATCTATTCACATGATGCTCATATGATGTACTCATAATGAACCTGTATTCTGTATAGCCTACATGTCTTATATATCCAATTGACACGCATAATGAACCGAAATCACTTCATGTGTATCTCACATTGTATACATGTTGATTTCTAATGTGACATGCCTGCTTATCTGTTAATTAGATAACCTAAATGTTATACTACATTGATTACTCGGGGCCGTGTAGAAGGACGGTTAGGTTACTCCCACTAAGTGGGATAGTTTTGTATTTTTGTAAATTTTGCAGGATGTCAAATTACTAGGCTTACAGGGGAAACGTGTGCAAGCGAGGAGTATCTTGCTTAAATTTTGAGTTTTCTGTTAACCTGTCCACATGTAACCCTAAACAATATCAAGCTCGTACTTAAATTGTAATTTGTTTTATGATGTTGTAAGTGACAATCGGTTCTTGTATTAATGAAAGACTCACTCGGAGTTAACGGTTTTAATTTTTACCACTTTTACGACTTAATTATTTTCCGCCTTGTTAATTAATGTCATTAGAAAAACCGGGTTGTTACAGTTGGTATCAGAGCGACCTTGAGACCGTCTGTAACTATGTGCGATGCATATTTACATCACCTATCGAGGGAACGTACCTAGAGCTCATGACACGTGTCTAGAGTGTCTGATGTGTCTAAAATATGTAGAACATTTAAGATCACTAAATGAGAGATTCACTAGCATAACCCTAGGATCAAATGATATACTTGGGTAGAATATATAAATGGGTAAAACTACTAAGGATTACCCGTACCGTCCGATTTAGGTTTTGGCCCTCGCTTGCTTTCATAGGCTATCTGAATAGTTGTATGTACAGTGATTATCTAACCTTAGCCAATTGGCTAGTTTAATTTACTTGTGATCAACACGATGACCAAGATAAAGCACTTGCAACCATCGAGAGCTCAAGACTAGTAGAACACCATTGCAAGCACAAATGGACGCATCTTCCAAATTAACTATAGTTGCAAAATCAAGTTGGACCATGTTGATGTATCAAGTGAAGTAATGCAGACGAGATGTAACGTACAAGAAGATCAAGTGCAGACGTACGTAAGATAGTAGTCCTCGAGTCCTATTTAAGTGTCGACTTAGACTTGACCGAGACTCTACTTACCTATATAACTCATTTATCGGAGATCATTTGTTAGCCTAAATTGTAGTCATGGAAATGAACCCTTCTTGCCCATATTCATTTAACAGTAACACCTTACACCACATCTAATTCATTTTTCTAGCTTATCCTTATTTTCTACCTTTGCCCCCACTTTTTTCATCTAACCAAACAACGATTTGAGTTCAATTCCGAACTATCTTCAATCCTTCCATTAAAATTTTTAAACATCACATACAAAGCTTTCCTTCATGTCTAACATTCATACCTTCATAAATCGATGAACACCTTTTACTCTTTCACTATTTTATTTTTTTTGGTTAAATTGTTCACCAATCAAATTCTACATTTGAACCTATATCAGGATGCATAGACAAAAGTCATTTAAAGCCTAACCCTTGAACTATCCATGAACAAACTTCTAATCTTTTCTAAAGAAGTTTTAACCTCAACTAATTCCTTCTCTTTTGTTTCTAAACTCATTTCGATCCCTTCGTGAACTAGTTCTTAGGTCTGACTACTCATCCTGAGTCAGACAAGAAGTCTTTCGCTTATTTCACCTTCGTATTTTATGGCTCAGCTAAACTTAGTCTGAAGTATTCTTATATGATGGAACCTTTCATATTTACCGTTCTATCTTATTTCCTTCTCATTTCTTCAGCTCGCTTCTTACTATTTTAGATTGCTATCAAACTGCATGTATGCTGACATCATACATATTCATCGTCTTTTATTCCTACCTTGTTACCATTTCCTATTTCCAAGTTTGTCATAATCGTTGACTATGGAGATAAACTTCAATACTCTCAGTTATTATTCTCATCAACCTAATTCAAAATTCTTAAATATTTATTCTTTCAACCCATTTTCTAAGTATATTCCTACGTCTTGAATGAACCATGGTTACAACTTATCAGTGCGCAATGGAAGCACGATGAACCCATAAACCACTCAGAATGGACATAGTTATATCAAGGATTCTCACCAGTATAATGTACTTGAAGTATCCAATATCCTTCCAAACCAACCACACTAGGATCACCCAATCTTTACCCTTTTAGTCAACCTATAATTATTGGACATAGGAACCTATTAATTTTTGGAATGACAAGAGGTTGGAAAAAGATGAGAACCAACTAATGTTGTATGTGACAATCGGTTCTTGTATTAATGAAAGACTCACTCGGAGTTAACGGTTTTAATTTTTACCACTTTTTACGACTTAATTATTTTCCGCCTTGTTAATTAATGTCATTAGAAAAACTGGGTTGTTACAATAAATGTACTAAATACTTATGCCCAAAAAGTATAGAGTACTAAAAGACGAATAACCCAAAAGTACTAAGTTAAAACATGCTTAAATGAGTTAAACATCACTTAAACTTATTAATAACCAGATAAGAACTAATTAGTGACTAAGTCAAAACTAAGGGCGGACTAGTCCATCTTGGTCAAACTTGGACTTTTTATGTCAACATAGACTAAGTCATGATAAAGAAACCCATCTTAAATAATGTACTTAGAAATAATTGAATCTTTAATCAAATCTCAACTAATGAACGCATCAAATAATATACCTCAAATAAAATATTCCAAATCTCTTATATCAATATACAAAAAACTATCAGTTAAGATAGATTTTACGGCGATGGATAATGATTGTTAATCTTAAAATCGACATACTTTAAATTCCATAGGAACACCGTACTTCTAGTCAGTGTGTTACCTAAGCCGGTGATCAGACACGTTTTCACGAACGATGTTATCGACATCAATCATGGTGAAAATGAACATGTGCCCTGGTAGTACCCTCTGAGTTGTCTTCACCATTCCACGTTGTAATGACTTGTTCCGAGTCAATACACAGCCCACAGACCGATCATTCTTATGGAACCCGGTATTGTTTCATTCCTCTGGACATCAGACATGTGCTCCACGATGACCGTTGAGCTCGATATTCAAGAGACTCTGTCTTTATAAGACACCCAAATTCAGCCTACGTTTCGTGTTGGGCACTATCTTGGTAAAGTTTAGAAGGCGATGCGATAGAAGACAGCTTCTAAAGTAGACTACGACACTCGAAGTCACTGCTCATGGGAGGCCATGATGCATCCTGCCGGTGCGAAGAAGTACATGGGCAGCCAGCTATTTATTAGTTTGTCGGTAGAGTAGTAGTCGACCAGTTGCCATTGAGGTGCTCGGTTGTGTAAAGGTTCTCTTTCCCGAGACCAAGAGTATGGATTGGGTGTGTGCGCATACATAGACAAGGGCACTGATCAGCTCTCACTCTCTATATCAAACATCTTTGGTGGCGAAATACCTTCCGACCTTTGCCTTAGTAGTGTATGGGACATGTTCAGTTTAGCTGGGCCTCTGAGTCCATGCACTTGCAGTCCTTCTTCTCCGTATGTCAGTCGACTAAACCGAGTCAATTTAGGTGTTCGATCTTATTGAGCACTAGGGGGGATGATCTCATCTGCACATATGGTGAGATGCAAGCCTTAAGTACGCATGAGACATTAGTAGTCACGTCTCGGGCGTTGTGTGTGAAGGAGGTTTTTAAACTAAATGACTACAGTTTTCTAAATCATATGTTTTGATATGTCTCGTTATTATTCTATATCCACATGATAAATTAGTTTGAATGAACACATATGTTCAAAAGTGATATACTCGTCGTGTTTCACATGTCACATGCTGAATGAGTTGATTCACATGATGTATGCTCGATGATGATATATCCATTATATTTCTCATGTTATTCACAAGATGGATGCTTTACTGTTTACTTCTCTCATGCGATTCACATGATGTATGCTTTACTGTTTTACTTCTCACATGATACTCACATGATGTATATTTTACTGTTTTGCTTTTCACATGTTATTCACATCATGTATGCGTTATCGTAATTCACATCGCATGCTTGTTTCACATGTCATTATGTTCACATGTTAAACTGAACTTACTTCATGTGTATCTCACATTGTATACATGTCGACTTGTAATGTGACGTGCCTGCTTATCGGTTAATTAGATAACCTAAAGATTGTACTATATTGATTATTCGGGGCCGTGTTAGAAGGACGGTTAGGTTACTCCCACTAAGTGGGACATGTATATTTAAATATGCATTCAGGTTGACGAACTCTCAAGACTGGACATGGGGTCATGCATGAGTGCAAGAGATATACAGTGTAGCAGATGAGAGTGTCAAACTATAAATCTTGTTACACAAATTTTGTCAGACTATTGTATTTAGAAATTTGTAAATCGGTTTTCTGTTGTTGTATTTTAACAAACGGTTCATTTATCGGTAAAAGACTCACTTGAGTCAACGGTTTTAAATTTTTACCACTTTTTACGACTTAATTATTTTCCGCCTTGTTAATTAATGTCATTGGAATAACCGGGTTGTTACAATATAACCGTGTTAGGTTCCTAATTTCATTAATTGAAATTTCGGTAATGTTAACGATATGTGCGAAAAACGTTTTGAAGAAAACCAAAGTGTAACCGTTTTACATGTCTTGGCCCCATTGGTCGGGAATTTGGCAATAGTAACGGTGTGTATGGGAATGTTTTGAAAGCAAAATGTGACTGTATATGGTACCTTGATCCCATTGGTTGGAAGTTTGGTATTAGTAACGATGTATCGTTGTTTTTGAAATGATGAGTTTTATTTTGGCCATAATAATGGTGATAAAGGCGGTTTTGAAAAAGATGAGTGTGAGATTAGCCAAGGTGATGGTGCTAAGGTGTCTTGTTGAAAATAACAAGTTTGACTTTGGCCGGAGTAATGGCACTAGAAGGTAGTTTTGAGAAAAAGAGGCTTTTTCGAAAACGGAGTTTGGGTGTAGTTTAATATGTTATCGTGACGTGGTTGAATCCGGATTTTAATGTTTTATTTGGATAGTCACAACACGCTACACATATATAACTAGGAATGCATACACTCATGCAGGATGCAGACACGGGTATCATATACATATGTTAGGGTAGGCTACCATCCACGAATAGTCTTTGCTTAGGTGACGACAGGTCACCGGGGGAGGTGAGTGTCGTTCCGTTCGCTCAGTGCCACTCGCTTGACATATCCACGGAATGCGTGGCTACGTTAGACGATCGAAACGTCAATCGAGGGTCTCTCCGCGCGTTCGTAAGGATTTTACCGCTAAGAGGTAGATTGGTCCTAAAATAAGTTAGGGTGGGCTTTTTAGGGCCAAAACCTGTAGTGACCACAAAAAAGGAACTAAGAAATAAGCTTCACTGACCTCGTTCGAGTTACAGCACCGCTGGAAACTTGTTTCCAACTTCCCAGCGGAGTCGCCAAACTGTGGACGCTCGCCCACACCGTCTGGCCCAGGTGCTCTCGCGCGGAACACGGTCGCGGCGGCCACCCACGCGGCCCCGTCATCTTGGGACTGGCGGTCCGATCTCGTGTATGGGGCGATGTGTTGGACCTCGATTTGGTTGACGATTTGAATTGTACTGGACGGATGCGGAAATCCGTGTTTCCGTTAAAATCGATCAAGCCGTGGTTGTAAGGGTTTAAAGGCCGATATAATTGGTAAGACGACCTTTTTAGTGAACCAAATTCGTTGCCGATTTGTGGAGTCGCCACCGAATCAATTTTTGGAACTCGGAAACCGTTCAAGTCAACTTTAATCCTTAGTCGGCTCAAAGTTGAGTGAAATGGGGACCTAAAGATAGAAACTTGTAACCTTAAGCATTCCATGCTAGAATGACTCTCATTGCCAATGGTTTTGGACATCCGAAAACTGTCGATTCTGAGTAAGGGGTGAGAGTACCTATTGGGAAGCCAACGTTCGCTAGACATCGACACTCAATCCCGCCCGCACGTAGCGGCCTCTACTAATCAATCGGTGGACTGATAGCTTTATTCCTTAATTGTGGCGAAAGTACGATAACATTCGTTGTTTTAACTTTATGTCTTTACTATTTCGGTTGTTTAAGGACAAGTAAGCTTTTGTCATCGAAATAGTTATATTTACATTCTTTGCATGCGATTTCACGTGACAGGCAGACCATGAAAAGATGCACGTAGGAGAGTAGAGAGTACTAGATATAATGCGTATTAACAGATCAGTTTTAACGTGATAATATGGATATTAGTCATTCTCGTGGTATACCTTACCTGGTATTCTGCTTAAGGTGCGTCGGTTCGATATTAATAAGGATGCGACGAACCGCGAGTGATGGGTGAGCGTCGGGATTAATATGGAACCCGACCACCACTTGTTCAGTTTTAGTTTGTTTATGTTTTGAATTCCATGTTAGGCGATTTAGCATGCTATTAAGGTCATAAAAGCGATAAATCATACGAAAGCAATAAATGCGAAATGTAAGTAAATCACATAGTGAGGAGTTGCACTCTTGGAGTGTACACTAAACAAGACACGATGCATAGACTGTTGAGAACGGATCTCGAAGCTACTCGGATTTAGTTTAGAGTGTTTTAGTGCTTATGGTTGATGTTGTGGACGTTACGTATGTTTACGAGGTGCCATGGACCTAGTGTCCATATGAGTCGGACTCGACGTTATCGAAGAAGTGCATAAATAAAGAATACGAAATGTAAAGTCGTGTTTAGATGACAACCTAGTGACGATGCGACTTCTTAGGCGGATCCTCCTAGCTTCCTGAGGCAAATCCGATCCGGCAGAGCGTCGCTACGGTGTTGTGAAGTGGCTAGTCGAACACGGGTGCCCCTTTTCGTTCGGGTCCAGCCAATGACTCGAGGAACTACGAGGAGTAGTGTCGATTCGCGTAACAGGAACAAACGATCGAGTGGATCGTACTTAGAGTCAGAGTGCGACGCTAAGTTTAGAAGAAGGTCGTAGAGAGGAGGGGGATTGAGAATTATGAAGTGTTGCGTCGAAATGAGCGGAATAGGGGGTATTTGTAGTTTTTCTCGTAGTTCAAATCGACTTTTCAGGCGCCTGGTGGGCGACCCACCAGAACTGGTACGCCTGAGTGTATGCGTGGGAAGACTCAGTCGCCTGGAGGGGGGCGGCTGGAGTTTTGAAGATAACGATTTCAAAACTTGTCAAAATGGAGATTATACGTGATCTTATACCTTGCTTAAGGGTTAAGGTTTTCCGTGACCTAGCGCGTCATGCGCCGATGGGCCTCGGGCGCGTGTCTCGAGGCTCGCTCGGTCTGACGCGCTGACTCGGGTTTGGCTTTGCGTGTTTCTAGACCGATTCGGAGTCCCGGTGTCAAATTTGACTCTAATTAGTGTCGACGCGACCGTAATGACACGACTAGGACCGTCTTGATGTTGGATTAATTTTTTCGAGTAATTATTTGATCTGTTCTATAGAAAAAGCATCTAAAACATAGTAAACTCGCGTCGCGTTGCAGTCCGATCGTCATCGGGTGTTTGTCGGACCCTCCTGCACCCAACAGGTCAAAGTCTGGATGTCTACAAGAACATATTTCATTACTTAGTAAATAGTAATTACTTATTCTGAAATGTAAGCAACAGGGACAGTTATAATCTTATAATCTACTACATACTAGCTAAAATAAATAGCTAGTCAAATTCATATTCTCTCTTGGTCTGGCTATATACCAAACCCTAGATAAAAGGAAGAGTGGCATTTGAAAAAGTAAAATAATACGAGTAATATAATAATAATAATAATAATAATAATAATAATAATAATAATAATAATAATAATAATAATCTACGTACTTATGTTTAAAGTATTACATAAGTAAACTTCTAATGATGGCTGCTTGGGCACTGTCACTGTCAGTTGAAGCCAAGAGCTCCGATAACCTGTCGCTTAAATCATCCACTTCTTTATGCAAGTTCCTTATATAATTGCATGTCTCCTGCAATACCCTATTTGCTGACTGCCAAATAATGACAAAAACAAAGTTCCGTTGATTAAATTTTTTCCTACAAGATTCACGTTGATCAAGATAATTGTCTATGGGCGCTCGCTTAAAAAAAAGTAGTACATGAAATTCCCAACTTTGAAAATTATAAAAATAATCGATGGAAATTTAATCGATAAAATTAAAATATACTCAGTAGTACTAATGAATAAGATCAAATTAAATCCCATCAAAATTATTTTACTATCTTGGAATTACTTAGGTTGCACCTTAGTCGTCCCTAGAAAGATAAAAATAAAAATTAAGGTCAAATGAGAAATGGAACACAAAAGTCCCACACCATAAGTATATTGTTTTGTAGCTGAACCATAAGATTGTAGATGATACCGATGGATAGCCCCTCCAATATAGGCTGAATCTGTCAAAGGCATGGAGAGTTATCTAAATATAACTCCAGTAGCAACGTTATTTAAAGTTTAATATTGGAAAATTCTCGCTAGTATCCCTCTACTTCTTCATTTTTTCACTTGTACTTTTTTTTTGAAGAAAAAACGGACTAACGATAACTCTTAGCTACGGTTTTGAAAAATAGTAAATCTTTTTTTTCCATATGGTATGTTTTTACGAAATCTTCAGTTTGAAATAAAAAATTGTCATTTTTCGGACTTTTACTCGGGAGTTTTAGCCGGTCAAAGTTTATTTCCTCAAAACACTTTGACTGATCATAAATCCCGATTACGAATTCAGAAAATAACGATTTCAAACTGAAGATCTCATAAAGACGTATAATATGGAAAAAAGATTTACCGTTTCCGAATTCGTATCTAAGATTTATTTTCAGTCAAAAAATTTTCTCCTAAAAGAAGGGGTACAAGTGAAAATATGAAAAAATAGATGGAGTGCAAGAAGTAATTTCCCAAACATTTTTATTGACATATTAACTTACGTTATTAGTTATGAAAGTTCCTAAATCAAAAAAGTTACAAAATTTTATGTGATCTCCTATTTTTATTTTCTTTTTTCTACGTGAAACTAGTTTCTTCCATTAGAAACTAAGTTCATATAAATAACTTTTTACTCTGTGAAACAATGAATATGAACTCCGGTTCTTTTTCCTTAATCTTTTGCCTTAATACAAACATGCATATTATAATAAATACGCAGTAACTCTTTAACTCGTGACTTATCTACCCTACGACATTGAAGGCCACACAATGCACATGAATTTTCATGTGCCACCATCTATCTATCTAGCCACGCCTATTGTTTCTAAAATAGAACTTACGAGTACATCTTAAAAAGTACACCATTTTTTTTAAAAAGGCTGAATATATTTAGAAATACTTAATTACTTATACTATAATCCGTCAACAGGTAAATAATTATGCTAATAGTATACGGTATATGACACTCGGTAATAATAATGCAATGTATTTGTATTAGTCGATCAGTTTGTTTTTTTTTAGTGGGTGTCTATCAGTTTAGTTGTATGTTAATCAGATAGGGAATAATTAGTACTCCCTTTTATTCTTCATTTTCTTTTGTCTTTTCTTTTTTGAATATACCTTTTATCAGTTTTTATTCATCCTTCAATTCTTTATTTTTTTTCTTTTTATAGACAACTCACCAACTTTTCACTTTATACTCACCTTTTAACTCAGTTTTTATTTTTTTTCTTTAATTTCTTTCCCAAAAGAAAGGAGAAGAAAATAGAGAATAGGATGGAGGATGATAATTTGTGTCCAAACTTCCCTACACTGATACAAAGAAGGAAAGTCTTATATATTTACATGTGAGGGATAAATGTGTGTAGGCGTGTGATGATGTAGGAGCTAGTAAATGAATTTTTATAATATTTCTCTAACTTTGTAAGATTTTTTCGTTTGATTATTTTAATATCTCTCAAATGAATATACAATGATAAGATCTTAGAAAGTTGGAGAAAGTATCCCTTGGGATGTACCTTGTCAGAGTTTCTCCTGCCACGCATCTCAGGGATAAGTTGTTGCAATTTCTGCACAAGTTCAGCAATTTGATCTTCACTTATAGCAGAGGAACCAGATTGCCTGCTAGATCGCGACCTTCTATTCGACATTTTGACTACTCTAAATAATAATAATAATAATAATAATAATAATAATAATAAGGTTCTTTTAAATAATTATTACAATAAACAGTTGAAAATAATGTGAAGTGAGGTGAGATGAAGTGAGGGGGAGGAGGAGGAACAATAATACAAGTAATCAAACCTAAGTTTTATCAGAGAATGATAAGTAAGAGTTTAGTTCAGGATCGGAGATGGGCAAAATATAAATATATAATGAGAGTAACTCAAGGTTGAGGCCAGGGGAGTATTTAAGGGTGAGAGAAAAAAAATCTTGATACTAGTATCAGATAAAAAAATACTCCGTATGATGTAATGATAAAAAAGGTTAACACAAAAAAATATTAGGAACAAGTTGTGGACAAAGGGGTAAGGAAAGCATGACGAAGAGAAATTCAAGAAGGGATATTAAGCAAACAGTGTGGATTGTTGGAAGGGAAGAAGACAACGTGCATGCAAGAAGAGCATGTCTTTTAACGGGGACATCTCAAAGCGGAGTCATGTACTGCGATATAAAAATTCACGTAAATATTTTTTGATTATAAAATTAAGATTAGGTAAGAATCACCTATTCCTACAAACCCTAAGAAGAAGTTGATATTCTCTCTTCCAATCAATTTCATGTATACGATGATTGTGCACAGTTCGAGATAAAAATTCGAATTCATAAAATCAAGACGTGGCGTATTACAACTGGATGGTCGGGTAGGCCAAAAGTCAAAAGTCAATGCTATTAAAAGTCATTGGGTCAGTCAAGACCCGAAACAATACAAGATTATGGGCCAATCAGGGTTATTGCAACACCAACCAGCCCACTGAAGATGGCAGTCCATTGAGAAATCTAACCTACACACAAGATGAAGGAGACAAGAGTTGTTCCCTAAATTTTTGGGACTCCTTCTGAAGAATAGGAGCAGACTCAGGAGAAGGTTAGGAAGCAAAAATCCTAGAGGCAGAGGACGTTATAAGCGAAGGAGATCGGGGAAGAATTCATTCAGCGCAACTTCAACACATAAAGTCCAAGCAAAATCACAGCATAATTTTCCTGAGTTGATCATTATTAGAATTAATACTTGTATTTCGATCCCTTCCTCGCTCTTTAAGTCTTGGTGGAATATTGGCGGGATTCCGACTCACCCCATGATTTTTCCCACATTGGGTTTCTGCGTCACCAAAATTTCTCATGTCATTTCTTTTTGTATTCGTTGATTTCTCATTCGTTAGCACCGTCACAACATCCTTAATTCGTAGTTACAGACCGATCACTTTAACCCATTACCGAAAACGACAACCCAGTAAATTTTTACCTAAACAAATTGGCGCCCACCGTGGGGCAAAGTGATCATTTTCTATATATAGCGAAATCTCACAATAAGCAACCTGCGTATCATCATGTCCGGATCCAGCCAGAGCCTCTCAAGCAGCCATGAAGCGTCGACCCAGCCTTCTGGAGGAGGACCTCTCCCAGGACTAACAGGGCCAGTTCTCACACCCCTCGTCCAGGCGATCCCTACCAGCCTGACAATGAGGCTTGTGCCATTGACGTCTAAGCCCCCTCAGGTGCCTAAGACGTCAGGAGTATCCAGTTCTTCCAAAACCGGCAGAGAGAGTATTTCAGCCAGAACCTCGGTTCAAGGAGGATTACTTGGAGACACTTCCAGAGGCACGACATCGCCAGACCCGATGTAGAGTATGATCCAGAGAATCAACGCTCTGCGTCAGGCGGTAGAGACCCTGCAAAAGGACAACCAGGACCTCAGGGCCCAGATCTCAACGGTGATCAAAGCTCCAGCCATGCCAGTCCAGCTATCACCAGGAATGTTGCCCCTGATACCTGAAGGAGAAGCGAGTGTCCTTAGAGAATCAGACATTAGCAGGAGATCCACCAGAGCAATCCCCTCAGAGCTAGTCACCAGGCTGGAACTCGGATTAGCACCACCAGGCGGAATCATTAAGCCTCAAGGACTAGGCTATCTGTCCTATGATCGCACACCTAGCAGACAACAAACTACAGGTAACACTCTCTTTGATATCGAAAGTAGGGAAACTAACTTGCTGTCTCTTCCAGGTACCCCTGTCTACCAGACACCAGGGTGGCCATCCGCAACTCAATCAGGAGTAGTCGCCTTACTCACCAGAAGATGTCAGGACGGCAGTCAGGAGCTCCAACCAGTACGGTGACCCAAGTCAGCAATCCGTATCCTGGTCCACAATCACCGCCACGCCATTACCTAACCCTCCCAGCAACCAATATCCTGGAGGACCCTGGTCAAGAGGTACACCCTTCAATTTCCTTCCACCTGTCTCTAACCCTCTTGCAGGAACAGTTAACACGATGAACTAGCAGTACCAGGAGCTAAGGGACCTGATCAACAAGATTCCAGGAATGCCCCGTCCCTTAGAAAGAGCAGCATGAGATAGTTACGCAGATTCACCATTCACCGACGACTTAGCCTTCTTCGCCGTGCCCAAAGGACTCGTGCCACCAGCCATGACGCTCTATGACAGTACCGCAGACACACTAGATCACATCAACCATAAGCAGAAGATGATGGTAGTGACCGCCACAGGACCCCTAAAGGAGGCATGCATATGCAAAGGATTCAGCTCCACTCTGTCAGGAGCAGCCTTGGAGTGGTTCGTTAGTCTTTGCAAACAGCAGTTTGCCAACAACAGAAAACCATAAAAGCAGATCAACGATCTATACCGAGTGGTGGAGAAGTTTGAAGAATCCACACGTGATTTCCTCAACAGATTCAATAAGGAGAAGGTAACCATTCCCAGATGTGACATAGCAACCGCTATAGAAGCCTTCCGCCAAGGACTCCACCAGGATTCAGATCTATACAAAGACCTCACCAAGTATACATGCGCCACATTTGAAGACGTGCAAACGAAAGCATTGGCAGCCATTAGGCTGGAAGAGGATTCAGGCCCCAGAAGGGCTGCATATGATTCAGATCACACCTCCAGAAAGGCGCCGGTAGAAAAGAAAGGCGAGAGGTCAAAACCCTACAGCAGGATCGTGAACAAGGTCTCTAGGGGAAGAGACTAGAAGTATAATCCAGAGTTACCGCCTAAAGTAAGTGAGTACGGGTTCTCCACCAGCCTTGGAGGCATGCTCAGAGCCTTGAAAGTTGGGGCGCAGAGTCAGATGGCCCAAAAAGCAGGAGTATACCAATGATCAAAGAGATGCCAACAAGAAATGTGAATTCCACGACGACATCGGGCACAATACCGATGAATGCGTCCTACTCAGGACAGAGGTCAAGTTTCACTACGACCAGGGGAACCTGAACCACCTCATGCCCAAGAGCTCTACCAGAATAAATTCAGCAGACCAAGTGTTGCCCTCTCCTCCACAAATATGCACCAAAGTTATCAATGTAATCACGGGAAGCTCGGAGTTATGTGGGCTAACCTACTCAGCAGCAAAAAGGCATACCACCCAGGCTAAAGGAGAAAAGCCAGAGCACTCCTGCAGAATCAGCCGCAAAGATCTCCCTGCTGTCACCTTTGATGAAACCGACGCACAATCCACTCCAGAACTGCACCATGATGCCTTAATAATCACTCTCTCCATAGGGAATTGCACCGTGAAGAAAATCCTGGTAGATACCGAAAGTTCGGTTAACCTCATCAAGCTGGAAACCTTCCAGAACATGGGGTTAAGTGAGAAAGACATGTACAAGAAAGTCGTTCCCCTGGTGGGCTTCAGTGGTGAAACCAAAAATTCCCTGGGAGAGATTACCATCCCAACCTACGCTAGAGGAGTTAACAAGCAAGTGCGGTACCTGGTCATTGATGGGCCCTCCACCTACAACATAATCTTTCTTAGGAAGACCTTGAATCCATGAAATGAAGGCAATACCATCAATCTACCACCAGTGTCTAATGTTCCCTACACCATGGGGGTGCAGGAAATCAGAGGAGATCAGGAAGACGCCAAAGACTGCTACAAGATAGTCCTCAAGACAACAACAAGTCCTCCAGCATAGCAATCACAGAATCAGCATATTCTGGAGGAGTACATCGAACCTAACTATGCGGAGGTAGATGAAGTCAACCTGGATAAGCTGCACCCAGAGCGGAAAGTATTAATCGGATCAGAATGTACAGGTAATATTTGCCAGAATCTCATTGATTTATTAAGAACTAACATGGATTGTTTTGCTTGGTCGCATGATGACATGGTAGGCATAGATCCCAGCATCATAACCCACAGACTCAGCGTAGATCCCAGCTACAGGCCGGTCCAGCAGAAAAGGAGGAAGTTTGCCCCAAAAAAGAATCAAGTTATAAACCTGGAGGTGGATAACCTGCTGGTTTCTGGAAAAATCAGGGAGGTGAAATACCCATAATGGCTATCCAACGTGGTAGTGGTCCCGAAGAAAAATGGCAAATGGAGGGTATGCGTTGACTTCACCGACTTGAATAAGGCGTGCCCAAATGGCCCATTACCTCTGCCACACATAGACGCCATAGTAGATGCCACTGCAGGACATGAGATGCTGACATTCCTCGACGCATGGAGTGGCTACAACCAGATAAAGATGCACCCAGAAGATCAGGAGAAGACGGCATTCAGGTCTGAAAGTGGAATTTACTGTTACAATGTTATGCCTTTCGGATTAAAAATGCAGGGTCTACCTACCAGAGGTTCGTCAACACAATGTTCAAAAGACAGATAGGAGACACAATGGAAGTCTATATTGATGACATCCTGGTCAAGTCGAAGCAAGCTTCCCAGCATGTGGCGCACCAGGAAGATACCTTCAACACCCTGATAGAGTACAAAATGAAGCTGAACCTGTCAAAGTGTACATTCGAGGTATCATGCGGAAAAATTCTGGGGTACATGGTCACCCAAAGGGGAATCGAAGCCAGAACGGAGCAGATCAAGGCCATCTTCTAGCTGGAGTCACCCCAGAAATTCAAAGACGTGCAACGCCTGACTGGGAGAATCGCCACCCTAAACAGGTTCATATCAAGATCCTCAGACAAGTGAAGATTATTCTATGATATACTGAAGAAGGCCCAGAGGTTTGATTGGACAAAGGAGCACGAAAAGGCGTTCAACGAGTTGAAACACTATCTCAACACCCCACCGCACCTGTCAAAACCTGAAACTGGAGAGAACCTCTCTTCCTGTACTTGTCCGTAACTGAGGCATCGGTCAGCGCGGTACTAGTGCGAGAGCATGAAGGATCAAAGCATCCAGTATACTACATCAGTAAGTCTCTGCGTCCTGTAGAGACCAGGTACACATCACTTGAAAAACTCGTACTTGCACTTGTTACAACATCTTATAAACTGCGACCTTATTTTGAGTCACACGTAATTTCTGTGATAACAAACTATCCGCTAAAAATTATTATGAGAAAGCCTGAGTTGTCAGGAATGATGGCTAAGTGGTCCATGCATCTAAGCAGTTTTGATTTGAAGTTCGTCCCCCGAACAACAATAAAGTCCCAAGCGCTACCAGATTTCGTATCCGACTTCCGCCCAGCACTACAATCCCAGGCAGAGAAGGACATTCTCATCCTAGAGGAGGACAAAGGAAAACAGGTATGGAGACTAAATGTAGACGGAGCCTCCAACATGAGGGGGTCTAGAGTAGGGTTAGCCCTCAGATCACCTCAAGGAGACCTCATAGTCCAAGCAGTACGATGTGAATTCCGAACTACAAATAATGAAGCTGAATATGAAGCTTTGATCCTAGGCCTCCAGCTGGCTTTAGACCTCAAGATTAGGCACCTAGAGGTATGCAGCGACTCCCAGCTTATAGTCAACCATGTTAATAGTTCGTATGCAGCAAAAGACTCCAAGATGTTGGCTTATCTAGAAGTAGCAAAGGACTTATCCCTCATATTTGCAACCTTTACAATCAAGCAAATTCCTCGGGATCAGAATGCAGAAGCAGACGCCCTAGCCACCCTGGGGGCAACATTCAAGCCTGGAGCAATCTCCACCATACCTATCGTCCACGTCCTGGAGCCAGCAATCCAGAAAAAGCAGGAAGCATCTGGAGGAGGCAAAAACAGGACCCATAAAAATGAATCTGTATGAGCATAAATGAAGGAGGACTTGGGATGAAAAATGAATCTCAATGGAACAAAGCTGCAGTGGGAAAATTAGTTTGGTGGATCTACTCCCATCCAAATAAACTTTGGGTGCAATGGGTCCGTCATAATTATCTAAAAGGAAATAATTGGACTGAGTACCAACCACCTAGAGATACTAGCTGGGTGTGGCAAAAAATATGTAAGATTAAAGTTGTGATGAAGACGCCATTCATTCAGGGAGAGTGGGACGCGAACTACATAATTGATAAGGGCTATAAATGGCTGAACCCCCTAGTTCTAAGGTCGATTGGGTCTTCCAGGTCTGGAATAAATGGACATTACCTAAACATTCTTTCATTGCTTGGATCTATCATCATGGGAATTTGATGACAAGAGACAAGCTTCTGAAAAAGGGATGGGATTCTGATATGTCGTGCTGTATCTGCGGGCAGAAAAGGGAGACAATGCAACATCTTTTCTTCGATTGCCAGTAGAGCCGTCAGGTTCTGCGATTGCTACTTGACCGGATGAACATTAAGATCCCGACTAATGATCTCCATACTTGGAGGACGAAAATGAGATTCACTATCCTGAAAAGAGGAGTAATAAACAGTACGCTTAATGCAACGGTCTATCATATATGGAATCAAAGAAATTGATGTTAGCATGAAGGGAAAATTGCTACTCCAGGCTACTGCAGTAAACTAATAAAAGAGGAGATCAAGAATCGGGTTAAAAACAATATTGCAGGGAATTTGAGGATAAAGGTTAGAAATTGGATAGACAATATTATGTCGGACAGTAGATAATGTTGTTCGATTGATTATTTTGATGTATGATGTAATTGGACTGATGTGTGGAAGTCCGTCCGCACCGCCCGGCGCCCCGCGCGTGCCCGCGCGGGACCGACCCGGTTTTCAACGTGTGGCGGCGGCCACCCACGCGGCCCCCTTCTTACCGGGGGCCGGTCCGATCTCGTATACGGGGCGAAGTGTCGGACCTCGATTTGGATGACGATCCGGACTTGCATTAGACAAGTGCGGGCACTCGTGTTTTCGTTTGGGAATCAATCTAGACGTGGTTGTAAATGTTTAAAGGCCGATTCATTTGGTATGGCAACCTTTTTAGTGAACTGAATTCGTTGCCGATTTGTGGAGTCGCCACCGATTCAATTATGGGGACTCGAAAACCGTTCAATTCAACTTTGATCCCTTAACGGCTCAAAGTTGAGTGGCGCGGGACCTAAAGATAAAGACTTGTACCCTTAAGCACTCCATGCCTGGAATGACTCTCATCGCCAATGGTTTCGGACATCCGGAAAGTTGATTCTGAGTAAGGGGTGAGGGTACGTATTGGTAAGCCTACATCCGATAGATGTCAACACCCAATCCCGCCCGCACTATAGCGGCCTCTACTAATCAATCGGTGGGCTGATATCCTAGTTCTTTTGTTTTGGTGGAAGTACTGTAACATCCATTGTTTTAACCCTATGTCTTTTACTATGTCGGTTGTTTTAAGGACAGATAAGTTTTATCGTCAAAATAGTAGTGTTTACTTTGTTTGCATGCGATTTCACGTGACAAGCAGGCCATGAAAAGATGCACGTTGGAGAGTAGAGAGTACTATGTATTATACGTATTAGCAAAACAGGTTTAACGCGATAATACGGGTATTATTCGTTCTTGTAATATACCTTACCAGGTATTCTGCTTAAAATGCGTCGGTTCGGTATTAATAGAGATGCGTCGAACCTAATAAGGCGAGCACCTGGACTAATACGGAACCCAACCATCACTTTGTTCAGGTTTTAGTTATTTTACGTTTTGAATTCCGTGTTAGGTGATTTAGCATGCGATTATAAGGTCATGAAAGCAATAAATCATACGAAAAACTGTAAATGCGAATGTAAGTAAATCACATTGTGAGGAATTGCACCCTCGGAGTATACACTAAACGGGACTCGATGCATAGATAGTTTTAAAAACGGATCTCGGAATTACTCGGGTCTATTTAGTGTGTTTTAGTATTTGTGGTTGAAGTTGGGACGTTACGTATTTTAGTAGATGCTTGTGGGCCTAGCGCCCACATCTAGTGTTCTCGTAGTGCATAATAATAGAAAATACAAATATGGAAAGTTTTGTTTAGATGGCAACCTAGTGACGACTCGATCAACAGGCGGATCCTTCTAGCTTGACCAGTGACTCCGGTAGAACTTCGTTACCGTTTGACCTTCCCGCGGCTACTCCGGCAGAGCTTCGTTTGCTAAGGACTAGTTCTGCGGCTAATCCGGTAGAACTTCGTTACTAGTTTTGTGCTAGTCGATCACAGGCACCTCTGTTTCGAGTGGGGTGCTCGAAGTTGAGGAGTAGCGTCGATGTCGCTTTTTTATCGGAACTACGATCGAGTGGATCGTTTGCCTCGGGTGTCGGAGTGCGAGCCCTTATCGAGAGTTTAGAGGGAGAAGAGAAGAATGAATTGTGTCGAATGAATGAGGCGGAGGGGGGAGTATTTATAGGTGTTTTCGGCCCTCGTCGCCCATATGGACGCGCGAGCTGGGGCGCACCAAGACTCAGGCGCCTGGGCTAAGGCGTGGTGAGACGCAGGGGCGTAGGGTGGGGCGGTTGGGATTTTGAGGATACGGTTTTGGTACTTTCCAAAACTGTGAGACAGGTGTATGATATGTTTCTAGGGTGTTAAGGCTTCCCCCGGCTTGACCTTGCGCCGTGGGTTTAGTGGGCCTCGGGTGTTTATCCCGAGGCTCGCTTGACACGGTGTTGACTCGGTTCGAGTTTAGGGACCGACTCGGGGTCCCGGTGTCGGAATTAACTCTAATTAGTGTTTATGTGACCATAACGGCACGACTAAGGCTACCATCATGTTAGTTTTTTATTTTTTTCGAGTAATTATTTGATCCGTTCTATAGGAAAACTACCTATAACATCGCGAACCCGTGTCGCGTTGCAGTCCTATCGTCATCGGGTGTTTGTTGGGTACTTCTGCAGCCACCAGGTCCAAATTTGGGTGTCTACAGAAGCCCCCACTTTGACTGAGGCTTGGACAAGGCGAAAGTCAAAGTATAGGCGCCCAGGTCAATCGGAGATTACGACCTGGTGGCTGTCCAGTCGGGTCGTTTTAAGTCCAGTGGACTACGTGTTGAGGCTCGCCAGCCATAGCTTAGAAATCATACCTGACGTCTTTGCTTGCGGTTGCTTGCTTGGGCCCGGACCGTTGCTTGACATCTTGTTCTTGATTCTTTGTGCGCACACGCTTTGTCTTCTTCGGTTTATTTAGAGGTTTTGTTTAATTTTAAGTGTTTCTACTCGCTAGCAACGCATTAAGTTGGCTTTTATTTGTACAAGTATATTTTGGGCTGCTTGTGAACCCTTGATGAAACAAAATGTTCGAGGGCATCAGTCTCCACTCGAGCGGTCGTCTTTGGGATGCTTATGACCCCTAGGACAAAGCAAAATGATATAAAACCATTCGAGGGCGTTAGTCTCCACTCGAATAGCTGTCTTTCGGGATGCTTATGACCCCTAGGACAAAACAAAGGGATATAAACCATCCGAGGGCGTTAGTCTCCACTCGAATAGCTATCTTTCGGGATGCTTCTGACCCCTAGGACAAAACAAGGAATATAAAACCATTCGAGGGCGTTAGTCTCCACTCGAGCGGTCCTCTTCGGGATGCTTATGACCCCTAGGACTAAAGTTGTTGTGCCTCCGGGATAACTCTGACCGTCGGGCAAAATTGTTGTACTTCCGGGATAACTCTGACCCTCGGGCAAAAGTGTTGTGCCTCCAGGATAACTCTGACCCTCGGGCAAAATTTGATGTTACTGTGCCTCCGGGATAACTCTGACTCACGGGCAAAAATGTTGTTGCTGTGCCTCCGGGATAACTCTGACCCTCGGGCAAAATTGTTGTGCCTCCGGGATAACTCTGACCCTCGGGCAAAAATGTTGTGCCTCCGGGATAACTCTTACCCTCGGGCAAAAATGTTGTTGCTGTGCCTCCGGGATAACCCTGACCCTCGGGCAAAATTGCTGTGCCTCCGGGATAACTCTGGCCCTCGGGCAAAATTGTTGTTGCTGTGCCTCTGGGATAACTCTGACCCTCGGGCAAAATGCTGTGCCTCCGGGATAACTCTGACCCTCGGGCAAAAATGTTGTTGTTGTGCCTCCGGGATAACTCTGACTCTCAGGCAAAAATGCTGTTTGTTTATTCATTTTAGTTAAATGCTTGCTTTGTGATTTTGTCTTAGTTAATCTTGTTTTGCAGTTTTCCTTACTTTGTTTAGGTTTGTTATTGCTCTTGTTTTGGTTTGTTTATGCATTTGAGATTATTTTAAAGTTTATTTAGATTAGTTTGGTTTAGATTTGCTTTGTTACGCGTCCGGGTGTAGCGTTTAGGTTAAGTGCGCTTCTTATGCTTGTTTTATTGTCGAAAATGTATTATCGATGTTGATTAATAGTTGCCCCATTATTCTTATTTTGCTTGTCTTGGTAGGTGCATGTTTTATATGTATCGATTTTGAGTTTCGTTTGCTTAAGTATTTATTAGTGTTTTGATTCAATCCCTTGCAGGTGGTTACGTTAAGTTAGATTTATCCCTCCGGGCGGCTGTATCAGATTTATCCCTCTCGGGTGGCTGCGTTAGACCAACCCTGGCTATGACTTTCTTCGGGAAGGTTTCTGATTAACCCTGGTCTTATTGATGAATGGTTGTTTGGGTTTAGTGACTTTTTGCCCTTAAATTACTAGACTTGATGTGTAAGCTCTTAATGAATGCATAATGGTGTTTGCATTAGTTCTTGGGCTTGCATTTGCTTAGTGAATTCTTCCGGGAATGTGCTAAAATAATAATCCCCTGGGATGTAAGTTGAGTGCTCAGGGACTTGCTAGGATAACATATTGCTTTGAGTGCTTTAGGGTAACATACATATTGCTTTGAGTGCTTTGGGGTTGTAGATTTGTCCTTTTTTTTTCGTTTTATCATGCGGTCAAGCGCGAGCATCCTTGTTAATCATGGCTCCCGTGTTCGTTTGTTGCTGGTGGTCGATTTCGACTAGAGGAGGTATTAAGGCTTGCCTTATGGGGCTTGAATTTACTCCTAACTCCCTCGATTGGCATCTAGGACGGTGTGTGCTCGTCGGGTTAGGTTTTCGGTAGTGATTGAATGGAGATTGGTTCAGGCTAGGAGCACTGATGCGCTGGCAAACTACATGCGCCTTGCAGATGTGGGTTTCTTTCTTACGGTTTGTTCTATTTAGTAGCCCCCAAGGTTTAGGATTATTGAAGTATCGGTTTTAGTTCTATCCTTTTTTTTTGTCCTATGGTTTAGTATTTGCTTTCATTTGGAACGGTTCGCTTTTCTCTTAGTTGGTCGATTTGGCTGATGTTGTTCAGCCCCCAGTCTTCCCCCTGACACCCAGGGTCGATGTGTTGGGGTAGCCTCTTATTGAGCTTCTTATCCCGTGTTCTACTGAGGAGATGGATGCCAGGATTGAGTGGCGTGACCGGGTGTATCGGGTGAGTTTTTTTTTGTGTTCTTCGTTTGGGTTCTAAGAATTAGGATCGGTTTGCCTAACTTTTATGGTTGCACTCTCAGGTTTCCTCGGCTTGCAATAAGCGGTTGTGGCAGGCTGCCAACCGCTTTCGGGCCTATGCCTCGAGGCTTTCCCGTGACACTTCGGGGGCCTCGATCGGTGATCGTACGTGACTAAGGTGGCTTTCTATGCTCTTGGTGTACTTTCCTAATGCTTAAGTGTATTTGCAAGATGTTCCGAATATGGTGGGGGCAGTTGGAGACTCGGGTGACCGAGCTCGAGGCGAGAGAGGTTGAGGCACAACGGCTCCTGCAATCTCGAGCTGACGAGATCGCCTTCCTAAAGGAGCAGCTGGCTCGATCCCGGGGCGAGACCTCAGCACAGGGTGAGGCCAGGCATCAGATCGAAAGGGAGGCTGAGGCCGAAGCTGAGGCTACGGGTGCTACGGAGGAGGTTGGAGGGAATCCCGAGACAGCTACTCTAGATATGCTGTCGGGGATGGACGATAGTGAGTCTCCCCTCATAGACCTGGAGGACCTAGGGTTAGATGACCAGCTTCTAGGGGTCCTTCCTAGCCTCGATTTGTATAAGGATTTGTATATTTTGTATGTAACACCCCGGCCCAATCCTAGGACCGGAAATGTTAACCGTGGTAGCTCGCCAGGCTTTGTACTGGTCCCACAGACCAACACGAGTCCTTTCCAGCGCATTTTGTCCTCACTCATGTGCATCCTGGAAACCTTCCCAGGAGGTCACCCATCCTAAGATTGCTCCCAGTCAAGCACGCTTAACTGCAGAGTTCTTATCATGGGCAAACCAGAAAAGAAAGTGCACTTTGTTGATATGAGTAGTACTTTCAATCCCTTTAAGCAAAGCTCATAAATAGGACATCTTCAATCAATGTGGGGTGTTTAATCCCCTAAAAATTCTAGCGCGATACAGTGGCGGAAACACTGTAGAGTCGGGATTAAAACACACAGAACTATGTCTTAATAAATTAAATTGGTAAAGTCCAACATGCGCCATACAAAAAAATGGCTAAAATATAAAACAATCCCTAAAAAGGTTAAACAATCCTTAAGACATGATTAAAAAAAACAGCAGGATTCAAGACTGCTCGCTAGCCCACACCCACCGGAAAATAAACACGTATACCTGCCATGTTAAAACATAACAGCCACAATCAGTGGGGAGCAACGTCAACGTTCTCCCAGCCGTATAACAGGATTTTAAAACAGTAATTACTAATATAGGAAAAATAGTAAAAGTGGAAAACATTAAAACAGCGTAATAAAATAAGTTTTAGCGTAAAACAAATTAATTAAAAGGGTTGCCGAAGAAACATAAAGATATTTGCCAACCTGCGTCAATTTATATCGATAATAAATAAAATAATCAAAATGGTGTTATGGATAGGATTAATGTAGAATCTAGACTTTCACTAGGATAATACTAAAAACTAGTTTCGAGAACTTAGTCAAAACAAATTAGACTTTGGTCTCTAACTAGGCAACTCAACTATAACAGGACTGCGTGCAGCGAGGTCCTGGCTTAAGTAATGTACACCCCTCCTGGACACCAACCGTAATCCAGTTCAACCCGACGGCGACTTACACGATGCGATATCTAAGTTTAAGGTCAAAATATACACACTCCTGAGCACAAACCATGCTCAGTTCAACGACCAATGTGTCTCAACATAGACACACCAGCTTTATAGTTGATGGCAAAACGTACACCCCAGACTATATTACTCTAAACCCACACTTGTCCTTATTCCATAACTCCAAAACAAACCATTATCGACATTTAAAAGATGTATTCATCATAAACAATATGAGGATAAAAGAAGTAAACATTTATATTCTAAAAGAGGAAACTTTCTATTTTAGGAAACTTCTATTTTAGGAAACTTCTATTTTAGGAAACTTCTATTTTTAGAAACTTTACTAAAAATAGCATCATATCAAAGTAGTGAAAATATTAGTTCATACTAATACCACATTTTAGTAAACGATATAGATTTATAAAACTAATACTTTCGGCCTTAACGATATTAATTATTAAAGTAAGAACATTTGATTTTATGAAATTATTAAAATATCGTGTAAGTGGTATAAAATGATTAGAAACATCTTAAATATTTTAATATTACTAATTAGGGTGTTTTCAAAAGTTATAAAGCTAAAATTCCCTAATTATTATTAGTTTCGACGATAAAATTATAAATAGGATTTTACGGCAAACATCAAATTAAATATTTGAACGTCTTTATTTAATTAAACCAACAAATATATTTAGAGTATGTTAAGGGATGATTTAACTCTTAAAGTTTCAGATTTAAATACTTTCAAAATTGCTGGAAAAATAATTCTTTTAGGTAAGACGAAGCAATTTAGCGATAAATCACAATTTGACCGAAATCAATATTTATTAATTAAAGACTATAATAAATAGTACAAAAATTACGTAAAATAGTTAAATTATATTTATGGACATTCTGTCCAGAAAAGAAAATTTCCAGAATTCTAAAAAACTCGGTTTTTAAAGCGTTTTCTCGTTAATCGTCCAATCTCGACAATAACGATTAATAAAAATAGTAATTACAAAACGATTTAAGTATTAATATCCAAAAATTATTATTACACTTTAAAATCCTAATTTTACAGAATATAAATTTTTTTCCAGATTTTTCCAAAACCCAGATTCAACAAATTTCAACAAAACCGTCATTTAAACCCGTTTTCGCAATTAACGATTTTATTAACAAACCTATCGTTCCAAACATTTTATTAAGGCACTAAAAATCATAGTAATACATTTTAATATGAAATCATCAGAATCATAAATTTTTCCAGATTTAAACCAAAGACCAGAAATCGAGAATTTAAACAACAAACACGGTTTTAACGATAAACAATGATTTAAAGTGATTAATTAATTCATCCACTTAACAATTCCGAAAAATTATGAGAAAATTCATAAAATTCTATTTCACCAGAAAGTTTTACCACGTCAAAAATCAGATTAAAATAAAATGTTTAAGTACTAGAACTAAAAATCGGTTTTCAATCGTTTTTGTCCGAAAACGATAATAATTCAATAATCGATATCAAAAATATCAGAAAAATACTAAATTACTAAAAATCATCAAAAACAACATTTTTCCAGAATATAAATATATATTACATGTTTAGGCCGATTATTACGATTTTACAAATTATTATAACAATTTAATCGTTAATCTCGTAAAAACGATAAAAATACCGAAACATGCAAAATTTCAACTTTAAAATTTTTTCCAGAATTCGTGACATACATATATTGCCAAAATAAAATATAAAAATATATACATGCTAATACTCAATTAAAACCTTGAAATACCGAGTAACATCGACGTTACCTCTACTCCAAGTCTGAATCAACGATGTATTCGTCGGCTTCGGGATCGTCCAAAAATCCTACCAACACGAAAATCATGGCAGAAAATACCATGAGAAAACTAAAAAAAACAAGGTAAAAATTGATCGAAAATGATGTCGATTAATACCTTAACGAAGGAATCGGAAAGAGGATGATTATGACGATAAGAATGATGCGATTGAGACTAGAAATGGAGCAAAAATTTGCCTAGAATGGCTAAGGGTCACACGGCCAAAAGAGAGGAGAAGAGAGTGATGAATATTTTTGGTGAATGTAAAAGAAATGAATGTAGAGAGTAAAGGTGGAGATGGGTGATACAATACTTAAAAGAGTAAGCATGAATTAAGGCTTTCAAAAAAAAGAATACAAGAGTGTACCTAGACCATAAGTTGGCCGGCCAAATGGGATAAGAGAGGGAGTAAGATGAGCTTTGACATAAATGCTACAATGAATGAAAATGATTTATCTTATGATTACGTTTTAATGTGATAAAATGAATCGTTTAAATAAAATGTAATAAAACTTGTGACCAAGAACTTAGTCGGTCCAAAATGTGAGAAAACAGTCTCAAATAATTTATAAGTTGATAAAGAGTATAATCGTAAAATAGTTAAAGGCGTTTCAAAGTAATTCGAGTAAACCTCGCGTAAGAAAATAATTATTCGCGAAGCTTCGTAATAAAATCATAAATGGCTTGTTTTTAGTAACTAAAATATATCTTAGTAAAAAAAATATTCCATAAACGTATTCAAACATTTTTAGGAAAAAGAAATAACTTAAATCCAAGCTTAAAAATGTCAATTCGAAGAGAAATAGAATTCCTCGCGGAAAAATTACTTAGTTTACGAAGAAAATCAAATAAATAGATGTAAAAGATTTAAAATCTTTTAAAATAAAAATAAATATCATTAAACTCAAAATTGAAGATAAGCTTGAAAAAATGATGACACATAAGCCAAAATGTGATAGAGTTATAACGATGTCATAACGATAAGGAATAAAACTGCTAGAAATATAGCGGGTGTTACAATCCTCCCCACTAAAAGAAAGTTTCGTCCTCGAAACTAAGAATAAGCAGATAGGAAATCGAGGTTTACCTTACTCGAAGAGTTGAGGATGCTTAGCTCGCATCGAAGACTCGGTTTCCCATGTTTCTTCCTCAAACCGATTACAGCGCCACAAAACCTTCACCAGAGGTACAACTTTGTTCCTTAAACGCTTCTCGCGGCGATCAGTAATCTTCACCGGCCTTTCTTCATAAGTCAAATCCGGCTCGAGATCCACAATCTCGGGCTCCAACACGTGCTCGGGGTCACTAACATATTTCCTTAACTGAGAAACATGAAATACATCGTGAACCTTACCCATGGATGCAGGCAATTCCAGTTTATAAGCAACTTCGCCCACTCTCTCGATCACAGGGTATGGGCCAACGAACTTAGGGCTGAGCTTGCCCTTAATCCCAAACCGTTTCACCCCTTTCATAGGTGATACCTTCAGGAACACCAGATCACCAACCGAAAACTCCAAAGGTCGGCGACGAACATCAGCAAACGACTTCTGTCGATCCTGGGCAGACTTCATCCTAGATCGGACCACATTCACAACGTCAATAGTCTGAGCCAACAAATCCGGGCCCAAAATCTTTACTTCACCGGGAACATCCCAACAGACGGGACTACGGCACTTTCGACCATAAAGTGCTTCAAACGGGGACATCTTAATAGAAGCATGGTAGCTGTTGTTATAGGAAAACTCTACCAATGGAAGATGTCGGATCCAACTCTCTTGGAAATCCAAGGCACAAGCCCGTAACATATCCTCCAAAGTTTGGATTGTTCTCTCGGACTGTCCATCTGTAGCAGCATGGAAAGCGGTACTCATCAATAACTTGCTTCCCAAAGCATCTTGCAAAGCCTTCCAAAATTTAGAGCAGAACCTCGGGTCTCGATCCGAAACAATCTCGAGCGGTACACCGTGATGACGGACGATCTCGGCAATATACACTTCTGCGAGCTTCTCCAAACTCCAAGTATCGCGAATTGGGACGAATCGCGCACATTTGGTCAAGCGGTCCACAATAACCCAAATACCGTTTCTACCATTCACGGTTCTAGGTAAAGCCATCACAAAATCCATCAATATGCACTGCCATTTCCACTCTGGAACAGGGAGTGGTTGTAGCAAACCTCCAGGCTTCTTGTGCTCGAACTTCACCTGCTGACAAGTCAAGCACCTACTTACAAACTCTGCAATGTCCTCTCTCATATGAGGCCACCAGAAATGGAGCTTCAAATCCCGATACATCTTGTCACCACCAGGATGAATAGAGTACCTCGTCTTATGTGCTTCGGTTAGAACTTGCTTTCTCACCTCAGCATCTCTAGGGACAACCCAGCGGTTCTTAAATTTCAGTGCTCCACTGGAATCCACAGAAAAATCTAGAGCCTTACCAAGATTCATCTTTTCTTGGATGCCAGCCACAAAAGGGTCATCCAACTGCTTCTCACGAATCTCACGGAAAAGAGTTGGTTCAGCAACAAGGGCACACAGGCGACCATCATAATCTTCATCCACAACATCAATAGTCATCTTGGCAAAATCTCGGGACAACTTCTCAGGTAAGCTAGAGCACGGAGACAAGGAATGAAGGATCTTTCTGCTAAGGGCATCAGCAACCACGTTAGCCTTTCCCTCACAATACACCAATTTGAAACACCCCACATTGATTGAAGATGTCCTATTTATGAGCTTTGCTTAAAGGGATTGAAAGTACTACTCATATCAACAAAGTGCACTTTCTTTTCTGGTTTGCCCATGATAAGAACTCTGCAGTTAAGCGTGCTTGACTGGGAGCAATCTTAGGATGGGTGACCTCCTGGGAAGGTTTCCAGGATGCACATGAGTGAGGACAAAATGCGCTGGAAAGGACTCGTGTTGGTCTGTGGGACCAGTACAAAGCCTGGCGAGCTACCACGGTTAACATTTCCGGTCCTAGGATTGGGCCGGGGTGTTACAAATGGTATCAGAGCAACCCTGCGACCGTGCATTTGGCACCTAGCGGGGGTGGATTCTGGGTCAGCGGTTATGCTGCCAGGCGCAACGAGGACGTTGCGTTCTTCAAGTGGGAGTGATTGAAACACCCCACATTGATTGAAGATGTCCTATTTATGAGCTTTGCTTAAAGGGATTGAAAGTACTACTCATATCAACAAAGTCAATGTGGGGTGTTTCATTGTATATTTGTTTTAGATTTTTAGTATTTGAATTGGTTGGATTAGTCTTGCGTTTTCGTTTGGCGAATTGTTTACCTAGATTGGCAAGTAATTAGTTTTGCGTTCATTTGTTTTGTGATTTGACTCGGTTTAGGGTGCGTTAGTGTTGCACGAGAGTACGAAAATGGTTTCTTTCGGGGGTTTTGAAATGCGTTAGCTTAAGCCGGGAATCGGATCGGATACTACGTCGATTAAAATGTTTTGGCTCGAGACGGACGAGACGTAAAATGTTAACGTAGGATATTAGCGTGTTTTGACCGCGTATACTAGGAGATGAGCTTTAGTACGAAATCGGAATTTAAAAATCTGAGCACTTTTTAAAAAAAAAGTTAGACCACTTTTTACATACTCGTATTGCCTTGTTAGGCTACAGACGTGACTCGACGGTAATTGCTTAAAGGCTACGACACGCCTAGGTGGGGTAGCTTATCCCCCAAAAAAAACGTCTAAGTCTCGTTCGTTCGACGGGTAGATCCACGTTCTCGCAGCTCTTGCGCGGGTATTTTGGTTTTCCGGACGGGTTTTAGCGACTTCGAGAGGTCGTTCCCGATGTCCAGGGTGAGGATGATAGCTACGGTGATAATGGAGGTATGAATTTCTATCCTTGGGTTGCTCGGGATGTCGCCTGCATGACTACAGGCGCTCGGGCTGGGGCAACTGGCCTCCGGACCGCCTGGGCTTGGGCGGCCGGAAATTCGGGCGCGTGGGCCGTTGCGGTTGGGGCCCCGGGTTATAGAAATTTTCGTTGTTTCCTAATTCTTGTGGAATTAGGGCTATATATACGGGTTGCGGCTGTTTGTTTTAGACATACTAGGGTATCCATAGGGTCTAGCACGTCTATATTTAGCATTATGTCGGGTTTTGGGAAAATCCTTCCCGAGTGGGTTAGTTCTTTTAAGAAATGTGACCCCGAGGTTAGTTCAAATGATGGTTTATCAGTGGTTGTCGCGCTCAGTCGAGTCAAGGTGCAAGATAACTTCTTGGGAGCGTGTTCTAGGTTTTGGGATCCGAAATACCATTCTTTGGTCTTTCCCGGGGGTAAAATTTGCCCTTTGCTCGAAGAGATAGATGCTATAGGCGGGTGGAGCTCGGTTCGACCTTGTGTGCCTTATGGGGATGATGCTTATGTGGAGCGGTTTTACCATTTTTTGGACCTTTCTTCACTAGAGGAGGCTAAGGGTTATTTTGGTATTGACGATCTTAACTTAGAGTTAATTTCTAGGACGTTCTCACAGGTTGGCTCTCGTCACCTATCGACCTTGGCGCATAGGCGTGCTTTTAACATTGCTATTGCTTGTTATTATCTTTTTGAGGATGCGAGGTCACGTGAAGGCTGGGGTAATCCTCGGGTTTTGGATGTGGTGATGGCAATGGAACATGGACGGTCACCCTCTTTGCTTATTTTGGGTGAGCTCGTTCTGGGTCTCGATGCTACTGTCCGGCTACAAGGGACACCTTCTCGGGGTTCTAGGATCATCTTACAGGTGTGTTTTTTTGTATTGTTTCCCCCCCTTTTTTTGGTTTTATTTTATGGTTGTGATGTTTTGTAGTGTTTGTACAGGTTTGGCTGCAGGAACGACTTCGTTTGGTGGTCCCTCCCCGGTGTTTCAAAGATTATAATTACAGGGGTTTTACGGGCCGGAAAATGGTGCAGTTGTGGGGTAAAATTCTCGAGGAAAAGGATTGGCTTTCCTATTTGGCTGAAGGGGACGTGGTCATCAGGTTGTCTATTCTGTGGTGGAACACTAGCGGGCGTATCGGGTTTCCATTTTCGCCTTCGTCATGGGCTTTGCTAATACTATCCATGAGGGATCAAGTTCGTGTTTACCCGGGCATATTGTCACGTCAAATGGGTGTCCATGCTTTCTATTCCAAAGGATGCTGAAATTGTCTTTACTTTTGACCCATGGACGGGGGATTCGCTTAGGGAGTTAAGGATTTCTTGGGAGCAGAAATTCTTGCGTCCCGTTGTTATTGAGGGTGTTCGACCGACTGACAATGCTCCTATCCGGCGAAGGGTTTTTGAACACTCGTTGGGGCAGATCGATTCAAAAGCTAGGAAGACAGTACCACTAAGAGGCGAGGAGGTGACTTGAGAGACCGTTACCAAGTGCTTACCCCGAGACTGCGGGACCAATCCTAGTTTAGTCAGTTCATCTGAACGGGCCAAGACCGACAAGACCCATATTAAGGTTGTGAAAGAGCAAAGAAAGTGGGATTTGTTGGACTCACGTTTGGATAGAGCGTTAGAAGCTTGCTTTCAAAAAATCGCGGAGTAAGAACGCAACCGATCACACCCGAACGGTAAGGGTGAGGAAGAGTTGGACCGGTAGAGCCTAGCCATTTATATTATGTATTACTAGTTGATAATATGTGGCGTATTAGTACTAGTTTTTTGTGGGGTTTGGACACATTGTTAACTTCCGGGATGTCCGGACTTCAGATTTTTGATGTAGATGCCTCGACAAAGGCTCGATTTAACCGAATTTTGTTATTAATGAGAAGCACATTTTTATTTTTTTCGTGGTGGCTCGCAACTCGATTCTTCATTTTACCCTGAGCGCCCTTTCGGGTTTTCACTCCTCGGCTCACCCTTTTTTTTCTTTGCTTTTTTTGGGTTTTCTCATTTTTTTTGACGGCTCGCAACTCGATTCTTCATTTTGTCCGGGGCGCCCTTTCGGGTTTTCACCCCATCCTCGGCTCGTCGTTTGTGCTTCGTCATTTTAAATCACTCGGGGGTCGGGTCGTAAAAAGGACTCCCGGTTTATACATGGGTCGATTAATCGATTTTTGTTTCTCTTTTTTTTTTTCGGTTGTTTGGTTGTACCCGGGGAACGGGTTGCCTACGTATCCGCTTTTAGACGGAATCAAACCATGTTCGTAGTTCTTTAGAATAGTGTGAGTGATTTTGCTTTAGACTCGTTTATGCCATTTATCGATGTGAACTTGATTTTTTTTGTTTTATGTTGTTGTTGTTGTTATCGTTTTTTGCTTCCCCCTAAGCCGGAGGTCGGGACGTGGTTTCCAGGGTGTTTATGGGTAGTATCGTTTAAGTTGATCCATATTGGTCGGGGTTGAGAACTCTTGACCATCTAGGTTGGTAAGGATCACGGCGCCCCCCGAGAGTATTTTCTTAACGAGGTAGGGGCCCGCCCAGTTTGGTTTGAATTTTCCTCTAGGGTCGACGGGAAGGGGTGCTCTAATGGATTTGATCACTAAATTTCCCTCGTGTATGTTTCGGGATTTCACTCGCTTGTTAAAGGCTCGTTGGATGCGTTGTTGGTAGGCTTGTACGTTGTATAGGGCATGTATCCTACGTTCATCTAGGAGTACTAGCTCGTCGTACCGTTTTTGGTTCCATTCTTCATCAGGGATACCACTTTCGGCTAATATCCTTAGTGACTTGCAATTGTCCTTCCTCATATTGTTAGTGAGAACCAGGGAGCTTTTATCAAGGGAAGATCAATCATAGAGGATGTACTTATTTGCCAAGACCTCGTTAAGATGTACTCTAGGACAAATGCTTCCCCTAGATGTATGTTTAAATTGGACATACAAAAGGCCTATGATACGGTTGAATGGAAGTTTGTGGAGGACCTGCTGAATAAGATGAATTTCCCTCAAAAATTTGTGAGCCTGATCATGCAATGTATTTCTACTACCTCCTACTCTATTGTCCTGAACGGGAGTAGTTTTGGTTTTTTCAGGGGTAAAAGAGGACTCAGGCAGGGAGATCCAATATCGCCTCTTATCTTCACGTTATGCATGGAGTACCTCTCGAGAACCATGGCCTATGCGACCGCTAACTAGCCGTTTAAGTATCATCCAAAATGTAAGGAACTTCGGCTTAACCACTTGGTTTTTGCAGATGATCTCTTATTATTCTGTAAGGGTGAGGTGTCATCCATCATACTTCTTACGCGAGCGGTTTCAACTTTCTCGCAAACTTCGGGATTGGCCATAAATAATGACAAGTCGGAAGCTTTCTTTTGTGGCGTCAAAAGGCAGGATATTGAAGACGTGTACCAGGTAACTCGTATAAAGGAGGGAGCCCTTCCTTTTCGTTATCTTGGTGTTCCGATTCAGCCTGGTAAGCTCAATCGACATGAATGTTATATGCTTACTGAAAAAATTATTGCCCGTGTCAGGAGCCTTGGTGCCCGTAAGTTATCTTATGCAGGTCGGATTACCTTGATTAATTTTGTTCTTAACTCCCTGTATAATTATTGGGCTAGCATTTTTCTCCTCCCTAAGTATACTATCAAACGAATTGAAGCTATATGTAGAAATTACTTATGGGATGGGAGTGTGGACTATAGACGAGTGCCTCTAGTTGCTTGGGAAACAGTCACTTGGCCGAAGTCAGTAGGAGGTCTCGGTATTAAGAGACCAATGGACTGCAATATTGCTTCGGTTGGGAAGCTTGTCAATTGGGTCTATGAGAAACGGGATTGCCTTTGGATAAAATGGGTATCCATGGTTTATCTTAAACAGAGTGACTGCCACAATTATATTCCCCCGAAGAATGTTCCTTGGGCTTGGAGATCGGTCTGCAAGACAAAGGTGAAGCTGAAGAACGGCTTCATTGACAACAAATGGATTCATGGGGCTAAGGGATACACTGTTCGAGATGCGTATGAGTGGCTTAACCCTTTGCATGTTAAACCTTATTGGTGTTCCTTCATTAGGAATACCTGGAATATGCAAAAACACATGATTATTGCTTGGCTTATCATGCGAGGAGGGATCAATACTAAAGTTAAGCTATGCAATTTTGGATACTTGATGGATGATAAATGTTGTATTTGCCAGAATGATGAAGAGACCTGTGCACATATGTTCTTTGAATGCCCCTACAGCTCTAAGCTAATAAGCTATATTTCTCAGATGACCGGTTACAGGCCAATGATCCAAAGTATACTCGACACTGAGGATGACTCGGTTAGATGGAAGATTCAAGCTAGTTTGTTAGCTGCTTGTTATTACCGTGTCTGGACCCAAAGAAATAAAGGAAGAATAGAAGAAGCTGTGATACGACCTGATTTAATAGCGAAGCAGATTATAACTGAAGTAAGAGGTCGAGTGAAGTTCAAGGCACATGATGATCTTACGACTGACGATTTTGGTTGGCTTCGTAACATAGGATACAGTTGTTAAATTTGCTTTGATTTCTTTGATGTAATTATATCAGATGTATAGTATATGGCGCTACACTGTATATTTTTTGATGAATGCACTACTTAAATTTCACCAAAAAAAAATATCCTTAGTGACGGTATTTCTAGCTCTATTGGTTGGTCGGCTTCGGAACCGTAGGTTAGGCAATATGGTGTGGCTCCGGTGGGTGTTCTATAAGATGTTCGGTATCCCCATAAGGCGAAGGGGATTTTGTTTGGCCAATACCGTTAGTTGTCTATCATTTCCTTAAGGATTGTGGTGATTTTTTGTTGGCTGCTTCTACGGCCCCGTTGGTTTGTGGTCTATAGAGTGAGGATTTGTGTCTTTGGATTTTGTATTTTGTCTAGGAGTTTTTGGGTGTCGGCCCTGAAGTGAGCCCTCTGGTCGCTAATGATTTCATAATGTATACCGTAACGACAGATGATGTTGTCTTGCAAGAATTTGACTACTTGTTTTGAGGTAAGTACGGTGTAAGAGGCGGCTTCTACCCATTTGGTGAAGTAATCTACGACTACTAAAATAAAGCAACGTCCGCCGGTCCCGGATGGGTGTACTTTCCCTATGATGTCTATTCCCCTATTAGAGAAGGGCCAGGGTAACGCGACTAACTCTAGTACTTTGTCTTGTAAACTACAAAGACGAAAAGGAAAAGCAAAAGCTTCACTCAGGTTTGTTTTATGCAAGTTGAATGCCTTATTCATCAAATTGATGGCAATATATAGCCTACAATACGTCCCAAACCAGCATGGTCAAGGGTGATACAAACAAAGCTAAGGAGATAAAAACAAAGCTAAGAAAAGGAACTTAGACAAAGTAAGAATGTGAACACAATCAGCCTACAAACTCCGGTGCATAGCTCCTGAATGAATGAGTGTGAACCCAAGTTAATGCATCCAAATGGTCTTGATTATTTGACTTGTAGAACAGCTCTTTATTCGGTCCAAGTAGTTGCTTGCACGAGCTAGTTTAACACTTGAAGAAGGCACACTACTAGACTTGAAGGAGGGGCTAAGGTGGCTGGACTAGGACCATTTGGAGCTAGTGTAACTTCATTGAACTCTTGGTTTGTAGCTTCTTCATTCGGATCATCTCCTCCCCCTTGAAAAGGAATTGTCCTCAATTCTTAAATGCCAGCATCATCAAGATAAGGAGAAAGGTCTCCCACATTGAATGTGGCATGAACTCCATAATCATCCGGTAACTCACCTTGTAGGCATTGTCGTTTACCTTTGATATGATCTTGTATGGACCTTCTGCTCGTGGCATCAACTTGTTCTTTCTCTTGCTTGGAAACTTCTCCTTTCTTAAGTGAACCCAAACCAAGTCACCCTCTTGGAAGAGTCTTGGTTTCCTGTTTTTGTTGGACCTTCTTTTGTAGGCTTTATTTACTTCCTTGATCCTTTTCAGAATCACTCCTCGAATGTAAAAGTCAGGCCTTTTGCTAGCATCATCAGTTATGTAACAAATACTGAAGTGAGCCATTTTGGAGAATGGCAAGTACTCTCTTGGTTTGAAAAGACTCTTTGAGAAATGACTTGTTATGCATTTGCCCACAATGTTTTGAATACTCCCTTGTATCTTTAGCCAGAAGAGGAGTTCTTTTAACATCTCTAAGGTCCTGGTCACGCCAAAATGTCCAGCTGGACCTCCTCCATGAGCTTCTCTAACTAGAAACTCTGAAATAGGATGTTTAGGAACACAAAGATGGTTCCCTTTAAAAAGAAAATCTTCCAGCAAAACAAACTCGTCAAAAGTACTAAGAGCACCAGCCTTGTACTTGGTGAATACTTCACCAAAATCAGCATCCACAGAGTAGTAGTCCTTCAAAGTCTCAAATCCAAGCGATCTTACATGTAGGGTGGATAAGTGTGTGTAGTGACAAGATAAAGCATCAGCCACGACATTGCTCTTACCATCCTTATATCTGGAAGAGAAATGAAAGGGTTGCGAGAGTTCCACCCATTTGGTATGTCTTGGACTTAGCTTTTGCGAGCTATTGATGTACTTTAAGGACTCATGATCTCTACTAGGTGTCAAACCAGCTGGTAATTCATTAGAAATGACGACACCCGGTTCCTTTAGCAACTCCTTAAATCGTTTCCTTCCAAACCCATTATCAACCCTCACTGGTTCCTCTTTAGTATCCATGACAACGGCACACTCTCCCTCTTCTATGGCATTTTCTATCACATTTTTACTAGCAAATATGGAGAGGTTGGGTTTCTTAACTCGATTAGCTAACATGGTACATACATCTTGAGACGTCATAGGTTTTAGCACAATTTTCTTTCCCTTATCTCTCAATTCATACTCATTTTTTCTCCCATGGTGAACTACATCCCTATCAAACTGCCAAGGACGGCCTAATAGTATGTGACAAGCATCCATAGGAATAACATCACATAAGACCTCATCAACATAGGAACCCATGGTCAAACCAACCCTTACTTGTTTAGTGACCCTCACTTTGTTCCCGTTATCTAACCAATGTAGTGCATAAGGTTTAGGGTGATTAGTAGTAGCTAGACCTAGTTTGGTTACCATTTCAGCTGAGGCAACGTTGGTAGAACTACCTCCATCAATTATTAAACTACACTATTTGTTGTTAACTTGACACTTAGTATGGAATAGTTGGTCCCTTTGTTCAGTATCGTGTTGAATGGGGTTAGCATGTAGAGTACGTAGTACTAAGAGTGTATCATAAGTTGGGGGTTCATAAGCCTCAATATCTTCCTCTTCCTCTTCCTCGTTAACATTGAAAACAGCCCTTATACGTTGTTCCTCTTCCCATATTTCATCCCTAACTGTGATCACTTCTCTTAAGGTCACAACTCTCTTATTAGGACAAGCGTTTTTGTAGTGCCCAAACCCTTGACACTTGAAACAACGTACTTTGGATAGACTAGTTTCAGTGGGTGTTTTAGTAGTAGATTGAAGTGGGGTTGCTGGGTTATTCTTAATAGCGAGGGGTTGATTAGTATTAGTAGAATTGAACCTATTACCTTCATCAGTTCGTGGCCAAGTATGACCCTTACTAGACTCACCCTCATGTTTTGCCTTCCCTTGTGCCTCAATTTTTAAACACAACCCACACAAAGTATCAAAATCAGAGTATGGACATAAATCAACTGTATTAGCAATACTACGATTTAACCCACGTAAGAATCTAGCCATTTTTATCTCTTCGTTTTCTTCTACTTCCCCCATTAATACCAAGTTCTCAAACTCCTCAATGTACTCGCTAACACTCATCCTTCCTTGTACGAGATTAGCAATCTTTTTGTATAAGGATAACTTATGCGTAGTTGGAACATACCTCTTACGTAGCTTACGTTTTAAGGACTCCCAAGAAGAAATCTTACCCTTTCCATCCCTGGTGCGTTGTATTTTCAGCCCTTCATACCAAAGAGAAGCCCCTTTGCTTAGCTTCAGAATTGCATACTTGCACCTCTCCTCGTCCTCCAAGTCTTTGAAATCAAAAAGCTTCTCAATGTTTCTTTCCCATTCCAAATAGACTTCAGGATCAGTACCTCCAATGAACTCAGGGAGTTCGTTCACTTTGATTCTGTCCACCGGCTCTCTTCTTGCTTGGAAACGAGAATTCATGGGCTGGTAGTTCTCCAATGCTTTCTTTAGATGTTCCAAGAAGTTAGGGTCGTCAAAGTTCACTCCTCCTGCCATGCTTTACGTCTTAAGAATACCAAAGCTCTGATACCACTTATGATGTGATTTGGAATGAACTTTGAACAAGTTATGTGGAGGTTGATAGTACTTTGAGATAAACGAAAAACAAGCAACAAAAACAGATTGTAAAAGTTGTTGTAAGGATGATAGAATGTAACTAAGGATAGTGTGCTTAGTGAGATAGACCTATACCTCAACAAAGCGGGTGCTAATTCAAACACTCGATTGAAATAGCGAGTATAGAGCTTGTAACGCGACTAACTCTAGTACTTTGTCTTGTAAACTACAAAGACGAAAAGGAAAAGCAAAAGCTTCACTCAGGTTTGTTTTATGCAAGTTGAATGCCTTATTCATCAAATTGATGGCTATATATAGCCTACAATACGCCCCAAACCAGCATGGTCAAGGGTGATACAAACAAAGCTAAGGAGATAAAAACAAAGCTAAGAAAAGGAACTTAGACAAAGTAAGAATGTGAACACAATCAGCCTACAAACTCCGGTGCATAGCTCCTGAATGAATGAGTGTGAACCCAAGTTAATGCATCCAAATGGTCTTGATTATTTGACTTGTAGAACAGCTCTTTTATTTGGTCCAAGTAGTTGCTTGCACGAGCTAGTTTAACACTTGAAGAAGGCACACTACTAGACTTGAAGGAGGGGCTAAGGTGGCTGGACTAGGACCATTTGGAGCTAGTGTAACTTCATTGAACTCTTGGTTTGTAGCTTCTTCATTCGGATCAGGTGACTTGTGTTTCGGCGTTATCCGCGTATTGTTTTGCGAACTCTACAGAGATATCATCCCAGGTGGCCACCTTTTTAGGGTCAAGTGAATAAAACCACGATCGTGGTGTGTCTCCTAGGGATGAGGGGAATATCCTAGTGAAGAGGCTAGGCTTGACCCCTTTAATGGCCATGTAATCCATAAAGGCTCGGATGTGATTGAGGGGGTCCTCAGTTCCTTTGAACTTGGGTATGTCGGCTAGGGAGAAGTTCTCAGGTAATTGGTCGTTCACCATTTCGAATTTCCTATGATTTTCGAGGTGGACATTGTTTCTTTGGTTTAGGCGCATTTGGTTTTCGAGGAAGGAAGTCTATGCGGTTCATTGCGGATTGGAGGGTGTCGTCCTGAGGCGGGGTAACGGGATCGCTCGGGAAGAGGCCAGTAGGCGCCCCACCTAGCAGGGTGGAATTTAAAAGGGCCTCGTTGAGGATTCGGGTGTGGTGCTCATCTGAGGCTTTGTCTTCTAGGTGACCTAAGCGGGAATCTATGCTGTTTACGGACGCGTTTACCGTGATGATTGTGGCCTGTAAGTCCCGGATTAGGTCGGCTAGGGCTCTTATGGTGTTGTCTGCTGATTGCCCGGCGTTATCCCCACTGTGGTTGCTTGCGTCTACACTTGAATCCCCCGTCATGACTGTGAAAAGGCAACGCTAATGAAGACAGAGTTACAGAGTTCCTGAACGATTTACGGACTCGAGAAATGCTCAATGCTGAAACGAGACCCTTGACCTATGCGCGTGTGCTGTCATTGACTTAGGGACCCAGGTGCTTTAGACTATTGGTGTGTTCGGCGAAATGCCTATGGAGTTTTCTGTCTCTATAGCGAGACGATTTGACACAAACCTCGGTGGTAAGGTTTAAAGAGGACTTCTCAAAATGAGACGACCCAAAACGTAAAATCTCGAGTAGAGGGGATCCTGGTAGCTAACATAGACAGTTAAACACACAGTTGTACGACGTAAGAGGTTGTTCACGATCCCGACTCAGGATCAACGAATTTGGATGCATACTTCTTTCGAAAACGACCAGTTTTGCAAATTTTGAAAAGGATAGTTTGTGGAAATAGTGATGGCGTGACGATATCGTCCGCGGCGTGTAGGTGTGTTGCTATGTGTGTTCATCGGAAATGGTGACGAAATGTAAACACGCTTTTTTTTAAAGGAACGTGGTTCTTTTAGGAGAAACGTTTTTTTAAAAATGATTATGTGATGCTTCTTTCGAAACTACTATTAATTAGCTAGTTCGATACTCGCGGGGTGCGTGATGCTCGTGATGGAGCATGGAGTCTGATGACAGTCTCCTTGAAGGTGTGACTAAATCCTTAGGGAGGGATTTAGGTGGTGAATAGTGCTTCTTATAAACTTCTCGCTTTTTGAAAGAAAAAACATTTAAAATTAGTGACCCACGTTCGTCGGTTGAACTAACTAACATTAGACGGTGGGGTGTGCATTGTAAAAATTGTTTTGAAGTGTAACCGCTCTTTGAGTTCCTTGACTTCATTAATTGAAGCTTCGGTTGTGCCAACGGTATGTGTGTAAAAAAATTTTTTTTGAAACAAAATGTGACCGCGTGGTGGCCTTAACCCCATTAATTGGGAATTTCGGTTGCATTAACGGTAATCATTGTTGTTAACAGGTTTTAATTTGGCCAAGGGGATGGCACTAAAAACTTTTTTTTTTTGAAAGCAGTGAGTGTAAACTTTGCCATGATAACGACATCTAAAAATGTTTTCCTTTTTTAGAAATCACGATTTGATCAGAGTATTGATGTTTAAACGGTCGCTTTGAAAAGATGAAGTATCTTCGAAAACAGAATTGGGTGCGGTTGAATATTTTGGCGTGGTTGAATCCAGATTTTTTGTGTTTTATTTGGGTTGTATTGTTCAAACACGCTACACATAACTAGAAATGCGTACACTCATGCAGAATGCAGACACGGGTAGGTTAGGGTAGGCTACCGCCCACGAATAGTCTTTACTTAGGTATTGACAATGATATGGGGAGATGAGTATTGTACCGTTCGTTTGGACTATCCGCTTATTAATCTCGCGGGTTACGCGTTAGGCGGCCGAGCATCAATCGAGGATCTCTCCGCGTGTCCCTAGAGATCTTACCGCGAAGAGGTCGATTGGTCCTGATATCGGTTAGGGTGGGTTTTTTAGGGCCAAAACCTGCAGTGACCACAACTAGGAACTAAGAAATGAGCTTCACCGACCTCGTTCAAGTTACACCACCGCTGGAAACTTGTTTCCAAATCCCCAGCGGAGTCGCCAAACTGTGGACGTCCGTCCGCACCGCCCTACGCCCCGCTCGTGTCCGCGCGGGATCGACCCGGTTTTCAATGTGTGGCGGCGGCCACCCACGCGGCCCCCTCCCTACCGGGAGCCGGTCCGATCTCTCATACGGGGCGAAGTGTCGGACCTCGATTTGGATGACGATCCGGACTTGTACTAGACGGGTGCGGGCACCCGTGTTTCCGTTTGGGAATCGATCGAGACGTGGTTGTAAATGTTTAATGGTCGATTCATTTGGTAAGGTGACCCTTTTAGTGAACTGAATTCGTTGCCGATTTGTGGAGTCGCCACCGAGTCCATTATGGGAACTCGGAAACCGTTCAAGTCAACTTTGATCCCTTACCGGCTCAAAGTTGAGTGGCGCGGGACCTAAAGATAAAGACTTGTACCCTTAAGCACTCTATGCCTGGAATGACTCTCATCGCCAATGGTTTCGGACATCCGAAAACCATCGATTCTGAGTAAGGGGTGAGGGTACGTATTGGGAAGCCAACATCTGATAGATGTCAACACCCAATCCCGCCCGCACTATAGCGGCCTCTACTAATCAATCGGTGGGCTGATATCCTAGTTCTTTTGTTGTGGTGGAAGTACTGTAACATCCGTTGTTTTAACCCTATGTCTTTTACTATGTCGGTTGTTTTAAGGACAGATAAGTTTTATCGTCAAAATAGTAGTGTTTACATTCTTTGCATGCGATTTCACGTGACAAGCAGGCCATGAAAAGATGCACGTTGGAGAGTAGAGAGTACTATGTATTATACGTATCAGCAAATTAGGTTTAACGCGATAATACGGGTATTAGTCGTTCTTGTGATATACCTTACCTGATATTCTACTTAAAATGCGTCGGTTCGGTATTAATAGAGATGCGTCGAACCTAATAAGGCAAGCACCTGGACTAATACGGAACCCGACCATCACTTTGTTCAGTTTTAAGTTATTTTACGTTTTGAATTCCGTGTTAGGTGATTTAGCATGCGATTATAAGGTCATGAAAGCAATAAATCATACGAAAAACTGTAAATGCGGATGTAAGTAAATCACATTGTGAGGAATTGCACCCTCGGAGTATACACTAAACGGGACTCGATGCATAGATAGTTTTGAAAACGGATCTCGGGATTACTCGGGTTTATTTAGTGTGTTTTAGTATTTGTGGTTGAAGTTGGGACGTTACGTATTTTAGTAGATGCTTGTGGGCCTAGCGCCCACATCTAGTGTTGTCGTAGTGCATAATAATAGAAAATACAAATATGGAAAGTTTTGTTTAGATGGCAACCTAGTGACGACTCGATCAACAGGTGGATCCTCCTAGCTTGACCAGTGACTCCGGTAGAACTCCGTTACTGTTTGACCTTCCCGCGGCTACTCCGGTAGAGCTTCGTTTGCTAAGGACTAGTTCTGCGGCTAATCCGGCAGAACTTCGTTACTAGTTTTGAGCTAGTCGATCACAGGCACCTCGGTATCGAGTGCGGAGCTCAAAGGTGAGGAGTAGCGTCGATGTCGCTTTTTTATCGGAACTACGATCGAGTGGATCGTTTGCCTCGGGTGTCGGAGTGTGAGCCCTTAGCGAGAGTTTAGAGGGAGAAGAGAAGAATGAATTGTGTCGAATGAATGAGGCGGAGGGGGGGGGTATTTATAGGTGTTTTCGGCCCTCGTCGCCCATATGGACGCGCGAGATGGGGCGCACCAAGACTAAGGCGCCTGGGCTAAGGCGTGGTGAGACCCAGGCGCGTAGGGTGGGGCGGTTGGGATTTTGAGAATACGGTTTTGATACTTTCCAAAACCGTGAGACGGGTGTATGATATGTTTCTTGGGTGTTAAGGCTTCCCACGGCTTGACCTAGCGCCATGGGTTTAGTGGGCCTCGGGTATTTATCCCGAGGCTCGCTTGACACGGTGTTGACTCGGTTCGAGTTTAGGGGCCGACTCGGGGTCCCGGTGTCGTAATTAACTGTAATTAGTGTCTATGTGACCGTAAAGACACGACTAAGGCTACCATCATGTTAGTTTTTAATTTTCCCGAGTAATTAGTTGATCTGTTCTACAGGAAAACTACCTATAACATCGCGAACCCGTGTCGCGTTGCAGTCCTATCGTCATCGGGTGTTTGCTGGGCACTTCTGCAGCCACCAGGTCCAAATTTGGGTGTCTACATGATGTTATAAAAAAAACAAGACCCAATGGCTGCAAGACGTAGGGGTATTCAGCACCACAGCCGGCCAGAGAGAGATCCCAGACTGGAGGAAACCCTACCTGGAATGGCTACAAAACGATGTGCTGCCAGCAGACAAGAAAGAAATCAGGAGCTTCAAAATGAAGGCATCCAAATTGATGTGATTTGGCACGGACCTTGATCTCGTATTACAAGGACACGAAACAAAGTTGCTGGTCACGACAAGAAACAAACAAAAATAGATAAAAGTAAAACAAAAGGGGTAGTATGCTAAGTGAGATAGACCTATATCTCAACTAAGCGGTTCGCTATTCAAACACTCGATTGAATAAGCGGGAATTAGAACTCGAAAACGCGTCGAACTCTAAGACTCTTAATTGTAACTCGACAATTAAAATTAAACAAGCAAAAGCTTACAATTTTCTTTCTTTTCAATCTGCCCGTTTACAAACAAACTAAAGGCTATAAATAGCCATTAAGCACGAGAATGGCAAGGCAAATCAGCCACCCAAGTTAAACCTCCTTAAATGCTAGAACAAAGAACTAGGAAATCAAAATACAAAGAATTAGAAAAAGAAACTACAAAGAACTAGGATGACTAAAAATCAGCCAACTACCAAGGACCAACACGTCACATTCATTGTACATTTTGGGTACAATGCTCCATGTTTGCACGAGTAGTCTTGAATAAATGAACTTGAAAATAGCATCTCTTCTCCTCGGGAATTTATTGAAAGCTTTAAAGAAAGTCGAGGCAAGAGAAACAATTCCGTCAAAGAATTTAACAGCCGCGTTTTTCAATGCACAACTGACTTTTTTTGGGCATAACTTCGTCAATACTTGTTCGATGAACCTTCATGAGTAGTCATTGGAAAGATAAGCTCGAAATCTATCTCCTCCATTTTGAATGACTACGAAATTCCAAGTATAACTCGAGATATGGACCGATCAAAACAATGCTGCAAAATGAACTCGCGTCACAAATTCACCCTCATTCATGATATCCTATTCAGAAGATCACTTGCTGGACCATACTTGAGGTGTCTGGGTCAGGAGGAGGCAGAGGCTATTTTGCATGACCTCTATAGTGGTGAATGTGGACATCATGCAGGGGGCAGGAGCCTATCTAACAAGGCACTTCGCCAAGGCTACTTCTGGCCAACAATGCGCAAAGATGCGGTGAAGTACGTCAAGAAGTGTGATGCATGTCAGAGGCACGCACCAGTCAACCATCACCCTGCAGAACCATAACACTCATTAATTTCGCCTTGGCCTTTTATGAAGTGGGGGATGGACATCGTTGGCAAACTTCCCAGAGCTCCAGGAAATAAAGTTTTTATGTTAGCCATGACAGATTACTTCTCCAAGTGGATAGAAGCAGGGGCATTCCCACAGGTAACCGAGAAACAAGTTATATCCTTCATAAAGCGTAACATTATCTGCAGGTTCGGTGTTTCCTCTGAAATTTTCTGCGACAACAGATCCCAGTTTATCGGTAACAAGATGGAAGCCTATTGCGCCAGATGGAATATCGTGTTGCGAAAATCTACCTCCAGAAACCCTCAGTCTAATGGTCAGGCGGAGTCCAGCAACAAAATCGTGATGGACAACCTGAAAAGAAGACTGGAGGAAGCAGGGGGCAAGTGGGCAGAAGAACTCCCCCTGGTGCTATGGTCTGACAGAACCACGCCTAAAGTCGCTACAAGACAAAAACCATTTAGTTTGGTCTTTGGGGCTGAGGCAGTCATTCCTTCAGAAGTCAGGGTACCCACTCACAGATATGGCTGCATAATAGAGGGTAGGAATCAGGTGGAGATGGCAAGCAATCTGGACACCATAGACGAACTCAGAACTGACGCTCAAATCAGGATGGCCTCCTACAGGCAAACGGTGGCCAAAAGTTACAACAAGAACATTAGAGTCAGGATCCGGCAGGAGGGAGACCTGGTCCTCAGAAAAGTCTTCCAGAATACAAAAAACCAACAAGCAGGAAAGTTTGCCTACAACTGGGAGGGACCGTACCAGGTGGAGAAGGTAATTAGGAATGGAGCCTACCGACTCATGACCATGGATGGTCAAATCATCCACAAGCCTTGGAATATCATACATTTGAAGAAATACTTCTTCTAGGTGGCCAATGTCGCCAGAAACGAGGCATCTATCCGGCTAGATGCACCTCCACCGGAATAAATGCCAGATGCACCTCCACCAGAACCCAGGTTTAGTCCCATCAAACATTGCCAACACACGATTTCTTTTTGTTTCCTTTCTGTGAATACATAGAGTTCAATTGTTATTATCTCTTGAGTAACATATCAGTTTTTCGGGTTGCATTACAACCAGAGTTAGTGAATAGTCTGGTGGAGTTATTTTCCCACAAGAGGCGTGCGTCTGTGACTAAGTACCTACAACCGGGACATAACAGTCTCCCACGTTACTTAGCACCCACGCAAAGCGTGGCTCTTCTGACAGAGTGGGCGAACTAAATCCCAGGGCCACCATTTTAAGAGGTCGATCACAAAACACAAAGCATGCAAAACACACAGCCGCACAACAAAAGGTAACATGACAAAAACAAACTACTCCAGTCACGCATAACAAAGTTAAGGCACAAAAGTGCCACAATATCTCGAAACCACTTCGTTCCTTTGATCAAAGGTAAAGAAAATTCAGAACCAAGTGTGAAATACTAACGAACATTTTTGCCTCACAGGGCCCACAAATCAAAGAAAGAAAAAAAATTGAGTAACATCACTTTAACAGAATTAGGCTCAACCGCCTAGATATCTTCTCCTGGCGGAGGCGGAACTGTATCAACTTCCCCTGCAGGAACCTGGTCAAGCTGGTCGGTGGCATTCCTCAGGTCCACATTCCCTGATTAGCAAGAGGGGAGTCAACTAATTCCTCCAAGTCCTCCTCCTCCACGTAAAAAAGGACGTCCAAATTGGGAGCTTCAGGGAAATCCTCCTCTAGCCGCTTCCTCTCTGTAGTCAAGTCCCAACCTTTGTGCTTCCCCTCTGAATACTCCTCGATCGTTTTAACCCGGGTGTATTGAGCCGACCAGCCAAGGGCATCTTTCAAAACCCTCTTCAGCTCACTAATCTTCTCTTTTAAGGAAGAATTGACACCATGAGCTCGGGTCAGCTCGCCCCTCACTTCCTCCACACCTGCGCTCCGCCTTCGCTCCTCCGCCAGCAGCTCCTGGACCAGGTCCAGCTTCCCCATAAGCTTGGAGGCCTCACTTCTAGCCTTGTTGGCCACAATCCGCAACTCACCCTTCTCAGCTTAAAGGCGACGAACCTCATCTCTCAAATGAGATACGCCGCCACACAGAAATAAAGCCATTTGTAGAGACTAATCAACGTCACGACAAACAAAAAGACACTCAGAAATATATTGGGGTGCAAGAGGGGAACCTCAAGAATAATGAGAAAACAAACTGGAAGTTACCTCGAAAGTATGAGCAACAGAAGTCGGCAGGCCAACTCAGTTAGAGAATCCTTTTCCATCACAAACCTGGTACTTGGAAGCAGCAGTTGATCCAAGAGATTCAGGCCCCTGCAGACTTAAGGACACCAAAGTCACCAGGGAATTGAAGTATTAATTTTACAGGGACGGCACCTGCAAACTGGGGCGCAGAACAAGAGATGGGCTCAACAATATCCACCATCGGAGATTTCTCTTATGAAGTGACCTCTGAGGAAGGGGATGAATTGCGCCTTCTCTTGGACCCAGCAGAGGTGGAAGAGGCAGAACCGGTCTTGCCCATAGAGGATGCTCTGTTGGCGATGCTCTTTCTCTTAGCAGCCACTACCCGCTCTAAGGTCATACGAGGTTTCGTAGATCCTGAAGAAGGAAATATGCGTGAAGTGAATCTCATGAAATGCTAAAGCCATATAACAAGGATGGATGTGAATGCGGTTTACCTGAAGACATATCTTCATTAGATTTCTCTTCTGCTAAAGGAGGGGAGGAAAAGTCACTCACAGCAGGATACAACAAGTTATTAAAGGATCTTAACTCTGGATCCAAACCAAAAAGCCGGGTCAAAGAGTCAATGTGTCCTTCAGTAAACTCCGGCTGCAGCAATCCTGCATCACAAGGTCAGTAAGAACGGTGAGCGCATAAGTAAGGCTCAAAGTGGAAAACATGAAATACTTAGACCAATCACCATCCACGGGGTTGGCAGGGAAGGCAATGCAAGTCTCACCTTTCGTTCTCAAACGAAGTGTCACCAGACAATGACCCAAGGATCTCACCAAATATACAGAAGCAATGTCATTCAGGGTAATACCCCTCTTGTGACGATGGTTCAGAGCGCAGAAAAATAGAAGCACGCGCCATGCATGCGCCGCTAGTTGACAGGCAGGGAGTTCATTCAGAGATAAAAACTCTTGAATCAACGAGGGGAAGGGAAACTTTAAACCTAGGGAGAACGGGCAGAAGTACAAACAAGTCCATCCGGGACGAAAAAATCCGCCCTCTGACCAGGAAGGGGGACATGAACTACCACATCAATGCCGAAACCTTCAATAATAACCGGAAGCTCCTCCTCCACGTACAAGGAGTCGCAGGAGTATAATGGGGCAAGGGTAAGAGTAGAAGGGAACAATGCTAGAGACAGCGAGGAAGATGATGACGATGGAGTAGAAGCTAGAGGCCTTGAAGAGGCACGAGTCGATTTGGGAGCCATAAAGAAGAATGGGAGAACTACGGGTAAAAAATAGAGAGGAAGAAAAGACAACGACAACGAAAATGGAACTACTACAGAAAAGGAATCACCTGAGAATCAGAACGGCAAGAATGCGCTGCGCCTCCACGATTGCGAGTCGGTGGAGAAATTTTTGAATTTTGAGGGAGATGGAGGAGCAAGGGTTATGAGAGAGAGAAAGGGAAATTATGAAGGGGGAAAGGTGAAGTGACGGAACTTGGGGAAGAGTAATGGAGTGATGGATGGAGAGTAGAACATTAATTGGGGGAGTTAAAGAGTTAAATTTGAAAACAAACACCCAAAATCAATCGCTACTCCAACTGCCTACGGTTGAAACAAACAGAAATTCCTGCTTAAGATGAGCGTATTCGGGAATTTGGGGACATTTGATCGGGATAAAAATCTGAATTCGTAAAATCAAGACGTGGCGTATTACAACTGGATGGTCGAGAAGGTCAAAGGTCAAAAGTCAATACTATTAAAATTCAATGGGCCAGTCAAGACACGAAGAATACAAGATTATGGGCCAATCAGGGTTATTGCAACACCAACTAGCCCACTGAAGATAGCAGTCCATTGAGAAATCTAACCTACACACAAGAGGAAGGAGTCAAGAGTTGTCCCCTAAATTTTTGGGACTCCTCCTAAAGAATAGGAGTAGACTCAGGAGAAGGTTAGGAAGCAAAAACCCTAGAGGCAGAGGACGTTATAAGCGAAGGAGATGGGGGAAGAATTCATTCAACGCAACATCAACACATAAACTCCAAGCAAAATCACAGCATCATTTTCTCGAGTTAATCATTATTAAGAATTAATACTTGTATTTCGATCCCCTCCTCGCTCTTTGAGTCTTAGTGGAATATTGGCGGGATTCCGACTCCCCCCGTGGTTTTTCCCACATTGGTTTCCGCATTACCAAAATTTCTCGTGTCACTTCTTTTTGTTTTCGTTGATTTCTCATTCGTTAGCACTGTCACAACATCCTTAGTTCATAGTTATAGACTGATCACTTTAACCCATTACCACAACCCGGTAAATTTTTATCAAAACATGCACTATTCGTATGTGAGAAAAATAATCGATATAACTTTTAATATATATGATAAAATATAGTCATGTGAAATCTTGTTTAAATTGTCTAATCGAGTGCATCATGAATATCAATTTGGGATATTCTACGATATACCCCTGTGTTTTCTTGTTTTCTACCATATACTCCTCATGTTTGTAAAATCCCTACTAATACCCCTGTACTTCACTAATCCCACTAACCGTGACCTAATGACCATTCAGCCGTCTAATGGTTCGTTAAGTGGCTTTGGCTGCTGATTGGGGCGTGACATGGCAGAGGATATGGAAAGTATAACGTTCACCGATTTGCTTGAAAATATCGAAACAAGCTCCTCTATGCCTACCCCATCCGAATACATACGAGACATCATCTTGAGTTCTACCGACAGGGAAGAAATTCCCATATCACCAAAGGTTACCCCGAAAGTCACTATCCCCATTAAATTAGGTGACCCCGATAGTTTCTCCATACCATGTTCTATAGACAATGTTCAAATACACCGAGTTCTTTGTGACCTAGCTAGGAGCGGATATCAGTCTCATGCCTTTGGTCATTGCCCAAACCATTAATATCGAGAGTATGGTGTATTTTCTGTTGAATGTCCAAATGGCCGACGAGTCTACAAAAGAGCCAGTGGGGCTTGCTCGGAACCTCATGGTCAAGGTAGGTCCCTTGTATATACCAACCGACTTCGTAATTCTGCATATGCCCGTAGAGGAGAGCAACCCCATCTCGTTGGGACAACCCTTCTTAGCCACTGGTGGAGTGCTTATTGACGTGAAAAGAGGAAGGTTGTCTTTTAACGTCGCTAATAACATCGTTCAATTTGTACTTCCCGCATTTCTCCCAGAGAATTCATTCAATGGTGAACTATGAAACCAAATGGTGGAATTTCCCACTATCAAAGAACCATCTATAGAAGATGTCTATTATGATGATAGAGAGGATGACAGTGCCCTATTCTTACTTTGCCCCACTTTCAAAAGCATTAACGGATGACTGCAATATGCTTCCCGATGTGGCTCGACTTACGGGCTTGCCGAGGCCAAGAAGAGAGCTTGCGATTGGTAATGTTACTTTCAAGAACGTGGACCATGGTCTCCCGGGTTGCTTTTTTTGCAACCCCAATTAAACTTGCACAATTTTATTCGGTTTGGTGGTGTCCACAATAACCATCTTGTAAATATGTTTATTCGTAATCTTGAACAATGATCTTTGGTATTCCGGTGGGGCTTGTTTAATAATTCTTGCAGGATTTAAGAAGATTTTTTTTTGGGAGTATTTTGGGTGTGGTTCAATGACTAAGAGAGTTTTTCCTCGTGTATTTCGATACACGGAGTGTGAATTTTGAGGAGTCGTCATTGGTTTGGATCGGGTCAAGAAGATTTTTCGCAGCCAAAAGCTTATTTGAATTGGATAATACCACCGGGTGAAACTTCACCCGGTGGAATTTGTACCTTGAGTCCGTCAGGTGGAATTTCACCCGATGGTAATTGGGCTGAAAATGCTGAAGCTGAAGAAGAAATCCGTCGGGTGAAACTTCACCCGGTGGAATCTCATTGGGCGAAATTTCGCCCGACGGTAAAATTTTATGTGACTTGGAATTGATGGAAATCCGTTGGGTGAAATTTCACCTGATGGAATCTCATCGGGCAAAACTTCGCCCGACGGTAATTTGCGCAGAATTGTCGATTTTTGGACCAAAGTCTGTCGGGTGAAATTTCACCCGATGAAGGTCCACCGGGTGAAACTTCACCCCGCGTCAATTGCATCCCAAACCAACCCCCAATTCCTCATAATCCCCCCATCTTCTTCTCTCTCCTCAACAAAAAACCACAAAAACCCCAAAAATTCCCAAATTCCACCATTTTCAATCTCTTCCAATCTTCAAATTACTCAACTAAATTAAAATTAAATTCCATCTTTTTCATCCTCATCACATTCCTAACAACTTTTAGGAATTATTTTTGAAGAAATTGATTAAATCCACACAACCCCGAAACTCTAACTCATTTATAATTCACCATCTTCAAGCTTCAAGTATGAAGGGATTTAAGCAAACTGCCAAGAAAAGTTTATCGGCCGTCTTTCACCGAAGACCGGGTTCTTAGTCCTCATCACAGTCGGAAGAACCTGTCCCAATGCCGGTTCAAGTTCAAGGCTCAATTCCGCGTGAACAACCTGTTCCGCTTGAGGTACGCTACCCCTCTATTTGTCGTACTTTTGTCCACCCCGAGTCCGGTGTTCATTTTTCTTGGAAAGCATGTCTTGATCATTTTAAATTTTTGTGGAATTTTCGTCTCGAGCCTACCCGTTGGGCCTCGAGCACTGTTCTTATCCGTATGGGCATAGAGACGCAAGTCCAAACAATGTGCAAAAGGATCGGTCTTGGAAATTTTTATACCTTAGCTGAGGACACTTTCAGAAAATTGACTTGTGAGTTTTTCGCAACCTTTGAGCTGAATGTAAATGGTGATGACACTACTGTGCCGTTTCAGTTGCGAGAAACTCATCACGTCTTGTCTCTTGAGGCCTTTGGCGCATTTCTCGGCTTACCTACTCTAGTTTCCGGGAAACCTCGGGCGGGGCGGAGCAATCACGAGAGGAAAAACTTGCCCGGGACCGATTCTGGCATAAGATTACCCGCCAGAGAGTTTTCCAAGGAGGTAAAATGCGCTCGTTTTTTATTTGCAACCCCATCCTCAAGTACTTGGCACGTATCATAGCCAATTCTTTCTTTTCGACCTATGATACGCACCATAACTGTAGTACAACCGCCGTACAGCTGCTTGAGGATGCGATTCTGAACCGTAGCCCTTCCATTGACATGTCTGATGCATTAGCTACTCATTTTGCCCAAGTTGTGAAGGGCAACCGCAAGAAGATCTCTTGTGGTGGTGTGGTTACGATGATAGCTAAGGCATTATGTCTTGATTTGGGCGGTGAAGCACCAGTCATAGGGGTGGGTAAGCTGTTAGACGAGACTTATTGTCCTTTTCTGGTTTGGCCTCAGGGCGACGATAATAGTTTGTTTTTGTGTAAAATTACTGATTTGAGAGCTATCGCTATGCCTAATCCCGAGTGGGTTTCGCTAGAGTTCAAAGAGAACTTCGGCATGCCAAAGAGGTCTGAGGAGTATATTCGGGATCATACCCGAGGTAAGTTCTATCAGGTTAATTACCCCGCAGGACCAGTGGATTATGGCGATGATGAAATCGAAGTTGAGGATGTGACAGAGGAGGAACCGGAGGTCGCAACCTTCCGAGATGAGGGTCAGCGTGCTTTACCCTCTTCATCTCAGGGACCCTCTTCCTCCCATCAACCCGAACCTCATACCACTCAGTTCTTCACCCCTGACTTCACAAACTATACCCCACACCAACACTGTATCTACACCTAGTCTACCCCCGAGTTTCAGGAGGACATTAGTATGAGTCCTCCGAGGCACTCCTCTTTCTTCGGATCTGAGGATTTTTACAATCAATGGGGGGAAGTCTACAACTACTCTAGGCAGACTTGGGAGAATTTGACCAACTCACTGAACGTGGCTCAAGACGCATATCATGTAGCCCAGGATGCGTGCGATATCGCGAATCATTCTTATTCATAGTTGAGGGATGGTTATGAGTACGCCCGGGACAGCTACAAAACGTCTAGGGACACTGCGAGGGATGCCCAAGTGGCTAGGTTGGCAGCGGAGGAGAACCAAATAATGTTACAACAACAATACTTTGATCGTTTTTTCGGTTTACCTCCGCCCGGGTCGCAATACCCACCACCTCCTTCTCCGGGTCCCTTGTGAGGGTGGTTTTGTGTCGGTAGTGGTTAGTGTTGGGGGGAGGGGGGGTTTGGTTGCCCAATGTCAGTATTTTTATCAGTTCTCTACAGCGCCAATTTTGGCATTCTTATGATTGTTGGTGATTTGTTATTGGTGATTTTTGATAATTTGGTCAGTTGTTAGCTTCTTCGTGACCTTAGTTGGGTCGGTTATACGTGAGGATTTGTTGCAGGTACCTTAGAGAAGAAGGACCTGATTTTAAGCTCCCGGTCTTAGGTGAAGTGATTGTACCAGGACCGTCCGGAAAATCCAAATTTCTTTTCCCATTTTATTTTTTATTTTTCTTTATTTTTCCTCATTTAGTTCATTTTTATTTTAATTCACTTAATTTTGAAAAAAATCCAAAAACATTCAAAAAAGCATAAAAACTGGAAAAAAAAATCAAATTCTTTTCTCTTTTTCTCCCCTTTTCGGTCCTTTTTTCTCTACTCGTGCATTGAGGATAATGCACAGTTTTAGTGTGGGGAAGGTTTCTACTATCCTCTTCTTCCTTTTTCTTTTTCATTTTTCCCTTAAAAAACCAAAATAAAAACCGAAAAAGATTTTATTTTTCTCTTCATTTTAGTTTTATTTTTTTTTCTTCCCTTTGTAGTATCACTTGTATTGCTTTGTGTTCTCCTTTATCATAGGTACACCGCCAACCATTTAGCATATGGACATAAGGTAGCAAAATTGAAGACCACTCGGTAATATCTTCTACCTTTATCCTTTTACATATCTATTCACATGTGAGTATGGGCATGTATGATATTTGGAGGTTCACTTGGTGAACGTTTTGGAATTGGTGGTTGTGGTTGTGTTGACTTGATGGAGATCGGAGTGCTTGGCTCTACTTGTGTGTTTTCTCTTGCTCTTTTTGTATTTTTGTTCTTTTGTGTGTTCTTTTCCATCTTTGTATAGCATGTCTTAAGTAAAAGATTTCGAAAACCCGATTTTGAGTTAGTGTCGAGTGTTTACTGCTTCCCTTTTAGGAACCCATTTTGATTTTTTGACATTGTTCTAGTAGAATGACCTTGAACCAATGGTTACATTGAATTTTTACCATGAGTCTGTCTTTTCTACTAGGAGTCTGCAGCAAGATTTGCATTTGACCACTTAGATCACCCATGGAGTGATAAGGCCTTGGTTACCGTTTCCCGTTCTCTTAGGTGACCTTACTTGAGAAGCCATCTTTTAGCCCAAATTTCCATATTTTTGTGGGTTCGGAGGGGGTGCACACCCGACTTGCCTATTTACCTACCATTCATACACATTCACAAATAAGTTTGCAAAAGTAATGCTTTCCTTGAGTCTCACATGCATCACTTAGCCAATTTTGGGCTACTCAAAGCAAACGGGAAAAATGAAGAAGGGCGGAAAAAAAACCTCAACCGAATTCAAAGAGGAAAGGAAAGAAAAACCGAAAAGGAAATCAAACCTCGAAAAACATTCCCAAACCCAAATAAACCCTTGATTGACTTTTCCGTGAAATGCCTACTAGAGGACCGAGCCCCGAGGAAGAAAAATAGCGGTGATTAGTTGATCTTTACCATTTTGCAAACACTTGTTCACTTTTTGTTTGGACTAATTGGCTTTCTCGAGTTTGGGACGACCCTCTAGGCTAGGCTTAGGAGACGGGATAACACATACCTCCAGTGCTTACTAACTCCATGGTTCATCCACTCCACTCCATTTATCGTCCCGTTGTAGGCATTTTAGTGGATTAGAAGGACCTTGGTAAATTTTCAATGTTTTTATTGTTTGATTGTCATTCTATTAGAATTTCGTCCATGTCAACTTGAGTGACTAACTTGGTAGTGTTCTCACTTGTCTCGAGCTTAGACTCGGCGCTTTCCCTGCCGTTTCGATGAGGGATTCGGCGATTTATTTTCTCTCTTGGATGCAACTATCTTTTTGTGTGTCTTCTTTGTTTTATGTTCATGTGTGTGTTTAGTTGCATCCCCAATTTTGAGCAAGACCCAACTTGCCTTGCATGGAGGTACTCTACCTCATGGGTATCTCGATGTGAGTTGAAGGGACGGAGCGGGCTTGTTAATTGCCCCATATCGGCTTAGCATAGTTTATCTAAGTAGTAGTTAGTTTCTTTTTGGGTCTTTGCTCTAGAACGAGCAACGGTTTAGTGCGGGGGAATTGATGTGTGTCAAATTTGGACCATTTTTCCTCCCATTTAGACCCGTTTTTCCTCCGTTTTGCGAGAATAGAGTGCGATTATCGCCTTATTCTTAGTCTTTCTCGCATTAGTGTCTCTCTTTTACAGTTCACATGTTTTTGGTAGTTTTTCTATCTATTTTGATAGGATTCTTAACCAAAGGCGTGTCCGAGCTTCTACAAGCACGAGAGGGAGGAATACCGTCCAAAGAGCATCGCGCAAAACTAAAATTTCAAGCAGTCCAATCAAACGGCAGAGAAAGAGACTAGAAAAGAGGTCAGACATTTCTACCTCCCCGAAGATCTTCACGAAACATTCACCACCGGGCGAAATGACCGGGCAAAACTTTCACCCATTGGGTGAAGTTTCGCCCGACAGTAATGAGGCCCCCCAATCGCATAATCTGGAAAAGAATTTCACCGAGTGAAACCACCGGGTGAAGTTTCACCCGGTGGTATTAGCTCGTGGTTGGCAATTGTCCGCAGGGAGAAGTTTCACCATATGAAGACTCATTGGGCAAAGTCTCACTAATAAAGAAACATTGGATTTGAGCTTTAGTTTAAGTGATCAATTAAGGACTTTGTGTATATAGTTAACCCTAGATTTCCATTTCTCATCTTCTTTGGTTTAGTTTATCATCTTCTTTATCATTTTAGGAGGCTCAATTAGTTAGATCTTCGTCTTTTATAGTTTCCATAGAAAAACTCTAGAATTAGATCAAAGATTACTCTTTTGGTTTATGTTGATCCTTCATTTTGGCAATCAAGTTATTTCTTTTATTGAAGATTTTGTTTTTATTGAAGATTAAAGGGGTTTTAAAAGGGTTTAGTGACAAGACTCTTGTTTGGTGCTTTGAATTTCTCCATTGTTGGTATCATCTTATTTTCTCCCTCCTCTATTTAGTTTCTTCTGCTTTAGTTTTCTCTCCATTCTATTATATTGCTTTATTTATTTATATTGTCTTGTTTTGTTAATTATTTATTCTGTAAGTTGTTATTCTTGGTTGTGTTCTTCTTTCAATTGTGGTTAGATTAATTTTCTTCCCCTCTTGATTAACATGAATTGTCTTTCCTTAGTTCTCTTGTTAACTATTTTTGTTAGCCTAATCATGACAAGTGAGTAGACTCTTGTTAGGTGCTAGGGGAGGATGAAATTGGTTATCATGGATTAAGAACTCTTGAGATTGTTGCACTTGGGTTGATTAGTTTAATTTGGAATTGTTGTATACGTGTTGACATTACTTGATCACTTTGGTTGACTATTACTCACTCGAATCAATATGGAGAAACTCGGGATTTGGGTAATTCCGGCTAGAGGCTTAATTATTTCATCACGAAAGTGGGCTCTAGTTAGGTTGAGTGAAGGAACCGAAAGGGGACTCATATACGTACTCCTTATCAATCGTGCGTCGTCTCTTGTGTACTTGTCTATGTGTCCCATTCTTGATTCCCCGACTTCCCCTAACGCCTTTCCTATCATTGTTTTTCCGTTCTTGTTATTCGACTTGTTTACTTAGCTTAGTCTACCTTGACTCAAACCTCCCTACTAGACCCCAAACACATCGTTATCACTCGACTAGCATCACCCTCTCTATGAACCGACCTCGATTTACCATGACTACATTCATTTTTTTTTGTTAATTATGAGTCCGATAAATATTGTTTGATCCCCTGTCTATCGTTAACGACCGATACCGATTGGGCGAAGGTTAGCATGTTTTCAATGTCGTTTATAATCGTCACTCTGAAATGCTCGAAGTCGATTTCGTAATCGAATGTCGCGCATAAAGAGTCATCGAGAATCGAACTAATACGAAACCTAATGACGCTAATATGAGCGTCATGCGGTCCACATGACTCGATAATGACGCCGCGATGCGGAGGGCTCCGACACTCGTGTTAAGTCGATATACCGATTCATGTCATAAATTGGGTTGATTTTAGGACAAGCACTAAATTAAGGCCGAAGCCAGGTACCTAGGGAATCATGCTTGCGACACAAGTCAACATGTGCCCATCAATCACGTGTTCCTTTTCAAAATCCACATCTGTATCAATTTTCAATCTATCATCATTTTCCCTTTGCAACTTTGAGTAAATACCTTGCAATATTAATCCTATAACAACGACTCTCTAGTCGGACTCGATATTCGATAAATCAAGACAATCAAATTTTATTAGGATAAGTCGGGACGAGACTTAGCCGCCTTGGGATCATGCTAGCATCACACTTTGGTCCCATACACCGTCGACTCAGGGCCCCTAGTGTATGCACCTAAAAACTGAGACGCCGTGTAACACCCCTAATTTTTATAAATTAAATTTGTATCCATATTTTTATTTGGTTTGCGATTTAACTTGTAATCCTTCATTTTAAATTTTATCGGATTTACTTTGACTTCGTCTTAAACTCCTGAAATCTTTATTTTAGCCCGAATTTCTATTTTCAACTCGAAACTCGTTAAAACGTTTTATTATTTCTTCGAGAAATTATTTTATTAAACTTTCATTGAAAAATATCATTTTGCTTTCGATAAATCAATTTAATTCATTTTCGTTGAAAACTATTTATTCGTCGAGAAACTCAATTTCCTTACAAACAATTATTTAAACTCGAGATTGACCCATTTGATTTTTGAGTCAACTAATTATTTTTATCAACTTCGAACCTGACCCAAATATTTAATGTTACGACAAAATAATATTTTAGCCCATCTCGAAGTTTGGGTCTAATTCTTTTCTTATGCGATTTTAACCCAATTTATTTGTAAGCCACTTATTTATTTTTACTAATGATTTCGATCAAATCGTAAATTATTTTTCAACCCAAATCGAGTCTGTTACCTCGTCTTACTAGATGAGTCACTAAAATATATTTTATAAGTTTAAGCACCTGTTTTTATTTATCCTAATTCTTGTCAACTGCCTCTATCTCTAGCGGTTGTTATTGTTACATTATCACTTATATTATTTTATGATTTACACTACTTAGCTAACCTCCTATTCCTATCCTATTCCTACTCTCCTACTCCTACTCCAATTTTTGCTTCGTAAGATTAGCTTAGAAGTGAGATTAGCTTAGAAGTGAGTTTGTATGCAAACTCTCAACTTCCCATCTTATTTGTTTGCTTGTGCTTCATAAAGGAAGCATATGAACGTTCTTCTTCCTCTTTTTTTTATTATCCGTGTACCAACTCTAATCTACCTCACAAAATCATCCTCTATTCCTGCTCGTTCTTGCTCTTAATTCATCATCTTTCGTTCTAAACTCAGGGTAATTTAATTACTCTTAATCCGCGTCATTCTTAGTTTTTTTTAGAGTAACTTTTATATGGTCGTAACACCATATATGTATACCGTTTTGTAGGCTATTTTGAGGATCCCGAGGCAGACGAGTATATTGTCGATTCGAATCTCGATGAAGGTAACACATGATGGCATGACTCGGTATTGCATGATATATATGTTGTAGTTGCTTGTAGTATCGTTTTAAATCGAATTTTATAAATATGTTTACTATATTATTAAGATGATATGTTTCAATCTTCTAAAAATTATTATAGGGCCGAGACTAAAACATATGAATAAGAAAATTAATTTCTTAATTTTTCGTGATTTTTAATATGAATTATCAAATTGGAAGTTTTATTGTCTTTAACATAATTACAGCATGTTTCAGAATCGATTAGTGTTTTTGTACGAATTATTACTCATGTTTACAGATCTTATTTTCGAAAAGTTTGAGAATAGACTAATGTTTATTTTAAGTCTATTATATCTCTGTTAAATTTCGTAAATTATTTCCAAGTAGTTTCGTCACAATAAATCGTTTATGAAACTATGACGGATTAGTTCAAGAATCTGTCAGTTATTGAAAAACCTAATTTAAAACCTATGATAGAATTTTAATTTAATTTCGATAAATTACGTACATTAACTTTAAAGAGTCTAGTTAATGTTTCCATTTGGATTTGTTTCAAAATAAATTTTTAAACATGTTTTATTAAAGGAATACAATCGGGTGACAGATTCTGTCAGTTTACAAAACTACGAATAAAAACCGCCTTTAAGTTAATAATTTCAATTTTATCCAGAAACAAAAGTTGTAGTTAAGCCTTTAAAGTTTTCAACCTCACTGATCTTACGTCGTTTTGATTTTTAATGATTTAATTATGAATTTTATAGTAAGACAGTGCAAATCTGAAAAATCTGTAAATTTGTAATTTATTTCTTTTAATTACTTAAACTCCAACCTTTTGAGAAATAATTATGATTTTTACTTTCTTTGACTTTTAATCATTAATTATACATTTATCTAATAAATATGATGTTTATGTCTCAAGGCCTAATATTAAATATTTTATATAACTCATATGTTAAACGATTTCTAATTATAATAACACCTATTTTGAAAAGTTACTATTTGAAGAAAGTTTCTATCTTTGGAAAGTTACTATTTTGGGAATATTTAAGATATCTTCGGATGAAATATTTATTGGTTTGAATATGGAATAATGTTGGAAATGAGAATGTACAGTATATAAGTCTAGGATATGTTGGTTGTTATCATCAGCTATATGGTCAGTGTATTTGCGTCAGGGATACATTGATTGTCGAACTGGGTATCGTTTATGCTCAGGAGTCATGCGCATGTACTTAGGCTAGGACCTCGCTGAACGCAGTCCTATTATAGTTTGAGTTGTCTGGTGAGAGGGCTTAGGAGTCGCTTCGTGGGCACTGAGTTCCTTAACCAGTGAGGCTTAGGGGTCGCTTCGTGGGCACTAAGTTACACTTCGGTGTTGTTTTGACATATCTCTAGTAGTAAAAGCTGTACCGATCATCGGTTTTATATTCCATTATTCGTTTTGACGCCGTCAGGCTGCTGAATTATTTTCTAGTTTTGAATCTATTTTGATACATATACTGTTTTGAGTTTTAATTTATTTTCATATATTATGCTTCTATTGCCTATATATTATTTAATATGGCTGGGAGAACTGCCTGAGTTGCTCCCCACTGAATTGTGGCTGTTATGTTTATAACATGACAGGTATTCTGTGTTCCGGGTTTGGTGTGCGCTAGCGAGTGGCATGGATCCTAATCTGCTTTAATTATGTTTGTTTATGGATTGTTAAACCCATTTGAAGGATCTTTATTTTTAGCCCTTTTGTAAAAAGTGGCCTTTGTATTGACTGACCGTTCTTTTTGTAATATATAGAACATCAGTGTGTATTAATCCCAAATCTACAGTGTTTCCGCCACTGTATTGCGTTAGAATTTATAGGGGATTACAGTTGGTATCAGAGCATTGTTGCTCCCGACGCTCACACCTGATTTTAGGAAAAATACTCGTAAATGATTTGAACATTAATAAAATATTAGTGAGAGAAGGGTACAAACCAAAATAAGGACTTGATTGTTAGGTTACGTGTTCTTGTAACTCAATGATTAGCATTGAATGTTTGTTTTATATGCCCAAGAAGAAGATGAGTGGACAAGATGTTGATGTGATGCTGCTCCAGATTGGGACAAGATGTTGATGTGATGATGCTCCAGATTGGGACAAGACCTACTTAACACTTCTAAGACCTGATGACTCGAGTGGACGACTTGGTGCTACAAGGAAGATGCAATGGTGACTTCTCAGCCCAGATTTAGTTTGCTCAAGCTACAGGCCAGATGATCAAGAGTAGATTTCAGTTCCATGATGGTGCAGTAGACTACGATTGATTTCACTTTGGACCCAGATGCAACTTCATTTCAGTTTGGATCTAGATGGAGCTACCCAAGACTAATATGCTCGAAGATGAAGTGATCCAGCGAGTTCCCTTGTGAACTCAGGAGGCCTGAAGACTCTTCTTTCGTTCAAGACCTTAATAGTCTAGGATCCTTCTTCTTTTCTCCAAGTCTCCTCTTCTTCCTCTTCTTTCTTTCTTTCTTTCTTTCTTATTTTTTCTTTTTCTTCCTCATCCTCTTCTCCTCTTCTTATTCTTCTTCTCCTTTCTGATGTTGTCTTATTGTGTTGCTGTACTACTACGACTTGATGTTGTTTGGCTCTCTGCTGTCACGTGTTATTATTCCTGATGTCCGTGTGCTGCCACTGCTCTCCCTATCAGTTTTTCTCTTCTTCTTCTCCTTCTTCCAATCCTTGTCTTATAAATGGTCATTTTCAGTCTCGTGGTGAATCCTTGTTTTATTCTCCCATTTTGCCCTCCATCCTCTTGAGATTCTTTGGTTAGACTCCTGTCTTAGTGAACCCCACAAAAAGTTAAAGATGTTTGAGGTTTAGTGAACCCCATTACCTTTGGTTTGAGGATTTTGAGTTGTACCCTATTTTCTAAGCAAGTAAGAACTTTTGAGGATTGATTTCAATAGTATTGATTGATTGATGGGATTAAGATTTTACCTTACGTGTTGATCTTGGATTATAATTCACTTGATTATATAAAGTACTTAGAGAGAATAAGCTTTTGGATAGTAAGATTATATTTTATTTTGATGGATATCTAGTACATAACTTAGAACCAGACTAAGTGTATCTGGTAATATTACTTTGGGATTCCCACTTAATGTTGACTTAATGGACTAGTTGTGGACTTTTGGGATCATATATCATTGTTTAAAGGGTTAGCCTGAGTGTTGTGGTACCATTTCAGGTTCTCGTTAACGTCTTTAGAAATTTTGATTGACATAGATTAAACCTTGTTCATATGGATGAGATCATTGAGTCTGATAAGGTTGTAGTATATGAACTTTGGAGTTGAGTGAAATAAACTTGGATGGATTGTTGTTAACCTTGAAAAAGAGAAATATATTGCATAAACACAGGTTGGACTTATTGTGTCATTTTGAGGAATACTTTAATACGAATCTTTTTGATGGAATTTATTTCAAGCCTTCTGACCCACGAGAATGTGGCTTCGTTGAGTCATTAACCACATAGTTGTTCCATCGTTATGAGTATAAATTTGATGGACTTCTAAAGAACCTTACTCGAGTGATGTGTTGGAAATGTGTGACTGACATTACATGTAAAGTTGAGTGTGCTTAAGGTTTGATATATTATACTAACCTTTGTTCCCTTGTAATGTTACGAGCATAATCGTGGAATCATTTTGAAGACTTAGTGCCCGAGCTTTGTTTGAATCGGTGGATCTTGTTTATTGTTCCTTACTCGAGAAATTTGGAATACACCTCGAGTACAACCTGGTGAACTTCAAACAGTTTTAGAGCTTGTTGGTTAATTGGTTTAATAGTGTTGTGGCAGTTTGTAGAATTTCGGTAGCATGATTTGATTCTGAGTTAGTTGGTGGATTCTTACCCTAATGTTTGAGTGATTGTATGAGTAAGTGAAGCCTTGTATTGGAGGTTGTAGCTGTTGATAGTCTTAGCTTGGAAGTTATAGCAAGTGATAATTTTGGAGGTTGTAGACTGTGTAGGACAACCCATTTTCATGATATTAATGGCCTTAGTATTATTTTGTGGAATTAGGAACCTGAGTTTGTGGGAGTCGTACTAGGGAATCTTGAGAACCTTAAACTCCTCTGTAATCCTGGAGAGCTCTGATTGACTCTCGTTTTCGTTCTTCCTCCGTTTCTCTCGAATTCTACTCCTCCAATCGCTATTGGTATCCCTTCTGATCTACCTCTTTATCGAATTTGAGATTTTGTTGTTTCGATTTAATCCTTAAACTTTTAATCAAACTTCCCGTTTTGAAAAATATTTGACTAATTTAAACTTTTGAGTTATCATTTTTAAGTTACAATTTTAAGCTTTAAAAACCTTGTTTTGCTTTGTCATTTTTGGTTGAAGTTATATTTAGTTATTTTAAAAATATCTTAAAAACCTGTTTGAAATTAATTCATAAGTATTTCAAATCTTTTTTTTTAAATCATCGGAATTTTACGAATATTTTCATAACATACAAATACTGATTGAAAAAAAAATTAACTTTTGAAAATAATTTCATAAATTCAGGCTTTCATTTTATTTTTGTTGGTAAACTTTTGGATTTGTTATTAGAATCATCTGATGACTAGTTCGAGATTTCCCAACTCTAAACTCGATTTCTCAAAATTTGCTTTTGTTTTGTCTTAAATCGATTTAACGAATTTCTTAATCAAATTGATTTAGCGTTATTTTGAAAATGTTTTGGGAACCCTCTTTCCCTCGAATTCATTTTTAAATATAATTTAACGTCGTTATTTTATCAAATAACAGTACCTTGCGTTTTTAATAATTTGAAAAGTTTTAAACTTCGGGTAGCTTAGCCCAACTCTTCTCGTAATAAATTTTGCACTCGATTTCATATCACGTTTGAAGATTTTAAAATTCCTATTAAACCAAGATTTTGATGCGAGCTAAGCATTCTAATTTTTCCAAGTGAATAACATTATTTTTGTGTTCCTGCAAGTTTCGGGGACGAAACTTTTTTTTAGTGGGGAAGGTTGTAACACCCCTAATTTTTATAAATTAAATTTGTATCCATATTTTTATTTGGTTTGCGATTTAACTTGTAATCCTTCATTTTAAATCTTATCGGATTTACTTTGACTTCGTCTTAAACTCCTGAAATCTTTATTTTAGCTCGAATTTCTATTTTCAACTCGAAACTCGTTAAAACGTTTTATTATTTCTTCGAGAAATTATTTTATTAAACTTTCATTGAAAAATATCATTTTGCTTTCGATAAATCAATTTAATTCATTTTCGTTGAAAACTATTTATTCGTCGAGAAACTCAATTTCCTTACAAACAATTATTTAAACTCGAGATTGACCCATTTGATTTTCGAGTCAACTAATTATTTTTATCAACTTCGAACCCGACCCAAATATTTAATGTTACGACAAAATAATATTTTAGCCCATCTCGAAGTTTGGGTCTAATTCTTTTCTTATGCGATTTTAACCCAATTTATTTGTAAGCCACTTATTTATTTTTACTAATGATTTCGATCAAATCGTAAATTATTTTTCAACCCAAATCGAGTCTGTTACCTCGTCTTACTAGATGAGTCACTAAAATATATTTTATAAGTTTAAGCACCTGTTTTTATTTATCCTAATTCTTGTCAACTGCCTCTATCTCTAGCGGTTGTTATTGTTACATTATCACTTATATTATTTTATGATTTACACTACTTAGCTAACCTCCTATTCCTATCCTATTCCTACTCTCCTACTCCTACTCCAATTTTTGCTTCGTAAGATTAGCTTAGAAGTGAGATTAGCTTAGAAGTGAGTTTGTATGCAAACTCTCAACTTCCCATCTTATTTGTTTGCTTGTGCTTCATAAAGGAAGCATATGAACGTTCTTCTTCCTCTTTTTTTTATTATCCGTGTACCAACTCTAATCTACCTCACAAAATCATCCTCTATTCCTGCTCGTTCTTGCTCTTAATTCATCATCTTTCGTTCTAAACTCAGGGTAATTTAATTACTCTTAATCCGCGTCATTCTTAGTTTTTTTTAGAGTAACTTTTATATGGTCGTAACACCATATATGTATACCGTTTTGTAGGCTATTTTGAGGATCCCGAGGCAGACGAGTATATTGTCGATTCGAATCTCGATGAAGGTAACACATGATGGCATGACTCGGTATTGCATGATATATATGTTGTAGTTGCTTGTAGTATCGTTTTAAATCGAATTTTATAAATATGTTTACTATATTATTAAGATGATATGTTTCAATCTTCTAAAAATTATTATAGGGCCGAGACTAAAACATATGAATAAGAAAATTAATTTCTTAATTTTTCGTGATTTTTAATATGAATTATCAAATTGGAAGTTTTATTGTCTTTAACATAATTACAGCATGTTTCAGAATCGATTAGTGTTTTTGTACGAATTATTACTCATGTTTACAGATCTTATTTTCGAAAAGTTTGAGAATAGACTAATGTTTATTTTAAGTCTATTATATCTCTGTTAAATTTCGTAAATTATTTCCAAGTAGTTTCGTCACAATAAATCGTTTATGAAACTATGACGGATTAGTTCAAGAATCTGTCAGTTATTGAAAATCCTAATTTAAAACCTATGATAGAATTTTAATTTAATTTCGATAAATTACGTACATTAACTTTAAAGAGTCTAGTTAATGTTTCCATTTGGATTTGTTTCAAAATAAATTTTTAAACATGTTTTATTAAAGGAATACAATCGGGTGACAGATTCTGTCAGTTTACAAAACTACGAATAAAAACCGCCTTTAAGTTAATAATTTCAATTTTATCCAGAAACAAAAGTTGTATTTAAGCCTTTAAAGTTTTCAACCTCACTGATCTTACGTCGTTTTGATTTTTAATGATTTAATTATGAATTTTATAGTAAGACAGTGCAAATCTGAAAAATCTGTAAATTTGTAATTTATTTCTTTTAATTACTTAAACTCCAACCTTTTGAGAAATAATTATGATTTTTACTTTCTTTGACTTTTAATCATTAATTATACATTTATCTAATAAATATGATGTTTATGTCTCAAGGCCTAATATTAAATATTTTATATAACTCATATGTTAAACGATTTCTAATTATAATAACACCTATTTTGAAAAGTTACTATTTGAAGAAAGTTTCTATCTTTGGAAAGTTACTATTTTGGGAATATTTAAGATATCTTCGGATGAAATATTTATTGGTTTGAATATGGAATAATGTTGGAAATGAGAATGTACAGTATATAAGTCTAGGATATGTTGGTTGTTATCATCAGCTATATGGTCAGTGTATTTGCGTCAGGGATACATTGATTGTCGAACTGGGTATCGTTTATGCTCAGGAGTCATGCGCATGTACTTAGGCTAGGACCTCGCTGAACGCAGTCCTATTATAGTTTGAGTTGTCTGGTGAGAGGGCTTAGGAGTCGCTTCGTGGGCACTGAGTTCCTTAACCATTGAGGCTTAGGGGTCGCTTCGTGGGCACTAAGTTACACTTCGGTGTTGTTTTGACATATCTCTAGTAGTAAAAGCTGTACCGATCATCGGTTTTATATTCCATTATTCGTTTTGACGCCGTCAGGCTGCTGAATTATTTTCTAGTTTTGAATCTATTTTGATACATATACTGTTTTGAGTTTTAATTTATTTTCATATATTATGCTTCTATTGCCTATATATTATTTAATATGGCTGGGAGAACTGCCTGAGTTGCTCCCCACTGAATTGTGGCTGTTATGTTTATAACATGACAGGTATTCTGTGTTCCGGGTTTGGTGTGCGCTAGCGAGTGGCATGGATCCTACTCTGCTTTAATTATGTTTGTTTATGGATTGTTAAACCCATTTGAAGGATCTTTATTTTTAGCCCTTTTGTAAAAAGTGGCCTTTGTATTGACTGACCGTTCTTTTTGTAATATATAGAACATCAGTGTGTATTAATCCCAAATCTACAGTGTTTCCGCCACTGTATTGCGTTAGAATTTATAGGGGATTACACGCCGAGCACCAGGCGCCTAAGTTCCATGGTGCACGAGCTCATGCGCCTGACCCTTTGTCCTTTGATAAAGACGCAACATAACGCATAGCTGATCGAAGTCTGTCCAGCATTTTGATTTACAGTTTCTGTTTACGTTTTATATTTACGAGTCCATTTATAGCTTTCGTTTATCATTTCCAATTCGACATTACAATTGCTAGTCGTATTGTGAAAGCTGGGTTGTATTCCGCCCGTGTAACTTGTAATAATTTACATTTCAAGTTGTGGACGATGCCCACACTGCTGCCAGTGCAGGGACCAGTCGCGACGGCCACCCACACAGCCACCAGGTCCAAATCTGGGTGTTTGTCGGGTACTTCCGCAGCCACCAGGTCCAAATCTGGGTGTCTACAGAAGCCCCCAATTTGACCGAGGCTTGGACAAGACGAAAGTCAAAGTATAGCCGCCCAGGTCAATCGTGGATTACAACCTGTTGGCTGTCCGCTCGGGTCGTTTTAAGTTCATTGGATTACGTACTAAGACTCGTCAGCCAAGGTTTAGAAATCATACCTGACCTCCTCGCTTGTGGTTGTTTGTTGAAGCTGTGGTCTGGGTTTGCGGAGCTATTGTAATCGGTTAGTGTTTTTATTTCTGGCATAGATCTTTTGTTTGAGTCTTTCTCGGGTGACTCGAGTTTTGGTTTAATGCCTTGTTGGTGGCTGCATTAAATTAGATTTATCCCTCTCGGGTGGCTGCGTTGATTTAGATTTATCCCTCTTGGGTGGCTGGGTTGATTTTAGACTTCGTTTTCTTTGGAACATATTCCTGTCTGTCCCTTGACATTTGCATTCTTTGAGATAGTTTCTGACTATCTCTGACCTTTGTAATCTTTGGAACGGATCTTTGTTCCTAGTCTTTTGCTTTCCTTGAGATAGTTTCCGACTATCTCTGGCCTTTGCATTCTTTGGAACAGATCCATGTTCCTGGTCTTTTGTATTCTTCGAGATAGTTTCTGACTATCTCTGGCCTTTGTATTCTTTGGAACGGATCTTTGTTCCTGGTCTTTTGCTTTCTTTGAGATAGTTTCTGACTATCTCTGCCCTTTGTATTCTTCGGAACGGATCTTTGTTCCTGGTCTTTTGTACTCTTTGAGATAGTAGTTTCTGACTATCTCTGGCCTTTGTATACTGACGAATGGTTGTTTAAAGTTGGTGATAGTTTTTTGCTCTTAATCTTTCCTGGGGTTGTTGTATAAACTCTTAACGAGTGCATGATTGTGTTTGCATTGCTTCTTGTACTTGTATTTGATCTGGGGTTGAAGGTTTCCCGCTGGGGATGTAGGTTGGTTGCTTTGGATTGAGGATTTCCTGGGGTAATCGGTTTGTGCTTGCAATTTGTTGAAAAGTTTTACTATTTGGACTTGGTATTTTGAGTTGATGGGTACCGCTGGGGATTTTCATGTGTTTTGTTTATCCTGCTGGGGAAAGGTAAATTGACTTAATCATCCCGTTAGGGGGGGGGGGAATATACCCTGCTTAGCCTGTAGGGGATGAGTGAATCGTCTCGACATTGTTTATTTGGGCTAGCACATGCGTGTGCGTCTTTCAGGTTTTGAGGATTATGCTTGGATTAATCCGACTTTGTTTATGTTGAGAGGTTAGGCGCCCCCCAACCTGCAGCCTAGTATTAAGGCGCTTGGGCTGTAGTGCCCTAAGATTCGGGCGCCTGCACTGAGGCGGCCTGGGTTTTGTATTCCGGATTTGTTTAAATGTCGCGATTGAAAAGGGGGTTTAGGTTATTCAACCTAAAATCCAAGCGCGCGACTCCCTTCGTCCCAAACTCGTATTCTCGACTCGCTCAACCGATTTCCGACTCGATTTTCGTTATATTCGACTATGTCGACCCCAGGTAAGTGTTCCTTACTTATCTATTGTCGATCTGTGCTTGATTGGTGTGATTGTGGGTTGATTTTCTTCAAACCCTTGAAATCGATTTAGGTACTTTGGTTTTGCTAAGTTTTGATGCTTGTTCTCGATCCCTTTTTCGAATTAGGGTAGTATAAAGCTCATATGTGTAGTTATTTGCTTGAGATGAAAGCTTGGAGGTATTTTAATGGCCTCCCATGGGTAAAAATCAAAATGTTAGGGTTTAGGGACCCATTTCCTGATTATTCCCGTACTTGACCCCTGCTATCTTGCTAGACTCTTGCTTGTGATGTTGCGGGTAGCTCATATGTCGATTTTCGTGATCCGGGATGCACTCTAGGTCACATTGTGTGGGTTTGTGATGCTTACGACGGACCAAATAAGACCGTAACGATGCTGGATTTTACCGAAACCACTTTTATTGCGACCGGGATTGAAAACGGGTGCAAGTGGACTTTTCAAAATTTTAAGATTGTTCTCCGATATTTTGAGCTTATTTTGACATGTTTGGGTTGTCTTGCCCTTACCCAGAGTGCATTGTTTGTTCTGTTTTGCAGTTGGAGATGGTAGGGGACGCCCTGAGGGAGTCCTTATAGTTGGTACTAGCAACGAGGCTACCGGGTCGAGCTCACTGACTCCTTAGGTAGCCCACAAGAGGTGTCGGAGTCCTCCTTCGCCTCGACTTGAGCCCGACACTGTGGATGAGGCTAACTTTGATCGGGTCATGAGGCGTACCTTGCCAGTGACGGTTGCTAGGAGAAAGCACGTTCCCGGGCTTGTTGACGAGGCCGAGGAGGCTGTTTATGAGGATCCCGTTTGGGCTCGGGACTGGGACGGTCAGGAATTAGTGCTCCTTCCAGATTTGTACGTGTCTAGCCGTACCGTAAACGGCAAGGTGAGTACCTTGATTTTGTCGTTGACTCATGTTTTGACTTTGATTTATGCTCGTATTGTTAGTTTATACTTGTATTGTCGCGGTTTGGAGCCACCAGGTCCGATGAGACCTTCTCGGGCTTCACGACGTGCTTAGAGATTTATGCTCAAAAACTTGGCCCCGAGGCTAAGGAGGTAGTTATGGGGACGACCTTAGGTCCCTTGGTTGGACATTGGGATCGACTGATAGGTTGCAAGACCAAGTGCAACCTAATGATGGTTAAAGTGATGATAGATCGCTTTCATGACACGACCTCGATATTCCACATGTCGTTTGGCAAGGTCGGCTTGACTTTGGAGGATTTTGGAGTGATCATGGGGCTGCGCCGGGACGCAGAGTCGATAAGGTGGGCTCCGGAGGGCCCTAGGCTAGATAGTGCTGAGGTTAGGGGTTGGATTGGTGATTGTTTGGAGCCCTCGGCTTATAGCACGCCCCATGTTTTGGTTAGCTCTTACGTCACCGACCACTTTGAGAGAGTGGCAGTTTTAGAGGGTCTAGTGCCTAATAAGGCAGTGCAGGACGCCCGTCTGTTGTTGTGGTACTTCCTAGGGTCGACCCACTTCTCGGATAAGGGCGAGAGGTTTAGTACTAGGATTTTGTCTTTCCTGGCTGATTTGAGTAAACTGGGACGTTTTGACTGGGTGACAGCGGCTTTTGTGAAGATGACCCGCTGCGTTCAGGCCATGGTGAGGCCTCAGCGGGGTGGATTCGGGCTCTGCTATACCCATTGTGGGTCCAGGTCTCGTGCTGGAGGTTAGTTATTTAACTTTCATTTGGTTTCGGAATTTTGCTTGGTTTGTTTTTGTTTTGGTGATGGTATCTTGGGTTTTTGCAGGCTTGGATCTACTCTTACTTTCTGTGCCTGGCACCTAAGATGGTGCCAGTTCACCCGGTTGGGATTGAGTGGAGATAGCTCTGACCAAAACTACTTCGAGCCACTACTCGACGGAGAACGTGCTGGTGAACCAACTGCGTCTCGAGGATGTAAGTTTTTCATTTTATTCGTCCTCTTAGGTAGCCCCCAAGCTTAAGAGTTCTATGATGTAATGTAGGTTTGTTTGTGCAGTTTGTGGCCCGTCATTGGGCCAATTACGAGGGTTTGCCTGGGTAGGTGGGGGCAGAGTTGAGGCCGAGGAGCTATAGAAGGATGCTTTTCCCTGCGCTGTTCCGCCTAGTGTGGTATTTGGGTGAGAGGTTGGTGCGCTAATGCCTCTATGATGAGTTTAGGCTGCCGATTGACCCTCCCTGGACCATGTTTAGGCCTCCGACTACTTCTAAGGCCCATGTGGATAGTGAGGGTGAGGGAGATGAGGCGCTACTAGTGCGTGGCGCCTCTTATGTGTCTCACGTCTGCCGGCGGCCATTACATTGTGGTAAGTATCCGGTTATTGTTTTTTTGCTTTTTACCTTATGGTTTTGGGTTTGTTTGTGTTTTGAACGGTTTGTTTTTCTTAGCTGGCCAACCCGGCTAATGCCGTTCAGCCCTTAGATTTCCCTCTGATGCTGCTTAGGGAGGATGTGGTCAGGGTGGCCTTTACTAAGCCTCTTCCTCTTTGCTCTACGGAAGAGATGGAGGCCAGTATGGAGTGGTGTGACCGGGTATACCAGGTAAGTTTTGTGATTTTACTTTGAAGTCGGTTTTGTGGGTTAGGCTTTGTTGGCTAATATGTTTGGTTTTGTCGCTCAGGTTTCGTCGGCTTCCCATCAGCGGTTATGGCAGGCTGCCAATTGCATCCGGGCCTACGCATCGAGGAGGGCTGCTGCCTCGAATGTCGACACGTCAGGACCTCGATCGGTAAGTCTTGTTTTTCTTTGGGTGGTTTCGGGCAAGTTGTGTTGTCTTTTCCTAAGAGGTAGCTATGTCTTTTGCAGATGTCCCAGACATGGTTGCGCAATTGGGGGCGCGGGTGAAGGAGCTCGAGGCGGCCGGGCTCAGCATGATGCAATCCTTGCGGTCTTGGGATATCGAGATTGCTAAGTTGAAGGAGCACCTGGCCCGGTCTCGGGGTGAGACCTCGGTGCAGGGCGTGGCTAGGGCTGAGGCTGAGGTAGAGGGAGAGGTTGTGGCTCAGGGTCAGGCCATTGGTGTTATCGAGGAAGTTGATCCTTCCGGAGAGGTTCTTGGCACGGAGACAACTACCGTGGATATTCTAGCGGGTGTATGTGGGTCGCTCGATTTGTATTGAATTCGGCCTCTAGGGGTCCGCCCTAGTCCGTAAACTCGGTTTTGTATTGAATTTTGTATGTTTGTATATTTTACATGGCTTCTCGTGCCTGATCAGCTTGCTTTGTCGTACTCTTGAAATGTTTGCTTAGATAACAGTACACGCAGTCACTTCAAGCTTGATTTGTTTATGGTTTAGCCGGGATTAAAGATGTTTTAAATGCGTTAGGATTCCATAGGAGAGCAAAAATGCTTTTCGGGATTCTTTAAAATGTGTTAGTTGGAGTCGGGAAGTATTGGATCAAGTAGTACGTCGATTAAAACGTTTGACTGAAGATGTGCGAAACATGTATAAAGCATTTTGTGACTAAAACGTTTTGACCGAGTGCGTGTGCAGTGTTGGAGACGGGTATGACGTTTTGGGATGATGATGCTTGTGTACAAAGCGAAGTAAAAAATGTTGGACCATTTTTTATGATTTATAGACAATGCCGCATAGGGCTACAAATATGTATTGATAGTGCCGCAAGGAGCTACGACGCGCCTAGGTAACATTTGTAACACCCCTAATTTTATAAGTTAAATTAAATTAAAATTATGTTCGTATTTTTATTTTTACCATTTGACTCGTAATTCTTAAAAATTTTATAAAAAGAATTTATCGTTTAATCGTTTCAAACTCCTAAAATTCTATTTGTCTCGGAAACTCTTCTCATATTTAAAACATATTTTATTTCTGTTTCGATTAATTTTATATATTTAATTTAATTCTTATCGAAAGTCTACTTCGGCGATTTAAATTCTAAGCTATTCTTATTTAATTATATTTAAGCTCGAATTTCTATTTCGGCTCGGAGTTCATTTATTTTAAATTTCGTCAAAACATTTATCACCTTTCCTCGAGAAATCAATTTAATTCACTTTATCAAAGATTTGTTATTTACCGGGAAATACTATTTCATCATCTAATTATTTATTTCTATAAGCTTCGTTGTCGTCTCGAATACTTTATTTACTCATTTTATTTGACGGCCCGATTATTTATTAATTTTATTAACTCGTTTTAATTCGATTTGCGGGTCAGTCAACTATCGTTACGGAATTCGTCTCCGACCCGATTCATTTAATTAATCCGTATTTTCCCTTTCTCCTCTCTTTAATTGAGCTGACTCAGCCACTCTCCCCTTTCCTTCTTTTTTAACGTGTTTCTTTCATTTTTTGATTCATTTCCCTTCCTCCTTATTTATGTTTCCGCCGCTTCATCATGCCTACATATACATTTCACCTTCCTCCTTTCTTATTCCATCGTTCTCATTCATTTTTTCTGACTCCACCGCTTCAACCCCCCTCAATACTCTCACACCTTATTTACGTCACCCTGGTTCAGCCCCCTCTTGCAGGATCCTCCTTATTCCCCCTTGTTTTTCTGTCTCCTTCTCGATATTGTTGTTGCGCTGCTGTCTCTGTTGCGTTGTTGCTGCTTCTATGCTCTTTGCTACTCGTTTTTTTTTCTGTCTGTCCCTTTCTCCTCGGTTTTAACTCCGACGATCTGACCGACGCCTGAATTCGTGAAGGTATACTTCTCCCTTTCTTCTTCTTCTTTGTTGTTGTTGTTGTTGTTGTTCGACTGCTGCTGTCATTTTTCGATGTTCCTACTATTATTTTAAGCTGCTGTTGCTGTTTTGTGTTTTGTTGTTGTGCGATCGACTGTCACCGCTGCTGCTACTACTTCTCTTTATTCTTGTTCTTCTTCTATTCTCTTCTTCTTCAACTGTCTTGCTTCTATTCCGTGCCAGGTGTTATTCCGTTGCTGCTGCTACTGATGATGATGTTGTTTTGATTTATGTTGTGTACTGCTGTTTACACGCTCTTTGCAGCAGCCTTGGGTTCGTGTTGTAGTCAATTTGTTCCGTCTATTAATGCTACTGTCGCTGCTAATGTTCAGTCGACGTTGCTGTTCTATTTTCGTATATCTTCGCTGCTCCCTATCTTTCCCGTCGTTATTTATTTCTATTTTGTTGGGAATCGTTGATGCTACATATTATTGTTGCTACTGCTGCTGTGCGTAGTGTGCTGTTGATATTGTCGTATCTTGCTGTTGTTGACATGTCGTTCTGCTGCTAATGTCGTTGCCGTTTGTTCTACCTCGCACTGCTATTCATTGATTACTGATGTAGTTGTTGGTACGAGTGTCGTTCTTTACTGTTTGCTCAGTTCGATGTCGAATTGGTCAATCTTTGCTCTTTTCCTTCTCCTACCTGGTCGATTTAATTCCTCCTTCCCTCGATTTTTGCTTGTCTTGTTTCCGTGTTTCTTCCATTCCTTTTCAATCTTCCTTAAGTCCGACTCTTTGTCCCTATTCTCCTCATCCCAATCTCGTTCGTTCCCGCTTTGTCAACGTCTCGAAGTTTAATTGAAGAGCAAGAGTAGGAGCATGACTTTCAAATTCAAAGGTTAAGCTTGGACTAATTAAGAAGGACAAGTACGTACTTGTTTCGCTTGTCGACTTAAGGAAACTTTAGGACGTTACTCGATTTTATATCGTATGTTTGAGTAGTAGTAGTATGTAGTAAATATTTTAGCTTCGGTTTTCTAATTTTAGTTATTTATTATTTGCTAAAATTATTATTTTAAATCGTATGCCTTGTAGATATTTTACAACTTTCGATATCGTTTATAGATCGTTAGTAATTTTATTATTTATGATCGTTATAATATTTTGTTGGTTATCGTTACATTAAGAACTAAATAATATCGATTTCATATTTTCGTCATACTTCGTTAATTTCTAATTTTTAACTTAAAATCGTATTTCAATACAATAATCGAGATTTGAGGACTTGTTAATTAAATTAATTTCGTCCAACGACTTATATTAATAAATGAGAAAATAGTCGATTTTGTTTTAAATATATTTTTAATCGAGACTATTTTCACTAATAATTTCTTATTTGTTTCTGATTGACTATTTTTAGTAAAGTCCCTATTATTTATTTATAAAAGCTATTTGTTAAAAATAAATTGAAATCTTTGTAAATTTCATTTCATTTATAAAACTCGTTGACTCAATTAATTTTATATCATTTTTCTCAAAACATCTATGTTCTAAAATTTATAGTTTTAACTCGATTTCCTAATTATTTATAAAATACTATATATTACCTTCTTATATTTTATTTATATTTTGAGTAACGAATTAGAAATATATTAAAGTTACGATAAGATAATAATAAAATGTTAATTTCGTTAGAAATGTTATTTTAATACATTTCACTTATTTTATAACTTACGTATTTTCTGTAAGAATATATATATTTTAAGTAAGTTTCTAAAATTAGTAAGTTTCTATTTATACAAAATTTCATCTTTTAAAATATGATGATTACTTCTTTTATCTCCACATTATTTATATTGATTATATCTTTTGAATATCGATAATGGCTTGTTTTGGAGTTATGGAATAAGGACAAGTGTGAGGTTTAGAGTAATATATATTTTGGGGTTTATGTTTTTGCAATCAACTATAAGGCTGGTGTGTCTTTATGGGGCACACTGATTGTTGAACCGAGCATATATGGTGTTTGGGAGTGTGTGTACATTTTGACCTTAAACTCGTGCCTCGCAGTGTATGACGCCGTCGGGTTGAACTGAGTATTTATGGTGCTCGGGAGGGGTGTGCATATTATCTTAAACTAGGGTCACGCATTTATAAGTCGTCGTTCTATTATGGTTGAGTAGCCTAGTTAGAGATTGAAGTTTGATTTGTTTGAACTAAGTTCTCGAAGCTAGTTTTAGTATTCTCTTAGTGAAAGTCTAGCCTTTAACACTGAGTCTATCCATAACGCCATTTGAATATTATTATTATTATTATCGATGATTTTGACTTGCAGGTTGGCAATTGCTTTAAGTTTCTCGGAAAACTTATTCTTATTATATCGTTTTAATGTTTTCTCTTTTTAAATATTTTGATATAATAATACTATTATTTTTTTTCCATATGATTTAATATAGCTGGGAGAATGTCCGAGTTACTCCACACTGACGTGGTTGTTATGTTTATAACATGACAGGTATTTGCTGCTGAGTTTTGGGTGTGAGCTAGCGAGTAGCGTGGATCCTACTCTTTCTTCATTCATGTAGTTTATGGATTTGTATAAACCCATTTGGAGATTTTATTTTTAACCCTTTTGTAAAAAGAGGGCTTTGTATTGACTTACCATTTCTTTTAATAAGATATAGTTTGTCAGTGTGTTTGAATCACAAATCTACAGTGTTTCCGCCATTGTATTGAGTTAGATTTTCTAGGGGGTTACAACATTTACCGACAGCGCCACATAGGGCTACAACACGCCTAGGTGGGGTAGCTTACCCTTTAAATGAAAAAATATAAAAAAACGTCTAAGTCTGGTGGATCGCGGGGGTGAAAATTGATTGTCTGTTGGCTTTAGGGACCTTTTGTTTTTGCATGGTGCTTGTAATGTGCATTCGAACTCTGGAAAAGGGATGACTGACTGTAGGAAGTCGTTCCTAACGTCCAAAACTATTGAATAGCCGCAGGATGAGGCATCGTGCGGCTGATGGCCTGGGGTTTGGGCGCCAGCCTGTCGGCGACTCAGAACTTGGGTGCCTGGGCCTAGGTGACACGGTTCTCAACCGCCTGAATCGGGGCAGCTTGGTTCTCTGTTATGAAAATTTTCCGCAATTTCCTAATTGTGGTGCAATTGTGGCTATATATACGGGTTATGGGTGATCGCTTTAGACATAACTAATACCCAAAGTGTCTTTGTAGCTCTTGTTTGATTTTTGGGTCATGTCGGGTTTCAGTCGTCTTATAACCGGGTGGGTGAGTCGTTTCAAGAAAGGTAACCTTGAAGTTTTGCTAGGTGACGGTTTGTCCGCTATTGTTTCGTTGAAACAAATTAAAGTGCAAGACGACTTTCTATTAGCGTGTTCGCACTTTTGGAATGCCAAGCACAATGTTTTTGCATTCCCGAGGGGTGATGTTTGTCCTCTTCCCGAGGAGCTAGACGCGATTGGAGGGTGGCATTCTTTTCACCCCTGCATACCAATTCAAGGTGACGTTCCCGTAGAGCGGTTTCGTCATTTTTTGGAAATTCCTCTGTTGGAGGAAGCTAGTGTTTTCTTTGGAGAAAGTGGCATTAACTTAGAGCTCCTCGTTAAGGTGTTCTCCCGGGAGGACGCTCGTTGTACTTCACCTTTAGCTCGTAAGCGGGCCTTTAGTATTGCGATAGCATGTCATTATCTATTTGAGGATGCGTCGGTGCATACTGGTTGGGGTAACCCTCGGATTCTAGACGTTGTAATGGATATGGAGCACGGGCAATCGCCCTCTTGGCTTATTTTGCGTGAGGCCATAATGGGTCTCGACACACGTGCACAGATTCACCGCGCTCCCTTTCGTGGTTCTAAGACCATTTTGCAGGTATGTCCCAGTGCTATTTTGCTTTAATCGAAACTTACCTTAGTTCAAAGTTGTGACACTATGTTATATTGTGTAGGTTTGGCTACAACATAGGCTATATCTAATTGAGCCACCTCGGCTTATCGAGGGTTATAACTGTATAAGGCTTGATGCTCGGAACGTAGTACCATTATGGAATGTAGGTTATACTGAGGGCGAGTGGGTCTCTTGTCTGCATTCTGATAGAGGGGTTGCTATTATGTAATCCCCTAGAAATTCTAACGCAATACAGTGGCGGAAACACTGTAGATTGGGATTTAAAACACACTGACAAACTATATCTTATTAAAAGAAATGGTAAGTCAATACAAAGGCCTCTTTTTACAAAAGGGCTAAAAGAAAAATCTCCAAACAGGTTAATACAAAACCGTAAATTACATAATGAAGAAAGAGTAGGATCCACGCTACTCGCTAGCTCACACCCAAAACCCAGCAGCAAATACCTGTCATGTTATAAACATAACAGCCACGTCAGTGGGGAGTAACTCGGACGTTCTCCCAGCCATATTATATCATATGGAAAAATAATAGTATTATTATATCAAAATACTTAAAATGAGAAAACATTAAAAACGATATATTAAAAATAAGTTTTCGGAGAAAACTTAAAATATTTGCCAACCAGCAAATCAAAACAAATCGATAATAATAGAAATATTCAAAATGGCTTTATGGATAGGATTAATGCAGAATCTAGACTTTCACTAGGACAATACTAAACTAGCTTCGAGAACTTAGTGAAAACAAATCAGACTTCGGTCTCTAACTAGGCAACTCAACTATAACAGGATTGCGTGCAGCGAGGTCCTGGCTTAAGTAATGTACACCTCTCCTGGACACCAACCGTAATCCAGTTCAACCCGACGGCGACTTACACGATGCGATATCTAAGTTTAAGGTCAAAATATACACACTCCTGAACACAAACCATGCTCAGTTCAACGACCAATGTGTCTCAACATAGACACACCAGCTTTATAGTTGATGGCAAAACGTACATCCCAGACTATATTACTCTAAACCCACACTTTTCCTTATCCCATAACTCCAAACAATCCATTATCGATTATCAAAAGTAAATATAATCAATATAAATGATACGAAGATAAAAAGGAATAAACATTTTATATTAAAAGGGAAAACTTTCTATAAATAGAAACTTACTAATTTTAGAAACATACTGAAAATAGAAATATTGTTATAGAAAATTCGTAAGTTATTAAAATAAGTGAAATGTATAAAAATAACATTTCGAACGAAATTAGCATTTATTATTATCGTTGTTATCGTAACTCTAATATTTTTCTTAAATTCGTTACCCAATATATAAACAAAATATAATAAGTCAATATATAGTATTTTATACAAATTTAGGAAATCGAGATTAAAATTATAAGTTTTTAGAAAGGAGATGTTTTAAGAAAAACGATATCAAAATTAGTTGACTCAACGAGTTTTATAAATGAAATGGATTTTACAAAGTTTCAAATTATTTTTAGAAAATAGCTTTTATTAATAAATAATATGAATTTTACTAAAAAATAGTCAAATGGAAATAAATAGAAAACTTTTAGTGAAAATAGTCTCGACTAAAATATATTTAGAACAAAATCGACTACTTTCTCATTTATTGATATAAGTCGTAAAACAAAATATTAATTTGTTAAACAAGTATACAAATCTCGATTATAATATAAAAATACGATTTTGAGTTTAAAATTATAAATTAACGAAATATGAAGAAATTATGAAATCGTTATTATTTAGTTACTAATGTCACGATAAACAACAAAGTATTACAACGATCGTAAATAGTCAAACTACTAACGATTTATAAAATGATATCGAAAACTTGTAAAAACATATATAAGTCATGCGATTTAAAAATAATATTTAGCAATAATAAATAGCTAAAATTAGAAAACCGAAGTTAAAAAAATATTTACTACATACTACTACTCAAACATATGATATAAAATCGACTCCCGTCCTAAAGTTACCTTAAGTCGACGTCTGAAACGAACTCGTACTCGTCCTTCTTGATCAACCCAAGCTTCAAACCAGTAGAAATGTCATCTTTAAGCTCCAAGTTGTAGGACCGCTAGTACAGCAGCAATGAAGGCATACGTCGACAACAGCAGCGATACATCAAAAGCAGTGGCAGACACGAGCACAGAAGAAAGAAAAAGAAAGAAAAATAAGAAGAAGGTGGAACCGAAAAGGAGAGCAGCAGATCAACAGAGATAGTACAACAACACCAACAATAACGAAAAGCAGCAGCAACAGAGGAACCAATTAGCAGCACATCGAACCAGACAATCAAAAGAATGAAGAAAAACGAGAGGAAACGGACAAAGGACGAGAACGGAGAGAAGGAAAACGCGGGTAGCAGTAAACGTGACCAAACAGTAGCGGCAAAACGCAACTGCAGCAGCAAAGAACAAAAAGGAAGAAGAAAATCGGGGGAAACCGACAAACAAGGCACGGAAACAACAACTCCAGCAGCAGGCAGTAGAACCGAAACGGAAAAAAGGACTGAAGGGACAAAGGGGAAAAGGAAGGGAAGAAAAAGATACAAACAGCAGCGCGCAACGGCAAAGCAACAAGCAACAAGCAAAAATGTAATGAAACAGCGTGAAGAGTGGAGGGACGCCAATTAATGACAAACCCGATATCAAACTGAGAAAACATGGGTGATTATGAGTGTGGTTTGATCGAAAAAGAGAGCCGAAACAATATCAATACACCCACACAAAACGATGACAACAACAAACAACAAAACGATGAAGAAGGAGAAGACTAAGTAAAACGGCAGCAAAAATCGCGACAAGCGTGACAGCAGCAGCAATACGGAAAACAACAGCAGCTGCAATCCGGAAAATAACAACAGCAGCAACGAACTTAAGAGCAGCAGTATCGACAGTAGCAAATACGAAACAGAAAGAGGAATGAGAAAGAAGAAGAAAAAAGGAGAAGAAGAAGAGGAGATTACCATTAATTAATAACAGGGACAACAACGAGCGAAAGAAAACAGAAGCGGAAAACGGACAGGGGAAGAAAAAAAACGATAAACGCCGCAGCAACACTCAAATGGCGATGACAGCAAGGTTGGACGAAAATAAGATGCTGAAAGGTGATGAAGGCAGACGAAGGACAAAGATTGAGTCGATGGAGATGAAGAGGATGGAGAGGAGATGATGCGGTTGAGGGAATGAATGAGAGAAAGACAAAAAAACTGAAACGGTGAAAGAATAAAGAAGGGGGATAAACAAAGAGATAGGGGGTGTGTGTAATAATAGCAAGGGGACACGTACCAAATGAAATCGGTAAAGGGATGAATCATCTAATTAAATGAATCGGGTTAGAAATACGGATTAAACAAATTCCGCATTGATAAGTCGGCTGACGCACGAATCGAATAAAAACCGAGTCAATAAATTAGTAAATAATCAGGTCGCCAATTGAGTAAAATAACGTCTCTCAAGATATAAATAATTATTCGAGACGAAAATTAAGCTTATAGAAATAAAGATGACGAAAAAGTATTTCCCGATTAATAATAAATTTTCGACGAAGTGAATTAAATTGATTTCTCGAGGAAAAGGTAATAAATGTTTTGACGAAATTTAAAATAAATGAAACTCAAGCCGAAAATAGGAATTCGAGTTTAAATATAAATAAATAAAATAATTTAGAATTTAAATCGTCGAAATAAACTTTCAATAAGAATTAAATTAAATGTATAAAATGAATCGAAACAGAAGTAAAAATATGTTTTAAATATAAGGAGAGTTTTCGAGTCAAATAACATTTTAGGAGTTTGAAACGATTAAACGATAAATTCATTTTATAATAATTTTAAGAATTACGAGTTAAATCGTAAACAAAATAAAAAAATACGAATAAAATTTTAAATTAATTTTATTCATAAAATTAGGGGTGTTACATATTAGGTGGATCATCCCGTGGTGGCATATCAAGAGGTATATTGGGCTCCCGTTCTCATCACGGGCCCTCACTATGCAAATTTTGTCCTTGGGTGAGTGTGTTTATGTTTATCCGGACAGGTTAATGCGCCACATGGGCGGGGAACAGATCGTTTCTGACATTATCACCAATGTCATCAATTCCCATCCGTGGGAGAAGGATTATTTTAGGGAATTCGAAATGACCTGGAGACGGAGGATTACACATCAAGTTCCTTTAGCAGATGCTCGATGGATAACCCCTTTCGATGCCCGGCGGAATGTTTGTGAACATCCGATAGAGCGGGGTAACTCGAAAGTCGTGGAGACTGCAGTGTCACAGAAGGAGGCTACGTACGCAAGTTAACGTCGCTAAGCGCCTGGCCGAAGACAGTGTTACCGATCCTAGTACTGTAAATTTGTTTAAATGGATCAAGACTAACAAGACCCGTATTAAAAGTATAAATGAGGAAGGGAAATAGGATTGGCTGGGCCCACGATTGGCTGAAAGGGTGGACGTTCGCATTCAAAGGGCCCATGATGAGAGGCCCAAAGAAGCGCACCCGAAGGGTAAGGGAAAGGAGAAGTTGGACCGGTAGGGCCCAGCTGTTAGTACTATGTTGTATTAATTGATATTATGTAGCGTATTAGTACTAGTTTATGTAGGGCTTTGTTCGACACGTCTTGTTTTCAGAGTACCCGGGTAATGCTCGATGTAAAGGGCTCGACAAATGGTTGATTTGATTAATATTACATTAATGAGAAGCACATTTTTTTCACTCTTTTTTCTTTGTGGTGGCTCGCAACGTGATTCTTAATTTTACCCGGAGCGCCCTTTCGAGTTTTCTCTCCGTCCTCGTCTCACATTTTCTTCTTCTTCTTGCTATTTTTTTGCATTTATTTACGGCTCGCAACTCGATTCTTCATTTTGCCCAGAGCGCCCTTTCAAGTTTTCACTCCGTCCTCGGCTCGTCATTCTTTTTACGACGGCTCGCAACTAGATTCTTCATTTTTCCCAAAGCACTCTTTCGGGTTTTCACTCCGTCCCCGACTCGTCATTTATGCTTTGTCATTGAAATCACTCGCTAATTGAAGCGTAAGATGGGTTTCGATTTGCGCATGAATGGAATGTAATCGATTTTGTTAGTTTTGGTTGTAACCTCAAGAGGGTTGCCTACGTATCCGTGATTAGACTAAATCAAACCATGTTCGTAGTTCATAAGATGGGAGTGATTTTGGGCTTTAGACTCGTTATGCCAATTATCAATATGAGGTGTTTAGAGTGTTTTGCATTGGTTTTCTCCCTAATTTAGGGATCAGGATATGACACTAGGAAGTTAAGGGTAATAGCGTTTAAGCTGGTCCATGTTGGTAGGGGCCGAGAATTCTTGACCGTCTAGATCGGTGATGATCACGGTGCCTCCCGTGAGTATTTTCTTGAGAAGGTAAGGTCCTGTCCGGTTTGGTTTGAACTTTCCTCTGGGGTCGACGGGAAGTGGTGCTCTAATGGACTTAACCACTAGATCTCCCTCGTGTAAGTTTCGAAACTTAACTCGTTCGTTAAGATTCGTTGTATTCTTTGTTGTAGGCTTGCACGATGGATAGTGCATGTATACTACGCTCGTCTAGGAAGACCAACTCATCATAACATTTTTGGTTTCATTCCTCTTCGGGAATGCCGCTTTCGGCTAGTATCCTTAGAGAGGGTACTTCTAACTCTACTGGTTATGCGGCTTCTAAACCGTAGGTTAGGTAGTATGGTGTGGCTCCGGTGGGAGTTCGGTATCCCTATAATGCAAAAGGTATTCTGTTGGGCCAGTCTCGGTAATTGTCTATCATCTTCTTAAGGATGGTGATGATGGTTTTGTTTGCTGCTTCTACAGCTCTGTTCGTTTGAGGTCTATAGGGTAATGATTTATATCGCTGGATTTTGTATTTGTCTATGAGTTTTTTGGGTGTCGGCCATAAAGTGATCCCCCTAATCACTAATGATTTCATGCGGTATGCCATAGCGACAAATGATGTTGTTTTGTAGGAATTTGACTACCTGTTTGGAGGTTAGTACTGTGTAGGATGCTGCTTCTTCCCATTTGGTAAAATAATCAACGACCACTAGTATGAAATAGCGTCCGCCGGTTCCGAATCGGTGTACTTTTTCTATGATGTCTATCCCCCAGGTCGAGAAGGGTCAGGGTGTTGTTGTAGTGTGAAGTGGGTATAGTGGTATGTGGTGGATGTTGGCAAATAATTGACAGTTGTACCAATAAAGGACGTGATGCCGACAGTTTGCTTCTAGGGTTATCCAGTAGTAACCTAGTGATACATAGGGGTGTTCGTCGGTCCGGGACCGGACCGGACCGGACCATTTTGGGTGGACCGAAGACCGAATTTGCAAAAAAAACTGGACCATGGACCGGACCATAATTATTTCGGTCCGGTCCGGGTTGGACCGTTGGAAAAGGTGGACCGGACCATAATGGACCGTAATGGACCAAAAAACCCGAACTAAATTACTACTCAAAATTTAATAAACTCCAATAACTTAGCAAAAACAACCGTACACGACACAACTACACAAGTCAGTCAAAGTTTGAAAGAAGTCAGGAAGGTCAGGTACCTTTTTCTTCTTGAAGTACTCAATATATTAATGAATTGATCAATATATAGAGAAAAAAATTGGAGAAATTTTTTAACCTAACTACAAACCTATGCGGCTGACAAAATTCCGTGGTTGAATTATAGTAAAAATCAAATTTTGTGAGATTTTTATTGTGTTTTCCATATTATGTAGACTAGAATTTAGGATTTTTATACTTTTAGAGATATGAGGCTGATTTTGTGTGATTATATATAATTTTTTTTTTCTAAACTCGGTCCATGCGGTCCCTTATTCGGTCCACGGTCCAATCGGTTCGGTCCAGGACCGGACCGAAGACCAAATAATCTCTATCATGTGGACCGTGGACCGGACCAAATAGCGTTCGGTCCGGTCTGGTCCGGACCAAAGTGCAACGGTCCGGTCCGGTTTTCGGTCCGGACCACGAAGTGAACACCCCTAGTGATACACGTCATTTTAGTTATTATTTTACCCACATTTATTTACTTATTTGGGTCGATTTTGTGTGCTTAATTGATATTATAGCTCATTATAGATTATTTTACGATAATAAGCTATTTAGTCGTTTTAATTATAATTATCATAATAATTGTTATTTTTCCAAGAATTTGGTACTGCCTTGTCTTGTTTGTTTTATGTAGGTACCGTTACGGGGATTAATCGAGGAAAGACGAGAAATGGAGCAAAAAGTAGCAAGTCGAGATGGATCAAGACCGAGTAAATAACAAGTTGGGTTCAAAGTTGAGATGGATCCGAATTGAAGGAGAAATGAAATAAAGAGAGTGAGAAGTCCATTAGTAAAAGTTGACTATCTTCACCATCTCCCATCTACCTCCCCTGACATTTCGGTAGTAATTAGCATGAACCATTTTCATCACCCTCCATAACCATCAACCAAACTACACCCACCAATCCACCATTCATTCATCTCCTTCGTCATTCAGCCTTCAACTTACCTCCTCCTAATTCCAACCTCTATCTCATCTCCACCATATAAACCACCACCGCTCCATCTCGACTCAGCTCAGCGCACCTCCAACTCGACCAAGACAACCGAGCTCCTCTGACTCGGTCCAGCCGAACTCCGGCAGCCTCAGTTCCACCACCACGACTGAAGCTCGACCCCGTTTCGCTGCCCAGAACCACCTAGCATTGGCCCAATTCGCGACCAAGTTCGGTCCTGCCACTAACCTTGAGCTCGGTCAGAACGGAGCCTCGCACCACCACCCGCGCTGCAGATTCGCGCCGGCCCAGAACTCCGGCGAACCAGCTCCGACAGTCCGACCAGCCCATCTCCGACAGTCCGACCAGCCCATCTCCGTCCACCACGGCTGCCGCCCCTGCTCTGCCCGTTTCTCCGGCGAACCAGCTCCGGCTCCACCTGCAGAGCACGACCACACGCGCCTTGACCCAGCCTCGCGCAGTCGCGCTCCACCCATTTCCGACTCACATCTCACCTGAAACCACAAGTACTCACATCTCACCTGAAACCACAAGTCGACGGTCTCAGTTTTCGACTTCGACCACCGGCAACCTCCGAGCTCCAGCGAAGCAACCTGTCTTGGTGTTGGTTCAATTGATTGAAATGGAAAAGATGGAATTGAATTGGATTGCAATGGACTATTTTACCCTTCATTAATGAGGTGACACTTAACTTTTGTTGACTCAAAATGAAATACTGAAGTTTAAAGAGGAGCAGTTGAGATGAGGTATAAGAGGGGAAAAACCCTGAATTTTTGCAAGGGGAAGAAGCAGCAACAGGCCGCAGGGTAGAGAACTAGAGTAGCAGTAGAATTAGATTATTTTTTTCCTCTTTAATCTTCCATTTTTATTATTAGTCTTAATCTAGTTTGTTTAAGATGGTATTAGTAGTAATTAGTTTGGATCAATCTCGCTACACTCCATTTCTTCTTCCATTTCTTCTTCATTTATCCGATTCTCCATTTCTTCAAGTTTGGTATAATTTCTTGACTATTTATCTCTTATTTTATTTTATTAAAGTTTGCATCTTTATTAGTTATTATGTTTTATATTATGTTTAGAGTAATGGGTAGTTTAATTAGTTTAGTTTAAATCATGTTTGAATAGTTAATTTCTAAGGTCGGGGAAGACTCGGTTTGTCTCCATTGTGGGTTTGTTGTAACTCCCGCAATTTTTCTAAGCATTTTTATTCTTTCTGTTAGGACTCCGTCTTAACTCTGTCACTTTTCGGCCTCAAATTTCATCATTTTACTAAGCTCTATTTTCATTGTTGAGTTTAATGGTTTTTATTTTTAATTTAAAGATTTTAATTCTTTTAAATCTATTTATTTAGTTTTCTTCGTAAACTAACTGATTTTTCCACGAGGTATTCTATTTCTTTTCGAATTGATGTTTTTAAGCTCAGATTTAAGTTAATCCTGTTCCTAAAAATGTTTAAATACATTTATATAATATTTTCACTAAGAAATATTTTTGTCTACTAAAGAGTAGCCATTTATGATTTTAATACGAAGTTTCGCGAATAATTATTTTCTTACGCGAGGTTTACTCGAATTAGCTTGAAATGCCTTTAACTATTTTACGATTATACTTTTTATCAACTTATAAGTTATTTGAGACCATTTCCTCACATTTTTTACCGACAAAGTTTCTGGTCACAAATTTTACTACGTATTATTTATACGTTTCATTTTATAGCGTTAACCGTGAACGTAAGATTATTTTTCTTCCATTTATTCCATGCTTTTAATACTCAAACTTTTCACTCTCCCTCACCTTCACTCTTTTGGCCGGTTTCCTCACACATTTCACCTAGTTTTCATCTAAATGTTAATGTCATTCATTCTTGTCAAAACCACCCATTTTCTTACATCTTTTATTCACTTTTAACATAAGAAAAAAAAATTCTTCTTCTCCTCCATTCTGGCCGTGACACTCCTTCATCCTCCTAGGTTGATTTTTGCTTCAATTCGAGCCTTAATTATCTCAAATTCATCGTCAAATTCGTCCTTTTTTCGATTCTTCGTTAAGGTAATAATCGATGTTGTTTTCTATCGTTATTTACCTTGATTTTATTAGTTTTCTAATAGTATTTTTCTGCCATGATTTTCGTGTTTGGTAGGATTTGTGGACGATCCCGAGGCCGACGAATATATTATCGATTCAGACTTGGATTAGAGGTAACGTCGATGTTACTCGGTATTTCATGATTTTAATTGTGTATTTGCATGTATATATTTTTATGTTTTATTTTGGCAATATATGTATGTCATAAAATCTGGAAGATTTTTTAAAAGTTGAAAATTTGCATGTTTCGGTATTTTTATCGCTTTTACGAGATTAACGATTAAATCGTCATATTAATTTGTAAAATCGTAATATTCGGCCTAAACATGTAATATATGTTTATATTCTGTAAAAATGATGTTTTTGATGATTTTTAATAATTTAGTATTTTTCTGATATTTTAGTTATCGATTATTGAATTATTACCGTTTACGGACAAAAACGATTAAAAGCCGATTTTTAGTTCTAGTACTTAAACATTTTATTTTAATCTGCTTTTTGACATGATGAAACTTTCTGATGAAATAGAATTTTCTGAAGTTTTTCATAATTTTTCGGAATTGTTAAGTGGATGAATTAATTAATAGTTTTAAATCATCGTTTATCGTTAAAACCGTGTTTGTCGTTTAAATTCTCGATTTCTGGTCTTCTGTGTAAATCTGGAAAAAAATATGATTCTGATGATTTCATAATAAAATGTAATTTTATGATTTTTAGTGCTTTAATAAAATGTTGGGAACGATAAGTTTTATTAATGGAATCGTTAATTGTGAAAACGGGTTTAAAAGACTGTTTTAACGGGATTTATTAAATCTGGAATTTTTGTAAATCTGGAAAAATAGTAGTTTCTGTAAAATCATGATTTTTAGGTTTAATAATAATTTTTGGATATTAATACTTAAATCGTTTTGTAATTACTATTTTTATTAATCATTATTATCGAGATTAGACGATTAACGAGAAAACGCTTTAAAAACCAGGTTTTAGGATTCTGGAAAATTTTCTTTTCTGGACAGAATGTCCATAATATATTTTGGCTATTTTGCGTAATTTTTGTACTATTTATTAAAGTCTTTAAGTAATAAATATTGATTTTTGGACAAATTGTGATTTATCGTTAAAATGCTTCGTCTTACCTAAAAGAATTATTTTTCCATCAATTTTGAAATGTTTAAATCTAAGAGTTAAACCAGCCCTTAACATATTCTAAATATATTCAATGGTTTAATTAAATAAAAGACGTTAAAAGATTTAAATTAACATTTGTCGTAAAATCCTATTTATAATCGTATTGTCGAAACTAATAATAATTAGGGAATTTTAGTTTTGTAAATTTTGGAAACACCCTAATTAGTAGTATTTAAAATGTTTAAGACATTTCTAAATAATTTCATTTGGAAACACTTGTACGACCTTTCAATAATTTCATTAACTCAAATGTTCTCGTTTTAAAAATTAATATTGTTAAGGCCGAAAGTACCAGTTTTATTAATCTACATTGTTTACTAAAATGTTCCATTAGTACGAACTAATATTTTTGCTACTTTGATATAATGCTATTTTTAGTAAGGTTTCTAAAAATAGAAGTTTTCTAAAATAGAAAGTTCTCTTTTGGAAAGTGATCCTTTTCTTTTGTTCTCTTACTATTAATAATGATTATATCTTTTGAAAATCGATAATGACTTTGTTTTGGAGTTATGGAATAAGGACAAATGTGGGTTTAGAGTAATAGTCTGGGGTTTACGGTTTTGCCATCAACTATAAGGCTAATGTATCATGAAATCGGTACATTGGTTGTTGAACCGGGTTACAACTATCCCGGGAGTTGTGTACATTTTGACCTTAAGCTTAGGCCTCGCAGTAAGTCGCCGTCATAAGTTGAACTTGGTGACAGGTAATCCCAGGAGGGGTGTGCATTATCTTAAACTAGGGCCACGCATTTATAAGTCGTCGCTCTATTATGGTTGAGTAGCCTAGTTAGAGACCGAAGTTTGATTTGTTTGAACTAAGTTCTCGAAGTTAGTTTTTGGTATTCTCCTAGTGAAAGTCTAGATTCTACATTAATCCTATCCATAACGCCATTTTGAATATTTTTATTGTTATCGATATAAATTGGTTTGCAGGTTGGCAAATATTTTTATGTTTCTTCGGAAACCCATTTGATTAATTCGTTTTACGCTGAAAGCTTATTTTAATACGATGTTTTGCTGTTTTCCAGGTTTTAACTATTTTCCTATAATAGTAATTCCATTTTAAAATCATGTTATACGTCTGGGAGAACGTTGACGTTGCTCCTCACTGATTGTGACTGTTATGTTTTTAACATGACAGGTATGCATGTTTCCGGGTGTGGGCTAGCGGGCAGACATGATCCCTGCTCAATTAATTTTAATAATTTTGTCTTGTGGATTGTTAAACCCCCTTTTGTGGAATGTTTTCGTTTTGGCCAATTTATTTAAGGCCTAATGTTAGACTTACCATTTAAATTTTATCAAAACATAGTTACAGCGTGTTATAATCCCAACTCTACAGTGTTTCCGCCATTGTATCGCGTTAGAATTTATCGGGGATTACAGTTGGTATCAGAGCATCACTGCTCCCGACGCTTACACCTGAGATTAGGGAAAATACCAGTAAATTATTTAAACAGTAAATAAAAATAATATTAGAAATGGGTAGAAACGGATAAGGACTTAACTGTTAAGATTATCTGTTCCTGAACTCGATGATTAGCATTGATTATATGTTGTTATTTGTAATCTTCAAGATGGCCGGGAGGCGCAACCGAAACAACAACAACAACAACAACAACAATGACCAAGGAGGGATCAAAGCACTGGCTGACACGCTACGCAACATAGCGCATGCTACGAACGAGATGAACAACCGGAACAACCAGAGGCCCTTTAGCTTCTCTCACGCAGCTGAAGGAATGACCAAAAGCAGACTGGATTTTTATGACGGCTCCGTGGACCCTGAAGTCATGAACCGTTGGTTTCGACTGATGGAACGGCAGTTCGGAATTTACTCCGCCCCCGAGGATCAGAAGGTGGGCTTGGCTGTGTTGTACCTGTCAGATGATGCGGACCGATGGTGGACCCAGGTTGGCCCGACTACACTTCAAACTCCAGGATTCAACTGGTCTCAGTTCAAGGCCCTCCTAGAACAAAGATTCTATCCTGAGGAGCTGAGGCATCAGAGGATGACTGAATTCAGCGCTCTGCGCCAGGGCACCTTGTTTGTGGAGGCGTACACTACTCAGTTCCATTTCCTGGAGAATTATGCTGGAGACCTGCTACCCAACGAGAATTCCCGAGCTTTCTTTTATCGAGGAGGACTTCGAGACGATATCACCCTCAACATTCCCCGGAGTCTCACAACAATTAATGAGCTCTATAATGCCGCGCTTTAAGCAGAGTCTTCAATTGAGCGGGTGAAATCTATGAACCCATCATCTGGTTATAAACGACCTTTCACCTATTCTGGGAATAACTCTTCATCTTCTTCTAAGAAGTTCAACTCTGGAGGTCTGGATTACTTTTCCTTTCCCTTCTTCTTTTATCTTCTTTTCTTCTAAAGATTTCTGACTCTACTGTATGCTATTACAGGTAGTGGTTATAAGAAGAATAATTTCACACCAAAATCCAACAACAAGAAGGATTCAGCATCCTTTAGGTGCAGACAACCCATGCACCCCGGAAACAACTGTGATGGCTCCCCTATTACTGCTTTACTTGTGGAGAACCGGGTCACCGCTCCCCTCAGTGTCCGAAGAAGCCATCTGCCAACACAGCTACTGCAGCTGGCGCTGTCACTACTACCGCTCCTCGCAAGGGATGTATCTTCGTGATGAGCCGGCGCCGTGCCGACGCTGAGGCTAATCCCGATGTGGATACGGGTACGTTTCTGATTTCTGGTGTTAGTGCTTATATATTATTTGATACTGGTGCTTCCACATCTGTCATATCTTCAGTTCTGGCATCAAAACTATCGTTAACCCCCTGTCAAGCTGAACCAATAGCTATTTCCCTTCCTTCTGGTGAAATAGTTGACTGTTCAAAAGCTTATCAGAATGTACCTATTCTCTTTGCTGGTACTATTCTTCCTTCTACTCTCCTTGAGTTCCCTCTTGCTGAGTTCGACGTTATTTTGGGAATGGACTGGTTAGCTCTATATGATACAAGATTTCAATGTCGAGATCAGAAGATTTTTCTGAAGACTCCCGAAGGTGTTCGTGTGTCTTATCGTGGTGGTCGAAGACAGAAGGATATCAAAATTATTTCTGCCATGAAGGCTATCAAAATGCAGAGAAAAGGTTGCCAAGCATTTTTATGTACGGTAACTGTAACTGCTGAACTCCCTATACTCGAGGAAGTACGTATAGTGTGTGATTATGCAGATGTATTTCCCAAGGAGTTACCAGGTATTCCACTAGAACGAGATGTGGAATTCACTATTGAACTCGTGCCTGGTACTGGCCCGATCGCCAAAGCACCTTAGCGAATGGCTCATGTTGAGTTGCAAGAGCTACGCAAGCAATTGGATTAAATGATTGAGAAAGACTTTATTCGTCCAAGTTCTTCCCCTTGGGGTGCTCCTGTACATTTTATCAAGAAGAAAAACGGTTCGATGCGCCTGTGTATTGATTATCATGATCTCAACAAGGTTACGATCAAGAACAAATATCCTTTGCCCAGAATTGATGATCTTTTTGATCAACTTAAGGGTGCTTCTGTGTTTTCCAAGATCGATCAAAGGTCTGGATATCATCAAATTCCCGTCCGAGAATCTGACATTCCGAAGACGGCTTTCAGTTCGAGGTATGGACATTATGAATTCAAGGTCATGCCTTTTGGACTAACCAATGCTCCTGCTATTTTTATGGATCAAATGAACATAAATTTCAGGGAGTATTTGGATCAGTGTGTTGTTGTCTTTATTGATGACATCCTGATTTATTCCAAGTCGGAAGCTGAGCATGCAGAACATCTCAAGATTATTCTTGGCATTCTACGAGATCAAAAGTGGTATGCTAAGTTTTCCAAGTATGAGTTCTGGCTTTCTGAGGTAGCTTTTCTGGGTCATGTTATCGCAAAGGAAGGTATTAAAGTTGACCCTGCTAAGATTTCAGCTATCGAGAGCTGGGCAAGCCCCAAAGATGTTGGCGAGATCCGAAGTTTCCTAGGTCTTGTTGCCTATTATCGAAGATTTGTGCAAGACTTTTCTAAGTTAGCACGGCCTATGACTCAATTACTAAAGAAAGAGAATAAATTTCTGTGGAGTCAAGCCTGCGAAGATGCTTTTTCTGAGCTCAAGAGAAAGCTCACTTCTGCTCCTATCCTGACCCTACCTGAAGAAGGCTTTGGTTTCGATGTATTTTGTTACGCTTCTAAGAATGCTTTGGGTTGTGTCCTTATGCAGAACGGTAAGGTGATCGCTTACGCCTCTAGACAGTTGAAAGTTCATGAGGTGAATTACCCTACCCACGACTTGGAGTTAGCAGCTGTAGTGCATGCCTTGAAAGTTTGGAGGCATTATTTGTATGGAGTAAGATGCAAGGTTCACACTGACCATAAGAGCCTGCGATACCTCTTCACACAGAAAGATCTAAATGCAAGACAGAGACGCTGGATCGAGTTAGTGAACGACTATGACCTTGAATTGATGTATTGTGAGGGAAAAGCTAACGTGGTTGCTGATGCCCTTATGTGGACATGACATAGGTCCACCCCGACGCGGCCACGCGCGGGTTTGGGGAGGCGAATGAATCTCCATATGAGATGGGTCGAATTGAAATTTAAATCGAAGTGGAGTCGCCACCGAACTTTGTGGGAGTTCGGGCCCGTTCGAACCCATTCTATATCTTAGTGGGCCATGCACAAAGTATGGCCCATTCGGATGTCAGAGTTTATTGGGTTCGTCCCTTTGCATTTGATACCGATACCGACATTATCGGATACCGTGTATTGAATGACTCTCGTGTACCAATGGATTCAGACATCCGGAAACCATGGTTCTGAGTAAGGGGTGAGGGTACGTGTTGGGAAGTTCACAAAGAACACCCAACCCCGCCCGCACATTAGCGGCCTCTACTAAGTTATCGTTTGATTTTTGAATACGCGCGTTAGTAATTCGATGAGAATTGCAAACGGTATTTTGACTAAGCATGTGAAAATTTGAATAAGTTGCTACGTCGATTTAATGCATCTAAATTAACGTCAAAGTTGTATTTAGCATGCGAGGTTCGTTTTAGTATAATAAAACAAACAATAAAATAAATCGCTGAAAACATGAACAAACAAGTTAGTAACGGTTAGTAAATTGAATAATCGACATAAATATAATTCAATGATGGTTTTGAAAGGATTTGACACGTGTTGACCGAAGTCATAAAAATATTTGATCGGGACATGAAAGATGCTAAAAAAACTCACGGTTTTGATGAACTAGGATCCACTCGATCGAGTCACTGAGGCACTCGACCGAGTGGTCTCGAAAAAAAGGATTCTGCCCGGATTATGGGGTGCCACTCGATCGAGTGCCCCTTGTACGAACTATGGTTCATTTTGTTTTTTGATTTCGAAATTGCTTTTTATTAAAATCGCTAATTTTGTTAAATCGCGCATAAATATAGTATGATTTATACTCGACTTAAATTTCGATATTCGTCATATTCGACACTTGATTATGGAATCAATATCGAATATTCGGAATGATTTTTAGAAAAGATGTTATAGGTCGTTTTAAAATTGAACTAGGACGAAATAATCCCTTTTGTGTCGCAATTTCCAAGCAACCGCAAGACTTGCATGAACTTCGCGCGACTTGCACAGGCGCGCGACTCGAATGAGATCCGCGCGACTCGCATGACCTCCGCGCGACTCGCATAACATCCGCGCGACTCGCTTGGAGGGCTGTTTTAGCTTTTTTGATTGATTCCGTTAGATTTGATATTCGACTATGGAGTCGGTATCGCATCCTTAGAATGATGATTTTTATTACTTGCTTGATTTATTGACTAATTCCTTCAGATCCGATATTCGACTATAGAGTCGATATCGCATCCTAGGAGATAATGCTTTTAGAAAATAGTACGATAATATCGATATTAGAAACGAGAAACGAGAAAAAGAGAAAATAAAAGATAAAAAAACGTGAAGGAGACGAGAAAGACGGAAGAAAAGGAAGATAAAAAAAAGGAGAAAGTGGGATTTATGACACCTTCAACCTACATGCTTAATTATCTCAAAAACGGACTCGTGTTAGCGGCCTAGGCGCGGGAGCGTTAAGATGTATGTAGGTGAGTTATGGTGTGTATGGTTAGGGAGGGGATTTGATGAGTTTTGCTCTCGGGTCTTTGACGAGTTTTGATCTCGGGTTTGCTACGGGATTTCTAGAGGAAAATCGGGACGGTATTTGTGTATAATTTGCCTAAAATTGCCTAGAATTTCGGGTGGTGAATTGATGTTGCTAATTTTTTATGTGAATTGTTGATGATTTGTGTGTGTGCAAGGGGGTCTATTTATAGGAGAGGTTCCCGGCCTTGTCTTGGATGAGAAGAAACTTACTTTGGATAGGGAAAGCCGGTTGTAGATGGGAGGAAACACCCGGTTTGGATAGGAAAAGCACGCAATTTGAGAGGAAACAGGATTCCGTTGCTGGGTGGAAAAGGAATCCTTTTCCGGCTGGAAAAGGAGTCACTCGACCGAGTGCGCCTATTACTCGATAGAGTGCCTAGTTTAATCTCGATTTTGTGCGGATTTGCGAGCCTACTCGACCGAGTGGGATGGTCCACTCGATCGAGTGGGTCCGGGCCGGGTAGGAATTCTTTTAGAGATAGAATCTTATCTCTAATGGAGTTGTTTAATCCTTTTGTAGCTGGTTTTTTGTAGTTTTTGACTCTGAATTGGTTTCTGAAAAGCTGCGTGACAGATTTTCCCGCCTCGGAAACGTCTTTGACCGGGGTTTGACCCGGTCGCTAAAAGACGGTTTTGCCCTTGGTGTCGGTTTTGACCCAAATTAGTCTCATTTGACTGAAAACGACTCACTGGGCCTGAATTTGAGGTCTGTTTTGTGAATTTTGTACTCCCTAAATGCCCAAGCCAAATGATAATGATTTTGAGCCCATATTCGAGTATATTAAAGCATGTTTGCGTCCGATCATCATCGGGTGTTCTTTGGAAACTGCTATAGACACCTAGCGGTCAAAATGTGGGTGTCTACACCTTAGCAGAAAAATCCTTCATTCCTTAGCTCCGTGTCTTGGCTTATCTGAGAGGTTGGCCCCAGATTTTGCCAAGATGTCTATTGCTGTTGTTGATGAAGGTTATGATGGTCACCTCAATGCCCTAGTTGCTGAACCAACTCCTTTCCGTGAGATTCGTGAGAAGCAGTTGGAAGATCCTTTCGTAGCCGGTATCCGAGAGAAGATGAATCTTGATAAGGCTCTAGACTTTTCTGTGGATTCCAGTGGAGCACTGAAATTTAAGAACCGTTGGATTGTCCCTAGTGATGTTGAGGTGAGAAAGCAAGTTCTAACCGAGGCACATAAGACGAGGTACTCTATTCATCCTGGTGGTGACAAGATGTATCGGGATTTGAAGCTCCATTTCTGGTGGCCTCATATGAGAGAGGACATTGTCGAGTTTGTAAGTAAGTGCTTAACATGTCAGCAAGTGAAGTTCGAGCACAAGAAGCCCGGTGGTTTGCTTACACTACTCTCTATTCTAGAATGGAAGTGGCAGTGCATATCGATGGATTTTGTGATGGCATTGCCGAGAACCGTGAATGGAAGAAACGGTATTTGGGTTGTGGTAGATCGCTTGACCAAGTGTGCACGATTCGTTCCTATTCGTGACACTTGGAGTCTGGAGAAGCTCGCAGAGGTGTATGTTGCCGAGATTGTCCGTCATCATGGCGTACCGCTCGAGATTGTTTCGGATCGGGATCCGAGATTCTGCTCTAAATTCTGGAAGGCACTGCAAGATGCTTTAGGAAGCAAATTATTGATGAGTACCGCTTTCCATGCTGCTACGGATGGACAGTCCGAGAGAACGATCCAAACTTTGGAAGATACGTTGCGGGCTTGTGCTTTGGATTTCCAAGAGAATTGGATCCGACATCTTCCGCTGGTAGAGTTTTCCTATAACAACAGCTACCATGCTTCTATTAAGATGTCCTCGTTCGAGGCAGTATATGGTCGAAAGTGCCGCAGTCCCGTCTGTTGGGATGTCCCCGGTGAGGTGAAGATTTTGGGTCCGGATTTGTTGGCTCAGACTATTGATGTGGTGAATGTGGTCCGATCTAGGATGAAGTCTGCCCAGGATCGACAGAAGTCGTATGCCGATGTCCGTCGCCGACCTTTGGAGTTTTCGGTTGGTGATCTTGTGTTCCTGAAGGTATCACCTATGAAGGGGGTGAAACGGTTTGGGATTAAGGGCAAGCTCAGCCCTAAGTTTGTTGGTCCGTACCCTGTGATCGAGAGAGTGGGCGAAGTTGCTTATAAGCTGGAATTGTCTGCTTCTATGGGTAAGGTTCACGATGTCTTTCATGTTTCTTAGTTGAGGAAATATGTTAGTGATCCCGAGCACGTGTTGGAACCCGAGATCGTTGATCTCGAACCATATTTGACTTACGAAGAAAGACCGGTGAAGATTACTGATCGCCGTGAGAAGCGTTTAAGGAACAAGGTTGTACCTCTGGTGAAGGTTTTGTGGCGTTGTAATCAGTTTGAGGAAGAAACGTGGGAAACTGAATCATCGATGCGAGCTAAGCATCCTCATCTCTTCGAGAAAGGTAAACATCGATTTCCTATCTGCTTATTCTTAGTTTTGGAGGACGAAACTTTCGTTTAGTGGGGATGATTGTAACACCCGCAATTTTTCTAAGCATTTTTTGTTCTTTCCGTTAGAACTCCGTCTTAACTCTGTCACTTTTCGGCCTCAAATTTCATCATTTTACTAAGCTCTATTTTCATTGTTGAGTTTAATGATTTTTATTTTTAATTTAAAGATTTTAATTCTTTTAAATCTATTTATTTAGTTTTCTTCGTAAACTAACTAATTTTTCCGCGAGGAATTCTATTTCTTTTCGAGTTGATGTTTTTAAGCTCAGATTTAAGTTAATCCTGTTCCTAAAAATGTTTAAATACATTTATATAATATTTTCACTAAGAAATATTTTTGTCTACTAAGGAGTAGCCATTTATGATTTTAATACGAAGTTTCGCGAATAATTATTTTCTTACGCGAGGTTTACTCGAATTAGCATGAAATGCCTTTAACTATTTTACGATTATACTTTTTATCAACTTATAAGTTATTTGAGATCATTTCCTCACATTTTTTACCGACAAAGTTTCTGGTCACAAATTTTACTACGCATTATTTATACGTTTCATTTTATAGCGTTAACCGTGAACGTAAGATTATTTTTCTTCCATTTATTCCATGCTTTTAATACTTAAACTTTTCACTCTCCCTCACCTTCACTCTTTTGGCCGGTTTCCTCACACATTTCACATAGTTTTCATCTAAATTTTAATGCCATTCATTCTTGTCAAAACCACCTATTTTCTTACATCTTTTATTCACTTTTAACATAAGAAAAAAAATTCTTCTTCTCTTCCATTCTGGCCGTGACACTCCTTCATCCTCCTAGGTTGATTTTTGCTTCAATTCGAGCCTTAATCATCTCAAATTCATCGTCAAATTTGTCCTTTTTCCGATTCTTCGTTAAGGTAATAATCGATGTTGTTTTCTATCGTTATTTACCTTGATTTTATTAGTTTTCTAATGGTATTTTTCTGCCATGATTTTCGTGTTTGGTAGGATTTGTGGACGATCCCGAGGCCGACGAATATATTATCGATTCAGACTTGGATTAGAGGTAACGTCGATGTTACTCGGTATTTCATGATTTTAATTGTGTATTTTCATGTATATATTTTTATGTTTTATTTTGGCAATAAATGTATGTCATAAAATCTGGAAGATTTTTTAAATGTTGAAAATTTGCATGTTTTGGTATATTTACCGCTTTTACGAAATTAACGATTAAATCGTCATATTAATTTGTAAAATCGTAATATTCGACCTAAACATGTAATATATGTTTATATTCTTTAAAAATGATGTTTTTGATGATTTTTAATAATTTAGTGTTTTTCTGATATTTTAGTTATCGATTATTGAATTATTACCGTTTACGGACAAAAACGATTAAAAGCCGATTTTTAGTTCTAGTACTTAAACATTTTATTTTAATCTGCTTTGTGACATGGTGAAACTTTCTGATGAAATAGAATTTTCTGAAGTTTTTCATAATTTTTCGGAATTGTTAAGTGGATGAATTAATTAATAGTTTTAAATCATCGTTTATCGTTAAAACCGTGTTTGTCGTTTAAATTCTCGATTTCTGGTCTTCTGTGTAAATCTGGAAAAAAATATGATTCTGATGATTTCATAATAAAATGTAATTTTATGACTTTTAGTGCTTTAATAAAATGTTGGGAACGATAAGTTTTATTAATGGAATCGTTAATTGTGAAAACGGGTTTAAAAGACGGTTTTAGCGAGATTTATTAAATCTGGAATTTTTGGAAATCTGGAAAAATAGTAGTTTCTGTAAAATCATGATTTTTAGGTTTAATAATAATTTTTGGATATTAATACTTAAATCGTTTTGTAATTACTATTTTTATTAATCATTATTGTCGAGATTAGACGATTAACGAGAAAACGCTTTAAAAACCAAGTTTTAGGATTCTGGAAAATTTTCTTTTCTGGACAGAATGTCCATAATATATTTTGGCTATTTTGCGTAATTTTTGTACTATTTATTAAATTCTTTAAGTAATAAATATTGATTTTTGGACAAATTGTGATTTATCGTTAAAATGCTTCGTCTTACCTAAAAGAATTATTTTTCCAGCAATTTTGAAATGTTTAAATCTGAAACTTTAAGATTTAAATCATCCCTTAACATATTCTAAATATATTCAATGGTTTAATTAAATAAAAGACGTTAAAAGATTTAAATTAACATTTGTCGTAAAATCCTATTTATAATCGTATTGTCGAAACTAATAATAATTAGGCAATTTTAGTTTTTAAAATTTTGGAAACACCCTAATTAGTAGTATTTAAAATGTTTAAGACATTTTAAAATCATTTTATAAACACTTGTATGACCTTTCAATAATTTCATTAACTCAAATGTTCTCGTTTTAGAAATTAATATCGTTAATGCCGAAAGTACTAGTTTTATAAATCTACATTGTTTACTAAAATTTTGCATTATTACGAACTAATATTTTTGCTACTTTGATATAATGCTTTTTCTAGCAAGGTTTCTAAAAATAGAAGTTTCCTAAAATAGAAAGTTTCCTCTTTTGGAAAGTGATCTTTTTTTTGTTCTCTTATTATTTATAATGATTATATCTTTTGAAAATCGATAATGACTTTTTTTTGGAGTTATGGAATAAGGACAAATGTGGGTTTAGAGTAATTGTCTGGGGTTTACGGTTTTGCCATCAACTATAAGGCTAATGTATCAGGAAATCGGTACATTGGTTGTTGAACCGGGTGACAGGTATCCCGGGAGTTGTGTACATTTTGACCTTAAGCTAAGGCCTCGCAGTAAGTCGTCGTCATAAGTTGAACTGGGTAACAGGTAATCCCAGGAGGGGTGTGCATTATCTTAAACTAGGGTCACACATTTATAAGTCGCCGCTCTATTATGGTTGAGTAGCCTAGTTAGAGACCGAAATTTGATTTGTTTGAACTAAGTTCTCGAAGCTAGTTTTTGGTATTCTCCTAGTGAAAGTTTAGATTCTACATTAATCCTATCCATAACGCCATTTTGAATATTTTTATTGTTATCGATATAAAATGGTTTGCAGGTTGGCAAATATTTTTATGTTTCTTCGGAAACCCATTTGATTATTTCTTTTTACGCTGAAAGCTTATTTTAATATGATGTTTTGCTGTTTTCCATTTTTTATTATTTTCCTATAATAGTAATTACCATTTTAAAATCCTGTTATATGGTTGGAAGAACGTTGACGTTGCTCCTCACTGATTGTGGTTGTTATGTTTTTAACATGACAGGTATGCATGTTTCCGGGTGTGGGCTAGCAGGCAGACATGATCCCTGCTCGATTAATTTTAATAATTTTGTCTTGTGGATTGTTAAACCCCCTTTGTGGAATGGTTTCGTTTTGGCCAATTTATTTAAGGCCTAATGTTTTACTTTACCATTTAAATTTTATCAAAACATAGTTACAGCGTGTTATAATCCCAACTCTACAGTGTTTACGCCACTGTATCGCGTTAGAATTTCTAGGGGATTACATTTGTTGTGTGTTTATGTTCTTGTCTATTATTGTTGGTATTCTCCATTGATTGCGATTTTTGTATGATTTACTTGTCTTGGCCGCGATAGGTGAATTATATTTTCGAGCTTTCTTTGGGGTGGGTCGACCTAGTAATAAGTGCGAGAGCTCGTTATTAGGACCGTCCCGGGTAGATACCGACTCGAGAGAGACCCTTTATCTCCCCAATTACCGACCGTACTCGACTAGTTTGTGAACCCCAATTACTCCCTTGAGACTACCTTGTTGACCTTGACCCTAGTTCTTTTTATCGTTTTTTTTTTCGTTTGTTTGTTCGATTCTTGTTCATTAGCTTAGTTCACTAGTTTAGACCTCTCACCAACCCAAAAGCATATCTTTTCTTGACTAATACCTTACATAGACCGAGACCCTTATTTAGCTAGACCGTCCCCGCGGATTCGACCCGACTTACCCTCGACTACCCAAGTTTAGGATTAGTTGGTTTTTACTTTGAGTGATCGGGATTCGCGACAAATCCCCGTCCGTCAAATTGGCGCCGTTGCCGGGGACGGTGCTAAGTTAGAAATTTGTCTTAGTTTTGTTTAGGAGTTGGTCTTTTCTTATTTTGTTTTATTTTTGTTTATATAAGTCGATAGCTTGTTTTGTATATATTTATGTGTTTTTTGTTCTCTTTTCACTTGTGTCTTTTCTTGTCATTCTTCTTCAATCTCTTCTTTTCTTTCTTATCTTTAATGCCTTGTCTTGCCAACCATAGTAGACCAGATCCCAACTTGTTTGCCTTTCCCATTAATATTGGAGTTTTTGAGGGTCCTAGCTTCGATATTGAGTCTTATTATATTGATTTGGTGGAGCAGGATGCCTTTCATGGGCTTGAGAGTGAGGATGTTTATGGTCTTCTTGAGAACTTTGTGGACTTGTGTTGTGTGTTTAAAAGGGATGGAGTGCCCCTTGATACCATTAAGCTTATATTGTTTCCATTTTTTCTTAAGGATAGATCTAAGATATGGTTTCGCTCACACCCTCCTAACAACACTCACCTCTTGGAACCCACTATCCCTTGCATTCCTTAGGAAATTTTTCCCTCCCTCGAAGGTCGCCAAGTTTAGAGATGAGATTCTTAGCTTTGAACAAGGCAAGTTTGAGAGTTTGAGTGAGTCTTGGGTTAAGTTTAAGGGTTTATTGAGAGCTTGTCCAATTCATGGAATCTCACTTTGGCTAACCACTTCGACTTTCCTTCAAGGTCTTCTTCCTCACCATCGAAACTTAATCATCTTTTCATCCGAGAGAAAGTTCAATGAGTTAAATGATGATGAAGTTTCGGGTTTAATTGAAAGAGTGGCTAGTGTCAATGACCAATGGGGATTTGTGAGAGGGAGACCTCAAGTGAGAGAACCTAGAGTTAACCCACCTATGCTTTATTTGCAACATGAGTTGAGTGCTAGGGTAGACTCTTATTCTCTTGATATTGTGCATGACTCTCATACTTGTCAAGTTTCTTCTCCCCTTGTAACCGTGAATGCTATGCATGACATTTCATCTACTTTTGCATCTTGTGGTGTTTTGGGATCTACTTTTCATGCTCTTCCTTCTTGTTCTTTCCCACCTCTAATTGATGATGAGGAGGAGGATGATTTGCATGTTGTTCCATATGTTCCCCAAACCCCTTTGAATGATGTTAATGATCATTTGCATGCCATTGACTCTTGTGAATCGACTTGCCTTCCTTCAACACAAATTCCGCATCCCCTTGTCCAATTTACCCCTTTTGTTGTTAGTGTTAATGATTGTGAGTTGGAATGTGTGCTTGGATAAATTTTATGATCTTTGTAGAGAGGAAAACCACAAAGGTCTTAGCTTGTGTGAGTTGGAGGGCATATCTTTTGAGGTTGATTATGAGAGCTTGGAAAGGGAGTTGAGGAAAAGAGAGACTCTTGAGGTTGAAAGGAAGGAGCAAAGAGATGATAATGAGATATTGGATGTTGCTTTGAGTGATGAGAGTATTATTGAGATCGAGGATACTTGGGATTGTGAGGTTGATTTCTTTGAGGAACCAATTTTTGAGAAATTTGAGCCTTTCCCTTGTATGGATTTTGAGTCTCTTTCACCCATTGATGCTTTGGATCTTATTTCTCTTACTCCTTTACTTGAGCCCATACTTATAGGTGAGGATTTTGGAGCTCCTTTAGAGGAGTTTGTGTTAACTTTTGGTTTGTCACTTGATGATTCTTTGATTGAGACACTTGAGGATGGAGAGATGATTAAGACCACCAATATGAGTAAAAATGGGGAGCATGATTGTGTGAGTGCCTCTCCTCTTGTGATTTTGGAGTCGAGTGATAAATTTTGGGAATTTGAGTTTGATAATGCTTACCATATCCACAAACCCTTCATTACCACTCATATATCTTGGTTTTGTGGATTATCTAGCTTGCCTCACTATGATCATGTTGGTGAGGATTGTTCAAATGCATATGCCAAGCTAATGAGATCTTTGGTAGGATACTTAGATGACTTACTTGTTTGATTTGTGTTTAGTGTATATATTTCTTTTTTTGTGTGTTTTTGTGTTGTTTTCTTCTTGTGTGTAGGTGTCCATTTATGATCGTGAAGTAACAACAAGATGGTGGATAAAAGAGAAAAGATCAAGAATCATTCACAAGTGATGAAAGATCAAGCTTGAAATGGTAAATTCTTTACCCACCATCTCTTTCCTCCCACCCTAGTCTTAAACATTGAGGACAATAATGTTTCGCTTAAGTGTGGGGGAGAGTTTGTTGCTTATTGGATCATACTTGGATTGATTTTGGTGGAGATTGTGGATTTGGTGGTGTGATTTTGTTGTAAATATGGATTTGTGTTGTGTTGGGATGTTGGTAGTAGCTTGTTTATGTTAGCACTTGTGAATATATGTGTTGTGGATTTCCTTTATTTCTCTTTTGTGTGTGTGTTTGTTTCTTGTTTTGTCAAAAAAGTTTCAAAAACACCTAAAAATTTGAAAAAATGAAAAATCCAAAAAGAAGTTTTGCATTTTCCTAAGAGTTTAGTCGATTTTCTAGATTTCAACTTTGATGAAAAGAATGATTTGGAAATACTTAGTGTTGCATATTAGTATTGTGAATCGACTAATCTCTGCTTTAATTAGTGATTTAGGGTATATACCATCATTATTGTTCACAGATTCATCTCATGGTGTGATGTTTCCATTTGTTATTTTGTCCTATGGTGACCGGATCCCGATTTGGTGGCATTATTTCCATTACAAAATCACAAAAATCCACAAAAAAAATGAGAAAATCCAAGAAAAACACAAAAACAAAGTGTTTAATAATAGCTCACATTTTAATTCAAACTGACAAAATCAAAAATCAAAAGAAAAAAACGTCACTTCTCAAATAATTCGAAGTGTTTCGAAAACAGATGAAAAGAAAAAAAATGAAGGAAAAGAAAAAGAAAGAAAAAAATGAAAAGAAGAAAATCAAAAGAAAAGAACGTTGTTCAAATAAGTGAGCTTATGCATATTTATTATTTCTCACCCACCTCACAAATAAATTTAGCCTTCTTTTAGTCACCAAGTTGGTACCGGGACGACTCGAACCTCTCATTATGTGGGAGGAGGGACTTTGTGTTTCATTTTCGGTAATAACGTCATGTTAGTTCACTCCATATTCGCCATACACCCTATTTTGCTTACCGAAGTTATAGATTAGTAGATGTACAATAAGAATATGCAACTGGTGAAGTATTTCTTTCTCATACTTTATGTTTTAGTTGGTTTTTAGAATTTTGATTTTCGATTTGGATTTTGCTTAGTTGCCTTGTTGAGTGAGGTGACTCGTTTTGGCTTGAGATGACCATTATATTACCGAGTTTTGTGCTTTATTGTTGGTTGTCTCGTGATTTTAGCAAGTCCCCACTTGACTTGCAAGGGGATACTCTCCTCATAGTATCTCGTTGTGAGTTGAAGGGACGAAGCGAGCCCGTTTATTGTCTCGTATCGGCTATTATGTTTTTATATTTATTTAGTGAATAAATTGCTTTTGTCGTAAACTATTTGAGCTTACTCGAGGACGAGTAAGGTTTAAGTGTGGGGGAGTTGATACACGTCATTTTAGTTATTATTTTACCCACAGTTATTTACTTATTTGGGTCGATTTTGTGTGCTTAATTGATATTATAGCTCATTATAAATTATTTTACGATAATAAGCTATTTAGTCGTTTTAATTATAATTATCATAATAATTGTTATTTTTCCAAGAATTTGGTACTGCTTTGTCTTGTTTGTTTTATGTAGGTACCGTTACGGGGATTAATCGAGGAAAGACGAGAAATGGAGCGAAAAGTAGCAAGTCGAGATGGATCAAGACCGAGTAAAGAACAAGTTGGGTTCAAAGTTGAGATGGATCGGATTTGAAGGAGAAATGAAATAAAGAGAGTGAGAAGTCCATTAGTCAAAGTTGACTATCTTCACCATCTCCTATCTACCTCCCCTGACATTTCGGTAGCAATTAGCATGAACCATTTACATCACCCTCCATAACCATCAACCAAACTACACCCACCAATCCACCATTCATTCATCTCCTTCATCATTCAGCCTTCAACTTACCTCCTCCTAATTCCAACCTCTCATCTCCACCATATAAACCACCACCGCTTCATCTCGACTCAGCTCAGCGCACCTCCAACTCGACCAAGACAACCGACTTCCTCTCACTCAGTCCAGCCAAACTCCGGCAGCCTTAGTTCCACCACCACGACTGAAGCTCGACCCCGTTTTGCTGCCCAGAACCACCTAGCATTGGCCCAATTCGCGACCAAGGTCGGTCATGCCACAAACCTTGAGCTCGGTCAGAACGGAGCCTCGCACCACCACCCGCGCTGCAGATTCGCGCCGACCCAGAACTCCGGCGAACCAGCTCCGACAGTCCAACCAGCCCATCTCCGTCCACCACGGCTGCCGCCCCTGCTCTGCCCGTTTCTCCGGCGAACCAGCTCCGGCTCCACCTGCAGAGCACGACCACGCGCGCCTTGACCCAGCCTCGCGCTCCTTCCATTTCCGACTCACATCTCGCCTGAAACCACAAGTCGATGGTCTCAGTTTTCGACTTCGACCACTGGCAACCTCCGAGCTCCGGCGAAGCAACCTGTCTTGGTGTTGGTTCAATTGATTGAAATGGAAAAGATTGAATTGAATTGGATTGCAATGGACTATTTTACCCTTCATTAATGAGGTGGCACTTGACTTTTGTTGACTCAAAATGAAATACTGAAGTTTAAAGAGGAGCAGTTGAGATGAGGTATAAGAGGGGAAAAACCCTGAATTTTTGCAAGGGGAAGAAGCAGCAACAGGCCGCAGGGTAGAGAACTAGAGTAGCAGTAGAATTAGATTATTTTTTCCTCTTTAATCTTCCATTTTTATTATTAGTCTTAATCTAGTTTGTTTAAGATGGTATTAGTAGTAATTAGTTTGGATCAATCTTGCTACACTCTATTTGTTCTTCATTTATCCAATTCTCCATTTCTTCAAGTTTGGTATAATTTCTTGACTATTTATCTCTTATTTTATTTTTATTAAAGTTTGCATCTTTATTAGTTATTATTGTTTTATATTATGTTTAGAGTAATGGGTAGTTTAATTAGTTTAGTTTAAACCATGTTTGAGTAGTTAATTTCTAGGGTCGGGGAAGACTCGGTTTGTCTCCATTGTGGGTTTGTTGTGTGTTTATGTTCTTGTCTATTATTGTTGATATTCTCCATTAATTGCGATTTTTGTACGATTTACTTGTCTTGGCCGCGATAGGTGAATTATATTTTCGAGCTTTCTTTGGGGTGGGTCGACCTAGTAATAAGTGCGAGAGCCCGTTATTAGGACCGTCCCGGGTAGATACAGACTCGAGAGAGACCCTTTATCTCCCCAATTACCGACCGTAATAGACTAGTTTGTGAACCCTGATTACTCCCTTGAGACTACCTTGTTGACCTTGACCCTAGTTCTTTTTATCGTTTTTTTTTCGTTTGTTTCTTCGGTTCATGTTCATTAGCTTAGTTCACTAGTTTAGACCTCTCTCCAACCCAAAAACATATCTTTTCTTGACTAATACCTTACCTAGACCGAGACCCTTATTTAGCTAGACCGTCCCCGTGGATTCGACCCTACTTACCCTCGACTACCGAAGTTTAGGATTAGTTGGTTTTTACTTTGATCGATCGGGATTCGCGACAAATCCCCGTCTGTCAACTAGCCTCATTATTTTATGGGCTGGTGCGTGTGCACTCATGTGGGACCCGCATTCCCCGTCATGTACTTCTTCCATGACCTTTTTGTATTCCCTGTGGGGTTCATTTGTATAGTAGTCCTTGGTTTAGGACATAGTGGGTGGCGTGCATTCTAAGGGCTCGTTTGTTTTTGGCATTTGTGTTGGGTGGGTATGATCTGTCGATTTTGAAGTCTAGGATCGTTTTGTACCAGGGTTCTTCGGGGATGTCATCGTTTTCGATGTTGTGGATATAGGCGGGTTGTTCGCTTCTCTCAACACAGATGGGCATGGAGAAGAGGTTGTCGGGCATGTTTATTAAAGAGACTAGTTTGGATAGTGCATCCGCAAATTGATTTTCCTCATGGGGTATGTGTATAATGTTGATTTTGGTTAATTCTCGGGAAATTGTCTCGATTTCAGTTTGGTATGGAGCTAGGATTTTTCTATAAACCTTCCAAATGCATGTGGCTTGGTTGACTACTAAGGATGAATCTCCATGGACCCTAAGGTTTTTAATTCCTAGTGTTACTGCGGCTTTTAGCTCTATTAGGCAGGCCTCGTACTCGGCCGCGTTGTTGGTTACTGGGAAGTCTAGTTTGACGGATATGGATGTGTGGTCACCTTGTGGGGATATTAAAAGGATTCCTACACCGTAGCCCCTGATGCTCGAGGCGCCATCGAAGTATAGATCCCATGATTCATCGTCGGCAAATAATATGTCCTCGTCGGGGAAGGATCAGGTATTGGTTGAGTGCGTTTCCTATATCGGGTTTTCGGGTAGGAAGTCGGTCATGGGTTGAGTTGAGTGATAGGATGGTTGCTTATTGCGATCTCAGTTAGGGTGAAACGAGATGGGCTGTTAGTTGAAGCCTTTATGTTTTGAGTTCCATTTGACTGCTATCGACAAATGGCGTAATATCGAGTTGTAAGCGAAGAGTATATGTTTTAAAAAAGCGATTGTCAAAGTGCATAGTAAAGAGAAGAAAAGTGTGGACATGACATAGGTCCACCCCGACGCGGCCATGCGCGGGTTTGAGTAGACGAATGAATCTCGTGGTAAGATTGTTCTCGAGTCAAAATTTAAATCAAAGTTGGAGTCGCCACCGAACTTTATGGGAGTTCGGACCTGTTCGAACCCACTCTATACTTGGACGCACTGTGCACAAAGCACGACCCGCTTTAGTACTAGAGTTTATGGGGTTCGTCCTTTTGCATTATGATTCCGACGCCGAGTTATCGGGTATCGTGCTTCGAACGACTCTCGTATGCCAACGGTTTCGGGCATCCGGAAAGCAGTGGTTCTGAGTAAGAGGTGAGAGTACGTGTAGAGAAGTCCACGAAGGACATCCAACCCTGCTTGCTCTTATCGGCCTCTACTAAGATATCGTTCGGTTTTCGTGTACGCGCGTTAGTAAGACGGTTAAATGTTATGCAAACAATATTTTAGCTACGCATGCAAAATACGTGTTAAGCTACGTCCTTTAATGCATCTTAAATCAATGTCGAAGTTGTATTTAGCATGTGAGTTCGTTTAGAAAATGGTAAATGCCACGCAAATGTAAATAAACAACTTAAATGTAAATTACAAATTACACAGGCGGAATACAACCCGAAATTCACAATACGACAAGCGAAGATATAATATAATCGGGTTAGAAACGGTAACGTAAATAATAAACGAACTCGTAAATGAATCGTAAATTAAAATCATAAATCGGACATTGGATAGACGCTAATCGATTACGTATTGCGTTACGTATCAATCAGAGGACGGAGGCTCAAACGCGTAAAAGACTACGACTTGGAATTCAGGCGCCTGGAATGAGGCAGACTGAAGTTCAGGCGCCTGAGGGGAGGTGGCCTGAAGTTCAGGCACCTGACCTTTGGCGTCTGGACCGGCTGGGTTCGGGACCCAAGCTTGATGCTAGCTTGATCCCGAAGCCTCGAAATCTCGTCCCGACTCCTCATGGCGAAGTCTAACTGTCTCGGTATGTCATATACCGAATCCGACTAGGAAGTCATTGGTATGAGACATACGTAGTGAGACATTCACTCGAAGTCGTAAAATGTGTAAAATGTAGATTTGAAAAGGAAACGCGCGTTGACTAACGTCATAGGCATTATTCCCTAAGCGAAATGTGTATCGTTATGGACTACGCCGATAGTCTACGATATCTCATTTAGCTATAATGGGGTGCTTGTCCTTAATTGATTCAATTTTATGATAAATCGATTATATCGACTTGATACGAATATCGAAGCCCTTCATATCGTGATGTCGTTATCGGGTTGCGTGGACCGTACAACTCTCGGATTGACGTCATAGGGTTTCGTACCACTTCGATTATCGATGGCTATTTTACGCACGACATTTGACTAAGGAGTCAACATCGGGCGCCTAGAGCGACATTCGAAAATGATAATCGCATAGACTAAATAATAAACAACTGTGATCGCGTCATTACCCGTAGAGTCAGGCGCACGCCATGAGGCGCCATGACCATTACACGCCTGGGGCGGCGCGCCTCAAAATATGGGCGCCACCTCCATTGTGTCGTATTCGGGTATTGTACGGACTTTGGGCAGCGTTTAGTTATCGGATGTACTCGATTCAATTTTGAAAATAGTTTTGTATTATCGTACTATACACGGTATTTGTATATGATGGAAATGTAAATAACGATAATATAAATGTTAGATGGTTAGGAACGAAAATAAAATGTTAGGTGCGATATTAATAAAAACATAAGGCGTTTTGGGGGGTTGACTCGCCTTAAACAACCAAACACGCGGGGTGACGGGATAAGCGACCGGCAACTTCGAGTGCATTACTCTTGTATTCGTGTTTCCTTATCCCGTCATCCTTTGTATTCGATAAGTAAAAGGAGGAGTATTTTATAATCGAGTTAGTAGTTAGCGTTACGATAAAAAAAAAAAAGTTAGTATAATGATAAAATAAAGGTTAATAGTTAGTTAGTAATCAATAAACGAAAATACGAGAAAAAGAGATTAGAGAAACGGGGTTTGTTTACACCCTTAACCTACATGCTAAAAGTATCAGAACACGGGCTCGTCTAGCGTCGGCGCAGGCACGGGAGCGATCGAGAATGTAGGTGAGTTAAGGTATGTTTAGGGATAGGATAGGCTCTCGGTTTTTTAAAATGAATTTTGAGAAAAGATGTTCCGACCCTTGAAACGTCGAAGGTAAGAGTGTATTTGTAGAGTTTTTGCGAAATGTTTCGGCACAGTATTCGGACGCTCGGAAAGAGGCGGTTCAAGACTCGGGCGCCCCAGCTGAGGCAGCTCAGTTCAGGAACGCTTGGTTGCACGCAGTCGAAGTTGCGCAAATCAGAAATCGCCCAAAATACGGATTGATATTCGTGTTATTCAAGGCATGATTTGATTCTGATTGCCTTGATTGATTCATGTATTTGGACATCATTTTGGGATTTTTGTTTTTGGGTTTCGACTTTGACCGGTTTCGGCTCGGTCGCAAAAGACGGTTTAGCCCCCAGTGGCGGTTTTTGCTCAAAATAGCATTATTTTGTTGGAAATGACCCACTGAGTCTGGATTTGAGGTCGGTTTTGTGAGATTTATACTTCGCTAAGTGCCCACATCGGATACTATTGATTCCGAGACCGTATTCGAGCGTATTAAAGCATGTTTACGTATGATCATCATCGGGTGTTTTGTTGGAGACTGCTATAGACACAATCAGTCAAAATGCGGGTGTCTACAAAAAATTTGATTTCTTTCATTGATAATGTTATAGGGACAACATGTCCGAAATATGACTCTTTGGAGGTGGGGACAGACCCTCTGCACCTCCTGCTCGACGCATGAAAAACAAAATCTTATTATATTATTAAGTCTAGACCCCTAGGACGAGTTAGACTTGGACTAGGACGGGATTCACATGCCTCTAATACTGAGACTACCTCCTCAGAAGAGCACTTTGATAGCACCATCCGACTTGGCTTTCGCGTATTCATTGGTGGTAACTACCATGGACGTGACGATTTTGGCGTTGGCGTCCTCAAGGGTGAGGCGCATGGTGCGTGGCTTCGCAGGGGAAAAGGTCCTAACATTCACTAGATCTTGGATGTCGTGCTTTAGGCAGTGACAATCTTCCGTATCATTCCCCATGCCCTGATGATATAGGCAATAACCCTTGGGATCCCAACTCGCATCTTGGGCTCCAAGAGGTGGATCCGGGGTAGGCGCGAGCTGAGATATCTGCCAATCATCATTGGCGATCCTGTGTGCTTCGGTATAGGTCATACCTAAATCCTTGAGGCTCCTAAAGGGATGCCCTCCGTGGGCCGGGATGAATCGGGCCGGTTTGAGCCTCATTCTTTCCCCGATGATTTTGGGAGTGGGAGGTGTCAGGGGAGACTGATGGGGTATTACATCTACTTCCTGAGGGTAGCATTGTGTCGGGTCCTTGTTTGTTTTGTCAGAGGTCCCCTCCAACCTTCTTAGCTGGAGCAAGATGTTGTCATGGGTGGTTGACACTTGTGCTATGGTGATCTGAAGTTCCCAAATGAGGCCTAACATGGCGTTGATTTGATCATTGATGCCGTTGTTGCTACTGGAAGACATTCTCGGATAGTGGGTCTGTGGAACGGGGCCAAAGATGAGAAGGGACCCATCAGATGGCGTAAAGGACTCGAGGAATGCTCGTAGGTGAGCGAAACAGAAATGAGACCCACGATTCGCGCGTGCTTGCGGTCATCAAGTTTGAGACTCAGGTGCTTTAGACATTTGGTGTTTTTGGTGAAACGCCTAATAGACTTGGATCTCTAGAATGAGATGATTTGACGCAAATCTCGGGGTGAGACTTATAGAGGACTCTCTAGATGAGATGATCCAAAATGTAAGACCTCGAACGGAGGTGACCTTAGTAACTAGCACGGACAATTAATCACACAGTTGTACGACGTAAGGAGTTGATCTCGATCTAGACTCGAAATCAAATGATTTTGATGTTCTCTAAAATGGATGTTTTTTAAAAACGAGTTTTAGAAAGTGGAAGTTTTGACATCACGGTCAACTGACATCGTTTGTGGTATATCGATGGGTGTCAAGAGTTTATGAGTTGAAAAATAATTGACGATAACAAAAGTGTGAATTGTGATTTTGCGAAAATACGGTTGTAAAAGAACCGGTTTTGAAGATATGTGAAAATTGTGAGGTCGCGTTGTTATCGAGACTTTTACTTGTTAGGAGTTCGATATTTGCGGTGTAAAGGTTGTTTTTTTTAGAAAACACGGTGTCTGTGGCGGTGTCTTGATGATGTAGCCAAAATCCTTGTTACGGATTTAGATGGTGATAGTGGTGTTTTGAAAAGGTTTTTCGGAAGAAATGAGGATGTGACCGTGTTCGACGCTTCTACCCCATTTATTGGGATTTTGGCAATAGTGACGGTATGTGTAAAAGTGTTTCGTGGGTGTAAACGTGTCAGATACCTTGATTTCATTGATTGAAATTTTGGTGATGGTAACGGTATGTATGAAAAGTGTTGAAAACAAAAAATGTAACCGTGTTAGACGCCTTGATCCCATTGGTTGGAATTTTGGCTGTAGTAACGGTATGTGTAAAAGTGTTTTGAAAACGGAAAATGTGACCGCGTTAGGCGCCTCGATTCCAATGGTTGGAATTTTCGCAGTAGTAACGGTATATGATTTTTCGAAAGAAATGAGCTTTGTATTGGCGGGCGTGATGGCACTAAATTGTTTTTTGAAAATAGTGAGTGTGATTTTGGCCGGAGTAACGGTGTTATGGCGTTTTTTGAAGATAGTGAGTTGGATTTTGGCCGGAGTAACGGCGTAAAGTGGTTTTGAAAAGAAAATGTCTTTTCGAAAACAAAGTTTGGGTGTACTTGAATATGTTGTCGTGGTTGAATCCGAAAACCGTAGATTCTGAGTAAGGGGTGATGGTACGTATTGGGAAGCCAACGTTCGATATACATCAACACCCAATCCCACCAGCAGGTGGCGGCCTCTACTAATCAATCGGTGGGATGATAACTTTGTTCCTTAATTGTGGCGGAAGTGCGATAACATCCGTTTTTTTAGCCCTACGCCTTTGTTATGTCGGTTGTTAAAGTCAAGTAAGTTTTTGTCGTCGAAGTAATTGATTTTACATTCTTTGCATGCGATTTCACGTGACAGGCAGGTCATGAAAAGATGCACATAGGAGAGTAGCGAGTACTAGATTCATATTAGCAAATCAGTTTTAACGTGATAATACGGATATTAGTTATTCTCGTGGTATACCTTACCTGCTATTCTGCTTAAGGTGCGTCGGTTCGGTATTAATAAGGATGCATTGAACCACGTGTGAAGGTGAGCATCGATATTAATATGAAACCCGACCACCGCTTGTTCAATTTTAGCTTATTTACATTTTGAATTTCGTGTTAGGTGATTTAGCATGCAATTATGGTCGTAAAAGCAGTAAATCGCATGAAAGTTGTAAATGCGAAATGTCAATAAATCACATTGCAAGGAATTGCACCCTTCACTAAACGAGATATGATGCGTAGATGGTCGAGAACGGATATCATGACTACTCGGGTTTAGTTAAGGTGTTTTAGTGCTTGTGGTTGAAGTTGTGGACGTTAAGTATGTTTACGACGCGTCGTGGATTTAGTATCCACATGAGACGGACTCGACGTTATCGAAGTGGATAATTGAAAGTACGGTCTTAAAGTTGTGTTTGAATGACAACCTAGTGACGATACGACTTCTCCTGGCGGATCCTCCTAGCTTCATGCGGCAATTCCGGCAGAACTTAGCTACGGTAGTTAGAGTCGGATAGTCAACACGGGTGCCCTTTTTTATTCGTATCGAGTCAATAACTTGAGGAAATACGAAGAGTATTGTTGATTCCAAAGATGCAAATTGAAGAGAAAACGATCAAGTGGATCATGCCTAATGTTGGAGTTCGCTAATGAAGAGCTAAGAAGCTCGTAGAAAAGAGAGGGAGGATTGTGAGATTGAATTGTGTGTCGATTATGAGCGGAGAGAGGGGGAGGTATTTATAGCTTTTCTCGTAGTTCAAATTGAGATCTCAGGCGCCTGAAGTCGTGTGACCCAGAGTTGGGGTGCCTACGGTGAGAAGATGGAGGTTTGAGGCGCCAGGCGTGAGGCGACTGGGATTTTGAAGATCCGATTTGAAAACATTCCAAAGCGGAGATTATACGTAATCTTTGTGTTTCTTGGGTGTTAAGGTTTCCGATCCTTGACCTAGCGTGTGCGCCGTTGGGCCTCGTGCGCGCGTCTCGAGGCTCGACTCTGCCTGACGCGCTGACTCGGGTTTGACTTTGCGTGTTTCGGGACCGATTCGGAGCCCCGGTGTTGGAATTGACCCTAATTAGTGTCGACGCGACAGTAATGACATTACTAAGACCATATTGATGTTGAATTAATTTTTCCGAGTAATTATCTGATCCCTACTGTAGACAAACCATCTAAAACGTCTTAAAATCGTGTCGTGTTGCAGTCCGATAATCATCGGGTGTTTGTTGGGCACTCCTGCAGCCACCAGGCCCAAATCTAGGTGTCTACACAAGTTCGTTTACTTTACTTGCGTGGCATTTATCGCTTTTAAATGAACCCATATGCTAAATTCAACTCCGACAAATTATGAAGATGCATTAAACGACGTAGTAATGCGTAATTTGCCTGTGTCGCTAAAAATAATGGTTCTTATACATTTTCATCATCTTACTAACGTGCGTACACAAACACGAACACCAATCGATATCTTAGTAGAAGCCGCTATGTGTGGGCGGTGTTGGGTATCCTTCGTGGGCTTCCCAGCACGTACCTTCACCCCTTACTCATAACCTTTGGTTTCCGAATGCCCGAAACCATTGTCAACGTTAATCATTCGATATACGATATTCGATAATCTGACATCGGCATCGTTATGCAAAGGGACGAACCCCACATGTTTTAGTACTTTAAGGCAAGTCGTGCTTTGTGCGGGATACACCTAAGTATAGAGTGGGTTCGAATGGGCCTGAACTCCAACAAAGTTCGGTGGTGACTTCATTACTACTTAAATTTAGATTCGAGACCAATCTCACAGGAGAACATCCGCCTACCAAACCCGCGCCTGACCGCACCGGGTGTGGACCAATGTCATGTCCACAGTTTGGCGACTCCGCTGGGGATTCCTGATGTACAACATTAGGGGTCTTCATAGTGACACTCGAAAGGAAATCGATTGGTTACTAAAGTGCACGTGTTAGTTCAATGGTTCACGCATAACCCCAACTTTACCCGGGCCGGTTACTTGTGACCGACGTCCCACAATACCGCAATGTATTTCAAATTGGTTATGTCATGGTGTTCATGGCTGATTCGTATGAGTTTCGCAGCATGTCCTTGTGCAAATTGTTAAGGGAGTCCGTCCCGATTATTGGAAAGGCTATGCACACTGATATAGACCATATCTAGTCCGACCAAGACTTAGTGTAAAACATACATACTGTCATCATAATGCTTGTGTGACTACTTGCTACTTGGTTTCCGTGTCATTTTCAAAAATTGTCATTTCAAAAATGTATCTTTTCAAAATAACCAAGTTTAAAAAACTCAGAATTTTGCCGAAATTTAGACTTAAGATTGGACTCAAAATAACCTAATTTTAGCCGGCATGCTGCCCATTCGAAATTCAAAACTCTCGACTTTTCAAAAATCGGTCACGTCGACATGCTGCCAATTTCAAAAGTCAGGATCGTCCTCCGAATTTTTATCAAAACTCAACCCTTTACAAAACCTTCCTTATGCTAGGGCTTACCATAATCCATTTGTCAGGTCTTTTCATAGTTCATCGAAGGTCTGATCTATAGCGTCGAAACTCCGTCGATCGTACATCACGGGTTTCTTCCCCATCCCAAGTCCCTCTTTATCCTAAAGGCACGAGTGACCCGCGTGGGGCATACCCGCCTCAAAGGAAAGTCCGTCCAAAACACTCAACTCCAAAGTCTGAGGAAGTTTCACGTGGTCCCTTCGAAGAAGAATCGACCCACATAGCCGTATCATAAAGGAGTTACACCACTCGCTTGTCATCCGTCTTTTCGAGTCTCTTTCAAGTCAATTTCCCTCGTTCTGTTTTTCCCTCGTTCGGGTTGTCTTGGTACCAAGATCTGAGTACCTCGTTCGGGTTCAAAATTTTTTATTACGTGGTATTCTTCCAGACAGGTCACCTTCAATTAGGCTCGGAACGGAACAAGCCCTGTGCGAATTGAAGACTATGATGGAAACCATGGTCAACAAACAAACCAAGGTCGAAACCAACTAGTAGCCATAACAACCAATCAAGCGGCTACAAATGCTCGGTTAACTGTCGTCGAACAAAGGGGCCCTGATACTGAGTTTGTGAACCATAGGCCCATGGCTGAACTGATCAGCACGGTACGCCGACTAGAGGAACAAATTTACTCATCCAGAGGTAATAATATCCACATGAAAAATTCCCGTGTTTATTTCCCGATGAATGACAAACTGTCTGCAAACTTGAATCTCACGGGTTTGCCAATGTTCGAAGGGACTGAAGACCCGCTACTCCATATATGGGCCTTCAAAGAGTTCACGGCCATAAAGAGGGTGGATTCTAACATGTTTAAGAATCTGTTTCCAGCATCCCTCGAGAAACACCAGAGAGCCTTGTACGAGAGGTTAGACCCCAAATAGTACCCAACTTTGGATGATGTATCCACTGAGTTTGCTCGGAACTATGTTGACAATACCGGGATCCAGACAACCATCCGCACATTAGAGGTCATGGCTCAAGAGCCCAAAGAAGGGTTCAAAAAGTATCTTCAACGCTGGAGGGCAAAAAGTGTTAAGTTGGTTGACAAGCCAAACGAGAAAACTCTAGTAGATGCATTTGTGAAGAACGTACTGCCGTCCTACCAGGTCCATCTCTGGTACGCCATTATACCCAGCTTCACTACCCTCATTGAAATGGGTATGAGGATCGAAGATGACTTAAGGCTTGAAGGCCTAACCAAAGCTTCCAGCAAACGTTACCAAGCGGCCTCCTCCTCGGTCAAAGCCTCAGCCGCAGCCCGCGGCATATTCGTTGAGATTAATCTACTAGATACCTCGCCCAAGAAGAACACCCCACCCCGTGTATTCACCGAAATAGGTACAACAAATGCCAACACCTTACAAAGGCTCTCCTCCAAAGGCCTAATCCAACCGATAGGCCTAACTCCAGATGTCCCGGTCCACAGATGCTCTAAAAACCGGGACGCACAAGCCTACAGTCAATTCCATAGTGGCAACAGGCATGATACTGAGAAATGCTAGAAATTGAAACACCTTATCCAGGATTTGATCGAAAGAGGTAAGATGTTTACCATGCCATGTTTACCGGGCAACAAAGACAATCCTTTATGTTCCCATGCCATGTTTACCAGGGAAGTGATCCATTATTCCAACCTTATTTGCCCTCTCGCCCCACAAGTGAACGGGATCTGGTTCGATGATCAAGACGATGTGTACCTCGCCAATGGAGAAACCATCCCCATCACAAGTGAGGAGGTCCGAAAGGCTAGGACTAAGGCATTAGCTAGCAACCACCTCACCCGCTCCGGTCGTTCCTACCAAGCTACTAGCTCTAGGGACACTATTCCAGCGGTTTTCACTGATCAAGTTAGGACAAAAGCCATCTCCGAAGAGCCAACTGTAGACACGGCTCTCGTGAAACAACTGAAGAAAACCCGAGTTGACCTCACTATATGGCAACTCCTAATCAGCTCGCGAGAATATCGAGAGGCACTTACTAAGGCTCTCGATCAAATCAAGATCGACTCAACCGCTACCCTGCTGAAATGGTAGCTACCATTATGCCCCACCTTAAGGGCATGGCTAAGGAAGAAGGCTCGGTTATTACCTTCTCCGAGTCCAATCTACCACCATTTGGGGCTTCCCACAACGTAGCCCTATACATCACGGTGATATGTCGAGGGAAGTATCTCCTTATGACCCTAATAGATGATGAGTCTGCTGTCAATGTCCTTCCACTAAGGACCGCTAAAGCTCTCGGTATTACCGAGGACGAACATATTCTGACTCCTCAAACCATCCAAGCTTTCGACGGGAGCTCTAAGTCAGTGGTTGGGGCCGTCAAGTTGACTATTGTAATGGGCCCAGTGGAGAACGAGCTAGAATTCGGCGTGATTGACGTCATCTCTTCTTTCAACTTGCTCCTAGGATGTTTGTGGATCCATGCTGTCAAAGCGTTATCCTCCACCCTGCACCGAAAAATCAAGTTGCCTTTGCGTGATGGCATTATCACCCTAGTGGCGACACCAATGACTGTGGCCAGCTACAACATCATGAGCCGTCCCGGTAAAGACCTTTGGGGGTTCGAATTTACGGGAAGAATTGAAGAAGGCTTTCTCTTTAGGCCCTACATCACTAGCAGCATCGATACGATGCTGAAAAATATGAGGTATCTCCCAGAGGCCACTTCTAGGCCATATCTTCCAGTAGGGAAGATCATCGACGTTCTGAAGGACTAAGATTCCCATTTCGGCCTAGGGTATGCCATAACGTCGGGCAATGTCATCCGAGCAAGCTCTAAGAAAGCCTATAACCTCATAAAGGGTATCCAATTAAGCCCTTATAGCCCACGGCTGACTGACTACTTTGTCAAGCCGGTATTTGGGGCCATCCAGGTTGCTTTATTCCAAGCAAGTGTTGCGCACTCCCGGACCAAACTGGCCCGAGACTGCAATTACATTCTGGAGGACGTGTTCACCCTCATCCGGTCGGAACCAAAGAAGGATGCCAATGATGTTGAGACCGTGTTCGGGCTAATATTCGGGGAGGACAAGGTCGCCTGAACTCCAAAGGAAGAATTGTATAATCTCATCCTCCACAGCAACAGATATGATCCAACTAGGCTGATCTCGGAAGTGGGTTCCGAGACAGAAAACCGGGCATGGAAAAAGACTATCAAATAGATCAATGGTCAAGGCCGGGTCTATAAGATGGTTGCCGGTGAAGGAGACAAGTCTGCTTCCGATTCGGAGTCCGAGTCTAAGTTTGAGTCAGAGTCTGAGGTCAAGTCTAGGGAGTCCGGTGCTAAAGTCCAACCTGTAACCCCTCTCCCTTTAGTCACTTCTGCTGGTGTGTAACACCCCGGCCCAAACTATGACCGGAAATATTAGTCGCGGTAGCTCACCAGGATTTGTACCGGTCCCATAGTCCAATACGAGTCCTTTCTAGCACATTTTGTCCTCACTCATGCGCATCCCGGAAACCTTCCAAGGAGGTCACCCATCCTTAGACTACTCCAAGCCAAGCGCACTTAACTACGAAGTTCCTAGCAGGATAACCACTACACACCCACTAGGTGCCAAATACACGGTTGCAGGATTGCTCTGATACCATTTGTTACACCCCGGCCCAAACTAGGACCAGAAATGTTAGTCGCGGTAGCTCACCATGCTTTGTACTGGTCCCACAGACCAACACGAGTCCTTTCCAGCACATTTTTTCCTCACTAATGTGCATCTCGGGAACCTTCCCAGGAGGTCACCCATCCTTAGACTACTCTTAGCCAAGCACGCTTAACTGCGAAGTTCTTTTGCATGGACAACCAGAAAAGAAAGTGCACTTTATTGATATGACTATTACTTTCAATCCGTTTAACCACTAGTCATTTAAGCTCATAAATAGGACATCTTCAATTAATGTGAGGTGTTTCACGGTGTCTCGGGGTATGTTCCGAGTGCCCTTCCAATTCCGCCCCTGACCGACGATCAGATGACCGCTCTATTTGAGCTTTTCTCCAAATTTTCCATTATTAATAATAACAACCCTTCTACTTGGAGAAACAATGCGTTTTTGGGATTTGCGCGCTCCCTAGTTAGAACCCCTTAGGGGTCCAAATGGTTTGGACTAATTCATGAACGACTCTTGGATTCTTACTTCAAGTTTCCTAATGACATAAGAAAATCCAAATGGTAACTAATAATTATTATTGCGTCCTTTCGCGACTTGTCTCTTTCAAATACAATTCTGGTTTCGAAAATATTTTGTACAGTGACATTGAGAAACCCGATGAAAAGTTACCCCTACAGCCTCATCTGAACGAACAATTAGAGCAAAGAGTGTCCCGGAACCCGGTAATCGAAAGACTGAGTCCATCAATCTGGGAAGCACCTTAGATTCCCAGATGTTTAAGATAGGGTTATCACTAGATCCTGAGGAGAGACAACAGTTCACAAGCCTCCTCAAAGAATTCAAAGATGTCTTCGCATAGTCCTACAAGGACATGCCGGGGATAGACCGAAAAATAGCCGAACACTACATACCAATCAAAGATGGGTGTAAACTGGTTAAACAAAAACTCCGCAAAATGAGACCCGAGTGGTATATCAAACTCAAAGAAGAAGTTGACAAACAATTCAAAGTCGACTTCATACAAGTATCCGAATATCCGGACTGGGTTGCAAACATCGTGCTGGTACCTTAAAAGGACAGTAAGGTGCACGTATGCATGGATTTTCGGGATCTTAACAAGGCGAGCCCGAAATGTGATTTTCCATTACCACACATCGATATACTGGTAGACAGTACCATTGATCATGCTCTTCTATCCATCATGGATGGATACTCTGGGTACAACCAGATCAAAATGGCGGAGGAAGACATGAGCAACACCACCGTCACTACTCCCTTGGGTACTTAGTACTACACCGTCATGCAGTTTGGTCTCATTAATGCCCGAGTACCTACCAACGAACCACTAGAACCTCATAACATGATATGATGCACAGGTAGGTAGAGGTCTATGTAGATGATATGATCGTCAAATCCCAGAGCCGGGACGGGAACATCATCTCCCTAAGAAAGCTCTTTACTCGACTGCACAAATACAACATGAGACTAAATCCCCATAAATGCAGTTTCGGGGTAACATCAGACAAATTACTGGTCACATCGGTAGGCAACATGGTATCGAGGTCGACCAAGCAAAAATCAAAGCCATCACCGAGATGAAACCTCCTAAGACCGAGAAAGAAATAAGGGTACTCCTTGGGAAAGTTCAATACATCAGGCGGTTTATGTAATCCTCTAGAAATTCTAACGCAATATAGTGGCGGAAACACTGTAGAGTTGGGATTAAAACACACTGACAAACTATATCTTATTAAAAAAAATGGTAGTCAATACAAAGGCCACTTTTTAAAAAAGGGCTAAGAATAAAATTCCTTTAAAGGGTACATACAAATCCAAACAATAATAGAAAAGATAGAGTAGGATCCACGCTACTCGCTAGCTCACACCCAAAACACAACAGCAAATACTTGTCATGTTATAAACATAATAGCCACATCAGTGGGGATTAACTCGGACATTCTCCCAGCCATATTATATCATATGGAAAATAATTGTATTACTATATCAAAATAGATCAAATGGAAAACATTAAAACGATATAATAAATGTAAGTTTTAAAAAAAAACTTAAAGTGACTGCCAACCTGCAACTAAAAAAACCAATCGATAATAATAATATTCGAAATGGCGTTATGAAAACAATCAGTGTCGGAGGCTAGACTTTCACCAGGAGAATACTAAAAACTAGCTTCGAGAACTTAGTTAAAAAAAATCAAATCTTGATCTCTAACTAGGATAATCAACCATAATAGGACGACAACTTACAAATGCGAGGTCCTAGCTTAAGTAAACTGTCCGCGTGGGTCCTTGATGAACCAGATAAGTTGTGGGTGCACTGGGTTCATAGCTTCTACCTTAAAGGTAGAGACTGGTTTGATTAGAATCCTTCAAATGATGTGGGTTGGGAATGGAAGAAGATTTGTTAGGTGAAAGAAGTGTTAAAATGTCAGCGTGTGAATGGAGGATGGTTTGGTAAGTCGCCTGTATATGGGATACAGGGGGCTTATGAACGTCTTAGAAGTAAAACAACAGCGGTAGACTGGCATAGACAGGCGTGGGATTGTTGGTCCATACTAAAGCACTCCTTCCTGGCGTGGAAGGTGTATAGGGGAGTACTTAGTACCAGAGTTAGGCTACGGAGATTTGGTTTAGTTGATAATGTGGATTGCTGCATTTGTGGGTCGACTCCTGAAAGTATTAGTCATTTGTTTCTTGAATGCTCTTATTCGAAGCAAAAATTGCTAGGACTTTAGGATTGGTTGGGTGTGATCTGGCGAGGGACACAACTGTTGGATAGGATCCTCGTTCTCAGGCGCATAACGCTACAAAGGAATAAGAGTAGGGTGGATGAGGTTTTAATGTTGGATAGGACACAGCTATTCGGGCAACTTTTAATGCTTTCTTGTATACTATATGGCATCAAAGGAATATGAGGAGGGTGGATGGGCTTTTACTTCATCCTAGAGTAGTTGTAAGGCAAATCTTAACTGAGATGAAAGCTCGGTTTAAGATGTGTTTAATAGGCACGTTACATCCTAACGATGAGAGATGGATTAGTCAACCGAATCTACGAAATTAGATTTGGTTGATGTAATTACTCGATTCTTTTTAATATAATTTTTACATTTTTACCGAAAAAAAAAAATACACACCCCTCCTGGAATACCAAATGTGCCCAGTTCAACCCGACGCAGTCTTACAATGCGAGGTATCAGCGTAAGTAAATATGTACACTCCTGAACACTAAGTGTGTCCAGTTCAACTACCAATGTGCCACATATAGACACACCAACCTTACAGTTGATGGCAAAAATGTAAACCCCAGAATATATATTACTCTAAACCTCACACTTGTCCTTATTCTATAACTCCAAAACAAACCATTATCGATATTCAAATGACATAATCATTGTAAATGATATGAAGATAAAAGAAATAAACATTTTATAATGAAAGAAAACTTTCTATTTAAAGAAATTTACTAATTTTAGAAACTTACTTAGAATAGAAGTATTCTTATAGAAAATAGGTAATTTATTAAAATAAGTGAAAGGTATAAAGAAAATAGCATTTCCAACAAAACTAACATATTATTATTATCGTCGTTATCGTAACGTAATATATTTCTAAATTCGTAACTAAAAACTATAAATCAAATATCATAAGTCAAAGTATAGTATTTTATAAATAATTAGGAGAATCGAGTTAAAACAATAATTTTTTTTAAAAAAAGAAATGTCTTAAGAAAATGATATCAAAATCCAATGAGTCAACGAGTTTTATAAATGAAATGAGATTCTACAAAGATTTCAATTATTTTTAGCAAATAGCTTTTATTAATAAATAATACAGATTTTACTAAAAATAGTCATTCGTAAACAAATAGGAAATTATTAGTGAAAATAGTCTCGACTAAATATGTATTTCAAACAAAACGACTATTTTCTAGTTTATTAGTAAAAGTCGTAAAACGAAATTTTATTAAACAAGTATACAAATCTCGGTTTTTATATTTAAAATAGAATTAGAGTTAAAATAACAAATTGACGGAATATGAAGAAATTATGAAATTGATATTATTTAGTTACTAATGTTACGATAAACAACAAAATATTATAACGATCATTAATAATTTTCTAACGATTTACTACCTCCCATTCACTGAAAACCTACCAAATATTGTATATATGTGAGGTATATTTTAATCAAATGGTAGGATTCCAGTAAATGGGAGGGAGTATAAAACAATATTGAATAGTTTTAAAATATTCATAAGGTACACGATTTAAAATTATACTTTTAGCAAATAATACGTAGCGAAAAATTAGAAAGTCGAAAGTAAAATATCTACTACATACTACTACTCAACATACGATATAATATCGAGTAGCGTCTTAAAGTTACCTTGAGTTGACATTCGAAACGAACACGTACTCATCCTTCTTGATCAACCCAAACTTCAAATCAATAGCAATGCTGCCTTTCAGATCCAAGTTGTAGAATGGTTAGTCTTCTAAGTAGGCTTCAACACGAAAATTGAGTTGACAAAACGAAAGAATGAGACAAGGGTTGGATCGGGTAACATGATAAACCCAAATAACGAGGAAGGCTAAAACCAACACGAATGGATTGGAATCAATCAATATTCAACCGGGAATAGGGAAACGTAGAGACAAGGAAATTGGTATATCAAAAGGGTAAACATGAAGGCCGAGCTTAATCGAGTAGATAATCATGGTAAATACAATGGCTTAAAATGGAAGAACAAAAAAGAACGGACAACAGCATAGAAGAAACGATACAGAAGAGACAACAAGACGACAAAAACCGAGGAACGAGCAAAGAGCAAAACGAAGGGACCAAACAACAATACGATCGAGACGAACTCTAGCAATGAAATCAGTAGTAGCAGACAGTGGTGATGATAACAAAAACAATAATAGCACAAGAGCAATCGTATGAACAAAAAAAATTGAACACCAGAAGACTGACACAAAACAGGAGCAATCAGAACGGATTGACACAACCACAATAACGCGGATAGCAGCGGTAGTAAGCATCAATAATAACGACAATATCAACAACATCAGCGAGCAGCAGCAGCACAAAACAACACGAGTTTTACACAACATCACTCAGACACGACAAAAAGAGACGAAATAGCAACAGTAATGTTGACAGCAACAACAAGAAAAGAAGAAAAGAGGAAGATTAAGAAGGAGAAGGATACGCCTACGTAGAATAACGCTCGTTATTCGACCCACACAGCAGTAACAATGACAGTAGAAATTAACATCGACGTCAGAATAGAATAAGAACGGAATAAAAAACGAATTACCTTTCGACGAATCCAAGTCGAAGACATCTGACCAGCAGGATGTGCACTAACCAGCAGTAGGGCACGAATCAGGACAAAACAGGACAACAACATACGAGAAAGAGAATAATAAAAAAGGGACGAAGAGAGAAGAACCACGATGGGAAATCGACATGCCCAGATATTTGCTACAACAAGGGAAACGCGGAGAGGAAGGCGGGGGTCGAAGGAAGAGAGGGAGCAAAGAGGAAGCAAGGGGAACGCAGATGATGATGAGACGATGGATGGTGGAGTGCGTGAAGATGAGGAATGAAGATGGAAATGGTTATCCTGATTGTATAAGGATGAAGAAAGGGGGCGACTGATACAACAAACAGAATTGGGGGTTTTCAAATTAGGTTAGAAACAATGGGGTTTGTCTACTCAGTTAAGAATCTAGGTGAACGGGTTTGATAAATAAAGCATTACGATATGTGTAGACATAAGTAAAAGGCAGCCCAAGTCAGAAATCAAATTAAAATCTACTAAGAAGGATAAGTAATTGGGCCAATTAAAATAACGTATTAATAAAATATTCCTCGAGTCTAAATGAACAACTAAGTTCGAAAATAAAAATAGTTAGAGAAAATATAGAAAAAGTATGTCGAGATTTAATAAAGTAAGTACTTGCGAAGAAATAATGTTTTTCTGGGAGAAATAATTATAACAGCTTTTGACGAGAATAATTTAAAGTGGTTTCTCGATGAAAAATAATAAATGTTCGACAAGGCTTAATTAAAAATGAACTTGTGTTGAAATTAGAAATTCGAGTTTAAAAGTAAATGTAGAGATTAAATATTGAACAAAATTAAATTACGAACACGAAATTAATTTAGAAAATTTGGGGTGTTACAATCTTTCCCACTAAAAAAAAGTTTTGTCCCCGAGGCTAGACTTTCACCAAGAGAATACTAAAACTAGCTACGAGAACTTAGTTCAAACAAATCAAACTTCGATCTCTAACTAGGCTACTCAACCATAATAGGCCAAGGACTTATAAATGTGAGGTCCTAGCTTAAGTAAATATATACACACACCTCCTGGGAAGGTTTCCGGGATGCGCATGAGGAGGACAAAATGCGCTGAAAAGGACTCTTGTTGGTCTGTGGGACTAGTACAAAGCCTGGCGGGCTACCGCGACTAACATTCCTGGTCCTAGTTTGGGTCGGGGTGCTACAAATGGCATTAGAGCAACCCCGTGACCGTGTATTTGGCACCTAGCGGGGCTGAATTCTGGGTCAGTGGTTATACTGCAGGAGCAACGAGGACGTTGCGTTCTTCAAGTGGGAGTGATTGAAAGACCCCACATTGATTGAAGATGTCCTATTTATGAGCTTAAATGAATAATGCTTAAAGGGATTGAAAGTACTACTCATATCAACAAAGTACACTTTCTTTTTTGTTCATCCATGCAAAAGAACTCTGCAAATAAGCGTGCTTGGCTGAGAGTAGTCTAAGGATGGGTGACCTCCTGGGAAGGTTTTCAGGATGCGCATGAGTGAAATCGAAATGCGCTGGAAAGGACTCGTGTTGGTCTATTGGACCAGTACAGAACCTAGCGAGCTACCGCGACTAATATCTCTGGTCCTAGTTTGGGCCGGGATGTTACAGTTTATCTCCAAGTTGACCATGGTATGTGAGCCAATTTTGAAAAAGCTGAAAGTGGAAGAACGAAAATTCTGGGATGGTAAGTGTCAAGCGGCCTTTGACAAAATCAAGGAAATTCTATTCTCTTTGCACCAATCTTAATGCCACCTCAACCTGGTTTGCCTCTGTCGTTATATCTAACTACCGAGACAGCCATGGGAGCTATGCTGGCACAGACCATTGACTCAGAAGAACGAGTCATCTACTACATCAACAAGAAGTTCCTAGAGTATGAATGCAAATATACCATGCTCAAGAAAACATGCCTGCCACTAGTCTGGGTAACCAAAAAGCATCGGCATTATATGCTCAGTTATGAAGTACAAGTATTATCCAAGATGGATCCCATCAAATATCTATTTGAAAAGCCTATCCTCAACGGCAGGATATCCAGGTGGACTCTGATGTTGGTAGAGTTTGACCAAAAGATTATACCACTAAAAGCCATCAGGGGTCGGGTAGTTGCCGAGTTTATTGCCGATAGTCTCGTAACGGAAGACTGACGTACCGATACTTGGTCCTTCCCCGACCAAGACATATTCCACACTGACGCAGAAACGTGGGATTTGTATTTTGACGCCGCATCTAACTTTCAACGATTCGGAGTCGAGATTCTTTTAATCTCACCAAAAGGGGAGAATACTTTACGTATCCATCAAGCTAGATTTCGACGTGGCTAATAACGCCGCCGAATACGAAGCATGCATCCATGGGTTACAAGCCGCTGCCGATTTAGGAGTCACAAATCTTTAGGTACACGATGACTCATCCTTGGTCATCAATTAGGCCCTCCAGAAGTGGAAAACACAGAACGCCAGCCTCGTAGCCTACCAGTCACGAGTAAGTGTTCTCGAGAAGCAATTCCAAAAGGTAGAATATATATACTTGCCCCGAGAAGAAAATCGGTTCGCAGATGCACTTTCCAAATTAGCATCTCTGCTGAACATCCCCGATCACCTGACCAGTATGCCAATTTGCGTCGAAAGACGGTCCGAACCGGCATACATCCACGCCATCGAGGATATTGAAATAGCCGATCCCGAACCTTGGTATCAAACTATTTTAACATATATATATCAAAGGAAGAGTATCCTCTTAAAACCAAAGGCAAGGCCAGGAACTCCCTACCAAGATTAGATACCTAATTTATCCGCACAAATGACGAGCAGTTATATAAAAAGACAGCACAAGGGGCTCTTCTCCTATGCATCGACAAAATAAAGGTCGAAACATTTATAGCAGAAATACACGACGGTGAGTGTGATCCACATATGAACGCTCAGATGCTAGTCCGAAAAATCATGAGTCTCGGGTTTTATTGGAATAGTATGGAAACGGACTGTCGACACTATATCAAATACTGCCATAATTTCAAAATTTTCGCCAATGTGCAACACATACCATCATCCCTATTGTATACCATGACGTCACCATGGTCGTTCTCGACTTGGGGAATCGACATAATCGGAAAAGGCAACCCCTCAGGATCGGGTGTACACTGCTTCATCTTGGTAGCCATCGACTACTTTAGCAAATGGTTCAAGGCCGAATCCTACTACATTTTGAACGTCAAGCATGTAGCTAAGTTCATCCAGAATAAAATCATATGTCGATATGAAATCTCAAATGAATTCATCAGTGATCACGGAACCCATTTCCAAGCGAAAACAGTAGCTCTGCTAGCCAAATACAAAATCCAGAGGCATACATACCCACCTTAAATTACCGCCCCCAAACAAATGTAGCGGTAGAGGCATCCAACAAGACAATTATCACCATACTTAAAAAGGTGGCTAATAATTACCGAGAATGGCCCGACAAGATACCCTTCACTCTATGGGGATACCGAACGTCAATCCGCACCGCAACCGGTGCAACACCCTACTATTTGATATACGGGATGGAGGCAGTTCAGCCAGTCGAGTTGGAAGTACCATCCCTTAGAATTCTATTAGAAAGCCAAAAACCTAAAGTTGATTGGGTCCAAGCGGGATATGACTTGCTGGTTCTATTGGACGAATGACGAATCCTCGCCCTCAACAACATTCAGGTATACCAGAAGAGGATACAACGAGCCTTTAATAAGAGAGTTAGACAAAGGCATATCAAGGAAGGGTATTTAGTCCTCAAATTTATCCGAGCTCTATTCCCAGTTGACCCACGGGGAAAGTTCAAACCCAATTGGGCCGGGCCATATCTGGTGAAAAAGATTCTATCAGGAAGTGCTGTGAAGTTGACAGACTTGGACGGAAATGATTTTATCAACCTACCAACCTAGACCAACGGAAACGTTACTACCCCTATCCTTTCCCAATGTTATCTGCTAAAGTTCATCAAAGTTATCTTTTCAAAACATAAGCAACTCAATAAAAAAGGATTATTTATCCTACTGCCATACACATCTCGGACCATTAGTCTTGATGTATTTCGAGATTGCAAAATTCTAAAAGCCTTGAACTACGTCTGATTTGATTTCACTCACTGTGGATACGTAGGTAGCCCCACAAGGGCACAACCATCGCAATCGCAAAAAGGACAAAAACGATTTAAATAATAAAAACTTCTTTTAGTATTAAGACCCCGATAAATTCGCGAATTTCAAGTACAAAATTTAAAAAAAAAAAAATGGGCACACACGACACTACAAAAATAGTAGTATTATTTAAATAAATAACAAATCTAAGAAGCCGGGTATTCAAGGAATCTTGCCCTTACCCTTATCCTTTGCTTCTTTCGGAGTCCGCTGACGTCAAGGCGGAGGCGGGCATTCTCGAATCACCACAAGAGTCTTTTTAGCCCGAACTCGTTTCTTAGAAAGGGGATCGATCTTCCACCGCGATAGTCGACCCGAGCTGATCCCTCACATGCTCCGGCAGCTTGTCACGAGGACCAAGTCGGTCCTTAACTGCCAATCTCGATCCGAACCTTTTCTCTAAATCCGTTTGGAGGCTCAATCTGTCCTACACGCCTTTACCACCAGTCTCCCTAGCTTGAGTCTTACTCTTTGTCTTTGGACCCGACATCAGACGAACCAAGGTAGCGGAAATATCGCCATCATCAAAGAAGCCTCTATTATCGTTGGCCTGCTCCCGACGAACCAGGTCAAAATATTCGTTAATCTTGAGAGCAGCACGAGCCTCCGCAGAGCCCTCCTTCGTCCACTTTTCGTACAAGTCCGATACCCATGTTGAGTGAAGGGACTCGGAAACGGTCCAAATGACTTGGGTTTGCCACCGCTGCAGCAAAGTATCACACATCACGTCCGTCAGTTGAGTAGAGTCACTGAAAATTGCCTTATCCTCTGGGATCCTTTGCGACCAACCAAACTGCCTAAGGACACGGACAGTATAAAGGTGAACTGTCTAATCAAAAGATAAAATCACATGATAACGGGCCTTATCTCTCTTCGCCAAACTGGTCCAAGCGGGAATGAACCATCACGGGACCACCCACCGGATCAATGGGCCGCGGTGAAACGACAACTCCTCATTCCAATACTTCTTATTGATCAAACATGAGTAATCAATGGCCCGCCTCCTCGTAGTCACCTGGCTAAACTGATACCTGCTAGGGAAAGAGTCCATGATAGACAACCTCTAATACAACCAAACCTGCAAATAGAACAGGTGGCGCCTCAAATACAGTCAGGCGCCCGAATCATGTGGTAAAAAAAACAAAACAAAAAAGCAAAAGACTTGATACCTGCGGGTGGTCCCGGTCATATGAGAAGACGGGTCTCTTTTGCGGCCATCCAAACCCTGGATAAGCTCCCCCATAATTAGCCAAGTCGGACTGTGCTCCGTCTTTGATCAACAATCATCAAGACATGAGTGTGACCCATACACGACAGCAAATCCATATGACCCTCGAAAGCATAGACATGTGGCATACAGAAAGCAAAAGCCCTACGACGATGAGACGCCATGACCCGGACATCCTTGTGGTTCATAAACTTGTAAATCGGGTCTAACAAAGAAACAATTTTCCCAACCATCATCCGGGTCACCTCCGAGTGGGACAAGCCTAGGAACTCCGGCAATTTTCTCCTCGGGTCAGGTAACAAAAACAAGATAACAGGTCGAGACCTAAGGTTCCATCCCCCCACAGCAGCAATCCCCTCGGGCAAAGGACAAATTTCGCCCCGAGCAAATGCGAAAACATGAAAAATATCATCCCACTCCAAAAATATCAAGGAATTGTAAGTCTACCTGCCGCTGACAGACAGTAAACAACTGAGAAATACCCATCTGATTCAGAGCAACCTTTTTCTCATTCTTGAAGCTTCGGGACCAAGCTTGCAACTTCACCGACAACAATTCGATACCAATGGCTGAAATTTCGTGAAAATGTAACATTTAAACCTGCGTAGAAGCCTAAGAAGTAATATTTAAAGGTTTAGTTTTAATTCTCTATATATAATGAAATAAATGAATAATGCTATTAAAAAAATTATACCTTTCTACAGGATACATCCAACGATATTGTACAGGTCCGGCTATTTTTGCTTCCACGGCCAGATGAACACACAAGTGCACCATAATATCGAAAAAAGAAGGAAGAAATATTTTCTCCATCTCACATAATGTAAGAATAATATGTTCTTGGATGCGATCTAGCACTTCTAATTTCAACGTCTTTGAACACAACTCCTTGAAAAAAGTGCTCAATTTCGAAAGGACTTCATAAACCTTTGGCTGTGATACTCCACGAATAGCAAATGGCAATAATTCCTCCAAAATTACATGGCAATCATGAGATTTAAGTCCCCATATCTTACGGTTATCTAGATTTATACACTTCGAAATATTAGACGAGTATCCATCCGGAACCTTTATCTCTTGTAAAAATCTACACACTCTTTGCTTTTGGTCCTTGGACAATGTATAAGGCGCTGGTGCCACATGCCATTTCCCGTTTACAAGTTTCGGAGCTAGATGTTTTCTAATTTTCAAAAATTTCAAATCATGCATTGCTTTAATATTGTCTTTGGTTTTTCCTTCAATGTCCAACAAAGTGCCGAGAATACTATCACAGACATTTTTTTCAATATGCATGACATCAAGGTTATGACGAATCAGTAAGCTACTCCAATATGGTAAAAGAAAAAAAAATGCTTTTCTTTTTCCAATTATCATCTCTCTTCGGATGTGTAATTGTTTTCCCAAACTTCATGTCTGTGAGGTCATGAAGTTGTGAAAGAATCTCACGACCTGATAAGTTCGTTGGAGATGCTCTCCTTTCTTCATTTCCATTGAATGTTTTGCAATTGTGCCATTTATGATCAGTAGGCAAAAAACGACGGTGGCCCATGAAACAAATTTTTGAGCAATTAGGTAAACGTATCGAGTCAGTGTCATTCATACAACAAGGACATGTTTTATAACCTTTAGTAGACCATCCAGATAAGTTTGCATACGCAGGAAAATCATTAATAGTCCACATAAGTGCCCCTCGCATTTTAAAATGTTCTCCGGTGAGAACATCAAAAGTAGTAGCTCCGACTTCCCATAATTGTTGTAACTCTTCATCTAACGGTCTTAAATATACATCAATATTATTGCCGGGTGCACTTTTTCCTGGAATTAGCAAAGATAGAATAGAATATGGTTGTTTCATGCACATCCACGGGGGTAGATTATATATAAGTATCACTACTGGCCAAATGCTATAGTCACTTCTAAGTCCGCCGAAAGGGTTAAATCCGTCACTTGCTAATCCTAACCGTACGTTTCGAGAGTCTTCCGCAAATGACGGATATAACTTATCAAAATGTTTCCATGCTTCACTATCAGCAGGGTGTCGAAGAACTCCATCATCCTTTCTACTTTTAAAGTGCCACCTCATGTCAACCGAAGTTTTAGATGACATGAATAACCTTTGTAATCTAGGTATAATTGGAAAATAACGTAACACCTTTGGCGAGCTCCTATCACGCCTTTTCTCACAAATGTCACACTTTTCAAGGTTAGCATGTTCCTTGTAAAAGAGCATACAATCATTTTCACAAGCTTCTATTTTCTGATAATCGAACCCTAAATTAGTAATCATTTTTCTTGCTTCGTAATACGAGGATGGAACATCAGCCCCTTTAGGCAATGAATTCTTAAACATTTTCAGAACATTAGAAAACGCTTTATTAGTCATTCCATCCATGCATTTTATTTGGAATAATTTCAAAACAAAGGATAGCTTTGATAATTCCTCACAGCCGGGATACAATGGTTGTTGTGCATTATTTATTAGTTTATCAACAATTGCTTCAGTAACAGGATCTATATGAGGCTCTTTCTAAAAAAAATCATCTCTATATCCACATTCCTCATTCGGCACATCATCCAACCTTATACGAGCACGTGATTCATGAATCATAGATAATATATCATCATCATCATCAATATTTCCTCCTAATTTAGATCTACATCTTTTGAGAGAGGGTTTCGATTCACCATGATAAACCCAATGAACATATCCACGAACAATACCATTTACCATTAAATCCTCAAATATATCATTTCTTTTCTTATGATGCTTGTTATTACACGTATTGCATGGACGCGGTACTATTATCTCTTCCTCATCATCATCATTGCAAGATGCATTAGTAAACGCAAAATCAAGAAACTCTATGACTCCGTTTATATAAACCTCGTTTGTTCTATCATTGCAACACATCCATTCGATCCTTTTCTTTAATAAATCCGAATAATCCATCTCTAGAGGGGTACAATGATTAATACTCCCTCCGATTACCTTTGTTCTTCCCCTTTCTTTTTGGGGAAGAAAATAAGGAGGGAGTAATTATATTAATAGAATATGAAAGGTGGAATGAAAAAGTAAGAGAGAGAAATATTATATTAATTAAATGAGAAAAAGTAGAATGAAAAAGTAGGAGAGATGAATATTATATTAATTAAATGAGAAAAAGTGTGGTGGAAAAGTAGGAGAGAGGAATATTATATTAATTAATGAAGATGATAAAACTTTCCTTAAATGGAAAGAGGGAAGAAAATCAAACTTAACCAAAAAAGGAAATAGGGAAGAACATAGGTAATCGGAGGGAGTATTAAGAAGGAAATAGAAATAGATGTATACAATGTAAATAAAGTACAAAATCAGACATTTACACTATAACTATACTGGACTCATATAATAACTTAAGGAGTCAAATCATTAGACATTTACACTTATAAATAAACCACTGTCTATCGAATAATGAGTGATTTTAACAAAATCACTAATCATGCACACAATGATCATAGAGCACACTAATTAATGCCACATGAACCCAATATACAATACGAGTAAAATTTTACAAACCCACCTAATTAAAGCTTAATGAACCTTACAAAGTCCAAAGTTTACATCTTTCGCACGCAAAATGGCAATAGATGACAATTGTTGCACCAATTAACAAGTTTAAGTAGGTTTCTAAACTCAACAGTTGAATATAATATGATTTTTTATGAAAAACAAATATCTACGATTTTTACGATAATTGAAAATAATTAAAATTGGATGGAGTTCAATCAACCGATATGAATATATGATAAATATAGTGGCCTCCTTAAACTTGGATTATTAGCCGGTTCGTTAGATTGTACATGTACCTCCTTGAATGTACATCTAATTTTTTGAATGATATATAATAGCTCACATTTACACAAAAAAAACAAAATATAGTGGCCAGAAAATGAACAACATACCTGATGGAAAAAAAATAAGAATTCGTCCTTGAAGATGATCCAAACAATTGAAACCCTAATTTCGATTAGGTTTTTTCTGAGTCTTTCCTGAGAAAATTCAATAGCATACCCTTGAGATTTAACTGATTCAGAACAATATAATTTTTACCCCTTTAGATTAGTAATTTTTTAGGTAAGAATTGGTTTGGCAGTCTAATTTTTACTAATCCGCCAAAAACTTTTTTTGGGGACCCCGCCCAATTTTTGTCAGTGCGCCAAACAATGAAATTTTAGTAAATACGTTGCGTGAGAGGTAGCTGACACGAAAACCCAACTCGAGTTGACCCATTAATTATTTGACTTGAACCGACCTGAAAGCTAATCTAACGTGATCTGTTTTAGGACAACTGACCCGACCTCAACCCAAATGACCAGACCCGAAAGCGACCCAAACTTTTCCCGCCCAAACTCCACACAAAAGTCGACATGAATAACCGACCTGTAAGTGAGCTGAAACCGACCCAGATTTGACCCGATGCTAGTCATGACTCCATAATGACCCGACCCGACTTGACTCGACGAGACTCGACCCGAAGACGACCACAACCACCTAATTGCCTCTTCTAGGTAAAGGTAACAACCAAGTTAGTCACGATCGGGTCGAAATTGAGTCAGGTCACACCGGGTTGGATCGTATTGGGTTAACCTCGTTGTGGACATGACATAGGTCCACCCCGACGCGGCCACGCGCGGGTTTTGGGGAGGCGAATGAATCTCCATGAGATGGTCATATGGAAATTTAAATCGAAGTCGGAGTCGCCACCGAATTTTATGGTTATTCGGAACCGTTCGAGCCCACTCTATGTCGTAGTGGGCCGTGTACAAAATACGGCCCATTTCCGATGTCAGAGTTTATTGGGCTCGTCCCTTTTGCATATCGATATAGATGCCGACTGGAGCGGTTAATCGTATATTGAATGACTCTCGTTGCCAATGGTTTCGGACATCCGGAAACCACGGTTCTGAGTAAGGGGTGAGGGTACGTGTTGGGAAGTTCACTAAGAACACCCAACCCCGCCCGCACATTAGCGGCCTCTACTAGGATATCGAATGACGTTTTAATGCGCGCGTTAGTAATACGATGAATGATATGCAAACATTGTTTTCCTAAACATGCGAGGAATTGAACGGGTTGCTAAGTCGTTTAATGCATGAAAAATTTAACGTCAAAGTTGAATTTAACATGTGAGATTCGTTTTAGTATAATAAAACAAACGAAATAAAAAGGATGAATTTGCTACAAAAGATGAACAAATGAGTTAGTATCGATTTGTAAATAATATAGCAAATAAAATAGACGAGATCGAGAAAATATATATTAATCGAAATCTGAAAAAAATATCGTTGAAAAGACGCTGTTTTGTATAAAAAACGAAGTTCGAAAAATAAAAAAAATAATAAAAAAAGACGGAAAAAGGACACGGCAAGCAGCCGGCCGCGCGGCTCGTCCGGGACGCCGGCGGGTCGCGTGGCTGACTGTTTCGGTGTCGGTTTTCGAAAACTCGATGTTCGTATTAAATCGCGTATGAATATTGCATGATTCGTACTCGAATTAATATTTTCGATATTCGTTATATTCGATAGTTGACTACGAAATCAATATCAAATACTTGGAATAGTTTTAGAAAAGATGTAAATTTTAGAAATCGATCGAAGAATAAATAATAAACGAACGAAAATGTAAAAAAAAAAAGTCCCGGATTCCAAGCCTGCGCGCGAGTCGCCTGGGCATGGCGCGACTCGCGTGCGGGTCTGTCCGTTTTTTTTGTTCGAAAATTGTTATTTTGATGAACCGCGTACAAATTATGAATTAACTTGTATTCGATCCATGTTTTCGATATTCGTCATATCCGATATTCGATTATGAAATCGATATCGAATATTCGGAATGAACTAAAAAAAAAAGAAAGGTTTTGAAAAATTAGTTTGTCTTGAACGAGAAAAGAATTTCGAATGAAAAAAGATGTAACGATTTTTAGTATCGTCGAAATCTTAATATAATTCTTTTCGATACAATATTCGATTATAGAAAAATCGATATCTAATGTTTAAGAATTTTGTTATGAAAATAGTTTTTCGTTAATAACGATATTAGGAAAAGAAGAAAAAAAACGACTCTTGACCCGTAAAAAGACAAGACGGACGAAGAGGAGAAGAGGAGAGAAAGGAAGAAATCGGGTTTGGTACACCCTCAACCTACATGCTCTTGTTGACTCGGATCGGAGCTCGTCGGAATGTGGCTAGGCACGGGAGCGTCGAGTGATGTTGGGTTCGGTTTAGGGTGGCTCGGTTTGACGGGTGAAGGTGTCGGGTATTGGGGCCGGTTTCCTTCGGGTTTTGGATGTATTATCGGTTTCTCGATGCTAAGGGAATTATGTGTGTGTGTGTGTGTGGGAGTATGTATGTGTGTGTTCCTAATAATTGGTGTCGATAACTGATGTCAATCATGAATGAATGTGTGTTGGATGCAAGGGACTATTTATAGGGAGTTCTCGACCTTGGCTTAGGAGAGTTTGACTACCGCTTAGGATAGGAAACGCAGGAATCTGAGGGAAATAAAAATTCCGCTTTCTTGTGAAGGAAGAAAGGGCACACGGCAGATTTGGGCTGTCTTGGCCGAGTGTTTTACACTCGGTCGGGTACTCGAATCGGTTTTTGAATAGGATTCCTGCTTGAGCTAGAATTACCGCTTGAGTAAGAAGCTGAGAAGAACGAGAATTCCGTTTTCTTGTGAGGGAAGAAAAGAGGAAACCGGCTGATTCACGCTACTTGGCCGAGTAATTGCACTCGGTTGAGTGTTTGAATCGGTTCTCGGATAGGATTCCTACTTGAGATCGAATTCTACCTTTAAACGGAATTGTTTATTGCTTTGTGTGGCTGATTTTTGTAGAATTAGAGTCCGAATAGGACGTGTGAGACCTCACGGTCAGCCTACAAGTCTCGAGAAATATCTTTGACCGGGTTTTGACTCGGTCGCTAAAAGACGATTTTACCCCTGGTGCCGGATTCGTCCCAAATTAGTGTTATTTGACTCAAAACAACCCACTGGGCCTGAATTTGAGGTTGGTTTTGTGAGATTTGTACTCCGTAAAATGCCTAGGCCAAATGCCATGGATTTCGAGCCCATTTCCGAGTACGTTAAAGCACGTTAGCGTCCGATCATCATCGGGTGTTTATCGGAAACTACTATAGACACCTGGCAGTCAAAATGTGGGTGTCTCCAGAGCCCCACTCTGACTGAGGCTTGGACAGGGCGAAAGTCAGAGTAGCGACCAGGTCAATCAAGGATTAAAACCTGGCAGCTTCCGGTCGGGTCGTTTAAGGTCCATTAGACCTGCGTGGAGGGCCCGCCGGCCATGGGCTAGAAATGTACCTGAACTGATGATGATAACTCCGTGGGGAATTGAACTCGTCGCATGAGACTCAAAATGAGCATGTATGTGGGCTCATCTTGTTAAATGCCACTGGGGAGTTATGCAAATTGCATGGTCCTGCTTGAGTCGTTCTGTACATATTTATGCAAAGTAGCAAAGTTTTGCACATAATATTTGTAGGAAAAATGACTCGTGCTGGGGAATAAAATTTTTGGGAAAAGGTTTGAATTTTTTTGAATTTGCAAGAACCTTTGAAAAAATTAAAGAATTTTTGTTTTGACTTTGAAAAGGAATAGGAATGCTCAGGATGACTTAGCTAAGCCTTAGGACAATGGCTTGTATGCTAAATGCTCTAGGATTGGGAATCCTAAGGTGAGGAGGAGAACTTATTTTTATGCTATAAATACCCCTTCTTGCTTCATAAATTTTCATAATTCCATAATTCCTCAATTCCTTAAAGAAAAGAATAAGTCCTGAAAATAATTATTCCTTCTTTTAGCAAATCAAGTATGGGGATCGACCGACTAGTCGGAATGTTGCACGAGTGGTCCAATTCTTTTAGGGATGCCGACAGGGCTATTCTGAATCAGAATGGCGTTACCCAATTGTCCGTGATCCGTCAGATGCAAGCAGACTGCCACTTCTTGGATGCTTGCCTATCCTATTGGGATGATACCTATCATGTATTTAGTTTTCCTCGAGGAGAGATTTGCCCTATTCCTGAGGAAATTGCTGCTGCAGGAGGATGGAATCCTATACTTCGCCCTGCTATCCCTTTTTCCGTTTCTGACCCAAGGAGGAAGTTAAGGGAATTTTTAGGGCTTTCCCATATGGAGGTATCCCGTATGCTAGAAGGAGATACCGTTTCCCTGATCGACCTGGCTGAAAAATTCATGAACCAAGATGACGTCCGGGTCAGGCCGGTTCATAGCCGTAGGGCCTTTACTTTTTGTATGCTCCATGTTTATGCCTTTGAAGGGCATATGGACTTGTTATCTTGCATGGGCCATGTCAGACTTTTCACCGTGGCTGACCTGATGGAGACGGAGCACAGCCCGGCTTGGCTAATTACAGGAGAGATTATCCAGGGTTTGGATAATCGTAAGAGGGATCCGTCAGCCCGGCTGACTGGGAGTACTCGGCTTCTACAGGTATGCCGTTTTTTTTTTATTTTTTCGGCTTTTCCGGGTTTTTTTCGTTTCTGCGGTCTTTCCCGATTTTTCCCGGTTTCTGCGGTTTTCTCGGTTTTCACGTCTTTTCACGTTTTTTTTTTTTTTTTTTTGACGTGATTTTGACGATTTTTGCGGTTTTGATTTTTTTTCGGATTTTTCAGCTGTGGCTATTCGAGAGGCTATCGATCTTGGATCCTCCCTTAGATGTGAGCCGATATCAACCCAGGCAAGTTATGTCGAGGAGAAGAGCTATTGCCTTTTCTCGCTTCAATACCCAAAAATACTGGGACGAGGTGCTTTCTTTCCATGGAGGCCTGTTGATAGGGCTAGATATCAGGTAATCCTATCTTTTAGGCAAACAATTCACCTCTTTCCCGATCGCATACTTAGGCAATATGGTCGGGCGCAAAGAATCCCAGAAATCGAGGCCGTTGTGAGTGAATCTACTCAGCTGACGGATGCGATGTGTGACACCTGGATGCAAAGGTGGTATACACGAGCTACTTGGCCTGTTCTTAAAAATTCTCATTCGATCTGGGTAACCGATTCTTATGTAAGATGGACCCGAGCTGATTCAGCTAAAACTCGAGCTGCCCTGAAAATTGACGAGGCCTATGACCTGTTACGCCGGGAGCATGCTAAAGACAATAGGAGCTTCTTTACTGAGGGAGCTACTTCGACAGGTCAGAAAGGGAGATCTAGGACTCAGACTGAAGGGTCCAGTAATAAGGGTGCACGGGGGAAGGTGAGCCCCCAGACGGACTTAGAAAGGAGACTAGGGCCAAGACTGGCTGCTAAGGACCGACTTGATCCTCGAGAAAGGCTTTCTGAGCCGGTTAGGGCTCGGCTTGGACCGGTGCAAAGGGTGGAAAACCCAAAATCGAAGAAGCGGGTTCGAACTAAGGAAATTCCCCTTGTGATTAGGGAAAGTTCGCCCCCACCCCGTCGGCCTCGGGCTCCACGTGACCCGAAAGATAAAGGGAAGGGAAAAATGTACGAGTAGTCTCCTAATTTTATTATTTAAGTATTATTACTATTTTTTGTGGTGTGATTTTGTTGCTTTTTTGTGATGTATTTTTTGAAATAATAAAAAGACATATTAGTGAATACCGTTCCTGTCTTTTCGTTATTGCATTGGTTGTACCCTTTTGAGGGGTTGCCTACGTATCCAAAATTAATGGAATCAAACCTTCCGTAGTTCAGAATTTTTGCAATTTTTCGAAATACATCAAGATTATTAATTCGAGATGTTCAACGGTAGGATAAATAATCCTAACTTATTGACTTGCTTAAATTTTTGGAAATTCATAAAAAGACATTTTTTTTTATAAATTTTGCAAATGACATTGAGATAGGGTTTATGGGTAGTAACGCTTCAGTTGGTCCAAGTTTGTTGGGTTGACGAACTCATTTCCATCCAAGTCCGTTAGCATTACTGCTCCTCCTGAAAGAATCTTCTTTACTAGATATGGCCCAGCCCAATTGGGTTTAGGACTAGATCGCCTTCTTTGATATTTCTGGGCCTAACCCTTTTGTTAAAAGCCCGTTGGATCCTTTTCTGATATATCTGAATATTATTCAGAGCCCGGGATCGCCGTTCGTCTAAGAGGACTAGTGAGTCATATCGGGCTTGGACCCAATCTGCTTCAGGTACCTGACTTTCGAGCAGAATCCTAAGGGATGGTACTTCTAGTTCGACTGGCTGAACTGCTTCCATTCCATATGTCAGATAATATGGGGTTGCTCCGGTTGCAGTTCGAATTGATGTCCGATACCCCCATAAGACAAAGGGTATCTTGTCGGGCCAGTCCCGGTAATTCTCAGCCATCTTTTTAAGAATGGTGACAATTGTTTTATTAGCTGCCTCCACCGCTCCATTTGTTTGAGGACAGTAAGGTGACGATGTATGCCTTTGGATCTTGTACTTTTCCAGCAAAGTAGCAGTTTCAGCTTGAAAATGGGTCCCGTGATCGCTGATGAACTCGTGCGGAATCCCATATCGACATATAATTTTATTTTGGATGAACTTAGCCACATGCTTGGCATTCAAGATCCGGTATGATTTGGCTTCGACCCATTTAGTGAAATAGTCAATAGCCACTAGGATGAAACAGTGACCTCCCGTCCCGGAAGGGTTCACTTTCCCGATTATATAAATTCCCCATGTCGAGAATGGCCATGGTGACGTCATTGTATATAATAAGGACGAAGGCATATGCTGAACATTAGCAAAAATCTGACAGTTATGACAGTGTTTAACGTACATCTGACAGTCAGTTTCCATGCTATTCCAATAGTAACCGAGTCTTGTGATTTTCCGGGCCAACATATGGGCGTTCATGTGTGGACCGTTTTCACCGTCGTGTACCTCGGCCATAACTCTTTCGGCTCGAGTTTTGTCAATGCATAGAAGTAAAGCCCCCTGTGCTGTCTTCTTATATAACTGTCCATCATCTGTGCGGATGAACTGGGTGGCCCATTTTCGTAGAGCTTTCTTGTCCCGGTTTTCAGCTCCCGGAGGATATTCCCCTGACGTTAAGTATGTTAGAACAGCCTGGTACCAAGGTTCTGGATCAGTTATTTCAATATCTTGGATAGCGTGGATATATGCGGGCTTGGACCGCCTTTCAACGCAAATGGGCATGCTGGTTAGATGCGCTGGGATATTCAGTAAAGATGCTAATTTTGAGAGAGCATCTGCAAACTGGTTTTCTTCCCGAGGCAGATAAATGTACTCCACTTTTTGGAATTGTTTTTCGAGAACCCTTACTCGTGCTTGGTAAGCCACGAGATTTGCGTTCCGAGTCTTCCATTTTTGTCGGGTTTGATTTATGACTAATGATGAGTCGCCGTGGACCCGGAGGTTTGTTACTCCTAAATCGGCAGCGGCTTGCAACCTATGAATGCATGCTTCGTACTCGGCTGCGTTATTAGTCACGTCAAAATCTAGCTTGATGGATAACGGGGTATGTTCCCCTTGTGGTGAGATTAGTAGAATCCCGACACCAAATCCTCGAAAGTTGGATGCTCCGTCAAAATACAGATCCCATGTGTCGGTGTCGGTATGGAATATGTCTTCGTCTGGGAAGGCCCAAGTGTCGGTGTGATCTTCCGCGGATACCGGACTATCGGCTAGGAACTCTGCTACTACCCGGCCCTTGATGGCTTTTAAAGGTACGAATTTGAGATTGAACTCAGCTAGCATTAAAGTCCACCTGGATATACGACCGTTAAGGATGGGCTTCTCGAATAGATACTTGATTGGATCCATTTTGGATAGCACATGTACCTCGTGACTAAGCATGTAGTGTCGGAGCTTTTTAGTGGCCCATACTAATGCTAGACACGTCTTCTCAAGCATGGTGTATTTGCATTCGTATTCTAAGAACTTCTTACTGATGTAGTAAATAGCCCGTTCTTCAGAATCGACCGTCTGGGCTAGCATAGCGCCCATGGCTGTCTCGGTGTTGTTAAGTATAGTGATAGAGGCAAACCATGCTGAGGTGGCATTAGCACCGGTGGAGAGGATAGAATCTCCTTGATCTTATCGAAAGCCATTTGACATTTATCGTCCCATAGTGTTCGTTCTCCTATCTTCAGTTTTTTGAAAATGGGTTCACATACCATGGTTAGTTTTGAAATGAATCGGCTTATATATTGGACTTTCCCGAGAAACCCCCTTATTTCTTTTTCGGTTTTAGGCGGTTGCATCTCGGTTATGGCCTTGATCTTTGCTGGGTCGACTTCGATGCCACGTTGGCTGACAATGTGGCCTAGTAGCTTGCCCGATGTTACCCCGAAACTGCATTTTTGAGGGTTTAACCTCATTTTGTACTTGCGTAGCCGGGTGAAGAACTTCCTTAGGGCTGCAATGTGCCCGTTTCGGTCCTTGGATTTGACAATCATATCGTCAACGTAGACCTCCACTTCCTTATGCATCATGTCATGCAATAAAGTGGTGGCGGTCCGTTGATAAGTGGCACCAGCGTTAATAAGCCCAAATGGCATTACGGTATAGCAATAAGTCCCCCAAGGTGTGATGAAGGTGGTCTTACTCATATCTTCTTCGGCCATTTTGATCTGATTATATCCGGCATACCCGTCCATGAATGATAGAAGGGCATGGTCGGCCGTGTTATCCACCAGTATGTCGATATGTGGCAACGGGAAATCGTCTTTTGGGCTGGCCTTATTAAGGTCTCGGAAATCTACACATACTCGGACTTTGCCATCCTTTTTGGGTACTGGTACTATGTTCGCGACCCAGTCTGGATATTCAGACACTTGAATAAAGCCCGCTTTGAATTGTTTATCAACTTCTTCCTTGACTTTGAGAGACCATTCGAGCCTCATTCTTCGGAGTTTCTGTTTTATCGGCTTGTACCCGTCTTTGATGGGTATTCGGTGTTCAGCTATCTCCCGGTCTATTCCCGGCATGTCCTTGTAGGACCATGCGAAGACGTCTTTGAATTCCTGGAGGAGATCCGTAAATTGTTGTTTCTCCTCGGGATTTAAGGATAAGCCCAACTTAAGTATCTGAGGCTCTAAAGGGGTTCCTACGTTGATGGAATCGGTTTCTTCGATTACCGGATTTCGGGACTCCCTTTGTTCGAGTTGCTCGATTAGATGCGGGGGCAATGGTACCTGTTCGTCGGGTTTCTCAATGTCATTGCAAGTAAGATTTTTGAAAACATTTTGAAAATAAGCCAAGTCATAAGCAGAACAGTTATCGTTATTATTGATAGTAAATTTTGAAAAGAGCTCGAAGAGAGCTGCCATCTGATCGTTGGTCAGAGGCGGGATAGGGAGAGCCATCGGGACAGACTCCGGGGCTCCCGATGGTGAGGCTAAAGAAGGGAGAGGGGTTACAGACTCGATCCTAGTACCGGACCCTCTAGACTTTGACTCAGACTCCGACTCCGACTCTGACTCAGACCCGGACTCAGACTCAGATTCAGATTCGATAACATGCATATCTCCTTCGCCATTAGTTAGCTTGTAGACTCGGCCCTGACTGTCGGTCCACTTAGTTGTCTTCCTCCAAGCTCTCTTCCCAGTGTCGGTACCAACTTCAGAGATCAGCTTGGTTGGATCGAACCTGCTGCTGCGGAGGATCAAGCTGACTAGCTCCTGCTTAGGGGTCGGGATGACCTTGTCTTCCCCAAAGAGTAGTCCTAAAATGGGCTCAGTGTTGCTTGTGCCCTCCTTTGATTTGGCCTTGATAAGGGCGAATATGTCATCTGGGATGAAATTGCATTCCCGAGCCAGTTTGGTCCCGGGATATGAGATGGTGGGCCGATAGAGGCCCGTTTGAACAGTTTCGAATACCGGGGTGACGAACGTGACCGCCTTGGTTTGGTTCGTGTAGCCGGACGCCATAGTATAGCCTAGACCGAGGTGAGATTGCCCGTTGTTCAGGGTTTCGATGATCTTCCCATGTGGAAGATATGGCCTTGATGTGACTCCCGGTAGGCAACCCAGGTTCTGTAGCATCGTATAGATGCTAACGGTGAAGTACGGCTGGAAAAGGTATTCTTCTTCGATCATTCCCACAAAGTTGAATTCTCGTGGGTCGGCGGAGCCTGCGGTGTTGCAGCTTGACACAGTTATGGGAGTAGCTTCGAGAGTGACGATCCCATCCTGCAAAGGTAGTTTGACCTTCCTGTGAAGAGTGGAAGACACAGCTTTGACCGCATGAATCCATGGTCTCCCAAGTAGCAGGTTGAAGGACGAAGTAACATCGATCACTTGGAACTCTAACTCCTTTTCGATCGGGCCCGTTATGATGGTTAGTTTAACGGCCCCAGCAACTGATTTTGGGCTCCCATCAAAAGCCTGGATAGTCTTTGCATTCGGAAGGTAGTCAGCCTCGGTAATGCCGAGGACCTTGGCTGTCCTTAAAGGAAGGACGTTAACTGCAGACCCGTCATCAATCAGGGTCATCGGGAGATATTTGTTTCGGCAGATTACCGTGATATACAGGGCCAAGTTATGAGTGGTCCCGAATGGTGGAAGGTCGGACTCGGAGAAAGTGATAAGTGGGCCTTCTCCTTTGGACTTGTCCTTGAGGTGTGGCAAGATCGTGGCTACCATCTCGGTGGGGGTAACCGATGAGTCGACCTTGATTTCATCAAGGGCCCTAGTAAGTGCTGCTCGATGCTCCTGAGAACTAACCAAAAGCTGCCATATAGTAATGTCGGTTCGGACCCTTTTTAGTTGTCTGACTAGGGCCGTGTCAGCGTTTGGCCCTTCGGGAGCGAGTTCCGTCCTGGAAGGTTCAGTGACGGTTTCCGGAGTGGCTGTGATGGTGTGTGTACCGGCCAGAGCTTTGGCTTTAGCCCTCCGGATTTCCTCGATAGTGACGGGGATAGCCTCCCCTTTAGTCAGGTAAACATCATCCTCGTCGTCGTTCCATATCCCGTTGATTTGGGAAATGAAAGGGGAAATGAGATGAGTGCAGTCAACTACCTCTCCAGTAAAAATGGCATGAGTAGCAAGAGGATTGTTTTTGTTACTTGGCTTGTCACTGGGTAGCGGTATCTTCCCATTTTCGATCAGATCTTGTATAAGATGTTTCAATTTCCAGCATTTCTCCGCGTCATGCCCATTGCCTTGGTGATAGTGGCAATAGGCCTGTATGTTGTAGCTTTTAGACCGCTTTTCTACGGGAACTTCCGGAGTTGGGCCTATCGGTTGGATTAGGCCTTTCGAAGATAGCCTTTGTATGGCATTAGCATAGGTTGTTCCTATGTCAGTGAATACCCGATTTGGAGTATTCTTCTTGGTTGAGGTGTCAAGTGAGTTTACCTCGTCGAAGATGCTTCGGGCCGCCGTTGTGGTGGCGGGCTTGCTGGAGGAGGAACTGGATCCTTGATACCCTTTGGTAGAGGCCTTAGTAAGGTTCTCTAGCCTTAGATCGTCTTCGATCCTAGTACCCATTTCGGTTAAAGTGGCGAAGTCGGGTATGATGGCGTACCTGAGATGGACTCGGTAAGCAGGGAAGAGGTTTTTGACAAAGACCTCCACTAGAACTTTTTTGCTGGGTTTGTCAACCAGCTTAACACTTTCGGTCCGCCACCTTTGAAGGTATTTGGTGAAACCCTCCTTAGGCTCTTGGGCCATAACTTCCAGAGTACGCATGGTAGTCTGGATTTCAGCATTATCCGCGTAGTTTCGCGCGAATTCCATTGCAACATCGTCCCAAGTTTTGAATTTCTTGGGGTCGAGCCTGTAGTACCAGGCTTTTGGGTGTTTCTCCAGAGAGGAAGCAAAGAGGTGCTTGAACATGGTCGATTTGACCCCCTTAACAGCCACAAAGTCTTTGAAAGCCCGAATGTGGAGTACCGGGTCTTCAGTCCCATCGAACATTGGCAAGCCCTTTAAGTTAAGGTTAGCGGGCAGTTCATCGGTTAAGGGTGAATAGGTACGGGCATTTTCCGTGAGAATGGTGTTTCTGGTGGTCGAGTGGACCTGTTCCTGCAACTTTTGGACTGCGCCGGCCAATGCGGCCAGAGGTCTGTCATCTTCGATCGAAGCATTGGGGCTTCCCTGTTCCACGGCACTAACCCGAGTGATGATGGCAATCTGGTCCTCCCGCATTTTCCTCAATTGGTCTTGGATTTGGGCCAACGAGGTGGTCAACTCATCTATGGCTTTTTGCGTCATGGTTCGAGTGAAGGGTGGCCTGTCTGTAAGAGCACCACGTAATTAGCAACTTAACCCGAATCCTAAGGAAAGTACATCCCGAGCAAGGGAAAAAAAGAAGAAGACTAAAAAGACGGTAAATGACTCGGAAAAGACACCTAGACGGGTGACTTGTGAAGAGGTGAGCCTTCCTCAGGATCCAACGCTGTGGGTTGGGCCCTGTCCGAAGGAAGGTTCACGTGAGACATTCCCAGACTTTTAGACTCGATTGTGTAAATGGGCCAACCTTTGTAGGAGTATGTCCTACGTAAGTGGGCCTTGCCTTAGTAAAATAAGGCGGACTAGGATAGGGGGGAAAATCCGTGATGTAAGATCGACGGAGTTTCGACGCTAGAGACTTCAACGACTTATGACACGACCCGACACTGCTAAATACGGGAAGTCCTAAGAAGAGGAAGTTTTGAAATGTGATTTTTTTTAAAAGCCCGAAATGAATCGGGTGAAGAAATTCGGCCCTTTTTTCGAAAAAAGAAAAAAAGGAGTGGGCCGAATGACGGGTTTTGAAAGTTTCGAGTTTTGAATTGGGCATAATACCGGCTAGAAAAAGGCTATTTTGAGTAAAATCATAAGTCCTAAGTTCGGTATATGACCCGGGTTTTGAAATTGGATATTTGAAAAAGGATACAAATTTTGAAAAGATGACGGTTTTTGAAAAAGATGTGGATCAAGTAGCACGTAGTCATGGAAACAGTATAATGACGCCATGTATGCTCTTAATCTAAGTCTCGGTCAGTCTATAAGGGTCTATACCAGTGTACATAGCCTATCAAGAATCGGGGCGGACTCCCTAACTCGAGTTGAGATTAGGACATGCCGTAAAACCCATATGAATCGGCTAATGGACACCTTTGACATAACCAATTTGGACTATATCAACGGTATAGTGGGACGTCGGTCACGAGTACCGGCCCGGGAAAGTGGGGTTATGCATGAACCGTAAAACTAAAACGCGCATTGTACTAGTCAAACGATTTCTATTCGAGTCTCACCCTGAGGACACCGAAGGTTATTAACTCATCAGAAAATCCCCAGCGGAGTCGCCAAATTGTGGACATGACATAGGTCCACCCCGACGCGGCCACGCGCGGGTTTTGGGGAGGTGAATGAATCTCCATGAGATGGTCAAATGGAAATTTAAATCGAAGTCGGAGTCGCCACCGAATTTTATGGTTATTCGGAACCGTTCGAGCCCACTCTATGTCGTAGTGGGCCGTGTACAAAATACGGCCCATTTCCGATGTCAGAGTTTATTGGGCTCGTCCTTTTTGCATATCGATATAGATACCGACTGGAGCTGTTAATCGTATATTGAATGACTCTCGTTGCCAATGGTTTCGGACATCCGAAAACCACGGTTCTGAGTAAGGGGTGAGGGTACGTGTTGGGAAGTTCACTAAGAACACCCAACCCCGCCCGCACATTAGCGGCCTCTACTAGGATATCGAATGACGTTTTAATGCGCGCGTTAGTAATACGATGAATGATATGCAAACATTGTTTTCCTAAACATGCGAGGAATTGAACGGGTTGCTAAGTCGTTTAATGCTTGAAAAATTTAACGTCAAAGTTGAATTTAACATGTGAGATTCGTTTTAGTATAATAAAACAAACGAAATAAAAAGGATGAATTTGCTACAAAAGATGAACAAATGAGTTAGTATCGATTTGTAAATAATATAGCAAATAAAATAGACGAGATCGAGAAAATATATATTAATCGAAATCTGAAGAAAATATCGTTGAAAAGACGCTGTTTTGTATAAAAAACGAAGTTCGAAAAATAAAAAATAATAAAAAAAGACGGAAAAAGGACACGGCAAGCAGCCGGCCGCGCGGCTCGTCCGGGACGCCGGCGGGTCGCGTGGCTGACTGTTTCGGTGTCGGTTTTCGAAAACTCGATGTTCGTATTAAATCGCGTATGAATATTGCATGATTCGTACTCGAATTAATATTTTCGATATTCGTTATATTCGATAGTTGACTACGAAATCAATATCAAATACTTGAAATAGTTTTAGAAAAGATGTAAATTTTAGAAATCGATCGAAGAATAAATAATAAACGAACGAAAACGTAAAAAAAAAGTCCCGGATTCCAAGCCTGCGCACGAGTCGCCTGGGCATGGCGCGACTCGCGTGCGGGTCTGTCCGTTTTTATTTTTGTTCGAAAATTGTTATTTTGATGAACCGCGTACAAATTATGAATTAACTTGTATTCGATCCATGTTTTCGATATTCGTCATATCCGATATTCGATTATGAAATCGATATCGAATATTCGGAATGAACTAAAAAAAAGAAAGGTTTTGAAAAATTAGTTTGTCTTGAACGAGAAAAGAATTTCGAATGAAAAAAGATGTAACGATTTTTAGTATCGTCGAAATCTTAATATAATTCTTTTCGATACAATATTCGATTATAGAAAAATCGATATCGTATGTTTAAGAATTTTGTTATGAAAATAATTTTTCGTTAATAACGATATTAGGAAAAGAAAAAAAACGACTCTTGACCCGTAAAAAGACAAGACGGACGAAGAGGAGAAGAGGAGAGAAAGGAAGAAATCGGGTTTGGTACACCCTCAACCTACATGCTCTTGTTGACTCGGATCGGAGCTCGTCGGGATGTGGCTAGGCACGGGAGCGTCGAGTGATGTTGGGTTCGGTTTAGGGTGGCTCGGTTTGACGGGTGAAGGTGTCGGGTATTGGGGCCGGTTTCCTTCGGGTTTTGGATGTATTATCGGTTTCTCGATGCTAAGGGAATTATGTGTGTGTGTGTGTGTCGGAGTATGTATGTGTGTGTTCCTAATAATTGGTGTCGATAACTGATGTCAATCATGAATGAATGTGTGTTGGATGCAAGGGGCTATTTATAGGGAGTTCCCGACCTTGGCTTAGGAGAGTTTGACTACCGCTTAGGATAGGAAACGCACGAATCTGAGGGAAATAAAAATTCTGCTTTCTTGTGAAGGAAGAAAGGGCACACGGCAGATTTGGGCTGTCTTGGCCGAGTGTTTTACACTCGGTCGGGTACTCGAATCGGTTTTTGAATAGGATTCCTGCTTGAGCTAGAATTACCGCTTGAGTAAGAAGCTGAGAAGAACGAGAATTCCGTTTTCTTGTGAGGGAAGAAAAGAGGAAACCGGCTGATTCACGCTACTTGGCCGAGTAATTGCACTCGGTTGAGTGTTTGAATCGGTTCTCGGATAGGATTCCTACTTGAGATCGAATTCTACCTTTAAACGGAATTGTTTATTGCTTTGTGTGGCTGATTTTTGTAGAATTAGAGTCCGAATAGGACGTGTGAGACCTCACGGTCAGCCTACAAGTCTCGAGAAATATCTTTGACTGGGTTTTGACTCGGTCGCTAAAAGACGATTTTACCCCTGGTGCCGGATTCGACCCAAATTAGTGTTATTTGACTCGAAACGACCCACTGGGCCTGAATTTGAGGTTGTTTTTGTGAGATTTGTACTCCGTAAAATGCCTAGGCCAAATGCCATGGATTTCGAGCCCATTCCGAGTACGTTAAAGCACGTTAGCGTCCGATCATCATCGGGTGTTTGTCGGAAACTACTATAGACACCTGGCAGTCAAAATGTGGGTGTCTACACTCGTCTTATCGAATCAAGATGTCTTTTTGGGTCGAGTCAGATCGAGTCAATTGATGAACCTGGTTTAGAGCTGATCATGGGTAATGGGTCGTACAAGCCCGGCCAAATGACTAAATGGGTCGGACATGGACATAAATTTTATGTTTTTATTAATTAGTTTCTTTTTTTTTGTGTAAATGTGAGCTTTTTATTCATTCATGAACAGATGTACAGTCTAAGAATTACATGTACAGACAGATAATCTGACAGAACAAGCTTAAGCCGTATTAGGCTCCAATTAGTCTACTCAACTCATTTAACTCCTCTTTTGTATTGTAAGTTCTTTGAATTAGAATTCCGCATCTCTTTCGAACATCTTTCTGAATTTGTTCAGTCACTTTAGTTGGGTATTGTACTTGTCCCTCTGCCCAAGCATATTGTATGATGATAAGTAGTTAATACTAATGCCTGGATTCGACCTCGGGGTCCACTCATAAGTGTGTAATCCGGGTGCTGGGGGAGATCAAATCCAAGCCAACTGATAATGGCACTTCAGATCTGTCTGCTGTATGCGCAATCCAGCATCAGGTGGTGGACTGTTTCGTCATCCGCTGCGCAAAGACAGCAAAGCGTATCAGAGCAGCAGCCAAATTTTGCAGTTTTCATCTTAGTGTTTAGCCCATTGTTCATCAAAATCCACGATATAACAGCATGCTTTGGGACACACCGGTCATCCCAAATGAGTCGGTGCCAGCTGACTTCAGGTTCGCTACCTCGCAGCCATCGATATCCGTTTGCAATGGTATAACCTTTACCATCCATGTTTCACTCATTAGAGCCATTGTAACCTTCTTTTAGCTTTTCTTTTGCTCTACATATCGATCTCCAGGTCCAAGGAACGTCGGTCGGAAAACTAGTCCATCTAGGAAAGATGGCCAAGAGGCACATCCCTATACTAGCTCGGTTGCACGGGGTATCTTCTGTCTCCATACTATCCTTCATTCCAGTTCTTCCCGGCTCCATCCTCTATTAATTAGTTTCTTATTGTCTATAAATTTTATTTTTAATCATCTTTTGTATTTTTTAAGTTCATTTTTTGAAATTCAGGTTAACTTGAGCATAATTTTATTAATAAAGTCCGAAAAAACATTAGCCACATGTGTTTCTTAATCTGTGGCAAAAAATGAATTTCGCCATGGAAGATAAGTAAGTCGTGGCGAAAAAAAATTGCCACGGAAAATATTAGTGGCTAAATATATTTTTGCCAAAGGTGTGACATCTTTCGTGGCAAGGGTGATTATTGGCCACGACTTTAGTAAAATTCGTGACGAAAGTAAATTTTAGCCACGGGAAAAGTTCTCCCGTGGCATACTTTTTTTACCAAGATAGTTAACCAAATTTTTCCTGTGGCTAAGTACAATTTAGCCACGAATTACATTTTCACGTGGCATAAATCATGGCACAAGTGGTAAATTATAGTAGTGCCATGTTGAGTGAAGGGACTCGGGAACGGTCCAAATGACTTGGGTGTGCCACCGCTGAAGCAAAGTATCACACATCACGTCCGTCAGTTGAGTAGAGTAACTGAAAATTACCTTATCCTCTGGGATCCTTTGCGACAAACCAAACTACCTAAGGACACGGACAGTATAAAGGTGAACTGTCTAATCAAAAGATAAAATCACATGATAACGGGCCATATCTCTCTTCGCGAAACTGGTCCAAGCGGGAATGACCCATCACAGGACCAGCCACCGAATCAATGGGCCGCGGTGAAACGACAACTCCTCATTCCAATACTTCCTATTGATCAAACATGAGTAATCAATGGCCCGCCACCTCGTAGTCACCTGACTAAACTGATACCTGCTAGGGTCAAGGGAAGAGTCTATGATAGACAACCTCTGATACAACCAAATCTGCAAACAGAACAGGCGCGCCTCAAATACAGTCAGGCGCCTGAATCATGTGGTAAAAAAAACAAAAAAAAGCAAAAGACTTGATACCTGCGGGTGGTCCCGGTCATATGAGCAGACGGGTCTCTTTTGCGGCCATCCAAACCCTGGATAAGCTCCCCCATAATTAGCCAAGTCGGACTGTGCTCCGTCTCCATTTGATCAACAATCATCAAGACTTGAGTGTGACCCATACACGACAACAAATCCATATGACCCTCAAAAGCATAGACATGTGGCATATAGAAAGCAAAAGCCCTACGACGATGAGACGCCAGGCCATGACCCGGACATCCTTGTGGTTCATAAACTTGTAAATCGGGTCTAACAAAGAAACAATTTCCCCAACCATCATCCGGGTCACCTCCGAGTGGGACAAGCCTAGGAACTCCGGCAATTTTCTCCTCGGGTCAGGTAACAAAATCAAGATAACCGGTCGAGACCTAAGGTTCCATCCCCCCACAGAAGCAATCTCCTCGGGCAAATGACATATTTCGCCCCGAGCAAATGCGAAAACATGAAAAATATCATCCCACTCCCAAAATATCAAGGAATTGTAAGTCTACCTGCCGCTGACGGGCAGTAAATAACTGAGAAATACCCATCTGATTCAGAGCAACATTTTTCTCATTCTTGAAGCTTCGGGACCAAGCTTCCAACTTCACCGACAACAATTCAATACCAATGGCTGAAATTTCGCGAAAATGTAACGAGAAATTTTGTTCTTTGAATTTGTCGCGACAATGCAGAATTGAGGCGAAAGGTCGTGTATATAAGCGCGAAAACCCTACATCACCTTGGGATCCGCATCGCATCACGAAACAGGAAAAATCGAAAGTTGGGGCGCTTGGGCTCCCTTGCTCGAAAATCAAGGCGTGCAGGATTCTGTGCTTGAATGAAGGGTCGCCTCAGTGTACGTGCCTATACGCGCAAGCCCGATCCACATTCCATCACCTTTCTTAGCCCAATATAGGAATCGATTCATCCCGAGCATTTCTCCTCTAAAAAATCCAAATTTCAAAACATCAAAATATTTACCCCCAATGGATAATCAAGTCAGTGTCTCTCCTAAATGCTACATTCAAAATATGATATGTTTGCATAGAGATACACCCAATACTTTGAAAGCAAGTTAAAATCCCCACGGAGTTATCATCGTCAACATAGGTATGATCCTCTACTTAAGGCTGGCGAGCTCTTCACGCAAATCTAATTGACTATAAACGATCCGACCGGAAGACTGCCAGGTTATAATTCTCGATTGACCTGGTGGCTACTCTGACTTTCGCCTTGTACAAGCCTCGATCAGAGTAGGGGCTCTATAAACACCTTTATTTTGCCTGCTAGTGTCTATAATAGTCTCTAACAAAATACCCAATGATGATCGGACGTTAACATGCATCAATACGCTTGCATACGGGTTTAGAATCAATAGTATCCAACGTGGGCACTTAGTGGAGTACAAATATCTCATAATCGACCCCAAATCCAGACTCAGTGGGTCATTTCCAATAAAATAAAGCTAAGCCAAAACCGCCACCGGGGGAAAACCGTCTTTGTCGTCCGAGTCAAACCCAGCCAAATTTGAAACCCGAAAAAAAATAAGCCACAAAAGTGTCCAAGTACGCGATCAAACCAAGTTAAAACAAAATTCGAAACATCGAATAACACGGATATCAATCCTATTTTGAGTAACTTACGATAAGCGCCAATTCAATCGTGCTCATCCCCGCGCCTCAATATTGAGTCGCCCCAAGTACGGCACCTTAGAATCAAGGCATTGGCCTTATCGCATCTGAATTTCGAAATCCAAAACATTTCGAAAAACTCACCAACTCTATAAATACGCCCTTATGTGCATAATTTCAAAAGTTAATTTTTCAGAATTCAGAAACCGTGTTCGAGAGCTTCCTTCCTACATACATTCAAAAACACACCTTAACTCTTCTTATATACATCGAATCGCTCCCCGTGTCTACGACGATACTACGCAGGGCCGTATTTCAAAGCAGTTGACATGTAGGTTGAGGGAGTCCAAATCGCATTTCTAATCACTAAACTGTTTTAATTATCGTAACTAACCATACTAACATTTTCATTATTCGCATCTAACATTTACTTTTCTTTCCTAACATCGTTCGATGATAAAATAATCACTCTTTTACGTATCGAATACTAAGGGTGACGAAGTAAGGAAACCGAACACAAGAGTACCACACTCGCGTCGCCGGTCGCTTATCTCGTCACCTCGCGTGTTTCGTTGTCTAAGACGAGTCAACCTCTAAAACGTTCTTACACTTTCGTTCTATTAATACCGTGTATATATAATCAAAAATATTTTAACAAGACCCGAGTGGGCGTCTGATGATGGTATCGACATCGTAGATCTCAACCTTCAAATGACGATGTCGATATACGTAGGACCTAATGCCTACGAGGACAAGTCATTGTCGATTCGAAGTAACTGTCCCGTGACACCAATTCACACATCATGGACCCGTGGTTAATGTCGATGTCAAATAGTGCAAAGGGTTTAATCCAAATCGATTTTCATTTAAAATGAGCGCATCCGGCTAAAGCTTTTGTCAAAAGTCCGCACAACCACCAGGCAGGGTGCACGGGTGGTGGCGCCTCATGCTTGAGGTGCGCCACCCCAGACGCCTAAGAGTCAGGGCGCCACAAGGCACACGCCTGACCCTTGGGTTGTGACATGATCGTGGAATCCTTTTTTGTATGTTTTCAATGTCGTTTATATTCGTCACTCTGAAATGCTCGATGTCGATTTCGTAATAGAATGTCGCGCATAAAGACTCATCGAGAATCGAACTAATACGAAACCTAATAACGCAAATCTGAGCGTCATGTGGTCCACAAGACAAAATAATGACGCCACGATGCGGAGGTCTTCGATACTCGTATTAAGTCGATATACCGATTCATGTCAAAAATTGAGTTGATTTTAGGACAAGCACCCAATTAAGTTCAAAGTGAGGTATCGTAGACTTTCAAAGTATTCAAACCACAATACGAATTTCAGCTAGGGAATCATGCTTGCGACACAAGTTAACACATGCCCATCAATCACGTGTTCCCTATCAAAATCCACATCTGTTATCAATTTTCAATCTATCAACATTTTCCCTTTGCAACTTTGAGTGAATGCTTCGCAATATTAATCCTATATCAACGACTCTCTAGTCAGACTCGATATTCCATAAATCAAGGCAACCAAATTTCATTAGGATAAGTCAGGATGAGACTTCGAGGCCTCGGGATCAAGCTAGCATCATGCTTTGGTCCCGTACACCGTCGATTTTGGCCCCCTATTGCATGCACCTGAAAACTTATACGCCAAGCACCAGGCGCTTGAGTTCTAGGGCGCAAAGAGCTTATGTGCCTGACCCTTTGTCCTCTATTCAATACGCAACATAATGTATAGTTGATGGGAGTCTGTCCAGCATTTCGATTCGCATTTTCTGTTTACGTTTTCTATTTACGAGTCCGTTTGTAGCTCACGTTTACCGTTTCCAATTTGGTATTACAATTGCTTGTGGTATTGTGAAATCTTGGTTGTATTCCACTCGTGTAACTTGTAATTTACGTTTCAAGTTCGTTTACTTTACTTGTGTGGCATTTATCGTCTTAAACATGAAACCACATGCTAAATTCAACTCCGACAAATTCCAAAGATGCGTAGTAAACACATAATTCTCCTGTGTAGCTTAAAACAATGGTTTTCATACATTCTCATCGTCTTACTAACGCGCGTACACGAACACCAATCGATATCTTAGTAGAGGTCGCTATGTGCGGGTGGGGTTGGTTGTCCTTTGTGGGCTTCCCAACACGTACCTTCACCCCTTACTCAGAACCTTCAAGTTTTGGATGCCTAAAACCATTGGCAACGAGAGTCATTCGATATACGATATTCGATAATCCGACATCGGTATCGGTATCGCTATGCAAAAGGACGAACCCCACAAGCTCTAGTACTATAAGGCAAGTCGTGATTTGTGCGCCATACACCTAAGTATAGAATGGGTTCGAATGGATCCAAACTTCCACAAAGTTCGGTGGCTACTCCATTATTATTTAAATTTTGATTCAAGATCATTCTCACACGAGAACATCGGCCTACCAAAACGTCCCCCCTGACCACGTCGGGCATGGACCTATGTAATCTCCACAAAGTGAAAATGAGAAGCAAGGATTGATAAATTTGACTAAAATCGATTAACAGAAGTGCGACATCAGAATGAATAGGTAACACAAAATCGACACCTCAAAACACATCAATAGATAAACACGAATTAGACAAAGGTAAAAGGGTTAGATCGTCACCTTTAGTCAAAACACGATGATCGGAAAGTAGCAGCAGCAACGACGCCCAACAGAGATAGAAAACCGAAAGTATGGACGAGGGAAAGAAGGGAGAATGGCACGATGATGATGAATGATGAAGGAACAAGGAGGGGGATGGTTGATGCTGGTAGAACAGGGGGAAAACGAAGGTTGGAGATGGTGATGAAGAATGGAGGAGATGAGGAGAGGGAGAGTGACATAAAGAAGGAATAAAAGAGGGGGTTTCAAAACAAATTAGGTTTAAAATCAAAATGGGTCCCGGTTCAAAAGACTAAAGGACGGGTTCGAGTAAAAACCGAAATAAGATCGAGTTCGAAAAATTCGAAATTGGCCGAATACAACTTGTAAATAAAATATTTATCGAGGTCAAAATAAATATTAGAGCTAAAAATAAAGTGGGAAAAATAATTAATTAGTCTGAGAGGAAAAATACGGTGAATCTCGAGAATAACATAAACATTTATGATTAAAATAACGCTTCTTGAGAAAATTAACGAATGTACGACGAAAATGCATTAAATTGATTTCTCGAGGAGGAGAAAAAAATGTTTTGGCGAAGCTTATTATAACGAGTTCGAGATGAAAAATAGAAAATCGAGCTTGATTAAAAGAATATGAAAATCAAATCATTGGAACAGAGCTTCGTTATGACTGAAATGAATAGATAGATCGAACAAAATTAAAATTATCTTTTAAATATATACGGAGTATATAAGACTTTTTGAGACATTTAAAATTTTAGGCATTTAAATTAATTGAAACATCAATTCGTTTATAATAATTTTAAGCCTTTAAGAATTACAAGTTAAATCGTAAACAGAATAAAATATGAATAAAATTTAATTTATAAAAATCAGGGGTGTTACAACCTTCCCCACGAAAAGGAAGTTTCGTCCCCGAAACTTACAGAACTAAAAAAAATAATGGAAAACAAAGTACTTAACTTGAACAAAATAAGGATACTTTACTCGCACAAAAAAAATATTGTTTCAAAAGAGAATTTTAAACTTTTTCAATGTGATTCGAAATTGACTGTAAATGTTTATTCCAAGATGAAATTGGACTAAGCTACCTGAGGTATAAAAGTTTTTGATTTACTAAATTCATTCGTAAGTTAAATTTTTATGATAAAAGAACAACGGTAAAAACAACGGTAAAATGTTTTGATTAAAAAATTCGTACGTATATGTAGACACCCAGATTTGGACCTAGTGGCTGCTGGAGTATCTAACAAGCACCCAATGATAATCAGACTACAGTGCAACATGACACGATTTTATGATATTTTAGATGATTTTTCTATAAAACGGATCAAATAATTACTTGGAGAAATTAATCCAACTTCAAGTTGGTCTTAATCGTGTCATTACGGTCGCGTCAACACTAACTAGAGTCAATTCCGACTCCAGGGCTCTGAATCGGTCCCAAAATACGACGCAAACCCGAGTCAACGGGCCGGACCGAGTCGAACCTCGGGATCCGCGCTCAAGGCCCATAGGTGGGATCTAGAACCCTTGGGAAGCAAGGCATCGGCAAGATCGCGTATATCTCTGTTTTGGAAACTTTTCCAAATCGAACCTTCAAAATCTCAGGAGTGGTGCGCCTGAGAATTGAGTCGCTAGAGGTCAGGCGCTGGAGTTCTTGGGCGCATGACGTGCTGCGCTCGAGATCTAGAAATGAACTACGAGAAAAAATATATATACCCGGCCCCCTCCTCCGCCCATAATTAATACAACCACTCTCTCCCTCTCGAGAATTCCACACAACTTGCAATTCTATCTTTAGCGTCGTACTCCACGACCTTAGGAACGATTCACTCAATCGTTATCTCTCCGATTCGCATTCCACGGATCACTACTACTCTTTGTAGTTCTTGCGAGGTCGTACTAGATAAGAACGAACAAGGACACATGTATTGATCCATCAATCGCCTCCTAATAACAGCGAAGCTCTGCCAAAATCATCGTAGGACAAACGGGTTGAATTAACCAGTTCCACTCGATCTGAATTAATTCAAGCGTTCCTACGCTCACCGGTTCATCCGTCCAAGTCGATATCATCACTAGGTTGTTCTCTTAACTAAACTTTACATATCGCTTTTCAATTATGCATTTTGATATTGTCGACCGATGAGGATTCTAAATCCGCCCAACGACCACTACTACAAAAAAAAGTTTAAATAAGAGTGTTTTTAACCATCCTATATTACAAGGAACCATCCTCTAGGTCAGCGTCATATTAAATCAAATAGTGCGGTACAAATAAGGTCAAAACCGTCATATTTAACTGTTTACAAATAGGACGGTTGAAGGCAGAATCGTCATATTTAAATACTATAACCGCGTTGTTTAATATAATTACAAATAGGACGGTTATTGTTTTGAACCGTGCTCTTTGATAAAATTCATAAATAAATAAATAAATTGTACATATTCAAGCACAATAAACCAACCAACCTTCAGAAATCACAATTTTTCCAAATTCTATACACTTAGCTAAAGGTATCGTACATGAATTTGGGAACTAAAAGACGGAATTAAGTAATCTTTTTTAAACAAGAAAGGTAAGGGTAAATAAGAGAGAACTATTCAACTGTATCCCTCGGGACTTTCAATGGTTTTCGATTGGGCATACACTGCTTGTACTAAAACGAGCTCCTTCTTGTATCCCTCGATGTCCTCCCAGATCTTGTCGACCGATAACGCGTAATAACCTAAATATGTGTTATAGTGTGAACAAGTAATGTTGCAGCAGTCGGTTTATTTACAATAGAGTAGAGATAATGCGAGAAATGAAAACCTAAAGGATGTATCCTCCATCTAGTAAAGGTTCAAATTTGTTATAAATTGATCAGGCCCGTCGGAAAGGGTGTTCACCTGGTTCTAAGAACCGGGACCCAAACCCAAAAGGGCCTCATAATATAGACTATAAATGCAACTTTAAGTTCAGTAATTGCCTCTTAGTCCAGTGGTAAGGAGATTGCCCAACACTAGGGAGGTCGTGGGATCGAATCCCAACTCCACTGATTTGTTTTGTTTTTTCCAATTTTAGGTATGTACAATTAATGATCATTGGAAACATAATTTTTTTCAACCAATCAAAGTGCTTGAATTCTCTTTTCTCTTTTTTATTAACTCATTAATGTTATTGAGAATGTGAAATCATAATAAATGATTTTGTGTTAATTTTTTACCGACGCAAATATAATACCTTCAACTTAGGTGTTTAACCTATATATTGCACTCGTTTTTCAAACATTAAGTGTATAAAGTACAAGTAACGAGGCATAGTATTTGCAAATACTAGTATGGTACTATCTCCATTTCATACGGAGTAGTATAATATAAGTCGCTTTATGGATAAAAAAAATTATAAGTATTTTAATCATTTATTATGATTTCACATTCTCAATAACATTAATGAGTTAATAACAAGAGAAAAGACAACTCAAGCTATATATATATATATATATATATATATATATATATATATATATATATATATATATATATATATAGAGAGAGAGAGAGAGAGAGAGAGAGAGAGAGAGAGAGAGAGAGAGAGAGAGAGAGAGAGAGAGAGAGAGAGAGAGAGAGAGAGAGAGAGAGAGAGAGAGAGAGAGAGAGAGAGGAGATCATATAAGCTCCCATTATATATTTAAGGTCCTAAGTTCCAATCTTAGCCTTTGGATAAAATAGAGATCAATGGCTTAGATTTATTTGTATATTTAATTATTTTCTAAAACTTTATGAGAAATTTACATTTTCCATGCATGTTTCTTTTTTCCCACCCTCTGTTTTTTTCCCAACCCCATTCATTACTCTCTGCTTTTCCTTTTCCTTTCTCAATCACAAATCAATACTCCATTTTCCATCAATACTTCACTCCACTCTCCATCAAATACTTCACCGTACTGTTTTTTGCACTCCACTCTCCATCATTCCAATCTCCTCTTCATCAACCACTACTGCTTTTCGCATCTCCATTGTCGAAGCATCTTCATCGTCGAAGCTCCAAGTAACTGTCTAAGCATCTCCTAATTTCGCATCTCAGGTTTATGGTTTATGCTTATTTAATTCAACGATTAGTCATGTTTTATAATCGTTGTTTGTACTTGGTTTAGGGTTATCAACTTTTTGCTTAACAATGAAAAAAATTAGGGGTTATTCGTGAATTAGGGATTAATCGTGATTTTCTTACTCGTGAATTAGGGATTACTCGTGAATTAGGGATTAATCGTGATCCGAATAAAGCAGCCTCATTTGATGAGCTCACACTTAAGCCAAGTGATCCTAACTTGGTCCCCATTATCCCATCCAACAGCTTGGTAGTATACCTTCTCCAAGCACTTAATTAGCTTGTATGAACACAAGTTAGGCAAAATAAATGGAGCTAAAGATACATTGCTCCAATACGATTTCTAAGTTCAAATAATCAGCAATGGGATTAATTGCTTTCAAGACTAGAAGATACATTTACCAAGTGCAAAAACACACCAGCCTACTAAAAGCAAACAAAGAAGCATTGCATCGGAATTGGAGCAAAATAGTGGCTGCTAGTGTTCACACTTGTTCATTGTATCTAGTGGTCTAAATTCTTTTCTCTTTCTTTGTTTATATCACCCACTTTATGAGGCTTGACTATTCTGGTTGGTCTCTCTTTGGGTCGTTTTGTTGGCTATAAATAGCCACCCATTGGATGAATAAAGCATTCAACCTTCATCAAACAAAATCTGAGTTAAGCTTTGCTTTCCATTTCGTCTTTGTAGTTCACAAGACAAAGTATTAGAGTAAGTCGCGTTACAAGCTCTATACTCGCTATTTCAATCGAGTGTTTGAATTAGCACCCGCTTTGTTGAGGTATAGGTCTATCTCACTTAGCACACTATCCTTGGTTACGTTCTATCATCATTTTACCGTAACTATTTCAACCTGATTTCGTTGTTTTGTTTCGTTCATTTCAATTTGTTATCAATCTCCAATTCACTTGTTCAAAGTTCATTCTAACTCACATCATTAGTGGTATCAGAGCTTTGGTCTTCCTAAGACGTAAAGCATGGCAGGAGGAGTGAACTTTGACTACCCTAACTTCTTGGAGCACCTAAAGAAGGCGTTGGAGAACTTTCAACCCTTGAATTCTCGTTTCCAAGCAAGAAGTGAGCCCGTGGACAGAATCAAAGTGAATGAACTCCCTGAGTTCATGGGTGGTACTGATCCAGAAGTGTACTTGGAGTGGGAGCAAAACATTGAGAAGCTCTTCGATTTCAAGGACCTAGAAGACGAGGAAAGGTGCAAGTATGCAATTCTGAAACTAAGCAAGGGGGCATCTCTTTGGTATGAGGGGCTGAAGGTGCAACGCAGTAGGGCTGGTAAGAGTAAAATCTCATCGTGGGAGTCCTTAAAACGTAAGCTACGTAAGAGGTATGTTCCAACTACACATAAGTTGTCCTTGTACAAAAAGATTGCTAATCTGACACAAGGGAGGTTAAGTGTTAATGAGTATATTGATGAGTTTGAGAATTTGGTTTTAATGGGAGAAGTAGAAGAAAATGAAGAAATAAAAATGGCTAGATTCTTGCGTGGGTTAAATCGTAGTATTGCTAATACGGTCGATTTATGTCCTTATTCTGACTTTGATACATTATGTGGGTTGTGTTTAAAAATTGAGGCACAAGGGAAGGCAAAACATGAGGGTGAGTCTAGTAAGGGTCATACTTGGCCGCAAACTGATGAAGGTAATAGGTTCAATTCTACTAATACTAATCAACCCCTCACCATTAAGAATAACCCAGCAACCCCACTTCAATCTACTACTAAAACACCCACTGAAACTAGTCTATCCAAAGTACGTTGTTTCAAGTGTCAAGGATTTGGTCACTACAAAAACGCTTGTCCTAATAGAAGAGTTGTGACCTTAAGAGAAGTGATCACTGTTAAGGATGAAATATGGGAAGAGGAACAACGTATAGGGGCTGTTTTCAATGTTAACGAGGAAGAGGAAGATATTGAGGCTTATGAACCCCCAACTTATGATACACTCTTAGTACTACGTACTCTACATGCTAACCCCATTCAACACGATACTGAACAAAGAGACCAACTATTCCATACTAAGTGTCAAGTTAAGAACAAATGGTGTAGTTTAAAAATTGATGGAGGTAATTGTACCAACGTTGCCTCAGCTGAAATGGTAACCAAACTAAGTTTAGCTACTACTAATCACCCTAAACCTTTTGCACTACATTGGTTAGATAACGGGAACAAAGTGAGGGTCACTAAACAAGTAAGGGTTGGTTTGACCATGGGTTCCTATGTTGATGAGGTCTTATGTGATGTTATTCCTATGGATGCTTCTCACATACTATTGGGTCGTCCTTGGCAGTTTGATAGGGATGTAATTCACCATGGGAGAAAGAATGAGTATGAATTGAGGGATAGGGGAAAGAAAATTGTTCTAAAACCCATGACACCTCAAGATGTGTGTACCATGTTAGCTAATCGAGTCAAGAAACCCAACCTCTCCATATTTGCTAGTAAAAATGTGGTAGAACATGCCATAGAAGAGGGAGAGTGTGTCTTTGTCATGGTTACTAGAGAGGAACCAGTTAGGGTTGATAATGGGTTTGGAGGGAAACGATTTGAGGAGTTGCTAAAGGAACTGGGTGTTGTCATTTCTAATGAATTACCAGCTGGTTTGACACCTAGTAGAGATCAAGAGTCCTTAAAGTACATCAATGGCTCGCAAAAGCTAAGTCCAAGACATACCAAATGGGTGGGACTCTCGCAACCCTTTCATTTCTCTTCCAGATATAAGGATGGTAAGAGCAATGTCGTGGCTGATGCTTTATCTTGTCGCTACACACACTTATCCACCCTAAATGTAAGATCGCTTGGATTTGAGACTTTGAAGGACTACTACTCTGTGGATGCTGATTTTGGTGAAGTATTCACCAAGTACAAGGCTGGTGCTCTTAGTACTTTTGATGAGTTTGTTTTGCAGGAAGATTTTCTTTTTAAAGGGAACCATCTTTGTGTTCCTAAACATCCTATTTCAGAGTTTCTAGTTAGAGAAGCTCATGGAGGAGGGCCAGCTGGACATTTTGACGTGACCAGGACCTTAGAGGTGTTAAAAGAACTCCTCTCCTGGCTAAAGATACAAGGGAGTATTCAAAACATTGTGGGCAAATGCGTAACATGTCATTTCTCAAAGAGTCCTTTCGAACCAAGAGAGTACTTGCCATTCTCCAAAATGGCTCACTTCATTATTTGTTACATAACTGATGATGCTAGCAAAAGGCATGACTTTTACTTTCGAGGAGTGGTACGCCTACATGGGATTCCCAAGCCCATTGTTTATGATCAAGATTCCAAGTTCCTTAGCTACTTGTGGAACACATTCTGGAGAAAGCTCCATGAACAGATTCGGGAAAGGATCAAGGAGGTAAATGAAGCTTACAAAAGAAGGTCGTTCCAAGAGGGTGATCCATTATGGGTTCACTTAAGGAAGGAAAGATTTCCAAGCAAGAGAAAGCACAAGTTAATAGCTCATACAGAGGGTCCTCACAAGATCATAGCCAAAGTAAATAACAATGCCTACAAGGTTGAGTTACCGGATGATTATGAAATTCATGCTACTTTCAACATAGGAGACTTGTCTCCCTACAAAGATGACGATGGAATTTTAGAATTGAGGACAATTCCTTTCAAAGGGAGAGGAGATGATCCGAATAAAGCAGCCTCATTTGATGAACTCACACTTAAGCCAAGTGATCCTAACTTGCTCCCGATTATCCCATCCAACAGCTTGGTAGTATACCTTCTCCAAGCACTTAATTAGCTTGTATGAACACAAGCTAGGCAGAATAAATGGAGCTAAAGATACATTGCTCCAATACGATTTCTAAGTTCAAATAATCAGCAATGGGATTAATTGCTTTCAAGACTAGAAGATACATTTACCAAGTGCAAAAACACACCAGCCTACTAAAAGCAAACAAAGAAGCATTGCATCGAAATTGGAGCAAATAGTGGCTGCTAGTGTTCACACTTGTTCATTGTATCTAGTTGTCTAAATTCTTTTCCCTTTCTTTGTTCGTATCACCCACTTTATGAGGCTTGACTATTCTGGTTGGCCTCTCTTTGGGTCGTTTTGTTGGCTATAAATAGCCACCCATTAGATGAATAAAGCATTCAACCTTCATCAAACAAAATCTGAGTTAAACTTTGCTTTCCATTTCGTCTTTGTAGTTCACAAGACAAAGTATTAGAGTAAGTCGCGTTACAAGCTCTATACTCGCTATTTCAATCGAGTGTTTGAATTAGCACCCGCTTTGTTGAGGTATAGGTCTATCTCACTTAGCACACTATCCTTGGTTACGTTCTATCATCATTTTACAGCAACTATTTCAACCTGATTTCGTTGTTTTGTTTCGTTCATTTCAATTTACTATCAATGTCCAATTCACTTGTTCAAAGTTCATTCTAACTCACATCAAATCGTGATTTTCGTACTCATGAATTAGGGTTCTTACTCGTGAATTAGGGTCTAGTCCCAAATTTGCTTTCAATTTGGGGGTTATTGCAGTATGTATCCAAATTAATTTCTGTGTTAATTTTGTAGTATGAATGCATGTTTTTGATGGGTTATTAGCCTTCGTACTGTTAATAATGCATCTTTGATTTTTTTTCCTCACTGAAAATGATGCGAGTTCATTTTGCAGCGTTGTTTTGATCAGTCCATATCTCGAGTTATACTTGGAATTTCGTAGTCATTCAAAATGCAGGAGATAGATTTCGAGCTTATCTTTCCAATGACTGCTCATGAAGGTTCATTGAACAAGTATTGACGAAGTTATGCCGGAAACAAGTCAACCGTGCATTGAAAAACGCTGCTGTTAAATTCTTTGACGAAATTGTTTCTTTTGCCTCGATTTTCTTTAAAGCTTTCAATAAATTCCCGAGGAGAAGAGCTGCTATTTTCTAGTCCGTTTAATCAAGACTACTCGAGCAAACAAGGGCCTTGCATCTGATTTGGAGCATGGAAAGTAGGCTGATTGTGTTCTCACTTATTCATTTGTATCTAGCTATTTAGTTCTAGCCTAGTTCATTTCCCTTTTTTTTTGTCACCCACTTTATGAGGCTTGACTTTGCTGGTTAGCCTCATCCTTGGTGTGGACATGACGTAGGTCCACCCCGACGCGGCCACGCGCGGGTTTGGGTAGGCGAATGAATCTCGTGGTGAGATTGTTCTCGGGTTCGAAATTTAAGTCAAAATGGAGTCGCCACCGAATTTTGTGGTTATTCGGAACCATACAAGCCCACTCTATGTCGTCATGGGCTTTACACAAAGTAAGCCCACTTCGATTTCAGAGTTCATTGGGCTTGTCCCTTTGCATTGCAATACCGATACCGTATAAACCGGCTTTCGTGTATAGAATGACTCTCGTGCGCCAAGGGTTTCGGACATCCGGAAACCAAAGGTTCTGAGTAAGGGGTGAGGGTACGTGTTGGGAAGCCCACTAAGGACACCCAACCCCGCCCGCACATGGCGGCCTCTACTAAGACATCGTTCGTGTTCGTGTGAGCGCGCTAGTAAAACGATTAAATGATATGCAAACAGCGTTTTCGGGCTAAGCATGTGAGTTATTGGTTAACTACGTCATTTAATGCATCTTGATTCACGTCAAAGTGATTTAGCATGTGATGTTCATTTAAGGCAATAAATGGCAAACATCAAGAATAGAAAACTCGTAAATAAATTACAAATTACACGGGCGGAATACAACCCGGAATTCACAATACAACGAGCAATAAAATAGAATAATTGAATTATAATCAACAAATGTTAACTAGAAACGGACCCGTATATAATAAATATAAACTAGACCGTAAGTTGTGCAAATGGACGAACTTTAATTAATTACGCATTATATTGCATATTAATCAAAGGACGGAGGTTCGAGACCTAGGTGTGGTGCTAACCCGATCCCGAATCTCGATGCCTTGTCCCGACTTATCATCTCGAAAAATGGAGTCTAAATTAATTATATGACGGATACGACTAAAGAGTCGTCGACATAAAATTAATAGCGCGAGACCGTCGATCAAAATCGTTTTAGGTGTCGTGATATGCATGAGTTTTGAAAATAGGAGAGTCACGTGATAGTCTTTACACGTGATGACTAATGTCGATAAAAAGGCGAGGCTTGAAAGGTGTGTCAAGGCCCTCGGTTTTCTGGGTTACAGGGCCCACTCGGTCGAGTCATGGTCTGACTCGGTCGAGTGTGTCCTCAAAAAAAGTTCTGCCCAGAATTATGGACGCTACTCGATCGAGTGGCCTACACACTCGGTCGAGTAGCCCCTCGAAAAAGGGTTCTGTCCAGAGTTATGGACGCTACTCGATCGAGTGGCCTAAGCACTCGGTCGAGTAGCCCCTGTACGAGTATCAACTCGTCTCGTTTTTGAGGTTGAAAACGACGGTCGGTCGAGTTGAATACAAATATCGCATGATTTGAATTTAACTCGACCTCCGGCACTTTAATCGTGTATATGTACGATTATAATACCGTTGTCGGGACTTTATGAAAACGTTTACGTGAAGAAAGTTTGAATTAGTAACGGAATGCTTCCCTCTACGTCACGACATCGAAACTAACCCTTTCGGGTTATGTGATGTCGGTTTTCGTGTCAACGGGTTCCGCACTAATTAAAATGGATCGAATACGTTCAACTACGATTAGTCGCGATCACGTCATGCCCTTGAGTACATTGGGGCGGGGCTCCTCGAAAGGGCTCCACCTCCGTCGTTGCTCGAAAAGGGATTAGACGGACTTTAGGCGACAATTATAGTCAAACGCATCCGAAACCGAGATTTAAATACTAGTATGTATATATACACGGTATAATAATGTTAGATGTTAGAATACGGAATTAAAGTGTTAGTATACAAAAATAAAAGTTAGTGTTAGAATACATAGATAAAATGTTAGAGTGCGATAAATAAAATGTTAGTAACGAAAATAAATAAAAGGTTAGTATGCACGAAATTAAAGGTTAGTGTTAGTAAATAAAATATTAGTGTCGTTAATATCGACTAATAATAATAGTACTAGTAATAATAATAATAATAATAATAATAATAATAATAATAATAATAATAATATTACATATACATATATAATCGAAAAAGAGAAAGGAGATGTCGGGATTGAATTACACCCTCAACCTACATGCTTAATGGCCTCGGAAACGGACTCGCAGTAGCGGCGTGCGCGCGGGAGTGTCGAGATATGTAGGGTGAGTTAGGGTGTGTTTGGTTAGGGAGAGGATGCTCTCGGTCTTTGACGAGTTTTGATCTCGGGGTTTTTTGAATATGTATGTGTGTATAGAGAGGATGTGAGTGTATAGGTTGAATATAGTAGAGAGTGTAGACTAAGAATGCATGGGAAAAGCCTCTTGTCAAAGTTGTGAGTGTAAGAGTTGTCAAATGAATGAGGGGTCATGGGGTATTTATAGGGAACCCCAACGTTGGGTCACTCGACCGAGTGGCGCGGGTGTACTCGGTCGAGTGCCCTCGTGAATGAACCTGGACTGGTTCAAAGAGGCTCCACTCGATCGAGTGGTCAATCCACTCGACCGAGTGGATCAATTAGGCCGGGCTATTTTGGGCGTGATTGCCCTTGATTTATGTTTAATTGATTATGTTTGATTTGGATTGATTTGTGAATGGATTTGGCTGATTTTGAACTTGGCGCAAATCTCGAGAATGCACTTGGCTGATTTCTGAGACGGTTTCGTCTTTGACCGGGTTTTGACCCGGTCGCCAAAAGACGGGAATTATTTTTGGTGTCGGTTTTGGCCCAAATTAGTCTCATTTGACTCGGAATGACCCACTGGGCCTGAATTTGAGGTCAGTTTTGAAAGATTTGCACTCCGCTAAATGCCCACGCCGGATACTATTGATTCCGAGTCCGTATTCGAGCATATTAAGTCACGTTGACGTCCGATCATCATCGGGTGTTTTGTCGGGAACTGCTATAGACACTAGCAGGCAAAATGCGGGTGTCTACACTTGGGTTGAGTTGTAGGCTATAAATAGCCAAGTAGATGAATAAAAAATTCAACCTTCATCAAACAAAATCTGAGTTAAGCTTTGCTTTCCTTTTCGTCTTTGTAGTTCACAAGACAAAGTATTAGAGTAAGTCGCGTTACAAGCTCTATACTCGCTATTTCAATCGAGTGTTTGAATTAGCACCCGCTTTGTTGAGGTATAGGTCTATCTCACTTAGCATACTATCCTTGGTTACGTTCTATCATCACTTTACATCAATTATTTCAACCTGATTTCGTTGCTTTGTTTTGTTCATTTCAATTTACTATCAATCTCCAATTCACTTGTTCAAAGTTCATTCTAACTCACATCATAAGTGGTATTAGAGCTACAACTCTTGATTTTTCTTAAAATCAAGACGGTCCAAGAAGTGTCGAAGCCAAGTTATTAGTTGAATTTCTGATTGCGATTGGAATTCAAAGGTTAAACTTGTGCGGGTAGTTCGAGGGTTAATCGGTTTTGATTATCTCGTGGTTTTTGTTGAAGTTCCGATACATTTTTTTCTTACTGTTCACATGTGTACTGTTCACCAAAAAAAATGTCAGCAATTTTCTCGTTTGAAAACACTTACGAGGAAAGTTTGGTGTTTGATCCAACGTTACCACCTGTTTTTGACGAGTATCATCTTCAACCAAACAAGTTGTGCAAGAAGAAACAAATTCTGATCTTAGCCAAAACAAACATGGAGAGTAAAGGGATTGTGCTTGTGGAATACTTTGAGGAGCAACAAAAGATACTTGATCCATCCTTGTTCACAAGCAAAGTAGAGTTCACAAGCATTCAAAACTGCACCTATTTGAAAAGGAGTCGAGCTTGTAGTCTAGCCATAATACCAACGTTACCCACACTTATGTCTATTTGGAGTGAGGATGCGTTGATCCTAGCAAATTTTGTATTTGATCCAGGTGGCAGGGCCGTCTCAAAGATAAGAGAGGCCCGGAGCAAAACTAAAAAAATGAGACCCTTTCTTCACAAGTGGTCGGAATTTTTTATACCAAATTTTATTAATCTTTTTTTTTTTTTTTGCCGGCCAAATTTTATTAATCTAATTCTAACCAACATGTTATTTCCTACTTTGTACTATTTTGGGCCGATTTCAAATAAACTCAGAGTCCTTCACAAAAAGGATATTGCTACAAATAGCACATTAAAAATTAACATCAGGTTTAGTTGCGTGCGTATAATACAGTATATTACTATAATGAAGTTATAATCATTAATGGAATACTCCATATTATTTTGATAACAATAAATACAATACCAACTACCGAATAATAAATAAAAATCTTAAAGAATTACAACAAAAAATTAAAAAGAAAAACATTCTTGAAAATATAAGAGTAAAAAATAAAAGAAGTATATTGAAAAAAATAAAAGGTTAATGAAAGAATTTTGTTTTAAGAGGGCGAGATATTATTGTTTTAGGAAAGATCAATTTTCAATAAGAAATATAAAGTTTTAAGTTAATTTGTACAAAAATTGAAATAAAAGAGCATTAATGTAGAGAGAATTTGATGAAAATGGGAAAAGAATAAAAAAAAGAAAAGATGCTACTATTGGGATTTGAACTCAGGAAGTCCAAGACATGTGAATGTGAGTCTACCACTACAGCAACTGCATTTCTATGTTACATTTGACATCTTTAATTATAGAACTCTTCACAAAGAATCATCTAGATTGAGGCCCTTAAAATTTGGAGGCCCGGTTCAAATGCGCCTACTGCGCTGCCCTGTAGACGGGCCTGCCAGGTGGGATACTTGTTACAAGAATTGAGGACAATTCTTTTTCAAAGAAGGAGAGTATGATGCGAGTTCATTTTGCAGCGTTGTTTTGATCAGTCCATATCTCGAGTTATACTTGGATTTTCGTAGTCATTCAAAATGGAGGAGATAGATTTCGAGCTTATCTTTCCAATGACTGCTCATGAAGGTTCATTGAACAAGTACGAAGTTATGCCCGAAACAAGTCAGCTGTGCATTGAAAAACGCTGCTGTTAAATTCTTTGACGGAATTGTTTCTTTTGCCTCGATTTTCTTTAAAGCTTTCAATAAATTCCCGAGGAGAAGAGCTGCTATTTTCTAGTCCGTTTAATCAAGACTACTCGAGCAAACAAGGGCCTTGCATCTGATTTGGAGCATGGAAAGTAGGCTGATTGTGTTCTCACTTATTCATTTGTATCTAGCTATTTAGTTCTAGCCTAGTTCATTTCCCTTTCTTTGTTTTTGTCACCCACTTTATGAGGCTTGACTTTGCTGGTTAGCCTCATCCTTGGGTTGAGTTGTAGGCTATAAATAGCCAAGTACTTGATGAATAAAAAATTCAACCTTCATCAAACAAAATCTGAGTTAAGCTTTGCTTTCCTTTTCGTCTTTGTAGTTCACAAGACAAAGTATTAGAGTAAGTCGCGTTACAAGCTCTATACTCGCTATTTCAATCGAGTGTTTGAATTAGCACCCGCTTTGTTGAGGTATAGGTCTATCTCACTTAGCACACTATCCTTGGTTACGTTCTATCATCACTTTACAGCAACTATTTCAACCTGATTTCGTTGCTTTGTTTTGTTCATTTCAATTTACTATCAATCTCCAATTCACTTGTTCAAAGTTCATTCTAACTCACATCAGAAAATCAAATTTTTATTCACTTGTTAGTGATTTTGACACTTGTTAATGTTTTTGGCTAGTAATTTTAACACTTGTTAGTGATTTTATTTTAACACTTCAGAAGTTACTAAGTTCCGGCACTATATTCAATATGATTGCTGTTACTAGTTTCCGGTTGTTACTAGTTTCCGTTACTATTTTAAAAATGTAGTTTAAAATTTAAACAAAAGACATTAACTCTATTATTGTAATCACTTTTTTTCGTCAACTGTGTTCAGAAAGAGAAGTAGATGGTTCTTAAAATTTACCTCATCAATTCTCTCATGAAAAAAAAGAATTGTGTTTTGTGTTGTTGATAGTGTTATAGTTGAAATTGAGGAGAATATATGAGACACGTATTATGAAGTTTATGAAGATGAGAGTTGAAGTTCTACGGTCTTGGAATTGAAGTTTCAAGCATATAGTTGAATATATGGGCAGAAGAAAAATGAACATTCCACCATTTAATTATGAAGTTGTAGACGTTGTGCACTGAAGTTGTAAAGAAAAATGACCCAAGTAGGATCACGTGAGGGGCTGACAACTCACCAAACCAACAAAATTATTATCACAAATCAACCAACAACAATAATTATCAAATGCCAAAAATTGGCGCTGCAAGACTGACAAAGATTACTGAAATTAGAGAACAAATTATTGATAACTGACGACTGACATCCAACACCCCCACACCAACACTGACGACACTCGACCACTCACATCAGACCTGGGGGACGAGGTGGTGGGTAATAAGACCCTGGCGGAGGCACACCGAAAGGCTGATTAAAAAGGCACTGTTGCTGCTGCAACATCCTTTGATTCTCCTCCGCTGCCATCCTCGCTGCTTGGGCATCCCTAGCAGCGTCCCTAGCCATCTCAAAGCTACTACGGGCAAACTCAAAGCCTTCCCTAGAGTACGTGTAAGAACCATGCGCAATATCGCGCGCATCCCGGGCTACATTATAGGCGTCCTGGGCCAGGTTCAAAGAGGTGGTCGAGTTCTCCCAAGTCTGACGTGTACAGTCATAAACTTCCCCCACTGGTTATAAAAGTCCTCCGATCCGAAGAACGAGGAGTGTCGTGGAGGACTCATGTTGACGTCCTCCAGAAAACCTGGGGTAGACTGGGTGAACGTGGAGTGTCTGTGTGGTTCAAAGTCGGGTGTGAAAAACTGGGAGGTCTGGTGTTCGGTCTGATGGGAGGAAGAGGGTGCATGTGATGATGACGGTAAAGTCCTATGACCCTCATCCCGAGAGGTTTCAACCCCCAGTTCCTCCTCCGACACGTCTAAGACCTCAATATCATCGTCGCCATAATCTAAAGGTCCATCGGGGTATTGAACCATATAAAACTTACCTCGGGTGTTATCCCGAATGTACTCCCCGGACCTCTTTGGCATGCCGAAGTTCTCTTTAATATCTAGCCTAACCCATTCGTGGTTAGGCATTGCAATAGCTCTCATTTCAGTAATCTTATACAAGAACAAACTGTTATAATCCCCTTTCTGGGGCCACACAAGGAAAGGACAATAAACTTCATCTATGAAAAGTCCCGCTCCGCCAACTGGTGCTAAATCGCTAAAATCAATGTCCAAGGCTTTAGCTATCATCGTTACAATACCGCCGCAAGAAATTTTCTTGCGGCTGCCCTTCCCAACCTGGGCAAAATGAGTAGCTAAGGCCTCAGACATATCGATAGACGGGCCTCTGTTCAAAACCGCCTTCTCCAATAACTGTACAGCTGTGGCACTACAGTTATGGTGCGTGTCATAGCTTGTCAGGAATGAGTTGGCTATGATACGCGCCAAATACCGAAGGATGGGGTTTCAAATAGAGAAAGAACGCATCTTCCCTCCCTTGAAAGTCCTCTGGCGGGCAATTTTAAACCAGAATCGATCTCGGCCGAATTTATCGTCCCGAGTCTGTCCCGCCCTAGGCCTTCCAAGGACCGAAGAAGGTAAACCAAGCAATGCACCAAAGTCCCTCAAGTTGAGGACGTACAGAGTTTCTCGCAACTGAAACGAGACAGTGGCATTATCGTCACCACTTAGCTCGAAAGTTACGAAAAACTGGTCTTGGTGCGATCAAATTGGTCTTGGTGCGATCAAATCACCTAAGACCGGGAGCAACAATCAGGTCCTTCTTCCCTAAGGCACCTGCAAATAAAACCTCACGTTTGTAATGACCCAAGTAGGATCACGTGAGGGGCTGACAACTCACCAAACCAACAAAATTATTATCACAAATCAACCAACAACAATAATTATCAAATGCCAAAAATTGGCGCTGCAAGACTGACAAAGATTACTGAAATTAGAGAACAAATTATTGATAACTGACGACCGACATCCAACATCCCCACACCAACACTGACGACACTCGACCACTCACATCGGACCTGGGGGACGAGGTGGTGGGTAATAAGACCCTGGCGGAGGCAGACCGAAAAGTTGATTAAAAAGGCACTGTTGCTGCTGTAACATCCTTTGGTTCTCCTCCGCCGCCATCCTCGCTGCTTGGGCATCCCTAGCAGCGTCCCTAGCCATCTCAAAACTACTCCGGGCAAACTGAAAGCCTTCGCTAGAGTACGTGTAAGAACCATGCGCAATATCGCGCGCATCCCGGGCTACATTATAGGCGTCCTGGGCCAGGTTCAAAGAGGTGGTCGAGTTCTCCCAAGTCTGACGTGTACAGTCATAAAATTCCCCCACTGGTTATAAAAGTCCTCCGATCCGAAGAACGAGGAGTGTCGTGGAGGACTCATGTTGACGTCCTCCTGAAAACCTGGGGTAGACTGGGTGAACGTGGAGTGTCTGTGTGGTTCAAAGTCGGGTGTGAAAAACTGGGAGGTCTGGTGTTCGGTCTGATGGGAGGAAGAGGGTGCATGTGATGATGACGGTAAAGTCCTATGACCCTCATCCCGAGAGGTTTCAACCCCCGGTTCCTCCTCCGACATGTCTACGACCTCAATATCATCGTCGCCATAATCTAAAGGTCCATCGGGGTATTGAACCATATAAAACTTACCTCGGGTGTTATCCCGAATGTACTCCCCGGACCTCTTTGGCATGCCGAAGTTCTCTTCAATATCTAGCCTAACCCATTCGTGGTTAGGGATTGCAATAGCTCTCATTTCAGTAATCTTATACAAGAACAAACTGTTATAATCCCCTTTCTGGGGCCACACAAGGAAAGGACAATAAACTTCATCTATGAAAAGTCCCGCTCCGCCAACTGGTGCTAAATCGCTAAAATCAATGTCCAAGGCTTTAGCTATCATCGTTACAATATCGCCGCAAGAAATTTTCTTGCGGCTGCCCTTCCCAACCTGGGCAAAATGAGTAGCTAAGGCCTCAGACATATCGATAGACGGGCCTCTGTTCAAAACCGCCTCCTCCAATAACTGTACAGCTGTGGCACTACAGTTATGGTGCGTGTCATAGCTTGTCAGGAATGAGTTGGTTATGATACGCGCCAAATACCGAAGGATGGGGTTTCGAATAGAGAAAGAACGCATCTTCCCTCCCTTGAAAGTCCTCTGGCGGGAAATTTTAAACCAGAATCGATCTCGGCCGAATTTATCGTCCCGAGTCTGTCCCGCCCTAGGCCTTCCAAGGACCGAAGAAGGTAAACCAAGCAATGCACCAAAGTCCCTCAAGTTGAGGACGTACAGAGTTTCTCGCAACTAAAACGAGACAGTGGCATTATCGTCAACACTTAGCTCGAAAGTTGCAAAAAACTGGTCTTGGTGCGATCAAATTGGTCTTGGTGCGATCAAATCACCTAAGACCGGGAGCAACAATCAGGTCCTTCTTCCCTAAGGCACCTACAAATAAAACCTCACGTTTGTAATGACCCAAGTAGGATCACGTGAGGGGCTGACAACTCACCAAACCAACAAAATTATTATCACAAATCAACCAACAACAATAATTATCAAATGCCAAAAATTGGCGCTGCAAGACTGACAAAGATTACTGAAATTAGAGAACAAATTATTGATAACTGACGACCGACATCCAACACCCCCACACCAACACTGACGACACTCGACCACTCACATCGGACCTGGGGGACGAGGTGGTGGGTAATAAGACCCTGGCGGAGGCACACCGAAAAGTTGATTAAAAAGGCACTGTTGCTGCTGTAACATCCTTTGGTTCTCCTCCGCCGCCATCCTCGCTGCTTGGGCATCCCTAGCAGCGTCCCTAGCCATCTCAAAACTACTCCGGGCAAACTCAAAGCCTTCGCTAGAGTACGTGTAAGAACCATGCGCAATATCGCGCGCATCCCGGGCTACATTATAGGCGTCCTGGGCCAGGTTCAAAGAGGTGGTCGAGTTCTCCCAAGTCTGACGTGTACAGTTATAAAATTCCCCCACTGGTTATAAAAGTCCTCCGATCCGAAGAACGAGGAGTGTCGTGGAGGACTCATGTTGACGTCCTCCTGAAAACCTGGGGTAGACTGGGTGAACGTGGAGTGTCTGTGTGGTTCAAAGTCGGGTGTGAAAAACTGGGAGGTCTGGTGTTCGGTCTGATGGGAGGAAGAGGGTGCATGTGATGATGACGGTAAAGTCCTATGACCCTCATCCCGAGAGGTTTCAACCCCCGGTTCCTCCTCCGACACGTCTACGACCTCAATATCATCGTCGCCATAATCTAAAGGTCCATCGGGGTATTGAACCATATAAAACTTACCTCGGGTGTTATCCTGAATGTACTCCCCGGACCTCTTTGGCATGCCGAAGTTCTCTTCAATATCTAGCCTAACCCATTTGTGGTTAGGCATTGCAATAGCTCTCATTTCAGTAATCTTATACAAGAACAAACTGTTATAATCCTCTTTCTGGGCCGCACAAGGAAAGGATAATAAACTTCATCTATGAAAAGTCCCGCTCCGCCAACTGGTGCTAAATTGCTAAAATCAATGTCCAAGGCTTTAGCTATCATCGTTACAATACCGCCGCAAGAAATTTTCTTGCGGCTGCCCTTCCCAACCAGGGCAAAATGAGTAGCTAAGGCCTCAGACATATCGATAGACGGGCCTCTGTTCAAAACCGCCTCCTCCAATAACTGTACAGCTGTGGCACTACAGTTATGGTGCGTGTCATAGCTTGTCAGGAATGAGTTGGCTATGATACGCGCCAAATACCGAAGGATGGGGTTTCGAATAGAGAAAGAACGCATCTTCCCTCCCTTGAAAGTCCTCTGGCGGGAAATTTTAAACCAGAATCGATCTCGGCCGAATTTATCGTCCCGAGTCTGTCCCACCCTAGGCCTTCCAAGGACCGAAGAAGGTAAACCAAGCAATGCACCAAAGTCCCTCAAGTTGAGGACGTACAGAGTTTCTCGCAACTAAAACGAGACAGTGGCATTATCGTCACCACTTAGCTCGAAAGTTGCGAAAAACTGGTCTTGGTGCGATCAAATTGGTCTTGGTGCGATCAAATCACCTAAGACCGGGAGCAACAATCAGGTCCTTCTTCCCTAAGGCAACTACAAATAAAACCTCACGTTTGTAATGACCCAAGTAGGATCACGTGAGGGGCTGACAACTCACCAAACCAACAAAATTATTATCACAAATCAACCAACAACAATAATTATCAAATGCCAAAAATTGGCGCTGCAAGACTGACAAAGATTACTGAAATTAGAGAACAAATTATTGATAACTGACGACTGACATACAACACCCCCACACCAACACTGACGACACTCGACCACTCACATCGGACCTGGGGGACGAGGTGGTGGGTAATAAGACCCTGGCGGAGGCACACCGAAAAGTTGATTAAAAAGGCACTGTTGCTGTTGTAACATCCTTTGGTTCTCCTCCGCCGCCAACCTCGATGCTTGGGCATCCCTAGCAGCGTCCCTAGCCATCTCAAAGCTACTCCGGGCAAACTCAAAGCCTTCGCTAGAGTACGTGTAAGAACCATGCGCAATATCGCGCGCATCCCGGGCTACATTATAGGCGTCCTGGGCCAGGTTCAAAGAGGTGGTCGAGTTCTCCCAAGTCTGACGTGTACAGTCATAAACTTCCCCCACTGGTTATAAAAGTCCTCCGATCCGAAGAACGAGGAGTGTCGTGGAGGACTCATGTTGACGTCCTCCTGAAAACCTGGGGTAGACTGGGTGAACGTGGAGTGTCTGTGTGGTTCAAAGTCGGGTGTGAAAAACTGGGAGGTCTGGTGTTCGGTCTGATGGGAGGAAGAGGGTGCATGTGATTATGACGGTAAAGTCCTATGACCCTCATCCCGAGAGGTTTCAACCCCCGGTTCCTCCTCCGACACGTCTACGACCTCAATATCATCGTCGCCATAATCTAAAGGTCCATCGGGGTATTGAACCATATAAAACTTACCTCGGGTGTTATCCCGAATGTACTCCTCGGACCTCTTTGGCATGCCGAAGTTCTCTTCAATATCTAGCCTAACCCATTCGTGGTTAGGCATTGCAATAGTTCTCATTTCAGTAATCTTATACAAGAACAAACTGTTATAATCCCCTTTCTGGGGCCACACAAGGAAAGGACAATAAACTTCATCTATGAAAAGTCCCGCTCCGCCAACTGGTGCTAAATCGCTAAAATCAATGTCCAAGGCTTTAGCTATCATCGTTACAATACCGCCGCAAGAAATTTTCTTGCGGCTGCCCTTCCCAACCTGGGCAAAATGAGTAGCTAAGGCCTCGGACATATCGATAGACGGGCCTCTGTTCAAAACCGCCTCCTCCAATAACTTTACAGCTGTGGCACTACAGTTATGGTGCGTGTCATAGCTTGTCAGGAATGAGTTGGCTATGATACGCGCCAAATACCGAAGGATGGGGTTTCGAATAGAGAAAGAGCGCATCTTCCCTCCCTTAAAAGTCCTCTGGCGGGCAATTTTAAACCAGAATCGATCTCGGCCGAATTTATCGTCCCGAGTCTGTCCCGCCCTAGGCCTTCCAAGGACCGAAGAAGGTAAACCAAGTAATGCACCAAAGTCCCTCAAGTTGAAAACGTACAGAGTTTCTCGCAACTGAAACGAGACAGTGGCATTATCGTCACCACTTAGCTCGAAAGTTGCGAAAAACTGGTCTTGGTGCGATCAAATTGGTCTTGGTGCGATCAAATCACCTAAGACCGGGAGCAACAATCAGGTCCTTCTTCCCTAAGGCACCTGCAAATAAAACCTCACGTTTGTAATGACCCAAGTAGGATCACGTGAGGGGCTGACAACTCACCAAACCAACAAAATTATTATCACAAATCAACCAACAACAATAATTATCAAATGCCAAAAATTGGCGATGCAAGACTGACAAGATTACTGAAATTAGAGAACAAATTATTGATAACTGACGGCTGACATCCAACACCCCCACACCAGCACTGACGACACTCGACCACTCACATCGGACCTGGGGGACGAGGTGGTGGGTAATAAGACCCTGGCGGAGGCACACCGAAAAGTTGATTAAAAAGGCATTGTTGCTGCTGTAACATCCTTTGGTTCTCCTCCGCCGCCATCCTCGCTGCTTGGGCATCCCTAGCAGCGTCCCTAGCCATCTCAAAGCTACTCCGGGCAAACTCAAAGCCTTCGCTAGAGTACGTGTAAGAACCATGCGCAATATCGCGCGCATCCCGGGCTACATTATAGGCGTCCTGGGCCAGGTTCAAAGAGGTGGTCGAGTTCTCCCAAGTCTGACGTGTACAGTCATAAACTTCCCCCACTGGTTACAAAAGTCCTCCGATCCGAAGAACGAGGAGTGTCGTGGAGGACTCATGTTGACGTCCTCCTGAAAACCTGGGGTAGACTGGGTGAACGTGGAGTGTCTGTGTGGTTCAAAGTCGGGTGTGAAAAACTGGGAGGTCTGGTGTTCGGTCTGATGGGAGGAAGAGGGTGCATGTGATTATGACGGTAAAGTCCTATGACCCTCATCCCGAGAGGTTTCAACCCCCGGTTCCTCCTCCGACACGTCTACGACCTCAATATCATCGTCGCCATAATCTAAAGGTCCATCGGGGTATTAAACCATATAAAACTTACCTCGGGTGTTATCCCGAATGTACTCCCCGGACCTCTTTGGCATGCCGAAGTTCTCTTCAATATCTAGCCTAACCCATTCGTGGTTATGCATTGCAATAGCTCTCATTTAAGTAATCTTATACAAGAACAAACTGTAATAATCCTCTTTCTGGGGTCACACAAGGAAAGGACAATAAACTTCATCTATGAAAAGTTCCGCTCCGCCAACTGGTGCTAAATCGCTAAAATCAATGTCCAATCAAGGCTTTAGCTATCATCGTTACAATACCGCCGCAAGAAATTTTCTTGCGGCTGCCCTTCGCAAACTGGGCAAAATGAGTAGCTAAGGCCTCGGACATATCGATAGACGGGCCTCTGTTCAAAACCGCATCCTCCAATAACTGTACAGCTGTGGCACTACAGTTAAGGTGCGTGTCATAGCTTGTCAGGAATGAGTTGGCTATGATACGCGCCAAATACCGAAGGATGGGGTTTCGAATAGAGAAAGAACGCATCTTCCCTCCCTTGAAAGTCCTCTGGCGGGCAATTTTAAACCAGAATCGATCTCGGCCGAATTTATCGTCCCGAGTCTGTCCCGCCCTAGGCCTTCCAAGGACCGAAGAAGGTAAACCAAGCAATGCACCAAAGTCCCTCAAGTTGAGGACGTACAGAGTTTCTCGCAACTGAAACGAGACAGTGGCATTATCGTCACCACTTAGCTCGAAAGTTGCGAAAAACTGGTCTTGGTGCGATCAATTTGGTCTTGGTGCGATCAAATCACCTAAGACTGGGAGCAACAATCAGGTCCTTCTTCCCTAAGGCACCTGCAAATAAAACCTCACGTTTGTAATGACCCAAGTAGGATCACGTGAGGGGCTGACAACTCACCAAACCAACAAAATTATTATCACAAATCAACCAACAACAATAATTATCAAATGCCAAAAATTGGCGCTGCAAGACTGACAAAGATTACTGAAATTAGAGAACAAATTATTGATAACTGACGACTGACATCCAACACCCCCACACCAACACTGACGACACTCGACCACTCACATCGGACCTGGGGGACGAGGTGGTGGGTAATAAGACCCTGGCGGAGGCACACCGAAAAGTTGATTAAAAAGGCACTGTTGCTGTTGTAACATCCTTTGGTTCTCCTCCGCCGCCAACCTCGATGCTTGGGCATCCCTAGCAGCGTCCCTAGCCATCTCAAAGCTACTCCGGGCAAACTCAAAGCCTTCGCTAGAGTACGTGTAAGAACCATGCGCAATATCGCGCGCATCCCGGGCTACATTATAGGCGTCCTGGGCCAGGTTCAAAGAGGTGGTCGAGTTCTCCCAAGTCTGACGTGTACAGTCATAAACTTCCCCCACTGGTTATAAAAGTCCTCCGATCTGAAGAACGAGGAGTGTCGTGGAGGACTCATGTTGACGTTCTCCTGAAAACCTGGGGTAGACTGGGTGAACGTGGAGTGTCTGTGTGGTTCTAAGTCGGGTGTGAAAAACTGGGAGGTCTGGTGTTCGGTCTGATGGGAGGAAGAGGGTGCATGTGATGATGACGGTAAAGTCCTATGACCCTCATCCCGAGAGGTTTCAACCCCCGGTTCCTCCTCCGACACGTCTACGACCTCAATATCATCGTCGCCATAATCTAAAGGTCCATCGGGGTATTGAACCATATAAAACTTACCTCGGGTGTTATCCCGAATGTACTCCCCGGACCTCTTTGGCATGCCGAAGTTCTCTTCAATATCTAGCCTAACCCATTCGTGGTTAGGCATTGCAATAGCTCTCATTTCAGTAATCTTATACAAGAACAAACTGTTATAATCCCCTTTCTGGGGCCACACAAGGAAAGGACAATAAACTTCATCTATGAAAAGTCCCGCTCCGCCAACTGGTGCTAAATCGCTAAAATCAATGTCCAAGGCTTTAGCTATCATCGTTACAATACCGCCGCAAGAAGTTTTCTTGCGGCTGCCCTTCCCAACCTGGGCAAAATGAGTAGCTAAGGCCTCGGACATATCGATAGACGGGCCTCTGTTCAAAACCGCCTCCTCCAATAACTTTACAGCTGTGGCACTACAGTTATGGTGCGTGTCATAGCTTGTCAGGAATGAGTTGGCTATGATACGCGACAAATACCGAAGGATGGGGTTTCGAATAGAGAAAGAGCGCATCTTCCCTCCCTTGAAAGTCCTCTGGCGGGCAATTTTAAACCAGAATCGATCTCGGCCGAATTTATCGTCCCGAGTCTGTCCCGCCCTAGGCCTTCCAAGGACCGAAGAAGGTAAACCAAGTAATGCACCAAAGTCCCTCAAGTTGAAAACGTACAGAGTTTCTCGCAACTGAAACGAGACAGTGGCATTATCGTCACCACTTAGCTCGAAAGTTGCGAAAAACTGGTCTTGGTGCGATCAAATTGGTCTTGGTGCGATCAAATCACCTACGACCGGGAGCAACAATCAGGTCCTTCTTCCCTAAGGCACCTGCAAATAAAACCTCACGTTTGTAATGACCCAAGTAGGATCACGTGAGGGGCTGACAACTCACCAAACCAACAAAATTATTATCACAAATCAACCAACAACAATAATTATCAAATGCCAAAAATTGGCGCTGCAAGACTGACAAGATTACTGAAATTAGAGAACAAATTATTGATAACTGACGACTGACATCCAACACCCCCACACCAACACTGACGACACTCGACCACTCACATCGGACCTGGGGGACGAGGTGGTGGGTAATAAGACCCTGGCGGAGGCACACCGAAAAGTTGATTAAAAAGGCATTGTTGCTGCTGTAACATCCTTTGGTTCTCCTCCGCCGCCATCCTCGCTGCTTGGGCATCCCTAGCAGCGTCCCTAGCCATCTCAAAGCTACTCCGGGCAAACTCAAAGCCTTCGCTAGAGTACGTGTAAGAACCATGCGCAATATCGCGCGCATCCCGGGCTACATTATAGGCGTCCTAGGCCAGGTTCAAAGAGGTGGTCGAGTTCTCCCAAGTCTGACGTGTACAGTCATAAACTTCCCCCACTGGTTATAAAAGTCCTCCGATCCGAAGAACGAGGAGTGTCGTGGAGGACTCATGTTGACGTCCTCCTGAAAACCTGGGGTAGACTGGGTGAACGTGGAGTGTCTGTGTGGTTCAAAGTCGGGTGTGAAAAACTGGGAGGTCTGGTGTTCGGTCTGATGGGAGGAAGAGGGTGCATGTGATTATGACGGTAAAGTCCTATGACCCTCATCCCGAGAGGTTTCAACCCCCGGTTCCTCCTCCGACACGTCTACGACCTCAATATCATCGTCGCCATAATCTAAAGGTCCATCGGGGTATTAAACCATATAAAACTTACCTCGGGTGTTATCCCGAATGTACTCCCCGGACCTCTTTGGCATGCCGAAGTTCTCTTCAATATCTAGCCTAACCCATTCGTGGTTATGCATTGCAATAGCTCTCATTTAAGTAATCTTATACAAGAACAAACTGTTATAATCCTCTTTCTGGGGTCACACAAGGAGAGGACAATAAACTTCATCTATGAAAAGTTCCGCTCCGCCAACTGGTGCTAAATCGCTAAAATCAATGTCCAATCAAGGCTTTAGCTATCATCGTTACAATACCGCCGCAAGAAATTTTCTTGCGGCTGCCCTTCGCAACCTGGGCAAAATGAGTAGCTAAGGCCTCGGACATATCGATAGACGGGCCTCTGTTCAAAACCGCATCCTCCAATAACTGTACAGCTGTGGCACTACAGTTAAGGTGCGTGTCATAGCTTGTCAGGAATGAGTTGGCTATGATACGCGCCAAATACCGAAGGATGGGGTTTCGAATAGAGAAAGAACGCATCTTCCCTCCCTTGAAAGTCCTCTGGCGGGCAATTTTAAACCAGAATCGATCTCGGCCGAATTTATCGTCCCGAGTCTGTCCCGCCCTAGGCCTTCCAAGGACCGAAGAAGGTAAACCAAGCAATGCACCAAAGTCCCTCAAGTTGAGGACGTACAGAGTTTCTCGCAACTGAAACGAGACAGTGGCATTATCGTCACCACTTAGCTCGAAATTTGCGAAAAACTCGCACGTCAACTTCTGAAAAGTTTCCTCCTTGGAGGCATAAAACTTGCTAAGACCAAGGCTTTGGCACATTGCTTGCACCTGCGTGTCTATACCCATACGCTCAAGTACATCTCGAGACGCCAAACGAGTCAGCTCGTGACGACAGACCCAAAATTTTTTATATTTATCATGATGAGCTTTTTTAGCGAAATATAAACCAGAATCAGTATGACGGAAACTACGGCGAATTTTCGGGTAAGGTACCTCACGCGAAACAGGTTGTTCGCGCGGGATTGGTCTTTGTGTCTGAACCGGCATCGGGACAGATTCGTCCCTAGCCTCGGCCGTCTCCTCCGACCTAGAGGACGATGTTTACCCCGAATTTCTATTAAGTATTGAAGAAATCCGTTTCCTTGCCATTTGCTTTACCCTTCTCATCCTTGATGCTTGAATTTGATAAATAAGGTGTTGACGGTCTCGGTTTGGGGTTTGTCGGAACTTAAACGATTTTCAAAAACAAACTCCAAGAAAATGTTAGGAATGTGATGAGGATGAAGAATATATAATTTAATTGGAATTTGGTGGAGGAATATAGGGATTAGAGGTGGTTTAAGGTGGTAGATTTGGGCTTTGTTTGTGGTTTTTGGAGTTTGGTTGAGGAGAGAGAGAGAGAGATAAAAAGTGAATAATGAAGATGGGAAGGAGGAGTTTGCTGGGTATATGGGCCGCGGGGTGTTATTTCGCCAGGTGGTCACCCACCGGGTGAAATTTCACTCGACGGTGTTCGGGTCAAGGTTCGGCATTTCCGCGTTATTTCACCACCGGGCGAAATTTTGCCCGGTCGGATTTCCGTCAAATTCCAAGTCGCAAAATATTTTCACCGTAGGGCAAAATTTCGCCCGGTGAGATTCCACCGGGTGAAATTTTGCCCGACGGATTTTCCGTCAATTCTATTAATTCGAGCAAAGTTGCCATCGGGTGAAGTTTCACACGGTAAAATAATCCACTTCAAAATAGGACTTTGCTACAAAAAAAATCTCTTCGACTTGGCCCAAAACCATCTTTAGCTCTTCAATAAGATTAATCCTCTCACTCCATGCATTAGCTACACGGAGAAAAATTCTCACAATTGTTCATAGCGCATCCCAAAAACTCCAAAAGAAATCTTCACGGTTCCTGCAGGTACCAAACACGCTCCAAAAGAAAAATCCAAAACCTATTGTCCAAAGAAAATAAAAAGAGATGGGAATATACAAATATTTACAAGGTGGTTATTATAGACACCACCAAACCGAATTGAATAGTTTGAGTTTAATCGGGGTTGCTTGAAAAGCAACCCGGAGGGTCTTGATCATTCACTTCGAATTCCTCATTACCGATCCTGAGCTTTTCTCTAAACTCCGGCATATTCATAAGTTGTGCTACCTCGGGAAGCATTGCAAATTTTTCGGGAATATCTTCGTCGGAGGTAGAACCAAGAATGAATAGGGCACCGTCGTCTTCTTCATCATCGTAGTCAAGATCTTCGGTAGAAGGCTCTTCATTTGATGGGAACTCCACCATTTGGTTCCAAAACTCCGTATTAGGAGGATCTTCGGGAAGGAACGCGGTAAGCACAAATTGGACCATTTCATTAGCGACATTGAAAGATAAACGTGCTCGCTTCACATCGATAATCACCCCACCGGTAGCTAGGAAAGGCCGTCCCAAGAGGATAGGATTTCACTCCTCAATTGGCATGTCTAAAATGACGAAGTCGGTGGGGATATATAAATTCCCCACATTAACCATGAGGTTACGGGCCAATCCGTAGGGCTCCTTAGTGGTTCCATCGACCATTTGCACGTTCACGGGGAAATAATCCAAGTCTTTAATATAAATAGTGCGAGCAACAGCTAAGGGCATCAAACTAATGTCGGCGCCAAGGTCGCATAAAGCCCGGTCTATTAAGACATGGTCGATGGAGCATGGAATGGCAAAGCTACCCGGATTTCCTTGTTTGATTGGAATTGTGACTTTGGAGAAACGGGAGCTTTTTCCTTCTCGGTGGGTTTCAAAATGATGTCTCGGATGTAATTGGATGGGGTAGGCATGGATGTGCTTGTATCAATATTCTCGATAAGATCGGTGAATGTTATCATGCCCAAAGCTTGGTTGTTGGATGGGGTTTGTGGCATGTCATTCAAGGGGGGCACTTCGATCCTAGACACTAGATTCGTGTCCTCTATGGGAATTTGTTCAATAACGTATGCAATGTCTCCTACAAGGTACTTTGTTGGATCTCTTCTTGGTCTTTCCGTTACGTCCTTAATCACTTTCTCACCGTTTTCATTGATTGAGGGATGATATGTAGTTTGCGGGTGAAAGGGTTTCATCGGTTCCTTTTTGCTCATTACCTTAATGGCATTCACGGATGCATTATTGGAAGAATTGGTCGGCTCTTGAGAAGATTGAGCTTGTGAGGCCGAACGTTCCTCTAAAGCTTCAAGTCTAGCTCGATTTGACGCATTTTCTTTCAATAGAAAATTGATGGTTTGTTGAATGTCATAAAAGGGTTGAGAATTACCTTGAAAGTTCCTTCGAGGACCTTGATTTAATGGAGGATTGTTTCCAAAGGAAGGACCTTGATTGAATGGAGGATGGGTTCCAAAGGGAGGAACATAGTTTGGTCTAGGCGGTCCTTGAGGATAGTAATAGCCTTGATTGAATTGATTTGTGTGAGGAGGTCTCGGTCGATAATAGAAACCGTGTGAATTGGGGGCTCTTGGAAAAGGATATGATCCTTGAGTAGGCATGGAATAAAATTCGGTCCCTGAATTAGGATTGTTCGTTTGAGATTTTTCATGGGTTCTTTGGGTGTTGGCTCGATAAGCACTCTCCTTTCTCATACACAATTCGGAATCGTGGTCATATCTCCCGCAATGATCACATGGAATTTCAATACGATACAATTTAGGTGGTGAAATGGATGATCGTCTCGGTGGACTTAGGCCCTGTTCTTTTCGGCTGAAACAGGGCTGAGCTGAGCTGATCTGGTCTGATAGGAGCTGAGCTGGACTGATAGAAGCTGAGCTGAGCTGAACTGAACTAAAAGAAGCTGAAACTAATAACTACTTATATAAATTATCTAATAATATTTTAAAAAATGAAGAAAAAAAATATAACCCCAATCACCAATTAATAATAATTAATTAATTAATTAATAATAGTAGTAGTAATTATAATAACAGCAACAAAATTGTACTCTTTCCAATTCATTTGATTTCTATTTTTGTTTTTTCATACTTGACAATAATAAAATTTGTTATGTATGTGTGTGTGTGTGTGTGTATATATATATATATATATATATATATATTGTTCCGGTATCGGAAACAATTAACCCGACAACGAATTCGGGTCTCTAAGATGTAATGCTTCTGATGTGACGATCGCTCAATTTCCTTCGGTCTCCCCTTCTTTCCACTCCGATGATCGGACCTCCCAAGCGAGAGTGACCTGCCCCCTGCGAGAGTGACCGGACATGCGACTGTATGAAAGTTGTCCCCAGGGGGTTCTCTTTTTTGTGATTTTACTCCGATTGTCTGCCGGGTTGGTTCCCGGGTTCCTTGGGTTGGGTCTTCTAGGGGCCTGCCTAGCAGGCGACCCGGAGCAGGCTACCGACCCTCATCAATTGGCCCTCGCAAGCTGGGGGGAAGCAAGGCTTCCCTCCGGCTGGCGACTTTTGCTCAGATGGATGGGAGGTTGACTTGTTGGTTTTACTATTGCATTTAATGCGTTTGTACTTTCCCGAGGAAGGAAGCATTAATTGCATTGGGCATGCAAAGAGTTGGGATGTCTTTTAGCAATGATTACTTCTCATGCTTGGTGGATTTTCGGGTAGTGTGATGACTTCGCGATTGGTGGCATTCCCTGCCAGGATGGTTGGGAGGCCATTAAATGCTTTATCCTCTTTGTATAAATTCTGGTTCTCTTTGCCATTTTGACAATTCATCCTCAATTCCCAGGGATCGCGTCCCGCGAATTCTGAGGGGACTGGGGAGAATGTTCCCCTGGAGCTGAGAAGGAAAAGGGATAGGGAGCCCTCAGGGACTACTCTTGCGGTGGACTTGGAGGCTGATGTTGATACTCCTGAGGCAAAACGCCCTGCTCGTGACATTCCGAGCACTCTTTTTCTGGAGGAAAACACGGAGTTTCATTATACTGCCGGCGACAGTGTCGACGTGTCGGGCCTGCTCTCCGATTCTGGCGCCGTTTTGGCCGACCGTCTTACTAAGTCTGTGACTTCGACTTCCCACCAAGTAATTCAATATATCCAGCGTACCTCCAAGGTGTTGCTGGCATCCGCTGAGCTGGCGGCTCTCAGCCGCCTGAGCGATGATGAGCTGACTGTTACACCCGGGGCTCCCCCTCCTGACCGTCTGGCTATGGTTGAAAGGGATATAGCCTTGATAAATAATTTGAAAGATAAGCTGGCGAAGCAGGAGAGCGAGCTAGAGGAGGCGAAGAATCAGGCAGGCCGGTGGAAGCTTCAAGGGGAGAAGGCTGTGAGGGAAGCATCCAAGTTTGAGGCCAAGCTGAAGGAGAGTCGCCTGGCGATGGAGCGAGCTACCCTTTCCCTGGCTGATTTGGAGGAACGTCTGTCTAAAGCTGATTCAATCCTTGAGCATGCCATGAGTGAATGGAAGAAGGAAAAGGATGACCTCGTGGAGGAGACTGAAGCTGCGGTGGACACGATTTTTGTGAGTGGGGCCAACTCTTCCCTGGAGCTGGTGATGGAGGTGATTGGGGAGATGTTCCCTGTTTTTGACGAAGAGGCCTTCCGAAATCTTTACTCTGCCAAAAACGAGGCTCGGGCAGCCAAACCTCCTGAGGCGGCTGCTGGTCCAAGCCAGAATGCTCATAATGTTTAGATTTTCTTGAAATAACTCCGTCTTTTGTGCTGAGCCTTGCTATGGCCAGTCGTCTGTAATATTTAGTTTCTTCGGATCTTTGCCTTGTTGTTTTTTGTGAAAACATTTTACTCTCCATGGATCTGCTATGAAATGTTTTTTCTTGTTTCAGTCTGCTTTTTTTTCTTCCTTAGGGTATGGCCTGGTCCTGGCTTCTAGTTGAAGCTTAGGAGGCTTGCCCCCTGCCTGCCTGGGGGCGGAGAGGGGAATCTATGTTTCTTATACAAGGCTGGGAGGCCTGCTCCTCAATCCAGGTTGGTCGTGCGTAACCTGTCCTGTCCCTGGCTTCTGCCTGAAGTCCAGGGGGCCTGCCCCCTGCCTGCCCAGAGGTTGGCAGGGAGAGCTTTAGCGTTTTTTATACAAGGTTGGGGGAATTGCCCCCAATCCTTGTTAGTTGTGCGTGGCCTGGCCTGTCCCTGGCCTCTACTCGGGGTCCAGGGGGCCTGCCCCCTGCCTGCTCATAGGTAGGCAAGGAGAGCTTTTGCGTTTTTTATACAAGGTTGGGGAAATTGCCCCCAGTCCTTGTTAGCTGTGCGTAGCCTGGCCCGTCCCTGGCTTCTGCTCGAAGTCCAGGGGGCCTGCCCCCTGCCTGCCCAGAGATAGGCAGGGAGGGCTTTTACGTTTTTTATACAAGGTTGGGGAAATTGGCCCCAGTCCTTGTTAGCTGTGCGTAGCCTGGCCCGTCCCTGACTTCTGCTCGAAGTCCAGGGGGCCTGCCCCCTGCCTGCCCAAAGGTAGGCAGGGAGGGCTCTTGCGTTTTTTATACAAGGTTGGGGTAATTCCCCCCAGTCCTTGTTAGCTGTGCGTAGCCTGGCCCGTCCCTGGCTTCTGCTCGAAGTCCAGGGGGCCTGCTCACTGCCTGCCTAGAGGTAGGCAGGGAGGGCTTTTGCGTTTTTTATACAAGGTTGGGGGAATTGCCCCCAGTCCTTGTTAGTTGTGTGTAGCTTGGCCTGTCCTTGGCCTCTACTCGGAGTCCAGGGGGCCTGCCCCCTGCCTGCCCAGAGGTAGGCAGGGAGAGCTTTTGCGCTTTTTATACAAGGTTGGGAGAATTGCCCCCAATCCTTGTTAGTCCGGCGCGTGAGGCCTGCTCCCTTTCTTCCCAGAGGTAGGTAGGGTTTAGAATTTTGTTGGGGGGTCCATTTTCCTTGGTTCTGGCAACAAGGGGGCCTCCCCCTATTGCCCCCTGCTCGTTTGTGTGTGAGAGCGCAAGTCTAAACATACAACGAGTATGAACTCTTGAGTTTTATATATAAAAAAAACTTGTTTAAACATAAGGGTGGTCGGAGCCGTCGACATTCCATTCTGATCGTTCTCCGCCAGTATTTTTGTAAAGACGAGATTTTCTTAAGACTCGGCTAGACATAGTATCTTTTCAGGGTGTCGGCGTTCCAGTGCGCGCCCAGCTCCTGGCCTTCTGGGTTGGCGATTCTGTATGTGCCTGGTCCCAAAATCTGGGTCACCTGGTATGGGCCTTCCCAGTTGTCACTTAGCTTGCCATGCTCCCTGGATCTTTCTACAGCCTGCGTTTTCCTCAGTACTAGGTCGCCTATTTGGAACCTTCTCTCGTGTACCCTTTTGTTGTATGTCTTTCTCATTCTTTGCTGATAGGCGGCTATGTTGATGCTGGCCTCTTCCCTGACTTCATGGACCAGGTCTAGGGCTTCGGTCATTGCTGCATCATTGTCAGCTCTGTTGTACTGCTGAGACCGTAGGGTAGGAACTCGTACTTCGATGGGTAATAATGCTTCTGCTCCATACACTAGGCCAAATGGCGTCTGACCTGTTGATTCCTTTCTGGTGGTCCTTATTGACCAAAGTATACTTGGTAGCTCGTCTGCCCACCTACCTTTGAGATCATCCACCATCTTTTTGAGCCCATTTAGGATCTGCTTGTTGGCGGCTTCGGCCTTCCCGTTGGTTTGTGGGTGGCAGACGGCAGAGTAGGCGACTGTTATTCCATGCCCTTCCAGCCAGGCTCTTAGGGGGTCGTTATCAAACTGTCTCCCATTGTCCTAGCATTTTTGGCAGGCCGAATCTGATTGTGATGTTTCTCCAGATGACCTTTCTAACTGCAGGCTCGGTGATGTTTGGGACTGCCTCGGCCTCAACCCACTTTGTAAAGTTGTCAATCCCTACGATAAGAAACTTCCGTCCTCCTGTGGCCGCAGTAAAGGGGCCTAGTATGTCCATCCCCCATTGAGCGACAGGAATGGGAGACAGAATTGGCCTGAGCTCTTGGGTCGGGGCATGAATCGATGGGGCGAAGAGTTGGCATTTTCTGCATTTCCGGGTTAAGTTCCTTGCATCTGCTAACATGGTAGGCCAATAGTAGCCTGCCCTTAGGACTTTGTGGGCCAACGATCTTCCTCCAATGTGATGCCCGCAGATCCCTGAGTGGATGTCATCCAAAACTTCAGCGGCCTGCTCTGCCCTCAGGCATCTGAGCAGGGGGAAAGTGAAGGATTTTTTGTATAGCTCTTCATCAATTATTATGAACCATGCTGCTTTGGTCTGTACTTTCCTTTTTTGCACTGGATCAGACGGTAGGGTGCCATATTTTTTGAACTGAATCAGGGGGGTCATCCAGTTCTCCTGTTTCTCTTCGATAACGTTGACTGTCTGACAGATAGCAGTGGATTTCTCCTGTATAACATCTATCCAAACTGATCTCCTTATGTCTTGTAGGCTAGAGTTGGCCAGTTTTGACAGGGCGTCCGCCCGATTATTCTGTGATCGGGGTATTTGCCTGACTTCGTAGGATTTCAGGTTTGATAGTTCCTGCTTCACCTTTTCTAGGTAGGCGGCCATGGCCGGGTCCCTAGCTTCATACTCTCCGTTGATTTGATTGGCAATGAGCTGAGAGTCAGTCGCTAATATGATCCGCTCTGCACCTGCTGCTTTAGCTAGACTTATCCCTGCAAGTACGGCTTCATACTCTGCCTCGTTGTTCGATGCAAGGAAGGTGAATCTGAGCGCATGCTCAAAATCCACTCCTTCAGGGATGGTCAGTACGACACCTGCTCCTGCTCCATTGGCCGATGAGGACTCGTCAGTGTATACTATCCACTCTCCGACAGGGGGCTCCTCTTCCCCTGAATGAGAACATTCAGCCAGGAAGTCTGTCAAGGCCTGTGCCTTGATGGCTGTCCTGGGTTGGTATGATATCCCCAGTCCGCTCAACTCAATTGCCCATTTTAGCAGCCTTCCTGACTTTTCGAATTTTTCCAATATCTTTTCTAGTGGCTGGTCAGTGAGGACCACAACAGGGTGCGCGTCGAAGTAAGGCCTGAGTTTTCTAGCTGCTATGATGCCTGCGTAGGCGGCTTTTTCTACCAAGGGATAGTTTCTTTCAGCTGCCCCCAGGGCGTGGCTTACAAAGTAGATGGGCTGCTGTGAGCCTGCTTCCTCTTTCAGAATGACTGCGCTTACCGTTGAATTGGTGACAGCAATGTACAGGTATAGTTTTTCTCCGGCTACTGGCCTTGCCAAGGTAGGTAGTTTTTTCAGATGTTCCTTCAGTTGTTCGAAGGCTTTCTTTTGCTCGTCTTCCCATTTGAACTGTTTATTGCCTTTCAATACTTTGAAGAAAGGGGTCGATTTGTCTGCTGATCTGGCGATGAGGCGAGCCAGGGCAGCCATCCTGCCTGTCAGCCGTTGTATGTCCCTTATAGTCTTAGGCTCTGGGAGGTCCAAGACTGCCTGAATCTTCTCGGGATTGGCGTCTATTCCTCTTGAACTGACTAAGAATCCTAAGAATTTGCCAGATCGGACTCCGAACGTGCACTTTTTTGGATTCAACTTCATTTTGTAGGAGCGCAGGGAGGAGAAGGTTTCTTGAAAATCCGCCAGGTGCTCCCTATCTCCTTTGCGTTTGACAATTGCATCATCGACATAGGCTTCTAAGTTCCTTCCCTTTTGATTTTCGAAGACCTTGTCCACCAACCGCTGATAGGTGGCGCCTGCATTCTTCAGTCCAAATGGCATCATCTTATACATGTACGTTCCATGGCTGGTTATGAAGGCGCACCTCACCCTGTCAGGCTGCCAGAGGTACACTCGATGGTATCCTGAGAATGCATCTAGAAAACTCAACGTGGTGTATCCACTAGTGGCATCTACCAGTTGGTCTATTCTGGGCAGGGGGTAGCAGTCCTTTGGGCAGGCTTTGTTAAGATTGGTGAAGTCTACGCACATTCTCCATGCGCCTGACGACTTCTTCACCATCACAACATTTGCCAACCACTCGGGGTAATCGCAGACTTTGATGAAATCCGCTTTCAAGAGTTTTTCTATCTCCTCTTTTATCGCCATGTCTTTTTCTGCGGACATATTTCTTTTCTTCTGCTTTACAGGGCGGGCCTCCGGATTAACGTTCAGCTTGTGAACAATAAAAGTCGGGTCGACCCCTGGCATCTCATCTGCTGAGTAGGCAAATACGTCCCTGTTTTCTCTCAAGACTGCGACCAACTCTTTCTGGTAGGACCCCTCTAGGTCGGCCCCTATGAGGACCTGCCTCCTTGGTTCTAAGTCCACCAGCATGCTTTCCCCTTCAGGTTCCAGGTGGGCTGCTATTTGCTGAGCAGCCGGGATTTCACCCTCCCTGCTGGGGGAACTATCGGCTTTTCGTTTTCCCTTTCTTTCCGTTTCATGGGCTTGCAGGGCCACCGAATAGCAATGTCTGGCTGACTCCTGATCCCCGTGAACTTTTCCTTCCATGCCAAAGTTTGTCACATAGGCTATGGTGAGGGCCCTGATTGATATGGCGGCTTCGATTTCGTCCAGGGTGGCCCGCCCTATCAGGGCGTTGTATGCAGACTTTACATCCACCACGACAAATGACGCCCTGACATTCCTGGCAGAGGCCCCTTCCCCGAACGTTACTGGTAAGTCGATAATCCCCATGGGAAGCACGCCTGCCCCACTGAACCCGTACAGAGATCCAGGGGCCGGCTTAAGGTGTCTCTTTTCTAAGTTCATTCTTTCAAAGGCGTCCTTGTATAAGAGGTTTGTGTAGGCGCCAGTGTCCACCATGCATCTCTTGACAATGTGATTGCTAATCTCAAGAGTTAAGACCAAAGGATCACTGTGTGGGTATATTACTCTCCCTGCGTTTTCAGGGGTGATGCTCAGGGTCGTGCCCCTCGGGCTTCCTGCCTTCTCGGCGTAGCAAATCTGATTCCGTAATTCGCGGATCTGCCTTTTTGGGCTTCGCCTGCTTGTTCGTCCCTCTGCATCCCCAGACACTACATGAATTATCATGCGATTTTGGGCCGAACCCTCAGGCTTGTCTGTCGCCTCCTTTTGGGATTTGTTCCTTGCTGCATAGTTACTCAGCCAGTCGTTTCTTATGAGCTTCTCTATCTCGTCTTTTAAGTGTCGGCACTCCTCAGTGGTGTGGCCTATGCAATCATGGAACGTGCAGAATTTTTTAGGATCCCCCTTTGGGCTGCGCGGCTTATTCGGGCGATTCCACTATGCTGTTTCCTTCTCCAGCTCAAAGATCTCGGCCCTCGGTCTGTTGAGGGTCGTGTAGCTGTCAAACCTTGGCTGGTAAGCTGTGCGTTCTTTCTTGGGGGTATCCCCTTCCTCTTTCTGTTTGCCCGGTTCGTTCCTGCCACGTCCACCCTGCGGTCCTCCTTGCGGCCTCGCTTGGCCTGCATGGGTATCCGGCAGGCTGTGGAACTCTTCCTACAGAATGAACCCTTCGGCAATTTTTCTGGCCTTGGCCAAGGTTTCAGTCTGGGCCCTGATCATCTGGTTCTTCATCTCACCTGGGAGCAGGGAGATTGTCAGGGCGTAGGCAGCAGTTGAGTCATCAATCTCCCTGACTTACTGGTAGGACAAGTCGAACCTCTTTAGGTACTCCCTGACGCTCTCGCCCTTTTTTTTTGCTTCAGGGTCATAAGGTCAAACCGAGTGAGTCGTCTCCTCTTGTTCCCTGCGTATTGTTCAAGGAAAGCCTCGGCTAACTCTATAAAGAAGCTGATCGACCCCTGGCGAAGGTCCCTGAACCATCCCTGTGCAAGTCCTACAAGGGTGGTTGGGAAGATTTTGCACCAAATTGCATCATCCACATCATACATGCCCATGTGACTCTCAAATGCCGCCAGATGGTCCTCTGGATCTGTAGTCCCGTCAAACTTGACGGTGGGCATCTTGATCTTCGGGATGGGGTACTCTTGTACGTCAGGATGGAGAGGAGTCTTCGTGGGCCTGCCTACCACCCGTGACCTGCTTTCCCCAGACTGGTTACCGTGAACATCCCACTGTCTAGGGGTCAGTTTCCTCGCATTGGGGGAGCGGTGCTTTGGTGGTCGCCTGCTCGTTGCCTTGTCCTCCGTGTCAGGGGAGGGTTGCCTGGACCGCTTTCTCCGGGACTGACAAAGGTTGTCATCTTGGTGATACCTTGATTCGAGCGGCTGCCCCCGGTTAAGCCTAGACTGCAGGCTCTGAGACAGCCCTGGAGCTGGCTGTCCTTTTGCTGCTGGCGTTAACCTGGAGAAGACTCCGCCCTGCTTTTCTCCCAGGCGCTTGGACGCAGGCTCCCTGTGCCTCATTCGATCCTGCAGTCCTTGAGACAGACCCCTTTTCTCCCTGGACGTGGACTCCGTAGTGTGTATAGAGAACGCCTGTTGTTGAGCAGGCGGTTCCTGGCTGCCTGCTGTGATACGCCTCTGTACCTGTGCGTATACTTGAGCTGTTCTCCTTGCCTTCCTCTGGGCGTTTCTGGCGGCGGTTCGCTTCGTACCCATAGCCCCCTCTCTGCTTACTGAGCGGCGCTGCCTGGGGGTCGTTGCGACCCTGCCTACCAGGTCTTCCGAGGTGAATTCCTGGTTGAGCATTGCGGAGAAGAAGGCAGCTGTCTGTACCATCTGAGCTGGGGTTAGGTTCAGGGTGTGCCCTGGATGTGCCCCCTGCCATGGTGCCACAGCTGTATTTGGCATGCCCAGGAGACTGGTTCCCCCCACCCCCAGAATCGCGGCGGCGGGAGCCCTCTCTGGCTGCGGCATGCCGTATAGGGGGGTCACCGGTGGGACCGTCGGACCTACCCCTGCACTAGCGTCAACAATCTCAGGCATGATTGCCTCAATTGGTTAGTTTTTGTATTTGGGAATGGGAGATTTTTTTGTGGGTAATTTGTGGATACAACCAGATCTTCCCCACAGACGGAGCCAAATTGTTCCGGTATCGGAAACAATTAACCCGACAAGGAATTCGGGTCTCTAAGATGTAATGCTTCTGATGTGACGATCGCTCAATTTCCTTCGGTCTCCCCTTCTTTCCACTCCGGTGATCGGACCTCCCCAGCGAGAGTGACATGCCCCCTTCACAGTGAACGCACAGGGCCTCGGAGGTGTCCGAGGGAACCCTCTCCGATGCCCAAGTCAGTCCGTGGAAATGCCTTAAGAAACCTAGTTCGTGAGGAGCTAGGCGGCGGTTTTGGAGTGAAAGTCTAGAGAGAGAAAATCCAACCCCTTTCTTGTGGAAAATGGAAGAGTATTTATACCTTCCCACAAGAGAGGAAAGTAGAAGAAGGATGGGTGGATGAGGGGGTGACAAGTGGCTTCACCTCATCCACCCATTCTCTTTTACCTTAGGCGAAATGACGGAGGGGCCCCTTGGTGGTCTCTGCCCTACCTGCGGGGATTTCCCCAGAGGACAGGCGGGTAGGGGTTATGTGAAGGCCGGGTTGAGCAGGCCGCATCGCCCTGCCGGACAGGCGACTGTATGAAAGTTGTCCCCAGTGGGTTCTCTTTTTAGTGATTTTACTCCGATTGTCTGCCGGGTTGGTTCCCGGGTTCCTTGGGTTGGGTCTTCTGGGGGCCTGCCTAGCAGGCGACCCGGAGCAGGCTACCGACCCTCATCATATATATATATCTTTGATTACATAATATACAAACTTTTATATTTTGATATTCTTAAATTTTAATACAATGTTATATTATTATTTGTGTGTATGTGTGTGTGTGTGTGTGTATATATATAAATAATAATTAATTTGTTAGGTGTGTGTATATATATATATATACATACATACATACATACATACATACATACATACATACATATATAGAGTAAAGATCAAGTGAGTCCTTTTATTTTTTTTGAGTCCATGAGTCCTAATCTTAGCCATTGATCTAAACAAGATGGATGGGTGAGATTGTATATTGTAATTAAGGTAGTAACTACCAAATTTTGGAAAAAAATAAAAAAATCTTCCTCCTCCCTAGATTAGCGCCAACTGCTCTCTCTCTCATCTCACCTCATTCAAACGCTCGTCTAAGAAACCCTTCAACTTCACCTCATTCAAACTCTTCGCTCAACTCAAGCAAACCCTTACACTCAATCGAACTCAACTCAATTTCTCAACTTAGCGCCAACTGAAGCTTCTAAGCATACTCGAGCACTCAATCATCCAACTCAACCCTATCGTTCAACTCAACTCAGTCGCTCACTTTCAACTCGAGCAAGGTTACTTTCTAACTTCAGCTAACACTATCATCATTGTTTGATTTCATTAATTTTTTCGCTAATTATTGATTGATTAACCTTGCTGTTCTTTGTGCCCTATAATTAATTTTTTTGTTATCATCATTATCTGGGTTTTCATCTGATTCGTATAATTGAATTCATTATTGATTGATTAACCTTGTTGTGTTTGTGCATTATTATCTGGGTTCTCATTTGTTTCGTGTAATCTGTATGTGTCATATGTATGGTGTTATTTCGAAGACAACAATGTGTTACTGTAATGCAGAAGAGGTGTTACTCTAACTATCAACTTCGTGAAACTCTGAATCATTTTAATCTGGTACACTGAATTATGTAGATTTGTTATTCTAATTCTTATGTTACTTTAACGCTTTCTTTGTGTTACCTTAATGCTTACCAGTTGTGCTTGCAGTTTATGGTGGTGGTGTGACACTTATGGTATTACATTGAAGAACTAATTGTGTTACTGTGATCTAGGAGACGTGTTACTTTAGTTAATCTAACAGTTGTGCTTGCAGTTTGTTACTCTCTGGTCTATTTTTATGTTACTTTGTATGCTGTTAATGCAACACTTATGGTATTACATTGAAGAACTTATTGTGTTACTGTAATGCAGAAGAGGTGTTACTCTAACTATCAACTTCGTGAAACTCTGAATCATTTTAATCTGGTACACTCAATTATGTAGATTTGTTATTCTAATTATTATTTTACTCTAACACTTTCTTTGTGTTGCCTTGATGCTTACCAGTTGTGCTTGCAGTTTATAGTGTTAATGCAACACTTATGGTATTACATTGAAGAACTAATTGTGTTACTGTGATCTAGGAGACGTGTTACTTTAGTTAATCTAACAGTTGTGCTTGCAGTTTGTTCTATTTTTATCTTACTTTGACGCGTATCAGCTGTATGTTTTGATCAGATGGCAAAAGGAGGTGACAAGTCCAGAAAAACTCGTGCCACAGATGGCAAAAGCAGGAGGCAGACCAAGATGAAGGTCAGTTGCAGGCATTAGTATTGTTTATGTTCACCTATTAAGTGGTGCATATTTAGGTCTAACAACAGTTGAACATACTCATTATCTTTATGTTTGTCCCTTTTCAGAGGGAAGAAGCGGAGGAACAAGAAGTTGTTGTAGCTAAGAAGATCCAGTTCAGGTGTAGGCCACAGAGCCTCATCGAGTTAATCTCAAATTTCAATGATCGGCAGCGGGATTCTGTCATCAGAATAGGTTTTGGGGGCCTACTTTCAATGCGACTCAAAAGTTTCCCCGGTAAGTATGCAGTCGAGTTCATGACGCTTTTCGCGGATGACACGCTGATTTTCAGGCTACCAAGGAAAAGCGATCAATTCTTGGTAACGAAGCACGATGTCCACGATTGCTTCCTCATTCCATACGGTCCGAACCCCGCTGAATTGCTCCCAATGGGTCGGTCGAAGGAAGCACTGGCTGAGGATGTCGTCAGTCTGAAACAAGCATTTAGGGATCGGTTCAATATTCCTACTGCAAGCGACACGATCCCTTTGTCTCTGTTGTTGGAAGAACTACAGAAGGACGTTCACGGGGGGGATGACTTTTGTAGATTGTTTGTTCTGTACAGCATGTCTATATTTCTTAATCCAACATCGAATTACACCGTTGATCTAAGTCTGCTGAGGTGTGTGGAGAACGTGGAGCAGATCAGGAACTATGATTGGTGCACTCTTGTATTGAATGGGCTTGCTGCAGCCTGTCAAGACTATGTTCTTCATAAACCGACATACCTGCTCGGTTGTCTGCCATTTTTGATGATCACATACTTTCACCGTTTCCAGTACCGTGATCATCGTTGTCCGCACGATCTGCCGCTTATTAAGCATTGGGATCGCGAGCGGATGATAGATAGGCTGTATGGTGAATTTGTTGGTGGTGGGCTTGGTCGTCTTACCAAGTCAAAGGTGAAATACCCCCGTTGTCTACTTGAGGAGGTGGTAGACGAGGAGGTGGTGGATGACGGGGTGCCGCTGAGGATAACGAATGCCCCAACACCATCCGCGCACAAATCTGTGAAGTCCATAAACATCGAGCTAGCAGATGGCGTTGAGGATGATGCTGATCTAAGAGCTAAGGCGGTTGATGTAAGTAATAAGAATTTTCATCAATAAATTCAATGTGTTTATGTTCCTGTGTTCATTGAATACGCGTTGTTCGCAAGAATGGTGGTATTTGTCCATTTGTTCCCCTGATCTAATGGAACTCAGAAAACAATTTTGTTGTTGCTGTAGTTGCCTAAGTATGTTACTATAACTACCATATGTGTTACTTTAATGTTGATCACATGTTACTCTAATGAACCAGTGGTGTTACTTTAATTCAAATAATAAGTTACAGTCACCCCCTCAAACTAAAACCATCTGTTTATTCTTTGATGCAGGAGGTACATGAATTGTACCTCATGATGGCAAGGAATGCAGTTGCATTCCATGATTGGTGGATATCAGCCGCTTCCAAACTCAGAAGAATAACATCCGGCAAACCACTGAACGATGACCCCGTTCCGTCACAGGCCTCGCAAGACTTCTGGAGTGGAGAAGTGCTGCACCGGACGGTCGATGAAGTGTGCGAGGCGTACGCACGTGCGAAAAACGCAGCGACCCAAGGCCCTGCATTCACAGGCCAGCCCACACAAACAGCAGGTTCGAGCATGCGTACAAATGTGGCGGAGGTTGATGATGTTGTCACTGCTGATGAGGATGTTGTCACTGCTGATGAGAGTCGAGGCTGTTCCGACTTCGAACTGTACACGACGGCGGAGATGGTTGAGGCTGTTAACGGTGGTTCGGAGGACAGGGATCACCAAATTGATGAAGCGAATGTTATTGAGGATTTGTGGGTGGAAGTCGATGGACGGAAGGTCTTCCATCCTTACTTTCTCCATTCTGAAAAATTTTTAGATTGCATGCAAGTTGTCGATGAGAAGCTTGGATGCTCTTATGACTGTGGAACACCTGAACCAGACCAGATAATAGTATCTGATTTTCTTGTCAGAAACAGTACATTGTTCAGGTCGGTTTTGAGTGTTCGGAAAGACGTAATGGATTACGTCTTTTATAACAATGACAAGTACAGTGCGAGGTATGTTTTCAATAGTGATCTAATTTCTTTACCTGATTTTATTTATCTATGTTATTTTTTTATCGATTGTCTTATAATTCATTCAAATTCTTTTAGTGAGATGCTGGTCAGGGTTGACGACTTTTTCAACGTCCCTCGTGATGAGCTCTCGACACTCCAGCCGGGGCAGCAGCTGTCGAACGCTGTTATCGATACCTGGTGTATACTTCTTAACAGCCTGGACGCGAGTCAGACTGCGCCACGTCCTACATCACGCTGCTTCTTTGGCGTTAGCCACAGCGTAAGCTTGTCTGTGTTATTTTTATCACACCGACACAATCAACAAATAGCGTCACTAACATATCTGGAATGATCATTCGTAATAACCATTATCATGGGTTTTATTTCACATTAGGAATCAACATTCAGAATGAGTATGGTGTGTATACTGTTACTCATTGTTCTTATATCCATAACTAGTGTTACTCTTACACATTAATACTGTTACTCTATCACAATAACAGGCGTTACTGTAAGGGTTTCATACTGTTACTTTAATTAATAATTAGTGTTACTCTTTCTTATTACCACGATCATGAACTGTTACTTCAACATGTGTCATGCAGAAAACAGTAATGAAGCTGTGGAAGGGCACAAAGAGTGGTGCAAAGGTCGACGTTGGCGATGAATTGTTCAACTTCTGGGACATCTGGACCGAAGTGAATAAAGACACCATAAACCTAGACTCTGACTTGGTACGTCTATATGAAACTCTTTATTACCCTTCATTACAGCTCTTTAACAATAATCGCCATAATCTTAATTACCAAATAACAGGTATTCGTCCCGGTGCTTTCGGACAACAACGACCACTATAGCTGTGCATGTATCAACTTCCTGTCAAAGCAGATTGAGTACCTAGACAACAGGAGTTATGAAGAACAGGAATTCGAAAGCTTGCCATATGTCGGGATGGCAAAAATCGCCGTAAGTGAATTTTGTGTTGATATATAATCGGACATTATTTTACCTTCCGTCTCATTTTTTTTGTTGTCTTTTGTATGATTTAGGCTGTGGAAATGGGAAAGTACATGGTCAAAAAAGGTATCGTGAGGGGATCGGATGTCGCGGGCTTCCCTGTTGTTAACGTCCCATTCGCATGGCAGGGCGGAGGTTTCTCGGCGAACGACTGTGGTGTCTACCTCATGATACACATGATGCTCTACAGGGGGGAAGTGTTCGAATGTTGCCTTGGCACAATGGAGGCGAATAACCTCTATAGAGCGGAGATTGCGGCGACTCTGATCCTGTGTGACAACAATAAGGATAGAGATGAGGTTATAGCGAGGGTGAGAGAGTTTCTACACGATAAAGCGAATATCGCCATCGAGAGAACTATATCGAGTGTTGCGGGGTCTACCGGGGGTACCGCCAAGAGGGCAAGCGGGACAGAGAATGTTGAACGACCGTCGAAGAAGAAACGACCGTCGACATCTGACCCTAAAACCCCTAAAACCCCTGAAACCCCTGTCGCAGAGACAGTGCTTGACTCTGACTTCTCAGCGCGGACAAGATCCGCTCTGAAGAGCCGAAACCGTGGTGAGGGTGACGAACTTGGCTGCTCAATTGATTGTGGCGTTGAAGATGCAAACTCTCCCATGTTGTCACCGTTTCTATTGAACAACAGGACGTTGTTAAGCAAGATCCCCGTCCGTCGCAAAGACGTCGTGGACTACTGCCTTGTGGAGCTTACAACTCTCCAAAATTGGTACGCATTTACTGTTACATTAATGGGTGAATATTAAAACAGTTTTTTTGACGAGGTATTTTTTGTGTTTCCTTCAGCGACGAGGTTTCAAATTATTCTTTTCTGGCTACAATTGAGAGGAGTGACATACGTTCTATGTTACCGGGTCAGAATATGCAGTCGTGCATCATCGAATGCTGGTCGATGCTGTTGAACAGGCTTCCACCTCCCGCCACTGGTTCGGGCGAGACACCTACTACAACATACTTTGGTTTAAGACATACGGTACGCATTACTGCTGCATCTGTGTACATATATTTCTATTTATGACCATGGTTCCAGGAGAATACACGTCCCTCAACATCTGAATGGTGTTATTTTAAATATGAACTTGCGTTACTGTAATGTAGGAGACATGTTACTTTAATCTGTGTCTTTGCTGTACATGAATGGTATTTGTCTGATGCGTAGTGAATGTGTTACTTCCTCACAGTTGAACCCAATCTGAGACACTTTGAATATGTTTGTAGGACTGTCTCTATGGGATGCTTGACGAGGATGAAGACGGCCCATCCACGCAGGCAGTGGACATCTTGATGTTCCATCTCAACCTTTTTAAAAGGAAGTGTGGTCGTTCTCTTAATTTGGAAGCTGATCTCATATTTGTCCCGATCAACATCGATTATTACTACTCATGCGTGTGCATCAACCGTAAGAATAGGACAATAGATCTCCTTGACCACCAACTTTACCCGAATGTGGAAGAAACAATGTTGTACAAGGCCGCAACGATAATGGTTAGTATATATATTCTAATATTTATTATTGCATACGGCCATCTGTTTCTCACCTAATAACGTTGTTGTGGGTACACACAGGTGTCAACAATCAGCGATTTCCTCGATAAGCACAAAGTCCCTAATGCAGCTGATATTGTTACCTTCGAGTTTAAGGAGGTCAAGTTTAAGTGGCAGAAACCGGGCGTAACATCTGACGAGTCGGGGATTTTCACCATGATGCACATGTTGATGTACGAGGGCCGTACATTCCACCACATAGACCTTGAGAGGAAGGTCAATAGACGATATCTGGTGGTCCAACTTGCAGCCACACTTCTATTGGCAGACAATAACAATGTGCGATCGCAATTGTTGGACAACGTAGCGAAGTATGAGATCACTAGACAAAAAATTATCGATGGTCCGAAGAGCAAGCCTACAAAGGGCCGAAAAAAATAGCGTGTCTACTGAACCATGTCATCTCTTTTGTAACTACGATTTAATGGTTTCTATTCTTTATTAACCTGTCTAATTACATTTGTCTTTTCACTATCACCAATACATTGAAGCTGTGAAACTCTGTTACAATGACCAGCTGCACCTGTTACTCTAATTCACCCTTGGTGTTACTATTGGAATTATTGAAATTAACAATTTTTCTTGGTCTCACAATCTGTGTGTTATACCGAAGCACTGTGTGTGTTACTTTAATGAACAAATTATGTTACTTTAAGTGATTAATGCCGGTTTTGACACTATATGAACAAATTATGTTACTTTAAGTATGTTACTTTAATGTACAATGATATTGCAATCACCAACATTGCTGTCAATCACCAATTGCTGTCCTCACCTATTTCAGTTACCTCGATGCATTTTTTCTGTTACTGTAACAAGTGAATAGTGTTACTTCAACCCACATTAGATGTTACTCTAACCAAAAACACACGTATTAAGTAAATATAGTGTTAATTGCAAAAATGTGTACAGGAATAGTTTTTTTTGTAAACCAGGGAAATCGAAAAAATTCTTATAATGTCAAAGACACTTGAGTATTATCAAAGCACTTCTTCATCGTCGGTGTCTTCTTCAGTTTCCTCTCCATCGATGTCTTCATCTACTTCATCCTCGTCATCCGCATCATCGGTTTGCTTGGTAGGCTGTTTAGGGGGTCGTTCTGCGTAAGGATTTGGACAGTTTCGTTTGTCGTGGTGCGCCATCTGCTTGCAGTTATTGCACATGCGTTTCGGCTTTCTAGAAAGTGCGACCTTCTTTTCCTTGCTTGACAACATCCGCTTTCCGCTTCCCTTTGTCTTAGAAAACTTAGGAGGTAGTATCGTGATATTTTCTGATGTCGTACAACCAAGCATATTTTCCAGTTCCTGTGTCTTGCCAATATTCCCCCCACCAGTAACTGGCTGCCTCTGCAACCTGAACTCCCGAATTAATCCGCACAAGCTTTCCACATCTGCCTTGTCTCCTGCCCTTAGAAGTCCCATTGTCTCATGGATTTCCGACCACAATCTCGACATCTCTATCTGTTTTCTGTCGATGATGTCAGTGTTTTCGCCGTCTAATCCTTCATCACTGATACGAGCAATGCGAACAGCCTCCTTTGTCCACCTTTTGGTTACCATGTTTTCGGGTATAGTGTTCAGCCCTTTCGATGAATATATCCAGATTATGTGTCTACACAATATCCCTCGCAAATTGAACAACCGACATGTGCAGCTTGATTCAGACGTACCTGGACAGATTCACATCCATTCTTTCAATCAGCAGAGACAGCAAAGACATTGGATATTGCAGAAAGTGTTACTTTTTGGAATGTGAAATGTTACTGTAATTCATGGTCTGTGTTACTTTTATGCGTTTACAACACAGATGTCCAATTGCCATCCATAGTTACTCCAAATCATTATATGTGTTACAGTAATGAACGACTGGTGTTACTTTAAGGATTAATGAGTGATTTTTAAGGAGTACCTGATATATACTTGACCGTAAACTCCTTATCCCTCGTAGCATCCCTAACCAAAGTCTCCTCAACCCCGTCCTTCTCAAGGAAGCCCCTCACGCTGCAAGTACCCACAGAAAATTTCACCTCCTTCTGGAATTCTTCAAATGCGGCGTGGGTGTAAATTTTCGAAGCGTGATGTTCAATTGGCAGGTGGGTTGCTGTTTTTGGAGAAGCTTGTGCATTGTCATTGTCGAGTTTTTTCTGTGTATACCGTTGCTGGTCCATGGCACTCTCGAATCGCATCCAGAATTCGACCAACGTCCCCGATTTTTGTTCGAATCTCTTGAAGAAACTGTTCTCACTCTCCGACCTTTGCGTGGTTCGCATTAAGCCGCCCATCTTCAAATCCCTGCAATGTGCCATCACCCATTGTCCCCTGATGGAGTATGTAGTTGAAAACCACTCGTCATCGCCCCCATGGAACTCCTCCATTATGGCACACCATTCCGCGTCGAACTCGTCTCCATCAATCTCCACATCCCATACTATAGCATTTAATCTCTTCAAAAAATCCTGGTAGTCACTCCGGGCTGCACCGTATTTGGCAGGAACCTTGTTCAAGATATGCCACATACAGAAACGGTGTAGCGCCGTCTTAAACATTTTCTTCACCGCTGGTATAATGCCCGGATCTTGGTCGGTAATTATATACTCCGGCTCCTTACCTCCCATTGCAGTCAGAAATCTCTCAAACACCCAGACGAACGATTCATAATCCTCGTGCGCTATTAAAGCGCCAGCAAAGGTTACCGATCGTTTGTGATGATCAACGCCTGTGAACGGCGTGAATATCATCCTATATTTGTTCGTCCCGTACGTTGGGTCGAACGAAACTGCATCCCCAAATAACTGGTAGTTACGCCGCGCCTCACCGTCAGCCCAGAAAACCTTGCTCACACTCCCATCTTCATCCAGGTCGTAGTCAAAATAGAAACCCTTCCTATTCTTAGCCATGTCTTTGAATCGATCTATGAATAGCTGACCGTCCCTCTCATGTAGGAAGCACTTTATATCTCTCCCCCAGTTTTTGAAGTCAACCAAGCTCGCACCCACGTCTGTGAATCCCTCTACCTGCTCCTTGCACAAGTTGTATGTCCGCGTTGCGCCGATCTTCAGCTGTAAATAAGAATAAAGCGCTGCAGCAATATGACGTTAATACACCAGTTGTGTTACTTTTGTACTTAAGCAGTGTTACTCTATAGACTCACTGGTGTTACTCTATCAAATTTTACACCAGATTATGTACATAATGATCTAATCCAGGTGTTACTCTTATGCTTACGTACTGTTACTGTATAGAATCACTTGTGTTACTTTAGCAGAAGTAACTAGATCATGCACACATTGGTCTAATCAAGCTGTTACGACCTACTCACATGTCTTTCTATAAAAAAAATTGTGTTACTCCATACCCGCGAATTATTCAAGATCATTTGCTTGTGGTACTTTGTTAGGTTCCTCGAGAGCTTTTGGAATTCTCTGTCTTTCGGTGAGATTAGTTCGTGGTTGTGGCCGATGTGGAACCTATCAATCTTGAGAACGCCTCCTTTATTGAACAGTCTAATCCTTGCCTTGCAACCGCAGCGACGGACTTTCGTCTTCTTTTTAATCGCGTCCACAACAACTACTTCCCCATCTACACCGTTAACAACTTTCACATCTGCAGGTGTATTGTTGACAGCCTTAACAGAGTTCGTATAACCCTGTCTGTTGCAGACTAGGAGCTTCGACTTTATCTCACCACCGTGCCATCGCTTCGTGGTGTACTTCCTCACGTCGAAACCGCAAGCCAGCGTGTAGATTTTGTAAAATTCCACTGCCTCATCAATTGTCCCGAATACCTGCTCCATGTATGGAGTGAAAACCTCACCCACATCTCTGCACCATTCCTGTGCATTCGGCTCTTTACCAATGCTTCCTGCCAAAAGGTAAGAAGAGTAACGCCAATGGGAATAAGTGTTACTGTAACTCATAAGTTGCGTTACTTTAAATATAAGAGGATGTTACTCCAACGACAGCGCGAAAAATCATTTTTTAGAGTTACATTTTTGTGTTACTTTAATTACAATTAGGTATTACTTTAATTCATTACTTGTGTTACTTCAATGAAATGTGTGCTTCAACATAAAGCAAAACAATAATATCGGTGAAACAATAATATCAATGAACCATAATATTAATCCATGATTAATCAAACGAATAAGTTGCGTTACTTTAAATATAAGAGGATGTTACTCCAACGACAACGCGAAAAATCATTTTTTAGAGTTACATTTTTGTGTTACTTTAATTACAATTAGGTATTACTTTAATTCATTACTTGTGTTACTTCAATGCAATGTGTGCTTCAACATAAAGCAAAACAATAATATCGGTGAAACAATAATATCAATGAACCATAATATTAATCCATGATTAATCAAACGAATTAAATTTCACCTTTTCCAGTGTTCTCTTGTGCGTTCGCATCTGTGGCGCAGGTACCTGCACAGAATCAAACAGCGTTACATCAATGCAAATACTGTGTTACTATAATTGGTAAGTGGTGTTACCCTAACGTGTACAATACGTTACTCCAGCATCATCAAAACCCTATTCCTTAACGTTTCATTTGTGTTACTGTAATTACAATTAAGTGTTACTTTAATTCAGAAGGCATGTTACTTCAGCGACGAATCTGCGTTATTTGATATCAAAAAAATGTGTGTCAATGGATATCAAGGAAAATCTTTAAAAAAACTCATAGAGAACTGTAATCTATGGAGATCGAGATATCAAAATACCATTGATACGAAACTATGAATCAAAACGCAATGACATCAAAAAGACGCAAATTGATACGAAATATCATTGAAAGAACTATAAACATGAAGATCGACGTAAAAAAAACGCAATTTGACGCGATAAAACAATGATATGAAAACGGAGATTGAAAGCAATATTACTATTGAAATCCGTGAAGAAAAAACGAATAAAAACGTGAATGAATCACAGAAACTCACCATTGTTATAATCGATTAGTTGCTTATCAACCTTTGAAGACGATGATGCGGTCATTGAATCCATTGTAGCAGATTTTCGAGATCAAAAACGATGAATTAGCGTGAATGAAGAAAGGGTTTTTCTGGTTTTTAGGTGTGAATGAGCGTGGGATTGAAATGAACGTGAATGATAGGAAGTTATTTGTTTCCTAAATTCTTGTGAGTTATTTTAGGAAAATGAATCTCCCTTTTTTTTTTTTTTTTTAATTGGATGCATCTTGTCCATCCATCCTCATCCCATCCAATAGATGAGATGAGGACTTAAGGACTCACAAAGAGTAAGGGACTCATTTGAGCTTTACTATATATATATATATATATATATATATATATATATATATATATATATATATATATATAAGATATTCTATTCACTAAAAAATAGTGTAAAAAAAACGTTAATTAATTGTAATGGCATTGAGACAAAGTTGTAAATATTTGAATATAATATATATTTCAAGGCCTAAAAATATTATAGAGTGCATAATAATATTAATTAAAAATTGTTATAATAATAATGATGATAAAAAAATAGAAAATAATAATAATAATAACGATAATAATAAAAATGACGATGACAACTACGATGACGATGATTATAATAATTTGTTATTATTATTATTAACATTATGAGATATGAATAATAAAATAACAAAAACAATAATATTATCATAATTATTTTTTTATGAAAAGAAACTTGCATTAACATCGAAATGACACAACAACAACAACAATAAGACTTTATTGTAATTTATTTCGAACTTATTCCGTTTTAAAACAATAAATAAATAATAATAATAATAATAATAATATTACTATTATTATTATATATATTTATTATTATTATTATTATTACTTTTTTTTTAATTATAAAATGGGAAAATTTTATAGTTGTTATTATTATTGAAGTATTATTTTAGGAGCTGAAAATATTTGAGTTGGGCTGAAAATATTAGGGCTGAGCTGAGCTGAGCTGATAGAAGCTGAGCTGGTCTAAAACGGGCTGAAAATAAGCTGAAAAGAACAGGTGGGGTGTCGCTCCTCAATTGATAGGATTTCTCTCCTCAATTGGCATGTCTAAAATGACGAAGTCGGTGGGGATATATAAATTTCCCACATTAACCATGAGGTTACGGGCCAATCCGTAGGGCTCCTTAGTGGTTCCATCGGCCATTTGCACATTCACGGGGAAATAATCCAAGTCTTTGATATAAATAGTGCGAGCAACAGCTAAGGGCATCAAACTAATGTCGGCGCCAAGGTCGCATAAAGCCCGGTCTATTAAGACATGGTCGATGGAGCATGGAATGGCAAAGCTACCCGGATTTCCTTGTTTGATTGGAATTGTGACTTTGGAGAAACAGGAGCTTTTTCCTTCTCGACGGGTTTCAAAATGATGTCTGGGATGTTATCGGATGGGGTAGGCATGGATGTGCTTGTATCAATATTCTCGATAAGATCGGTGAATGTTATCATGCCCAAAGCTTGGTTGTTGGATGGGGTTTGTGGCATGTCATTCAAGGGGGGCACTTTGATCCTAGACAGTAGATTCGTGTCCTCTATGGGAATTTGTTCAATAACGTACGCAATGTCTCCTACAAGGTACTTTGTTGGATCTCTTCTTGGTCTTTCCGTTACGTCCTTAATCACTTTCTCACCGTTTTCATTGATTGAGGGATGAGATGTAGTTTGCGGGTCAAAGGGTTTCACCGGTTCCTTTTTGCTCATTACCTTAATGGCATTCACGGATGCATTATTGGAAGAATTGGTCGGCTCTTGAGAAGATTGAGCTTGTGAGGCCGAACGTGCCTCTAAAGCTTCAAGTCTAGCTCGATTTGACGCATTTTCTTTCAATAGAAAATTGATGGTTTGTTGAATGTCATAAAAGGGTTGAGAATTACCTTGAAAGTTCCTTGGAGGACCTTGATTTAATGGAGGATTGTTTCCAAAGGAAGGACCTTGATTGAATGGAGGATGGGTTCCAAAGGGAGGAACATAGTTTGATTAAAATCCGGTCCCCGAATTAGGATTGTTCGTTTGAGATTTTTCATGGGTTCTTTGGGTGTTGGCTCGATAAGCACTCTCCTTTCTCATACACAATTCGGAATCGTGGTCATATCTCCCGCAATGATCACATGGAATTTCAATACGATACAATTTAGGTGGTGAAATGGATGATCGTTTCGGTAGACTTACTCTTCTTGGTGGAGATGATCTTTGTGGAGATGTTCTAGTCTTGGGTGGAGAATTGGCTCTAGCAACATACACTTCAAATTGCCTAACCAACTCCTCAACTCTAGCTTCAAGTTCGGTTCTTCTCTCGGTTGACGATGTTGACTCACCACTTAGCTATTCATGTTGATCATTTTCGGAATATTCATCATTCTTGGCTATCCTTTCAACGAGTTTTGTAGATTCGATTTCATTTAGCAAAAAGAAATCGCCTTTTGCCGCCGCATTAACATTATCTTTGGCATTGTCCAATAACGAGTGGAAGAATATATGAAGTAAAAGCCAACTAGGGATACCATGGTGCGGACATTTCCTTTGCAATGTTTGAAATCGGTCCCAGGCTTTACTTATGCTCTCATTTTCTTGTTGTTGGAATGTTTGAATTTCTCTTCGGAATTTGTTGGTCTTGGATGGTGGGTAGTATTTTTCGAGGAAGGCGTTGCTCAAATGTTCCCAAGTGCGAAAAGTATTGTTGGGGAAACTCTTAATCCATCTCCTTGCTCCATCACGCAAGGTGCGAGGAAAAAGGATCCGACGTAGTTGGCACTCGGTGACACCTTCAAGCTTGACACCAATAAGACTTTCCTTGAAAAGACAAACATGCTCTATCACATCTTCATCCAGCAAACCTCGGAAAGTTTGTTGTTGAATTAAATGGATGATGGAAGGTTTAAGCTCGAAACTCTCCGGGATGGCTCCAATGAAGACGAGTGAAGAAATCTCTTCAATAGATGGTTGAGAATGGGACCCAAGTGTAGCCATACTTGAATCCTTGGAAGTTATTTGAGGATGGAGTGTTGAGAAATGAAGGAATTGGTGGAGGATTAGACTATCAAGTTGTTGCTTCGGCCACAATATTTCCAAGCGACTTGTTCTCCGAATGGGGATCAAGCAACCTAAATTAAAAGTACACCTAGCAAAAACTCAACAAACAATGAGTCCTCCTAGCACCTAATGGCACTAGGGTAGGAGGAAAGAAAAACAATTATCAATCACAATAAAACAAAGACTTAATCAATTAACTAATCACCGTCTCCCCGGCAACGGCGCCATTTTGATGCGCGCTGTTGTCGACATGCATGCAAACAATATTTATAACTCCGACTAACCTAACTAGTGTAGTAGTGGTAGGTTGGGATCGATCCACAGGGAGAGGATTAAGCGATATTGGTCAAGTCTAGAGTTCAATCGCGATTGGGATTGAGATGGGGGTTTTGGGATGAGAGTAGTCGAACTAAGGCTAGCAAACTACACTACTAAGGGTAGGAACGATAATAGGAAAGGTGTTGGGGAGAGTCGGGATTCGGAAATGGGGTCTTTAAAGTCTTGGGATCGAGTTTTAGTTACAACGTCGAAAAGGGAGAGTGCCACCTTTCGGGTTTTTCACCCAACCTACCTAAACCCGCTTTCGCGACGAAAGGGTAAGTCTCAAATTAAGGTGTCTTTCTACCCCGAGTTTCCCCATATTGATAGAAATGAGTCAAGGTCAATCTAGCCGCGGTTCTAGGTCAACAAAGACACAAAAACCTTAAAATTGATGATCAACACTAAAGCATGCATAACAACTATACTAACACACAATCTAAAGAGAAACTAACAAAGGAGAGAAAAACATAAGCTAACTAATAGAGAAAAGGGAGAAGAAAGAATTTACCAACTATGGAAAGGACTAAGGTGGAAGATGAAGATAAATAAAAGATTGAATCTTGGGAGAAATATACAAGAATTTGTCACTAATCCATGCATAAATCTTCAATCTTCAATAAAAGAAATATGAATCTTCAAGAAATGATACAAGAGTCTTGTCACATAAACCCTTGCAAAACCCTTGAATCTTCAACAATAAAGCACAATCTTCAACAAAGATGGAGACTTGTCTACTAATTATAGAGTAATTATTATACTAATAATAAGTAGATCTAATAATTGTTTTGAGAGATTTTACTAGAGAGCTTGCTACAATCTACTACTACTTACTAGTAATCTTCTAAACTACTCTAGAAATCCTCTAAACCACTCCTACTCCTAAGGGCTCTCCCAAGGCACACTCAAGGGTCACGGAGGCACAAAACCTAGGTTAAGTATTTATAGAATTCTTAATGGGTTACACAAGTTTAAGGCCCATAATCCAATTTCTCTTCTTTAAAGTAGACCTTCACCCTTTGCATCTTCATGGGGTGAAACTTCACCCTGCGGCTCGACATAATAATCCCACCTGGTGAAATTTCATCCGGTGAGATTTTCTTCTCAAAATACAATTTTGGCCCGGTTTCTTCATCGGGCGAAATTTCACCTGGTGGGCGAAATTTCGCCCGGTCGTGAGTGCCATGAAAATCTTCGGGGAGGTGGAAAATGTCGTCGGGCGAAACTTCGCCCGTGATGACTCACCGGGTGAAACTTCACCTGGTGGAGTTTCTCCTCTTTTCCGGTCTCTTTCTTCGTCAATCAATTGGATTACTCGAACTTTCGGTTGTGTGCTTTGCTCTTGGACTGTATCTCTCTCATGCTCGTAGAAGCTCACACACGTTTTCGGTCGAAAATCCTATCAAAATAGACAGAAAACCACCAAAACACGTAAAATGCAAAAGAGAGACACTAATGCGAGAATTACGCAAAATACGGCGATAATCGCACTCTATTCTCGCAAAGCGGAGGAAAAACGGGTCTAAATGGGAGGAAAAAAGGTCCAAATTTGGCACACAACAGTGTGCTCAGCAGATTATACTGGGTTAGTGCACCATTTCCAAACTAATACTAAGTTTCAGCTGAGTGCAATATATGGTTCTAATAAGGGATTGGAGAGAAGGCAGCTTTGGAGTGAACTGGAGTCCTTCTTTACTAGCATACCGTGGATAGCCCTTGGGGATTTCAACATAATAAGATGCCCTGAAGAAAAAATTGGGGCTAATCCACCTGATTTTCAAGACATGTGGGACTTCAACCAATGTCTTTTGAATTGCAAACTTGAGGATATGCACAGTACAGGATGTAACCTGA